>CM060971.1:57155997-57768497 GCA_030765045.1 Tenodera sinensis | reverse complement strand
GAATGCACTGGATGTAGCCCATTTCAACACTATTAAGTTGATCCTTGCCATTATACTAGCAATATCATTGTGAGATTTTGTGTTGCAGTGTGTTGTATATGTGTTTTTCAACGTTAAGAATATTTTTCTATTGTCTTCTGTAATAATGTTGCTTGTAAAACCATTTTTGTTTAAAACTGTCAAGTTTTTCGTATTATATTTAACCTTCATTATATATCGGGTGTTCAATATAGAACAGAACAGGTTTAGTGGCTCTCAGCCGGGCGGCGGTGTTGCTGGTCTTGCCCGCCAAGCGAGTGATGCACGTCCGCAGTTAATGCATACACTACGGTTTGTCGCGTTAGTTATCTCTAACAACGAAACAAGAAGTAAACACTTAAATACGAAAGTACTCACATATAACAGTGCAGGATATTTTTAAAGAGCCTTCGCTCTGGCATCTGGAAAGGATAAAGTGAAACTAAAAAATCTGATGTGTTGCACTCACATGACTTTCCCTACTCTCGTACAAACCATTCTTACAAACTCTTATTTCTATATCTTCTTCGTGTTGGCCCAAATGAGCTCGTTATCGACGAGCCGTTAAACCTTACACATTCACTCACTCACCTTCGTGTCAGTTGAAATAAACATTTGTACAAATTATCTTATTGCTTAATTCCTTGTAGGTGCAAGGGGAATATTAGAATACAGTAGGCTTTGTGCGATAGTCAAATCTTTTAAATCTTTGAGATTCCGTTTTCTTTGCACGGTTAACATATATATATATAAAATGAACTACGACGTCAAATTTCACGTAAGTTTTTAAGTTTTCAGAAACTCACACACATAACAAGGAATATCTCCGAAATGGTTCACCCTACAATACAATTTACTGAGGCATAAATTGTGTATTTTAGCAAGATCTACATTTTTTGTATAGTATGATTTGGTCTATCTCTAACGGTTTACCAGTTATGCAAGAGTCTTCCAGGGTAAATACGACTACAGGGCTATAGCCAGAAAATTCGACATATACATTTCATTTGTCATCAAAATATCTCAAACATATGGCGTTTTAATCAAAATCGTTAGAGCCATTTTCAAGAAAATCAAAATTTTAGAAAAATGTTCCATGTAAAAGGGTAGTTTAGGGTGGGGCTATTTTCTTCAAAATCTTCGTGTCGCATCCTTGAAATACATTAAACTTAAATACCAACTTTGGTTTTTAACCGACTTTTCGTTTTTGAGTTATGTTCTCCACAGACGGACAGACTGACACACAGATACACATGGACCTTTTTCTGAAAATGTTTTTTTTTTTTTTTATTCAGGGGGTCTCAAAACATATATTTCCAGTGAAATTTCGACATCGAATTTTTGGGTGGAATAGAATACTTCCCCTACTTACCAGTAGAGGAAGTAAAAATGGAATGCCATAGCCGGGATTTGATCCTTCGGTCTCCATCCGACTACTGTAACCACTGAGCTACCATGGCCACTTGCCGACAGATTATATTAGCCAAATCACTCCCATTTTCTCCGATAAATCACAAGGAGTACTTAGATTCATATACCATAACATACTTGAAAGGCGACTTACTATGCTGTAAGTACTTTACGTCCCGGGATTCAAAGTTGAAGCAACTATAAGGTCAATCAATGGAAATTGTTATTTCACACTACCTATGTGTGGGACGAGATTTGGAAAGGGTGGAATGAAACTGACAAAGAAGAATTAATTACCATCTCTGACGTCGGTTTAGGAAGTTGGGTTTTATGCTGCAGTTCCCTCTCAGAAACAGCAGAAATTTTTTGACGAATGTTGTTTTTAAGTTCCTCTGAAGTGTGTGAATTTATTTTGTAAACTTTCTCTTTTGATTCTCCCAGAGTGAAAATTTTCAAGGGGTTAAATCGGAGGGTTTTGTTCGAACACATGAATAATACTTTTTAGGGAATAGGATACCGGTATCCGAACAGACAATTCACTTAATACGCACTGTATTACGTTAACTATCAAGCATGTGCCACGTTTGCAAGAGTTCAACTCACACTGACGTCTGGCACTTATCCACACGCCGGCCGGTTGAGAGCCGTGAGACCTGTTCTGTTCTATGCTGATCACCCAGTATTATGTTAAACTGCTTCTCTATTTTAAACCACTGTTTTATGCTAATGTATTATCTATACTGACAAGAACTTAAATTATTGTTATTTTTTATTTCTAATATTTATATTCAAAGATAATACAATTTTATAAGCATTTACGTGATGACTCATGACGAAACAGTCCCATACACACGGTACAGTGACTAAGAATTGTGACTTTACTCTTGATATTTGTTAATACAACGTAAACTAAATTAAAAATATAGCGAATAAAAATATGTATACAGGGTGTTTCGAAACGACACCGAATATATAGAAGTAGTTGCTCTGCTTTTACATGACACATATAGATAGTTTTTACGGCAATATAGTCGCAAAAAAAAAAAAAAAAATTCCAGAATGAGTGTGGAATAACGCCGCGCAGGTAGGTGACAACGCCTATCGGAGGCAGCGCAGGTAGGTGACATACTGTGCCGCCTATTGTTGCAGTTTGTAAACATACCGGCTACTATTAAGAATTTCTTTGGCTTATAAAACCGCAATAAATAAGCTATTCCTTAGCGATTTATTTATGGATGTTTAACGTGCTCCAAAATTCCGTTATAGCAGTCAGTGACGGCAAATAAGCTGGTGGACATGTGCAATTTTCTGTTTTAGAGGGAAGTTAATGTTAGTGAGGTTGAGGATGGAAGCATTAAATGATAAACTGAACAGAGAACAATAACAAAGAATTGTAGATAAGGTTAGCCAAAACAAAATGCCTTGTGCAATGAGACAAGTATTTTATTTCAGTGTGTTTAATAATATGAAATAAAGCATTTATAACTGAAAAGGAAGTTGCTGATATTTACAGTAAGTAGTTGAACGTATTCTAAAATTAAGATTATGACAAAATGCTCGAAAGATAAACAAATAAATATTATAATTGATGTAAATATTTTTACAATTACATATTGTTAATGAAACTAAGTTATTGCATTCTTGGAGATATTCGAACAATTTCTCTGAATAATTCCATTTATAACATATTAAAGCAAATGCTCAAATTGGCGACCTTCGGATTCTAAACAAAGCTGACATGTTCGTAAAAGTGACCTATGCACATGACGTACAACTGCTGGGTTTGAACTCACTTCTTCCCATCCAGCATGAACTCTGGCTATCAGTTCCACTTCTATTGGTACAGGGTTGTATACCCGAAAGATTTCAAGTTCTCCACAAGTAGAAGTCGACTGGTGAAAGATCTGGGGATCGAGGTGGCCATGGGATGGGACCCCCACGACTGATCCATTTGTTTGGGAATACAGAATTCAAATATTCCCGAACCTCCAGGAAAAAATGCGGAGCCGCGCCGTCATGTTGATACATCATGCTTTGCCTTCTTTCTAAAGGAACGGATTCCAAAATTTCTGGCAACAGTTCTGCAGAAGGTGAGATACTTTGGGCCCTCTAGGTTTCCAGGTAACAGGTATGGTCCGATAGGAGAATCTGAGACTATACCTCCCCAGACGTTCATTGCAATTTTCAATGAAGCGCCGCGGATTTTCTTCGGCCCAATAATGCTGATTATACACTGTAGTTAGCCCATCTCTGTTCAGTTGCACTTCGTCCATGAATAAATTGACTTTGAAAAATTCGGATCGGCATCGCATTTCTGCAGTAATTATCGGCAAAGTTCCTGTCTTCTCGGGTAATCAGCTGGTTGAAGAGCTTCAACTTTGAATGGACGATAGGGATGCAGTTTCTGTTCATGTACCACTCTCCAAATACCAAGATGATCTACGTTCATTTCGACCGTTAACTGTCGGGTACTAATTTCAGGTGCTTCCTCAGTTCTCTTAAGCACTTGCTCCTCAAATGGCACAGTCCTTACAGAACTATTGCCTCGCGTGTCATACAGTTGTGGTCTGAAGCTACCAGATTCCCTTAAGCGCTGCTCTATTGCCATAAATGTGCCATAATGAGGGACACGTTGGTTAGGAAATCGTTCTTGGTACATCCGACGAACTCCCTTCAGCTCTTCCATACATCAAAACCATATCCGTCATTTTGGCGTTCGCACAGCGCTTCATATTGCTTAGATTTACTATGTAAACACGCGCAAAATCCTCTCTGTTAGGACTGAATGCGTTGTTTTGCACTGAAGAGCAACCTTGGAACTGCCCGAGTCATTGCTCGACTTTTGCACAAGTAACTGCCCTTTGCTCCATTACGTGAAAGCTAGGCTAGGGTCATTGATAACGAGCAAGGAGTAATGCTTTTTGTTTTCGTAGCTGGTGCGTCCCAATAACATTTGAGGTTCGCACCCCAGTGGTTCCTGTGCTGCCTAATCACGAAGTAATGTAATACTTCATGCTGCATAAAATTAAACCTAAAAGAATTTCGAAGCTGCGACACCGAAATTCGGACTAGTTAAAGATATAAACTACGAAATGGCTATATTCGTTCGGTATCGTTTCGAAATAACCTGTATACATATTAATTTTTCATTAGAACAAAAAAATCATATGAAAGCATCGCATCAGATTGGTTTCTTTCTTTCCACTGAAAGAGCTTGTTATCACAAATAGTAATTTGGACACTATTTCTGCACATTGTAATTAAGCACTTATTCGTCAGTTTGAAACCATTCTTAAGCAAAAATATATCGTAAGCTCACATGGATACGGGTTCCCACAACAAAGAAAGTGCTCCAGGAATGAGGATATGGGGAAATTGCCATTTAGATACCTGTCCGACACCCTGACTACCCTTGTTTATGATACACAGGACTGCTCAGTTACTAAATAACATTTGATGGTTTCTAGTTTTGCAAAGCATAGCTTCCTTGCTTTAGTATACACAGTGAATTATGTTTCTCTGCATGGAGCGACATATTCCTGTGAGGGACTTTATCTCCATTGGCGAAGAGTAGAAGTATTCCGTTGTATACGAATACTACAGTGATTTAAGTGGAACTGATATTTCTTTCTGTCATTTTTCGTCAGGAAGTTCACTTACTAAGCGGGTTTTAACGTCAAAATGAGCAGGATATTCGGGAGTTTGAATCCCCTTTAATGAGATACGTAGATATTTTTTCTTAATTTAGCATTTTTGTATTTTGTCTTATTGTTGGCAGCTATTTTCGATATTTTCTTCCACTCACATTAAAGTAACGACTATTCCTTGAGAAGCAATACCTTTATATTAATTACAGCCGCTCGAAAGGCACAGTAGAATGAATTTGGGGTTCACAATCCCCCCCAAAGAAACACACTACTAGGTATGGTTCCAGTTGAAAACAACTGGATCTGGTAAATGAAAGACAAGCATCTTCATCTGAGTTGCCCAGGGTTATTGTTGATGAAAGGGTACAACTGGAGCGGTCATCCTGAAAGTCTTAAGAGGTCCATCCCAGGACCTATTTAATGTTATCAGAGAGCTGCGATAAGTGCAGGCCTACTATGGCCTTAGCCAACAACGAGACAAGACAAACATAAAATGTAAAGAATAAACATTTGCCCCTCTCGTTACAAGAAATCACAATTCCCGAAAAAGGTGCTTAAATTGACGTTGAAGTGTTCCTTAAATTAATTTCCAGCTGACTAATTAAATAAAGAAATGTTAGTTAATCAAGAAAGTGTGAAGTGGAAGTTTAATTTAATTTCTCCCACTCAACCTTTACCACATAAAGCACATCACAACAAGCCTTTTAATGTAAGTATGTACGACATGTACCTAGGTATTATTACAGTGGTTCCACTTCCTCCCGTCAACTGTCTTGGGAAGAATCAGTAATTAACTTGTGACTCTAAACAGCATAATGAAACCTTGATGCATATCTTTTATGTTAAAAACTACTAACTTATGTATTAACACAAACGAGCATTTATTACATGAAATAGACTAGCCTACATGTTTCAATTATTTACGACCGCTGATCAACAAAGGCCGAATTGGATTTTTTTTTCAGAGATGTTTATTTACCCATTTCAACATGATACTTTTCAAAGTAATGCAACAAGTAGGTGATGTCAAATTATCCATAAGTCACTTCGTGACTCCAGAATTTATCTAGAGAATTTCACTATCACGAGTTACATTTATTGACTATTTCACGAATTAAAGGATGATGTAGACTATGAAATGTTATTTAAATGCTGTATTGTAATTAATAGGGCTGGGAAGTTCATGCCCTAAAAAACACTGAAATATGCATGCAAATATGCTCTTAAAAACTTGAAAATATGCCAAGAAATATGCGCTATTTAATTAAAACAATTAATGTCCTTTTGCAGTAGACAAGACGAGTTATTATAAATAATAAAGAAAGTTAACTTTTTCTTTAGAGGTTGAAGCAGAAGTAGTCCCACTGCTAGTATTAACTGCTAAATTGCAGTTCATAACCAACACTTTGCACAAATTTTCAACTGTAAAGCATCGTCTGTTGTCTCGCAAAACAGTTTTGTAACGTGAAAAACTTCTCTCCACGGCACAAGATGTTATCGGGGCATATTTAAATGATGCTAACTGCTTCCCACGCATACACACACGCACGCACGCACGCACGCACGCACACACACACACACACACACACACACACACACACACACAGAGTCAAGTCTCTTGGTGAGACATGATTTTCTTTTGAGGATGTCTCGAATATCGCACATCCGTTTATAACCAGAATTTTTTGAAATTACATAATTCACTTTCTCTTTTACGTTTTGTCCTATACTACCAGGAACCGAGCTTAGATCACATATTGCTTTTTAAAAGTGATTCATGCAAAGGAGACCCTACAGCTTCCAATGCCATTATGGCTGTTGGTAAGAAAGAAAAATGGGCCGATATGAAACCAAGATCCTCTTTTAACTCAGTGCCTGACAGAATATTTTGCACAGTTTCTATTGATGAACGATCTTTCAAGTCCAATGAATTAATAACCTCTTCGGCTAATTCTATGTGCTCAGAATAATATAAAACTGCATCGATCCATGTTCCCCATCGAGTTAACACTGGTGCAGGAGGAAGTCGGATATTAGGTGCTGTTGATCTAAACAACTTAACTCTTTTAGGAGATTTAACAAAAATTATCTTCGTACCGGACACAAATCTATCTACCAATGGGAAAGAACCATTGTCTCAGAAATGGTCTATGAAAAATATTATACAGATGAAAAATGGTCTATGAAAAATATTATACAGATGAAAAAATAAAAAAAAGCATAAAAATCATTAAAATATGCAATATAGGGGCAATAATATTGAAATCTTCGTGAATTGCATCATCATGTGCAGTACTGCCAAAATGAAAAATATTGTCCAGATAGAAAAAAGTAATAAAAATCCATAAAAATCATTAAAATATGGAATATATGGGGTATAGTATTGAAATAATATGCATTTATCAAAAATCAAGAAAATATGCAGTTATATGCACCATAAAATCATGTCCAAATAACTGAAAATTCCGTAATTCGTGCACATAATGTAAAAGCATACATTTTTAACCCCTATGAAAAAACATGCAAATGCATGAACTTCCTATCCCTAGTGATTACTAATCTCTTAAAAGAAACATGTAGCATGAATACATACATCGGCGTCCATTGGCATGGCCTACAAGATGCTCCAATTTCTTAAGATGTTGGCAATGCTGGATTATCTGCCTTTTAATTTCGTTCAACACAAAATTTGTTAAACTGATTCAGAACATATTTCCTGTTGTATTCAGTGTTCTGAGGTTTCCGTCCTCGAATTATTCAATCTATTTCGACATTAGATAAACAACAGTCAGCCATATTTGACATCTGAATAGCGTCAAAATACGTCAGCTGTTGCACATCTGTATCACAGTGCAGCTAGATTCTCTAACCTGATCATAACATAAGAAAAGCAGAGGATGTGATAATGAAATGTGATAAATTTTTCGCGCATGAACGCTGTCATTGGTTCAAACTTTAAATTGTTATGCACATGATTGGTTGATTTCAACCAAGTCATATATGAGTGTAATAGTCCTTGTAAATAGACTTGGTGCTCTACATATTCTTATGGTAGAGAAATATGAGAGGAGAAGGGTTAGATTTCGATAAAATATACGCTTTATATCAAACACAAATATCTGTAGCATTAACTATACGAAAGTAGTCACTTTTGTGTTAGTTTTTAAATATTTTTAAATGTCAGTTAATATTTCAGGTGCTAAGTGGTCCTACTTTTGTTTCTCATGGGCTGATCTAAAGAATATTTTATGTGTAGACTAACATGCATCGAAGAGTTGAGAAGACTTGACATATGCCCATCTCTTTATGAACAGTTGACTATCTTCTGTGTGTTTATTTATTGAAACTCTTCTGTGAGGGTTTATGGAATTTAACAGGACCATAGGACTTTTGTGAGACTTATTTGTGAAACGTTTACAAAATAAAAAGATAGTAAATAGTGTATCGTGTATAGTAATGAAATCCTTAATATTTATTTAATAGTTCATACTTAATGTTGGTTATTTTTCATCGAATAGCAATTCTGAGCACATTGTCGTACATATGATGATAATAGGATGCATTGACTGGAACTGAAGACGTATTAGAGGACTTGATGCACCTGGTTGGTGGTCCCATAAAGCCACTTTTTTCTCCCAGTATGGGGGAAATTAGGCCGCCGAGAAGCAGAACAGGTGTTCCCAGGGCAGATTTTAGAAGGAAAAAAAGTCTGGTGTCGTTAAGCGAGTAACGGTTAGAATGTAATGGAGAAGTAGTGTGGTAAGTTGCTTAACCTGACGTTCATAGCAGCTTCTGGGATTAATGTCTCCCCTTGCTATTACATTCTTGGCTTTTTCATTCATTTTTGTAAGGTATTCCTTAATGTCTCTTCTGTCCGTTCAGTGTTGTAGCTTTCTCCCCATGGCCAACGCTACTATAACGAGCTTTGAACTTGGAGTCAAATTTGAAGGTTTTAAAAACGCTATGATTTTAATACGGCAATACACATAGATGATAATTAATTATTCTTCCACATGTGTCATTTGTAGGCTAACATTGAAAAGCCAGAACTAGATTGACTATTTAGCTCATGACTAATCCACGGCTTCCTGATAGTTTACGCCTTCACTGTCAGTGTCACAAATTCGGTTGCCGGTTCCAATGTTAAAATTCGCAACTAGCCAATATCCGCACATAACTTCTTTGACCAAACGGTTAGTGTGTATATAGAAAGTACCAAAATTAGACCGAAAAACTTTTGAACCAGAGAAATGGCTGATGTCTTTGCGAGAGTACGGCACAATAGGGCACGCCGATGCACACTCTTATGTTAATCGCAATGGGCGTGCGTTCCAACAGTTGCTGTGAATAGTAAAGCTGTGGTTAACTGTAAATAATGAGATATTTGTGTTTTGTTCTTGTTTTCTGTGTTTGGTTCTTGGATTAAGATCGTGTTCTTTACTGAGATAAACGCAGTACTAATTTTCATTGTTGATTTTGCCGTAGCAGCAGCAAACAAAAAAAAAATTGCCTTAATAAAAGTGTTTAAAATAATGTTATCTATCAGCTCCCAAAGTTTGTCGGTTAATTTTGGGACAGTCTGTAGAAACCGTGTAAGAATGGCGGCACCTTTGATACGATTTGGGGAATCATTACTTGAAGAAGCAGGTGAAATAATAGAAACTTCTAAACCAGAAGAAACTAAGATAACAGGTCACTCAAACGCATCCGCCCTAGAACTATACCTTCGAATTAATTAGCATCATTCCAGAATAATCAATAAATTGAGGAATCCAGTGCACGAGAGAATGTCCGTCAACAAATTCCACTGCCACCTCAAATAACGCTACATCTATTTACCACAATAAGAAAAAAATTTCAAAAACGTTTAACTTTAATAACTGTTTTTGGTAATTGTACGTTATTTAGCAAAAAATAAATCTAGAAACTAAGTACTTGCAGTTTATATTACATAACATTAATTTGCTTATGATTTATGTTATACAGCCTTGTTTATTGATATGCAACTGTTAGAAATAGGAATTCATTTTGAATAGTCCAAAAATATTTAACACCAGATGTGATGTTATATACCGGGTGCCCCAAAAAACATCGACAATGCTTACTATGTTCTGCGAGACGGCAAACTGATCGGTTTTCAGATAGGAACCCCTGTCCAGAAATGCACGGTTTGGGCGCTGGAGAGAGCCGGAGTTTGAGAACGAATGGTTGTGACAATTTTTAACATTAGTTTTGGTATGTTAATACGGAAAATATGCAACCCTTTACCCATCCATGTACTGGGATGCACAACTTAAGGATAATAACATTCCTGCGCCTACGCTAAATTCTTCCACAGAGTTCTTGTTGTGCATCCTACTGCATTACTTGTGTGGTTTCCAGTACAGTAACGTGTTTAACAGCAGTGCGACACGTACCAGTACATAGCTGCTGAAATTGCCAACTTGAGCTCCAGTACACTTTAATGTTAGTGTGTGGAATCACCTCAGCGTCGCATGTCCAAGTCGATGGAATGGTAGAGGTGGAACTGTTCCAAGGCCAGCATGGTCACCAGAACTGACACCTGTCGACTATTTTCTACGGATTTGTTCGAAGATTATAGTGAATGGCACTCCTGTATCGCCTTATGGTTCGAGTCCATGGAGCAATTGAAAATGTTCGAGGACAATCGCAGTTATTGGGTCATGTGCATGAGGCTCACAACCGCCGATATAGGATCTGCAACGACGTAGGAGGTACACAATAAGAAGTCAGTTTGTAATGTAAACAGCTCAATGTTGAATTTATTGACGAAATGCGAACTTACCCTCATCTCACTTCGATGCACTACAGCGTCCAAACCGTGTATTTCCGGACAGAGTTCCTGTTTGAAAAGTGGTCATACTATGCGTTGTCGGTGGTTTTTTTGGGGACATCTGTATATATAGTTAGAGAGGGTGTCCCCCCCCCCCCACCCGCTGTGAAGAAGCACCTTGTCGTACTTCAAAGGCCCAGCGACTGTTCCATAACTGCAGCAGCTCTTTAATGGCGCATAGAACTGTGCGTTCATTTAGAACCGCGTTCTGGAACGCAAATGAAGTTCAGGAGCGGAGTCCAGGCCTTTTATAGTTTGTAGACAGTCACGGGTTTGATATCCGGATGGTCTGTGAGACACACTTGCACGCTAGTATACAGTTTACCCTGCCAAGTTACGTCGCTCATCGGTCCGATAGGGTCGGCCGACAGGGCGGTGGTACGGCCATATTCGTAAAGAACCATCTCACCCACACTCCTGTCACCATTCCCCCGTTCCAACATCTGGAAGCGATTGCCATAAGGTTATTCTTGGGCGGGAACGACCCGGTGCTTGAGGAGGTATATGACCCGCCGGATGAAGCGGACATCACGGCACTCCTGAACCTACACCACAAGGGTACGCATTGCAGGCGACTTCAATGCAAAACACCCAGAACGAAAAGGGTCGGGGACTGTACCGTCTCATTAGCGGGAACCCCGCCCTTTTCGCGCATGGTCTAAGAGGTCCATCTCACGCCACGCGGCACGGCGGACGTCATAGATTTTATAGTCATCAGGAACATTTCATTTCACCTGGATTTCTCGGTGGTATTTTGCTCCGGACTCAGACCACAACCCAGTTGTGGTCGACTCCGACATTAACCTTACCGTGCTGGGAGTGCTTGACTATGTCGAGGAAGTTGACAGGGACGCAGCCGTCCTAGCCCTTCAAAACTCCGTAGAAGCACGGCCTCGAATAGGCTCTCGAGGAGGCAGCCACGGGGTTTTCAACCTCTGTCCTAAATGCGGTTCGTGCTCACACACACCGCATCCCTAACGACATGCCAAACCCAACAGCCATCTCTGTCCCACTGAAGCGCCTCATCCAAGAAAAAATGCTGTGAGAAGGCTATGGTAGAGGTTCCGTCACCATAGGATAGGAGAAGTACACCGGAGGTTCAAATCCCAGGTTGGGCGACTCCCAAGAAAACACAGGCAAGCAGCCTGGGAAAACACAGGAGAGGAAACCGTGGCACATCATCCGCGGCTTGCGGAAAGACAGAACTGTACACCAGCACCCTCTGCACAGCCCTCGCGGAAGACTTGTCGGCGAACAGAGGGAGAAACAGAGCCGCTGGCAGATTATCTGAAGACTCAATTCCAGCCCAGGGAGAACCCACAAGACGACGACCATACTAACCTCGTGGAACAAGCGGTAGAAGACTTCTTAGAAGTCGGACTTGCGGACCACGAGGCTTTCCACATTCCGATAGTTACCCCTCGCGAGGTAACTTCCACCATCCAGAGCCTAAAATCCCGAATAGCTCCCGGACAGGACCGTGTCCGTATTCTACTAGGCCAAACGTAGAAGTTAGAGGGGTTATATCGGGAGATCGAGGCGGGAACTCCGTTACACTTTCTCTTCTTCCTATCCATCTCTGACTGAATATGCGATCGAGAAAATTCCTCAAAAGGACACAGGTGTGACGTGGAGCCGCATCTCGTTGGAGATAAACTTCACTTTGATTCCCAAAGAGATCATTAAGACGTGGAATCATGATTTCCAACATTTACAGGTAAATCTAACCTATAACAGACTCTTCGAAGTAGGTCCAATGACTCCTTTGGAAGAGAGACCACACCATGCCGTTACTCCTAGAAGATTTACAGCATTTTCTTCAAAGACGTGTGCGTTTTTCTTAGCCCTGAACAGGTAATTATGTCAATTAATTCCCCGTTTTCCAATAGCACTTCAGTAATCATTTACGTTCATCGAATGATAAGCTCACCGCCATGTTTGTTCGTAAACACGAATAGAACGATGAACGTGTTGCTATGCTTTCCAGTGCCTTCTGGATCATACACAATAAAATTGTATTCTTGTCTCATTTCGTTGCTGAGAAATAACGTTTCGAGGTGTGTTTACATCAATTTGTGATACTCTATAATACATGCTGATTAGTTTGAAATCATCTGTTGACAATGTTGAATCGTGAGTGGTGTAGTGTTGACAAAAGAACCACACTTCAATGCATACGATATTAGGTCTATAAAGTATGTACGTGAATTTTAATACGTGAGAAAATTTTCTGTCTCTTCGCTATTAGTCTTTGTAGTAGCATAGAACGTGAAAATTTACTGAGGAAATTTTAATACGTTCATTGAGATTTACTTACCTGTATATGACAGGAGTGGCATTAAACTGGTTTGTTACGAAATTAATCGCGTCTCCAATAAGCTGTACTAAGAAACTCAGTTTTCAACATCAATCAGTTTTTAAACGTTTTTATTTTGCAATGTCGACTAAGTTGTTATGCCTTCCACGCGGTTTTTGAAACGGAACCAATTACTAGTGCATACACTCTCGCTAAAGAACTTAAATAAAATAGATTCCCGTCGACCAACGACCGATAAGCAGAGACAAAACTGTAGTCAAAATTAAAAATCTAAAAATTGCTTTTCAAGTAACTTTTAGCGTGACAAGTTTCAGGCCATATAACTGTAAAAATCATGAACTTTTCAAACTTAAATTTTAGGCTACTCAACAGAATTCTGTACTATTGTCACAAGATACATTAAGAAGCTTCAACTAAACCGATTGATTTAATATTTATTCAATTTATTTGGGTACATTTTAAGTCTTTTTAAAATTATCCTGGCAGTGACAAACAGGATTTTTGTGATTAAAGTTAACTATTATTGTGTTACAAGTTATGCAACCTCAACATAAAATTTAAAACGTCCAGCAACAGATTAAAAGCCAAAATGATAAAGGCTAAATCAAGCACGAAAACTCACGAAGTAGCAATGATATAGCGCCTGGCATACAGGTCATACTATTGAACTCGGAATGTTGTTTTCAGTTAAGTCTCGAAGTAGCTGAAGAGAATAATTATGACTGTATATTGTTCGCTAACTCCAGGAGAACGGGTTCGCGTCTCGACATTGCACAATTTTTTTATGTTCATCGAAACTTGGGTATCGAATTCACTGTAATCTAATTATATAGACTCTGAAGATTTAGTTAGAATTTCCTTATAACTGAAATTATTTTTGGTTGTCTCCATTTCGTAATAGAACAGGTAAAATGACTTTGCCTCATTGGACTGGCATGATGTGTGAATGCCGACTCCCTTCATTCTCCATTCTCCACGTGTATGCTGTCGCACGCTATTTTGTGACACTCGTTCACCATGTATTTGACAGACGAGTACATTGATATGCTTTTGATCTACGGCGAAGCAAGGGTCAATGCAGAAGAAGCTCAGCTTTTCTACCGGAAGAGATATCCTAACAGACAACAACAATACCATAAAATGGAAATAAAACAATCACAAATTAAAATAATAATGATGATGATGATGACGATGACGACGACGACGATGACGATGACGACGACGATGATAGCTTTTAACATAATTGTTCAGCCAATGTTATTTGTGAATATTACATGGGACAAAAAATTAGCACTTGCCGAACCACATCTACACAAGACGGATTACTTATCAATCCGGTGCTCGTTCCAACTGAGCTTCCTACTAACGTGAGCGACAAACATTCCATTTAATATGTAGTATTCGCTGATCCCAATGAATATTTGCAGTGGTGCAAACTTCAGCTGCCTAATTACGAGTATATTAAAAGGCGATGCTCTTAGCATCTATATTATCACCTACTAATTTCATCGAGTGTGTAACCAAAGACATCCATGTTAAATACTTGGGTAGAACCAAGCATAGGGGCCGATGTTTTCATGCTAGAGTATAAAATGAGGATTGTATAAACCCAGAAAATAAGGGCAGCTGACTCACCTGGTATAAAGGGACAATATAACAACTTTTGTTTCAGTGTCCGGAAACCACTCGTCCAGAGTTCAATTATTTTTTCAATAGTTGGATAGACAGTTGAGTTTGTATTTATGAACGCTCTTTAATGCTGTGTTTATGGGTGTCCCATTTTCTATTGGTTGTGAAAGACCGCTTAATTTCCTTTACGTGTTGTAAATATACGGCAAGGGGGCTATGGCTTTAAGTCCCTTCTGAAGGAAGCCATGCTTCGGTTTTTACGCCCGACAAAATCCATCGACCTCCACTGGGTTTGAACCCGTGACCTCGGGAACTAGAGGCTAGCATTTTACCCTTAAACCGCGGAAGACGTCTCAGTGGCAGTTAGTTGAAACACTTATGTGCAATACAGTCTTTCGCTTATTGATTATCACACTGCTTTTAAAGAAAAGTGAATATCAACATGAACAGAAGAGCCAAATGTTCTTGTTTCACAAGTGTGTTGGCCTTCTAAGTTGTTTGAGTGTGTAAGTTCCTTTTATTTCAGTTGGATTGAGAGGCCCATGCTTTTATATGAAAAGTAAAAGTGTTGCTTAAACTGGATATCTGATGGAATTATGACACTGCCAAAATGTTCAAACCAAATTCAACAAGCTTTTTAACTTATTTGAGGTGCAGTACATGGATTGGTAAAGGATTCTATATGCTCTTTGGACGTATAGTACCGGACTGGTGAAGGTTTATACATACTTCTAAACTTTTTACGGATGCAACACTGGATTGCAAAGGTTCCGAAGTGCTTCTGAACTCCCGATGATACGTACATGGATTGACAAAAGTTTCAATGAGCTACTGAACTCGCGGTGATACAGTAAATGGATTGACAAAGGTTTCTACGAACTGTTGAACTCCTTTGAAATACAGTACATGTATTGAAGACGGTTTCTAGAAAATTCTGAACTCCGAAAATATAATATGTGGATTGACAAAACGTTTCTACGAGCTTCTTAGCTTCTTTAAAATATATTGTATGGATTAGTGCTGGTGCTTGTGAATTCCTTTGAGATTCAGCACATGGGCTGTCAATACTGCTTCATGCACGGCGAGTAAAATATGTAATGAAGCAAAGGGCTGTCTGTGCATGCCGTGACGTCAATAGCACGCTAGCTCGAGACATATTCACGCTTCAATTGTTCCGAAGTATGATTAACTCGGTGATTGTTAATGCCCGGATCCTCTCTCGCCAGTGTTACCACTTCTTGTATCACAAATTTCCCCTCACTCCCCACATTCCAGGGCATGGTACTCGTGTTACACATATTGTGTATCGTTAACCGGAGCGATTTTCTGCAACCCGATCCGAGCAGGACCTCCAACGTTGAGCCACCATGATCTCTGAGGGGTGGCACTTTGGCGCTTCTTCTGTTTTTGGGTGAGAACGTGTGTTAACATCCATCTTCGTTTTAAGGGAAGAGAGATATCGTCATGTGACACACGCACGTAGCTTGACACCCTCTCTACGCATGATGCAGCTATAATATTCTTGGCCTTAGTGACCGCGAGAGCCAAGGCCACTAAGTTCATTTTAAAAAGCCACTCCACTCAAATTAGTTTTTCTACTCTTATCCAAAATTCTCTTACAAACGCTTATTGCACCACCTACTTCACCTTAATTGAGATAAAAATGTGTACAAATGATTTTATTACATATTTCCTTGGTAGAATGGGAATATGGGGAGTACATTAGACGCAAGTCCAAATTCTAGAGCTGGTCGCTATGCGATGACTTTGAGATTACTTTCTCTTTTTATGACGAGGAGAAAGAAAGGGAACGACTTCTCATTTGAGAAATGTACTAGTATTGGGAAATTCAAACATAGAATGTCTCGCAAATGGCTAACTAAAAAAAAAAAAAATAAAAATAAAAAATAAATAAATTTTGTACTTTCACATCTACTTTTTAAAGTACGGTTTTGTCTCTCTCTTGTGGTTTACCATTTATGCAATAGTAATCCACAATGAAGAGGACTTCTTAGGCAATTCCCAGAAAATGTAATATATAAATTTCACTTGTAATGGAAATTTCTTATAACATTGCATTTTAATCAACGTAATTAAAGCCATTTTTGAGAAAATAAAGGTTTTCTAAGAATATGTCAACCAAAGGGTAGTTTGGGATGAAGGATCGTTTTAAAAATCTTCATACTGTATCCTTGGAAGACGAACTTAAATACCAAATTTGGTATTTAATTAACTTTATATGGGGCTCTAATGACCTAGCTGTCGACGGGCCCTTAAACCCTAATCACTCACTCAACTTTTTATTGCTTAGCTATGCTGTTCACACGCACACGGACCTTTACAAAAAATGTTTTTATTTTGGGATTCAGGGGGCCTCAAATCACCTGTTTCCGGTGAAACCTTGACATGGAATTTTTGGGCGAAATGGAATACCTACTTTCGGTTCTTAATATGCATATATAGTACAGGTTGTATCGTTATTGGTGTCAAATATTTTGAAGACTCCCTTCCAACATGAAAACAGTTTCAATATCTTAGACACTTTTATTATTATTATTATTATTATTATTATTATTATTATTATTATTATTATTATTATTATTATTATTATTATTATTATTATTATTATTATTATTATTATTATTATTATTATTATTATTATTATTATTATTATTGTTGTTATTGTTATTATTGTTATTATTATTAATAATAATAATAATAATAATAATAATAATAATAATAATAATAATAATAATAATAATAATAATAATAATAATAATAATAATAATAATAATAATAATAATAATAATAAAGTTCTACAGTGATTTTGCTGTGTTAGATTTTGAAGTCCTTTTGTAGTAACTTTCATGTGCGAATTCCAAAAATAAAGTCCATTTTGTTGTATCATATACCGTTTCGTTGGAAATGTATATCCTCTGTTTTTATTCATTTGTCTTATCTTTGTATGAACATGAACCATTGTTTCCTTATATGATCATCAACAGTGGCTAACATGTGAAGATTTGAAAGTGATTTGTATTTTATTAAGTCAGCAATAGGAGTTTACAAAATATCCATGTTATTTCTGCAAATTAGATAAATATTGGAAAGAAAAATAATGGCTCAAAAGAAAAGGTTTAACTTCGGTTAGTAAGAACATAATGAAATGTAGCCTACTGGATCAAAAGAAAATTATTTTGCCACCTCTCTAAATAAAACTTGTTATTCATCAAAACATTTAAGAAAAAATATTCTCCTCTTTCGGATACAAAAATAAAAGAAGGAATTTTCGTAGGTCCCGAAATCAGAGCTGTAGCTAAAGACAGGAGATTTGAAACAAATATGACTCCCGTAGAAAAATATGCGTGGGATGCATTTAAAGAAGTTATTGGAAATTTTCTAGAAAGAAAGAAATAATCTAATTATGTTAAAGTTGCGAACAGCCGAGGTTCAGCACTGTAGCATGCAAAATAAGTTTGAAATTACATTTTCTCTTTTCACATTTGGATATATTTTTCTGACAATCTGGGCACCGTCATTCCCAGGTTATTCGCAAAATGGAAAGGAGATAGCAAAGTCAATGAACGCAACAATAACTGTGGATTGCTTCTATATGATGTGTAGAGATTATACGAACATCCACGAGGAAATCCAAGAGACAAACATCTCAAACCAAACGAGCAAGATTCTACTGATATATAAAGTGAGCTAAAATGCAACATTAAATAACAAGCACATTACAGTGTTATTTGTAAAACTTATGCAAATCTTGAGCTATGTAAATACATTTCTCGAACAAAATGTGCCCTTACTTCTTTCTTGATTTGTAAAACATCTTAATGTGCCGGAGAGAAACGGAAGCCATTTTTACTTTCTCTACCACATATAGTAAGTAGGAAAAGTATTGTATTCCATCCAAAAAATCAATGTCGAGATTTCAGTGGAAATATATGTTTTGAGGCCCCCTGAATCCAAGAAAAGCATTTTAAAAAAAAAGTGTGTGCGTGCGCGCGTGTGTAATCTGTATGTGTGTCAGTTTGTGAACAGCATAATTATTCAAAAATGAAAACTCGGTTAAAAACCAAAGTGGGTATCTAAGTTTAATTATTTAAAGGATGCGACACGAAGATTTTGAAGAAAATAGCCCCACCTTAAACTATACTTTACATGGAAACTTTTTCGAAAATTTTGAGTTCCTTGAAAATGGCTGTAACGATTTTGATTAAAACGCTGTATGTTTAATATATTTTTATGACAAATGAAAATGTATTTTTTGAATTTTCTGGCTATATCCTATGTGGTCCTAGTTACCCTGGATGACTTTTGAATAACTTGTAAACTGTTTACACAATTTAGGTCCAAATGAATTTTTGTGGAGTTATTCCTTGTTATTTGTGTGAGTTTGGAATACTTAAACTTTCGTCAAATGGAAGATCGTTGTTCATGTTTTATATCTTAGCCGTGCAAAGAGATCGGATTCTCAAAGTTTTAAAACATTTGACAATCGCTCAAAGCCTACTGTATTCCCATATTCCCCTTGCGCCTACAAGGAAATAGGGATTAAGGTAATTTCTGCAAATGTTATCTCAACTAATACGAAGAAGATATAGGAATATAAGTCAGTACAAGAGTAGAGAAAGCCATGTGAGTGCAACACATCAGATTTTTAAATCAATACTGCAATATTTAACACCACGTTTCAAATGTAAAGCAGCTTATAAAAAGTTTTAATTTCTAGAGCTGTATAATTAATTGATGGAATAATTTAAATTGTTGTTCGCTGACAGGTTTTGTTTGTTTATTATTTTTGTATTGAATTGAATTATTTGATTGTTTTTGTTAGGTTGTATAAAATACTTTTTCTTTGTTTAACGACGCTGTCAATTTCCAGGATCATATCAATGCTGCCAGTTATTTTCCATGCCAACAGATCTCTTGACATAATATCCTATTGTTTGTAAGAAACGTGTTTGGATTCAAATTTTGAAATTTTATTTCCAAATTCTGAAAGCTGCGCTGCAAGACTTTCCTGTAGAGTATAAAATAATATTTTGACCTATCTTAATTACTCCGTGCTTTCCTCTGGAAATGTGAGCGTTTGCTATAAAATGTATCAGATACTGTGTTTAAAAATTAAACTAATTGCTTGAGAAGTAAGAACTGAATTTCCAGGTATGACAAGCTTGTTCCCATCAAGGAATTATTAAGATTTAAGAGATGAGGTTTTGAAGAGAGCGTCTTGTTGGAAGCATTGCAACGGGTGCTGATGATATAAGGAGGATGAAGCAGAAAAAGGAACCTGTTTTGTTGAGCTCCTGTAAGCGACACGATTTCCTCTAATCGGATCGTGGCCAGACAAAAGGGTGACATGTCTTGACCGCAGCCTATCAAGTTACCGCCACCTGGGGGGCCTCTCCTCCTCAAACCGCGATATTAAGGGGCCAACAGTCCCGAGAAATCAAAAACTAACAACAGAGGCTCAGCACAGGATAGCGTGTTAAGTCTACAGAAAATTGGAAGTAAATTTATCGAAGTAATTTACCGCGTCGCTCAAAAAGTAAGGGCACCGTCTGGTTCCCAATAACAGAGAAGACGGACTAGAACGGGAACGAGCAAGTGAAAGCACTCTTCAGTGCAGTGTTCATGTATATAATGTGTGAGGTTAAAGTTGAAACATTACCATCGTTATGCCACTTGAAGATTCTAGGAGGTAGGGTGCGCTAATAAGGTTTATGTGCAGAGAAACATGTCACTCTTCACTGCCAAGCTTCTTACAATCAATTATATTTTTACTTTCTCTACTACCACCCAAAAATTCGATGTCGAGATTTCACCGGAAATATATGTTTTGAGGCCCCTGAATAAAAAAAAGTCTTTATAGAAAAAAGTCCGTGTGTATCTCCCTGTTTCTCTCTCTCTCTCTCTCTCTCTCTCTCTCTCTCTCTCTCTCTCTCTCTCTCTCTGTGTCAGTCAGTCTGTGGACAGTGTAACTCAAAATCTAAAAGTTGGTTAAATACCAAAGTTGGTATTTAAATTTAATGTCTTTCAAGAATGCGACACGAAGAAATTGCTTCACCCTAAACTACCCTTTTCATGGAAAATTTTTCGACAATTTTTATTTTCTTTAAAATGACTACAATGATTTTGATTAAAATGTCATATATTTGATATATTTTACGACAAATGAAATGTATATCTTGAATTTTCTGAATGTATTCCCTATACTCGTATTTACTCTGGATGACTTTTGCATAACTGGTAATGCGTAACAGATAGCCAAATCTTACTAAAATGTAACTCTTGTAAAAAAAACACAATTTATGTCTAAATACATTTTTTGTAGAGTGAACCATTTCGGAGATATTCCTTGTTATTCGTGTGAGTTTTCGTTATTCATTTTTTGTATGCTAACCGTGCAAAGAGGACGGAATTTGAAAGCTTTAAAACATTTTACTATCGCTCAAAGACTATTGTATTCTCATATTCCTCATGCACCTACAAGGATATAGGTAATAAGATTCTGCAAATGTTTATCTTAACTAACACGAAGATACAAGAATACAAATTTGTAAGAATGGTTGTAACAAGAGTAGAGAATGTCATGTGAGTGCAACACATCAGATTTTTAAAATATGGAAAAGTTCCTAGAGAAATGTGGAAAATATTCTGGTATGTTCAGTCGTCCTTGCTTGGCTGGTTTTCATGTTGATGCAAGCGGTTGTTCGGAAGTAGGAAAACCTTTGCAATCCAAAATTTATATAGAAATTCAATGGTAGTGATTTTGAGAACAGGCAGTTTGGGTTTAACAACTGCCTGTGGAATCTCTATCCACGTTTCAACCTCACACACTATAACTAGAAGCGCACGGGAACGAAAGACCTAATCAAGTCTACTTTTATATTCATCGAACCACTGATTATCTGCATCTTCTTTGATTGTATAGTGGAGTGTGCATCGGACAGATGGCCCCAGTTACATAGTAAATTTCCTGTACCATATGTGTCATCCTCCGTGATCTAAGGGTAACATGGTTGCCTCTGGATCATAAGGTCGCGGGTTCAAACCCGGAGGAGGGCGATGGATTCTTTCGGGCCTAAAAATCCTCAGCCGGTGGCACCATGTCATAGATTTGCAACTCTTAGAAGAACCTCCATCCAGAAAAGGAGGTATCTGAGGAAAATTAAGCTGTCTTTCACGTCTGATATAATAATGGGACGCTGAGAACCATAGCACTTAAAGTACGTGCATAAATAACAACTCAATTTCAATTGTACCGTGTGCTCGAGTTTCCTGCTAGATAACCTCAGTTGCACAGTTCTATCTGTGCCATTTAATTTGCTGTTATTAACGTTTAAGAAGATGAGCTTTTGTGGTCGTGTGATTTCTGCACATATGCAGCCACAACTACTTCGTGTTAATGTGAGATAAACATTTGCAGAAGTGCTTTTGTTACGTAGGATTGCAGCAGATTGAAGGTTTTAACAAAACCTCGGCAGACACAAGGACCCAAAACGCACTATACGAGTTAACACCATTGCCAAAGGAAATATCGCCAATATTTAAGAGCAACATTACAAATGGACCTTCCTGAGAGAAGATTTTCAAGAGAATCCCTCCATTACATAGTACCCTTTAAAGGGATACATTTTCAAAAATTTGGATTTTCGTGTGAACGGCTCTAACGATTATGAATAAAATGCCACATGTTTAAGACATTTTCATGATAAATGAAGTGCATATCCTGAATTTTTTTGGAAAAATTCTCTGAAATCCTCTTTATTATGAATGAATTTTGTGTAACTGATAAACCCTAGGAATAGACAAAAGCTTATCATACAAAAATGTAGATCTTGTTAAAGCATACCATTTATGTATGTGAAATAACTTTTTTGTGGAGCTGTTTTCGAGATCATCAACAGTGTTTAAGCCCTTTAAGCTTATTCCGGTCTCATACATCAAAACGGATCTGTCCATCTTCTTCTTGGCCTGTCTGTATTTCTTTTTCCTGTAGGTTTATAGGCCATAATGAATCTGGGAATGCGGTAATTATCTATCGTTTCTACGTGGTGCCTATCCAAGTATCCATCTTGTAATGATTGGCGTCTGCATACACTTGCAAGGCAATGCTTCACTAATTCATAGAGTACTACGTTACATTGTTTTCGACTCTTGCTTCTAGTGGCATTTGTTTGCACATTTGATAACCGTGCTGTACTTCTGACATCATTCATACTCTGCCTTCAGCTAACCTGTATCGCATACGGGCGCACATCCCTCCGGTCTTTAATAATTACACATAATTTGACTTATAAAATATTTCTATGTAAAATCATATTGTGTATGAGAGAGAGAGTATAGTGTGTCTGTCATTTGTAGATTGCTACACCCTTGCACCTATTTCGATCAAATTTCACACACAAGAATGAAAACACTGGTACCATCTCTAATGGGAGAAGCGGTGAAAATGTTCAGAGGCAGTCAATTTTGAGATTCCTGAGCACAAATGGATACTTTTTTTTCTAATTTTTGAAATAAAACTATAAATCGTGTTCTCATTCTTTTAGGAGTGGTATAACCTAAACAACAGTGGAAATGGAAAATGCTGAACTGAAGTTGTGAGTTAAATGAAAATAAATAAATATTTTCAAAAGTGATATTTTACCAAAACCGTCCATACGCCGGATATTTCTGCTACTAGCTCCTTAAATTAAATCACAATGGTGTGATCCCGGAATAGCGGTAAGCATCTACATATAAGTTATATTACATTGCAACTTGATTGTGGTTCTGGCCAGCAGCGGTAATTTCTTCTTGTACCTATCAATGGAGAGAATTAGTTAATATTGCAAAGCAGATTTGAATGTTCTCGCTGCCGACAGACAGCTCCTGGAATTGGATGCGTGCACACGGACATAGTTGTGGTCGTAACTTTATATAACATGTGATTCACGGGGCGCAACCTTTCCCAGGCCTGTACATGAAGAAGCGGCTCATAAGCATTCCCAGTCTCTTACCGGGCGGTTATTGTCGACGCTCTACCACTTGCTCACTTTCGATCTTCTAGTTCCGACTCTCGTCACAAGGCCATTCCCTTCCAGTTTCCTACAATCTTCCCTCTTTCTTTATTTTTTATTTTGTCGCTCTCATTTACATCATTTAGTTAAGACTGCGTATCTGCTGAAAATGCTGTTTCGTCAGAAATATTTACGTCTTGGGTAGGTTCGAACTTATCCTAAGTAGTGATTGTCATCTCGTTAAGAGTACTTGGTGCCACTCACCGTCCCTTTTCACTCATATAGGGTGGAAGGCCATACGTTAACCAGGTATTTTACATGATGAGTGTAACAAATATGTCCAATACAATTATTGTCCACTAACTTCTTGACGAATGGGTGTAAATGGTTTATTATTTCACTGTCATGCAAACATTGTATTCGAATGAATTTAGTCAAAATTCAATGTTAAAAGTGGCATGCAAAGTTCTCTAAGAGAAATTTGGCAATGCCACGTTGTGTCGCCAGTGAAATCTACTTCATGTCGGTGATGTTGCAGCATTTCCTGTATCACATGCTGTACGCCTAAACGTAACCTTAGATTATATCAACATTTCTAAGCCGATCCTCTTGTTTCACGCAATATTGATTTAAAAGTATTATCTGTGCAGCCTCAGCCTTGGCTTTTCTCGATTTTTAATTACCATGTTTAACATCCACATTTCAAAGCTGATTTAGCTATCATTTATTTTTGTTGTATTTCTCAATATCTTCGGACCCAGTATCTAACAGACCCAGCACCTACCTGAATTAATGAACCATTCCCTGACAGGACCATACGGCCTTACGGAAACAATGGCTATTGTGTGCCGTCCTGGGCTCCAAATCCTTCGTCTTCTGGCATTCAAAAGTATTCCATTTCTAGAAACTTTCTCATTGTGTGCGGGCTGCTGACAGGACAGTAAAACCTTTACAAAACTTTGAGAGGACAGCGACTGTGAATCATCCCGAGTGCAGTTCAGTGTGAGTTGGTATCCGGTAGTGACAGTTAAATTGTAGTTCGATGGTTAACTTGTGTTATTCTCAGTTTGTTCAATAGTGTAACGTTAGCGCTACGCTAACAGATTAGAAGACAAAGTTTTATTAGCAGTAACTTGTTCTCATTTGTTACAATATTTTGGATCCCATTTACTTGAACGTTGCCACTTGTTCAATCAATTTCCTTCTGATTTCTTAAGGCAGAGAATCATTATTGCCATTCTGCGAAGCAGTGTCACCAATCTAATTGGAACATTCCCTGATTCCAACTGATTTTACGAGGCTTTTTATTTCATATCAAATACAATAATCTCTTTATTTTCAAAGGATATGTGACGGGAGTATGTAAAACACTGTTCATTCTAAAGAGTAACTTGAAATAACACCTGGGATATTCATATCACCATCTTGTGAATCACAAAATTGGTGAAATAATTTCGTTTATAAAATATTATGTAACATAATTTAGAATTTCGAACACCGGCCGTGAAAGCCTACGCCTACTTATGTAACATAGTTTGCAAAACTTAATAAATAAGGTAAGGTTTCTGAGAAATGCCACAATCACCGCTCTTGAAGGAAATAATTAATATGCAATATCTACAGCCTATAGGCCTACGTTTGTTATGTATCATATTTATAACACTTATTTCGGTCATCCATAGTTGAAAATGTATAATTATTAACTTATTTATCGTCGCTTTAACTACTAGGTCATATGCACAAGTATAAAAAGGTTAACAGCACAACAACAACAATGTATCAAAATAGTGTGACAAGAGAAATAGGCAATTGACGTTCCTGAGGCCATCCTGCACATCCACTGGTACACTGAACGAGTCTCTTGGCAGCTTCATCGGTCATTTCCTGTGATACCCTAGTGCGAGGGCATCCATACCTAGCTTACTTATTATATCGAAGAGAATATTGACCTGTTGTGGGGTTACAGATCCATGAGCCATACTGTATGTGGAATAAAGGTCCGGTAGCCTCTAACCTGCAAAAGTGTCCATTCCATTCATTTAAATCCTGTGGAATTAAGGGCGATAAGCAGTTTTTTGAACTCGAGCACTCCTGATTTTCATTTTACGTTCTGTATAATATGGATGAAGTCTTATGAAGTGCTTCTAGATCGTTGGTGTATTGGAGAACCAGTACACCTATGCATATCAGTATTGCCTACAGTGTTTTCAAAGAAACTTTTGAGTTGCAGAAAATTGAGAGTAAAGCTGTGAGGTTCTGTTTCTATGACGGATATGACCGGTTTCAATAATTCTGCGTAGGAAGTAATTATTTCTGTTCTTGCCGTTTTAACAGTGTGTTTTATCTGAGATGATCCTCAAAAAAGATCTTCTGGGGGTTCGAGGGGATCAGCTAGTGATGGTATTTTATCAGCAGTTATTTCTGTGGAAGTTTCACTAGAGAGGGAAGCTGGGTTAAGACTTTTAGATTAAAAATGCCAGGCTCCTTTGCTGCTGTGTGACATTTAGGTTGGGTTTTTGGTATCGAAGGATTTTTCACCTTGTTTGTATTCTCTTCTTCACTGGGAGATGGTGGTGTACTTTTAAGTTCCTTTGTTTGAAACCTATTAACTTTCTTAGGTACTGGTATTAGCTGTGGAAACTGTGCTGAATTACTGTTAGTATCTTCGCGTAGCTGATCAAAATCAAGCTTGCAGTATTTAGCAAGGCGCTCTTCTTGTTTACATATAAAGGAGCTGGATGTGTCGGAAGTGGCGTAAATCCAATAGTTTGTACCCTCGTAGTTTATGTTAAAGCTAGCAGGTAACTTGACAAGGTCATCTGGGGTGACATATATTTGTCTTCTAAATTTTAAGATATGGGAAAACCCAGGTTTGTTGATTTCTGCCCTTATATAGGTAATACTGGACACTGATTTGACTCCACATTAATTTATTGCCTTAAGTATTGTATCATTAGATTATGATAGGGCACACGTTTGAGAGTACAATCCTCTTATTCGGTGCTATTGGCGGTCTTAGATGGCAAGATATATTGTTCACTTATTACAGTGTGTTTTGATGTTAAAATCTTCGGCCAATTTCACATTTGAGAGATAGACACATATTCTGGGATTGCAAATGGGTGATATATACCGCATGTTGCTTCCATTGGTTTACTTATTGCCATTGCATAGTCTTTAATTGTAAGTCCATCGTGAGATTCAGTGATTAGCGCTTGTTCTTTATTCGGAAGAGTTGGCATAGCTGATGCATAACTAGGCTGGGTACTAGATGTCATGGTTTTCTTTGGGTTAGGTTCAAACGTTAAGTTGCGTTAAGAGTGCTCTGTTGGCAGCCTTGAATAAATGAAACTTCGTTGATTGCCCGGTAATTGTCTTAAACCCGCTAGGATATGGCAGGCCACAGATTTAAATGGCCGTGTTTTATGGTTCGATTGTATTTTAAGTATTATTGACTGAAAGCAAGATACAAATTGTTACCAATACTCATACTGGTACACGCGGTAGTGATGACTAATATTGTCAAGATGAATTATCCCGAGGAATCCTTGATCTTGAATTAACCTTGCAAACATGCTGCATAGTACATCTTCTGGATATACACGATGCCACTTTCAACTGTCTTCCCTGGAAAGGTAAAGTGCATACAAACAAAAAATTTAAGAATCTTAATTTCAGCCTTTTACTGGCCCATTATACACATTAGCATTTGGTTAGTAGTCCAAAATAAACAGAGGAATTTTGGTTGCAGATTTATTGGGTGTATAGATTGAGTTATAGGATGTTTCCACACCCACGCGGAATCCGCAATTTCCTGCCAAGTGACATTCTTCGGTGGTTTTGTCCAGCGCATTGAGGTGACGTGCATACCTGCGGACTCGGTGCGATTCCCGGTTGGGCAACCTAAGCCTGCGGTTTTTCCGGAATATTTCCCCCGACCCTGAAAAAGCTAATGTCAGTTAAATTTCTGCTTTATTTGCACCGATATAACCATCTTTCATACATCGTAAATAATAATAATAATAATAATAATAATAATAATAATAATAATAATAATAATAATAATAATAATAATAATATAGTAGTAATAATAGTAATAATAATAATATAGTAGTAATAATAGTAATAACAGTAATAATAATTAAGTCATGTATAATTTATTATTATTGTTATTGTCATTATTATTATTGTTATTGTTATTATTATTGTTATTGTTATTAATATTGTTATTGTTAAAGTTATGTCGCTATAAACGACAGAACTTTTGTTGTTATATTGTGGATTGTGGTATATAAATAAAGTGCAAAATAATTGTTGAAATTAGCAAATGTGTGGAAGTCGGATAATTCGAACGTTTATAATTCGAAATTGTCATTAATTCGAAGAGCTTTCTTGGTCTACAGTTTGAGGGTGGAATAGCTTTCCTAGCTGCCGACCTTGAAATTCTATATCTGCTCCCACATCCCATTGTTTAAAACACGTACGTCTTTAGCGGTCCCTTGAGCTTCCTACTGTTCAATGCGTTGCAAATCAATATCATGTCTCTTAGTTATCCAGCTGTCCAGTACAAGACTAACTTTTTTGGAAAAAGCGTCCGTCATTTGAGAAGTTGAAAAGAGTTTGAAGAAAAAATATGAAATCGCCAAAGAATACGTTATATCTCCAAACACTTTGTCAACTTATCTGAAGAATGAGGAGAAAATTTTAAGTGAAAATGGTGAAAATGGAAATAGTCAAAAAAGGGGGGAACAATTTGAAAATCCTGATGGATATAAGTACCTATATTGCTAAAATGCTATTTTTAGGAGCAACTTTAGGAATTCGATTTTTTGATACCTCGAAATTTGTTGCAGTCCCTCCAGCTTCGAATTATCCAAGTGCCACTATACATCGAAAAATATCCTTTTAGCGGCAGCAATTTGATTACGAAAATAATGTTAGACTTTGGTTTGGTGTCTCTATAAAAGAAACGTTTGACTTCTACGTTGTGACTGTTGCGCATTTCAGTGCTGCAAGTAACTCATTTCTCAACCGTCCAAAAACAAAATTACTTAACCTTAAACTATCCTTTAGAGGAAACTTTTTCGAAAATTTTGATTACCTTGAAAATGGCTCTAACGATTTTGATTAAAATGCCATATTGAGCCATTTTTGTGAAAAATGAAATGTATATCTTGAATTTTCTGGCTATAGCCCCTGTAGTCATATTTACTCTGGATAACTTTTGCATACCTGGTAAACCGTAAGAGATAGACCAAATCTTACTATACAAAAAATGTAGATCTTGCTAAAATACACAATTTATGTCCAAATAACTTTTTTTTTACAGAGTGAACCTGTTCGGATATATTCCTTGTCATTTGTGTGAGTTTTGGAGAAATACTATTGTCAAGTGGAACATAGTTATTCATTTTTTATATCTAAGCCGTACAAAGAGAACGTAATTTGAAAGCTTCAAAAAATTTGACTATCGCTCAAAGCCTACTGTATTTCCATATTCCCCTTCTACCTACAAGAAACTAATAAGATTTCTGCAAATGTTTATCTCAACTAACACGAAGAAGATAAGGAATTAAAGTTTGTAAGAATGGTTAGTACAGGAGTATAGAAAGTCATGTGAGTGCAACACATCATATTTGTAGATATTGAAATGCATCATGGACCTTCTCGTAGATGTTGAAGCTGCCATTTACTGTACTTAGGCCACTTTTTACCCTTAGTCCTACACAATTTATATTCCTCATTTACTTCCTCAGCCGCGAAATCAATTTCCAAAGGGACGCAACTTGTGATTCGCAACAGTATCTTTGTGGCCAGATGATGCTGACAAAAGAACGCCGATAATGATGGGGTCGATATTGCACTGGAGAATCAACAATATATCCTTAATATGCAATATAATAACGTTACAAACACTGGTTCATAATGGATACTGTGGCACCAGTTCTCTCGTCTAAAGCGCAATTCATGGCATTGTTAATATTTTCCTACACATTCGTGACTCCATTTTGATTCAAATAATTGTATAAATAATTACTTTTGCTGAAATATTTGGCACATTCTGTTCTTTTGAGTTCTTTCATTTGTAATATCTATATACATATAGATATATACTGTCCACCGACCGGCAGCGGCAGCACGGGAGAGACTCTTATGGTCAAGCTATCTCACACCATGCGGGGCTTATAAATACGTGGCCGACGACAATAGAACGGCAGAGCAAAGCGATTTCAAACGGTTCGCAAACTTAGTTGTGCCGAATTCTTTACGAGAAGTTCTCGCCTATGTAAGCGAGTGTGGTGACGAGAAAAGCTCAGCCCCCTCTGGACCACTTCGGAAGCTCCGGCGGCTCATAATCGTGGACGTCACAAACTTCACTAATCCCTCACCCGACTCCCTTCAAATTCTCACCATGAATTCCTAAGGGCGTAATCAGGGCTTCGGTCATGATTGCGTCCTAGCACCCTTCATTCACTTGGCTTTGGTACTGCCTCACTTCCATCCTGAAATACTTATTTTCTTCTCCTCTCTTTTCTACCTCTATACCCTTTGTTTCCGGTGGAAGTTTTTCAGTGGGTAGTGCCTTCATGCGAAGTTCACACTGTGTCATCCCAGTCTATAAATGGTTTCTTCCTCTACTCAGAAAAAAAAAAAAAAAAAAAAAGGAGAAGTGAGATTTTCTGATGGAGTTGTGAGTGTTGAATGAGATAACTGTTAGCAGTGTGTGTGTGTGTGTGTGTGTGTGTGTGTGTGTGTGTGGTGTGTGTGTGGTGTGTGTGTGTGTGTGTGTGTGTGTGTGTGTGTGTGTGTATTCGTCGTTGAGAGAAATGTGAGTGTATGTCGTCAGAGACAGTTTTGGGACATTTAATCGTTGCATAGGAGTTGCTTGTTGTGGGAAGCAGTTTTAGTGAGTACAATCGTCAGAAGCAGTTTGTGAGACAGAAAAAGACAGTGAAGTATCTGTCAAGGTTAGGTTAGAATAGAACAGCTGCGAGTTATAAGGTCACGACGAATTGTATACTGTATTAACAATACAAACAGAACAGTGCTTTTATGCTTCAGTTTTAGAAGAGGAATGAAGTGACAAGAAAGTAAAGCAACTGAATGTATCAGATGGTGTCAGGCGTGGGATGTGTCACATTGTAATTTTGTCGCAATTTTGTTACCGATTGACGGTTACCTAATTACGAACTTAATGACTAGCTACCCAATAACGGATTCGATAGTAACGAATTTAAAATAATAATTACCCAGTAACGGTTACAAAATAACTAATACAAAGAAACTAATTAACCCATAAGAATTACAAAGCTTCTTCTTTATCTGATTGCCCTCCCCGTATGGAGGACTTAGACGTCAGTGTCTAGGGTCAGACGCTGTCGGGGAGCACAGGAACCTATGCACCGGACAGAATGAAGACCTGGAAGTGAGTGGTCAGCCAAGCACCTGGTATGAGAGTGAGGAAGAGGAAGATATGAAATGCAGGCAAAATGAATGATTGGAAGGATTATAATGGAGCAATTGGTGGAATGAGTGGCAGGGAAACCGTAGAACCCGGAGAAAACCCACTCAGACGCCGCTTCGTACACCACGAATACCACATGCGGGTCCCTGGGACCGAACGCAGGGATAGCCTTGGTGATAGCGAACGGTGTAACCGATCGACCACGGCGCCGCCCCAGGATTACAAAACTAAAGAATACAAAGTAACTAGTTACCCAACAACGTAACAAAATAACCAATACAGAGTAACTAGCTAAACAATAACTAGCTAACTCCGGCCGTGAAAGCTTCCGACTACTCATAGCCAATAACGGTTACAAACGGTAGGCTCCTACACATTTCCGCAGAATTCGACCAAATTTGGTGGACGAGGGTGTGTGTGTGTGTGTGTGTGTGTGTGTGTGTGTGTGTGTGTGTGTGTGTGTGTGTGTGAGAGAGAGAGAGAGAGAGAGAGAGAGAGAGAGATATTCACATATTTATATGAGATATTTGTTCATTACCCTTTAAGCAAGTTGTTAATAAATAAGGTGAGCTTATTCAAAGGAAAAGAAAGAAAGTTATTACATTAGTTAAATATACATACATAAAATAAGATAATGAAACTAATTTGTAACATGCATTAAGTTTAATACTGAAAATTCAGTGACCAAGGAAATGTTCAAATTTTAATATTCACAACATAGGTGATGTTAATAGACACTGAAAAAGCTTTTAATGAAGAAAGAAGACAAGATAGCTAAGGATTGCTTACAAAGTGAATGCAACGAAAGATGACTGTCTATTGAGTGTTATAAATATAGTTAAAAGTTTCGCACTATAAGAAGTTTGAGTTGTTTTTAAATGTTAACGTTTTTATGAAAAGTGCATCTTCTAATTACCGTTTCATCGCCATACCTCCAACCTAGAAAGGAATCTCAATGCGACGATTGCAACTAACCGAGGCAAAAAGGGGCAGTAAAAAGGGCAAAATTATGATGTACATAACATATTTTAACACGGCTCGTGATATTTGCAACTGCAACTAATGCAAAGAAACCTATGACAATTTTCACTTGTGTGTGTTTGCCAATATGTATTGAAATATTTGACTGTCGCTCAAAGCCTACTGCATTCTCATATTCCCCTTGCACCTACAAGAAAATATACAATAAGATAATTTGTACAAACGTTTATCTCAACTAACACGAAGAAGATATAGGAATAAGAGTTTGTAGGAATGGTTAGTACGAGAGTAGAGAAAGTCATGTGAGTGCAACACATCAAATTTTTATATAATTTTATTGTATAAGTTGATGAGTTGGTCAAGTAATCCATTCTTCTACATGTCCTAGTTCGTTGCCAATAATGCTTGTTGAGTCTGCTGGTCTATTGTATGTTAGTTTAGTTTTGTTCAAGTTCATCTACAGTCCTGCCAATTTGCTGGTCCCATTTCATTTGAGAAGCATCTGTAGGATATCTCTGGAAGAGGTGACGAATCTTAGCTGTGTCAGGATGTTTCTATTTGTTTGCATAGCGCACTTGTTCCAATTTAACTTCCTAAATATGCCTTCTAAGACACTAGTGAATAATTTGGGTGATATAGGACCTCCTTGTCATACATCTCGGTTTAGCTGTCTGTGCTTGTCCCACTTGTTTGGTTTTAACTTTGGCAAAACTTCGGAAACAGTGAAAGTGGGGTAGTTTTCGCTTAATAGCCAACTCCTTAATTTTGCTTACGAAGTCGGCAGCAAACCTCAAGAGCATTCCAAAACTACTACAGGTCCAATGCAAGAATCTAGGCCTTCCAGTTAACCCCACAAAGAAGAGCACAATGACAAACGGACAAACCCAGAGAGTAATAGAACTGGAAGCACTGAAATATGTCCAAGAATATGTGTGCTTAGACCAAAATGTGTCTTTTTGGAACTGTAGGTAATAACAAACAAAGTGAAGGGTCTCACAAGCCTGGAGGAAGTTTTGAAGCTCAAGCTTCATCCTAATGGACAAGTCGCAACATTTAGCAATAAAACGAGAAGTCTAACACAGTTGCATCCTCCAAACAGCACAAACATGGACAAGTAACCAGGAACAAAGAACTTCATTACAGATTATTCAGAGAAGGGTGGAAAGAAAAATACTATGAGTATCAATAAGAGACCGGATAAAAATCACGGAATTAAGGCAACGCATCTGTGTAATTTGGTGAAAATTGCCAAAACATTTTATTTTTACCTTTTGCATTTTTACTACCCTTATACTTCGTACTTTAATGGCCCACTTTCGTTTGCTCAATATCAGCAATTTTTAAAGCTACAAGACAGCATTTAAATTTCCTTGAAATGCATTTTTCGTTTTCACTGGCTTTGATTTTGGTATCCTGGAGGGAATTTTGCTTCAGAAAGGTTGTGAGTTGGCTATGCTGAAATAAATTCGATGTATTTAACTGAAATACCTCGAATCTGACATATGTTTTGTTTCCAAACAGAGAAATGCCGTCAGTGTTCTGTAATTCTGTAATATTGCCAGGTTAGTTGAGTGTTCCAGTTATATATTAGGCATTGTTTAGGTAATTAATAGGTTTTAAGTTATTTTTTAGTTTATAGTAGAGCCGCAACAAGCAGATATTTTATAAATTTTGTGTATACATTTGCAAAAGTACATAGAAGAAAGCAACAGAGAGTACCACATATGGTGCTGGGGAATTTTAAGTTAATTGGATTTACAAAAACGTACTGTTAAACTTTAAAAATAATTTTCCTCAGTTCGTTTTTTCAGCATTTTCACTATTCAAACTGCTCCTTGGGCCCTAGTTTATAACTTATTAGCTTGACATTTTCAGGAGACCTTTAGAGATTAAGATGTTAAAATTTGTCGTACGCTAGTTAAAAAATGTTAAATAATTGAACTGAGATTAAATATTTTTCATAACTCATACTGTAAAAATTGAAAATATTGATAAATTTTACACAAAACATTTTCTTTTCTCTTAAAGTAATTAAATGAAAGCAATTTTGGTATGGCAATTTCTTTATATTTGTAAACTGAGGTCAAATTAAAAATTTAGGAGAGATACAATAAACTGTAGGATCCAAGGGTCATTTCATATGAGCATATCAAAAAGTGATATTAAGATATTAGTAGTATAAAAATGGTTTGACATATCACATTGAAATTTTGTGTATACTATTTACTTTATGTTCTGAGTGTGTGGAAAAAAAATTCAAAGCAATCAGAAGGAAACTGTGGATTTTTTAATTCTCACAGATACATTGCCTTAAGAAGAAGGGCACAAGTGAAAGAGAGCATTACAAGTAGCAAAGTTGAGATGGGCAAATCACATAGTAAGGCTCAACAACAATCACTGGACAAACATAGTAAGGATTATTATTATTATTATTATTATTATTATTATTATTATTATTATTATTATTATTATTATTATTATTATTATTATTATTATTATTATTATTATTATTATTATTATTATTATTATTATTATTATTATTATTATTATTATTATTACTATTATTACTATTATTACTATTATTACTATTATTATTATTATTATTATTATTATTATTATTATTATTATTATTATTATTATTATTATTATTATTATTATTATTATTATTATTATTATTATTAATTACTAATATGCAGAAGTTGTAAAATGCATAACCAGGAAAGGTTGCACGTCTAACAAAGTAGCTTGGAGTACGAGGTAGCTGAACTACTGCACCGCAGAGCCTTAGTTCATTTTCTTAAATTGCGTTCACCGGTTGCTGCATACCGCGGTATGTAAGGAAATGAGTTTGGGAGCCGGAGTCGAGAAACAAAGACAAAGAGTTGGAATTAACTGTGAGATTGCTCACATCAGTATCAATTGAAGTGGAGAAAGATTGTGCCCTCCCCGCTAATAGCGTCTCCTTCTCTCTCTCTCTCTCACTCTAATAACTGAAAGGGCTTGTGCTTCATCAAAACGATTGCGGTTAAGTTTTAATATCAGAAACATATTGTTGTTTGTAGCCTACCTTCCCCAAAATTAAAGCTCAATGAAAATGCATCTGCTGATTTGTTAGTACGAGTACTTAAATGAAAAGGTACACAATGCTACAAATATCTACTGAAAAAGCAAGTGTTTTATATTCATCTTCTAAATTGTATTCCTAAGACCGTTGTACATGATTAAACTTGTTTTTCGGTTTAAGAGTTTACAAGAAAAATTATCAAATATTTTTCAATATTTCACAAGAGTGGACAAGATCTGATAATGTGAATTACACGTTGTATTTTTGCCAAACAGAATCCTTTAAAATACTCGTATATTGATAATTTATCTCGTGCAAAAAGTTAATATTACCGTCACACCATAACAACTTGCAATGAAATATTGTTCCTTATTTAATTACATAATATTTTCAGTTATTATTACAGAATATAAAATCAGATTAGACAAAGGATACAATTAAAGTTGTATCAATTTATAGGTTAAACACGCTATACTATATGTATGAATGCATATTTTATATTTAAATTAGAAATCTACGTGGCAATTTCTTCATATGCCCTTGTTTTCTTTATCCTGTTGTGGTAATCTGGCAACTTTGGTATAACCCAATCTCTTCCCTTTGTCCAACTAGCCATTTTTTAATTTTCACTTTGTCATGTTGCAGATTTCGTAACGCACTAAAAATACTGCCACTTCATTGGCAAAAGGTATCAAATCATTGGCAAATGTTTGACCGTTTATGAGTTCTTACTTACTTTCAAAGACTTTAAAAGTATTGGAAGCAATTAGGCAAGAAAAGTTTGACAACTCTTGGAAGGTCTTCTAAAGAATTAAATTTGACATATATTTGATGTTATACAAAAATTTATTCTTCTACGACTCTACTGCGTATTGTACGAGATAAACGCTTACAGAAAGGCTCTTAGGATCAAGTGTTTCCAGTGGAGACTTATTTTGCTAATGCTAATACTACGATCAAATAAAATCCATTTAACATGTGCTGTCATAAAATATTAGATAGCCTTAGCCTTGTATATGAAATTATAGTATCCATTAGCATTCATACCGACATGAACAATGGTAAGCGCTATGCTGTTGTTACAACACCATATAGCTTCACAGAAATTATTTTGTGTGCTTTTTACCTCGCAGCAGTCAAGAAATTTGTCATATGTGATGTCGCATTGTTTCCTCAACCTTTTCTGGTAGCAATTCCAATGTTACCCTTCCTGCTGTTTGCAAAATTTCTTCTGGTTCTGCCGAACCCATTTCTGAGTCATTCAAATAATCCGCCAGTGGCGTAGGCGTCAGTGGGTGTGAGAGATGTATTACATACCCTGTAATTTTCCTCAAACTGATTGCCAAATTGGTATGCATTATAATTTTGCGTCACATAACCGTTTTAATGTCATTAAAAATCAAGTTTTCCTAAATATTATGATTTGAATACGTGCCACTCTGCGGCAGTATGATTCCAAACAAAGCTCGGGTCAACGGCATCTGTCGTCAGCTGGAGGAAACGTGTTGTGAGCTTGACTCATGGATGTAATTTGTTATTGTACATCTCATGTTAAGAATTGCGCTAACATTATTGCAATTATATAGTCGTGTATAGAGAGTAATTCGCAATTGCTTTTGTTTCTTGTGTATGTACTCTTTAACTAAAGACATTTGAACATGATTTGGACACTTGGTTACTTACTGTTAAAGTAAATGTAGGTTAAGATTTGCACGGATGCTGGGACGAAGGTATGCACACAGGCAGTTACATCCATGACCTCATAACATGAATCAGCTGCAGTACAACTTAGTTTCCGTGCCGTTGTAGCAGTGGAAATCAAAACCAACTGTTGTGTGATCGACAAACGCAACGTAAGAAGCTTCTAAATATTAACATTTCTCTAAAAAGCAATATCTAATTAAGGCAGATCATTCAAACTCTGCACTCAGCATTGCGATTAAACTAAAAAATGTATAGAGCATTTCAACATCAAAGTTTATCAAAGTGAATTCTGGATGTGTCATAATACTTAAAACAAATCTTTTGTTGATCTTTTTTTGTTATTTTTGAAAGAAAAGGTAGTTTGATATTCCAATGCTTATGAAGATTTAAATAACATTTATAAGGTAGCCACAAAACAAAGCCATTCTTGTTATCACATAATATGCGAAAAACAACTAAAAATGTTTGGAATGAATCCAGGAATAGAATTTTTATTGAATAATGAGTATAAGCAGCATAATGTAGTGAAGAAAAACAGAGCTTACTTTCTCAAGCTTTACTTTTTGATAAGGCAACTGTTTTTCGTTCAACTTCACCTGATATTCAGAATGACTTAATTTGAAGTGTGAGTGCCATCATGATACATTGAATTAAGAAAGAAATTTATGATGCTTTCTTTGTTTCATTAATATTAGATTAAACTCCTGACATTAATAGTGAAATCTGAATATTCGCGGAAATGTTGAAGAGAGATTTTATTTGCTTTGCAGATGTAAGTTCTGACAGGAAAGTAGATTGTCGTTTGAATCATGCTCCCAACGTTGTGAAATAATTGTTTCAGACAACGATAAAAGATGAAAACTGCGAAGGGCCATTTTGTTTAAGCTGGGTCATATTTTAATGAGCTGTACAATATTCATTGGGTTACATACCCGACTCTGATACTCACTGTAATCCGCCATTGTGTTAATCTATACAAGGTATCCGTTTAAGATATAGCTTATATAAATAACCTGGCTCTGATATTGATAAAGAGTACATTTCACTGTAAATAAGTTATCAAATCAAAATAGAGCAAACTAAGTTGAATCAAGATTTAAAGCTTTCACGGCGCACGTTATTTATTACAATTTCACGGGCGATCAGCCGTGTGAGGTTTGAAAATATTGAGCTTTCGGCCATTCTAAACTCCATGGCCTTCGTCAGAATGAAAATGACTCAATATTTTCAAACCTCACACGGCTGATCGCCCGTGAAACTGTAATAAATAAGTTGAATCATATAAACTCACAAAATAAATATAAAATTAGCTTGACAAGTAATAACTAAGTAAAAAAGGTAATATTAATACAGCCAATACTCCATATAAGGATCAACTTAATTGAACTGCGTGATGGGTATCTCGCAAAACTGGCACAAACAGGTTATTTTAGAATAAATTGTGTGTTTTAAAGAGATCCATATTTTTGTGTAGTACCCTTTCGCCCATCCCTTAAAGTTTACTAGTTATACAAAACTCATTACGAATGAGCAAAAATTCACAAGATATTTTCAGAAAATTCTTCATATATAGTTTATTTGTCAATATAATGCCTTTAATATTATCGTAGTTTACTGAAACTCAACAGTCGTTTTTGAAAAAAAAATTGAAAATTTGGGAAAACTTTCCATTGCAGGGGGTATTTTGGAATGGGATTATTTTATGAAAAATTTTCCTGTCGTGCCTTTGGAAGATACTGAACTTAAATTTCAAGTTTTGTATTTAGCTTTTCGTTTTTTATTTATGCTGTTCACATACACAGACCTGGGCACGCAGCGGATGTTCTAAAACTTGTTCTTGCTCAGGGGGCTTCAAAACGTGTATTAGCTGTAAAATCTGGATACCCAAATTCTTTGGTGGAATGAAATGCCTTCTCCATCTAGTATGCACGTGGTGAAGAAGGTAAAAATTTTCTGCCCAAAGCTTCATTTCTGTTCCCAAAATCGTAATAAAAGCAAAAACATCGTCACTGAAGTCGTGCATTTTCCAATCGTCTGTTGTCTCTTAGGCATCAGATTGCTATTGAAGTTCAGTGTCTGAAGATGCAACACGAAGCTCTTAAAGAAAATTCCCTTATTCCAAAGTACCCTTTACGTGGAAAGGTATCCATTATTTTACATACTAAAAGGGCTTACAATTTTAATAAAGATATATTTAAATTACCTGCATGCTTGTTAACAGCCCCAGAAGTTCTATTTATTCTCAACTAGCAGAGGCGGCTCGCAGTCAAAATTTTAGGGTAGGCAAAGTGTAACAGTAACAACAACAACAACAACAATAATAATAATAATAATAATAATAATAATAATAATAATAATAATAATAATAATAATAATAATAATAATAATAATAATAATAATAATAATAATAAACCCCGTTTATCCGAAATATAGGGGGCGAAGTCCAACTTCCAACGGTCGTGGCCCCCCTTGCTCCCGTTTCGCGACGCCCATGACTAAAATAGATTAAGAAATTCAAAAATTGTCTGACTGCAGCTTTGTGTTAAATAGCTAAAACACTCCTCTTTTCATTGTCAGTGCGCCACGAAAGCGAAATTTGTAATAGTTCACTAATTAAGTCGGTCATGCTGGTATTACACAGAGATAATGACAGATTCAGATCTCTGAGATCTTCATTCGTGGAGTATGGCTGTTCGGAAAATGTCGCATAAATTCGGATTTGGGCAGGCAAGGGTTCGGACTGCTGGCAGACGCGTCTACGCATGCTCGGAGTGCATATACAGACCGAATGTTTCCTTATCCCTGTTCAAGGGCCTCGTACTGAGGAAATGGGGCCGGGCAGGCAGAGGTTAAGCTAGCCTGCTCTCCACTACCCAGGTTCCATGCGTATCATTTCTGCCGCGCGTTTCAAACACGCAGCGCAGTTTTGATGAATCGGAATTGAGATGAAAGGATTTGACCATGCGCTGGTCATTTATTATAACCGAGAAAACTATTCTTGAACTGCAATTTAGGGGAAAATGACGGTTCAAATGATAAAATGCAGAATCATAGTTAAACATTATTTGTTGATGTATTACGATAGAGTAGGCAATGCCTACCCTGCCTACCCTGAGGAGCCGCGCCTGTCAACTAGCTGAAATACCCGGCGTTGTCCGTGGTTTGACAAGTTGCCGCTACAATATAAGGCACCAAGTGTCCAACACTAGTCTTGTGTTTCTTTGGAGCTATTTAAAAATATTACACAAGATGCTTAGACTCAGGATACTATAAAGACAAAATAATATATGCAATAAAATACTGTCAAAATAATACGCAAAAATACTTAAAGAACCGAAATACAAGCAAGGATAGTGTGATTTTCACGCTTTCACGTTGGGGCTACCTCGCCAACTACTTATAGGGAACACTTCATTTAGAAGAAATAATAACCGTTTATGTTATGTCCATATAACCTTGTTTATTCTTAGTACTCAATATACACAAAGCTGCTATGAAGTCAAAACACCAAATGTGATGGTTGTATTACTCCATGATCGATGTCTGAAAAGTCATCAGCCAATTTTATATGATCTTGTTCCTTTGTTTTTTGTGAGAACGTGAGAAAATAAGTAATTATTCTTACGTTGGCAATGTTCAAGCTACTATGATAATGTTGACAAAGATATAGATGGCCTTGCAAGCTTTCGGATGCATTACATAAGATTAAGTGACTAATTGCGTGAAACGGAGAGCAATTTCGAATTCTAAGCTACACAGCAATGTTTGTAGTGCGTAAAAAATTATCTGTGCTAAGTTTGCTCGAAATTGGCGCAACGGTTTAGAAGCATATAAGGCACATACATATATACACCGACTTTTATACATATTAAGATAAGTAAACTTTCTATAACATTGCATAACTATTAATCAAAGAATATTGACAAAATGTTACTTCACATAAAGTAGATACTTTGCTATAGCACACGCACTAAGCCAAATGCATTGGATGTTGACTTACATAGTTTTCAAATACACGATGGTGTGTTGACGTGCTAATTTGGGTGTTTCTAGTGAAGTCATGCAAAGAGTGAAGTTTCAAAAACAGCACATAGCGATCCATTTTTTTCAACACTTGGCTATCGCTTCAGGCTCCTGTGCCCCTCTTATGTTTAGTATAAGCTTTTAACGCGAGCTACTCACACTAGAAATTAAAGATTAGAACACTAGTAGGATAAATGTTTCTTGCGATGGAAAGTTAAAGTTAAGGGCTAAACAACGAAGAGGACACGTCGCATGCTGACGTCTATACAGATATATCGTGATCTAATGCTCCCCTAGGAGGAGATGATATGAGGGAATCACAGGAGGCCACAGGCCTTAGGTAAACAGAGACGGGTAGAGATCCATAACAAAGGCTGAAAGTTCATCACGGCAACAGGATCCTCCATGCAACCGCCAACACCATGAGTTCCGGATCTCGACAAACGTCCTCACCCCGCGAGGATAGCGACTATAACGCCACCTCATCGCCGAGAACAGCATTTACAGTGCGTATGCATTCGCGCCATCTGTGTGGCACCGCTATGCACCACAAGCCTAGAAGCACATCTGGAAGATGAAGGAAATGGAATGAAAGGGAAATTATGGAAAGGAAATCGTGGTATGAAATTAAGCACCCCAGCATTCGTTTAACTAATACGTACAGAATAATAAAAGGTATTTAAAAAGTACTCAAAACAAAAGATGGCATTAAACAGAACTAGGTACAATATCTTCCCAACTAAGCTGCACATATTAAGGTTAAAATTATGTAAAAGAATTTTGAGTTAAGTAAAATTCCTGAATTTCAGATATCCTCTGTTAATCTGATCTGTGGACCGCGACTTCTGTGCACATTTTGACATCTTAGGTATTTCAGCGTCTACACGTAGCTTCAACACATAATACGTTTCTCGGATCTTGTGGATTGTTCGGTTGGATCCAGTTGTTCTTCTGCCAGTATTTCTGCAACCTTACTCAACTACACTCCCTGGTTCTTTGTATCACGTTACTCGAAACATATATTCCTTGTGTTAAATGTGTCCTGTTTAGTCCAGTAGGACTTAAACGCATTACTCCTGCACGCCATGTCTTCCCAGCTCGGCCTAGCTCCTATTTCCACTTCTCACAAGTGGCCCAAGTAGATGTCCACCAGCTTCTTCCTCCTTAGGCCTGCATTATCTCATCCATCTGCAGGCACTGGCGAAATCACATCAGGTAGTTGCGGCACGCTCCTTCTCCATCTTAGTGCAGTGGGCGCGCTCCTCTGGACAGGGGGATCTGGATATGGCATTTGCGTTGGAGTATCTCTTCCTCCGATGTTTCGATGTGAATTAGTACTGTTGGAGCCTCTGGACCCAATGGGCTATCTAGCTCTTTAGTTTCTTGAAGCTCAACAGCCAATTGCGGATTGAGGGATTAGTATTGCATGGAATGGCTAATCGTAGAGGTAATTGTGGAAATATTACAGCGCCTTCACTATCTCCAAGAGCTTATACCAGGTAACGCAGTTGTTGCTTTTCGCCTTGGAGATCACTTTAGTGTAGCATAATATTACTCGCCCGTGCCTGGAATACTACTCCTCTAAAATGGTGAGCATCAGGGCTGTCAGACTCACAGGTGATCCTGCTAGAGCTCAGTGCCTCCATCGTATACTATATTTCCACTTACTTTGGCAGAGGAACACGCCTTGGTTGCCGGAGGTCGGTCGTTCTCCGGTACCGACGCAGTGAAGCGCTCGGTGACTATTATAGCTGTCCCTTGGCTGAAGACAGACTGGTAAGTAGACGCCGAACCCTCTCCAGTTGTACCACGTTCAAATAGTCGGCCGACCTTTTTAGCAAGTCTTCCAGTCGGGACCAGAGATCTTGCTACCTGCTAGCTCTCGAATCCCTCACACGGCGATGTACTCGCTGCTGGTTCGTATCTCCCTAGCTCCGTCCTGATCTGTATGTCCCTATAGGTATTGGATGGATTTAGCAACTTCACAGGTACTTCCAACAATACCCTGGAAATGCACAACCCACCAATGGTGTCTTCCATCTAATACCAGAATCCTTCACCGTTGTCGTTACAAACTAGCACATCCTCAGTCAGTATTTCTCTGCAGATATCCTGAGCCTTCTTAGGCTCCGGAACGTCACCATATCTCGGCCGAATCGCAAGACCCTCGCGTCGTGAAGACATCCAGTTCCAGCATCACATCCTCAGCAAACCTCGCGACAAATACTCACAGAATTAGATGCTCCGCTAGGTTTCAACTTCACCTTGGCCTCTTTCTCCACAGACTTTCTTCGATGCCGTCGCCAACTGGCAGGGCCGTTTCGGTTTCCTTAATGGTAAGCCCTTCGCCGTTTCAGATCTGATCACAGGTACAGTTCCAACTATGTCCATTAGTATCTGGCACCGGTTTCCTTGTATCCAGCCGTCCGCGACGAGGCTGTTGTCCATCCTTCTGCCCAGCTTCACTCAAGGTGTTGGTGATGACGGCCCTAACGTGCCCCTGTACACACCTGTACTCACTGGTTTCCCGTCTCTTCGTCGGTTGTTATGGATAGTCCTCCACTCGGTGTCCTGGCTGGTCATACCCCCAACGCATGCCACTTGAAAATCTTCGTCGATGTCCCTAGGCTAATTCTCTGTCCCCACCATTTCGAACACCCCTGGTCATCTAGGTAGGGGAGTTATTACCTTGACCGTCTACATCCTCAACGCTATGATAGCCCTCGTGGATGGCCTCATAACCACGGTGTATCATTCGCTGGCGCATCTCAGCGACTCCGTCTAGAAACGACTACGCTGCTTCTTGGGACACCCAACTAGGGGGTGGGAGGTTCATTAGAGCCTTCTTCATTAGCAGTTTAATTGCCAGAGCGAACTCTTGCAGTATAACTATATCAAGCTGCTCATGACTAGTATGTATTTGCTTTATTCCAACTAGAATGAAACTAGTTGCTGTCCCCAACTTATCCGGGTGTACACTAACCTTAAAGTGTAAATAAACACGGTTACTTCGTTTTATTGTGGATGGTAGCAAATATGGGGTTATTGTTACAATAATCTTCATTGACAAGAAACCATTGTTGCAAAAGTATACTATATTACGTTAAGTAGGTAGGCTTCTGGAGTTCTTTCCTCGTCTTCTTTAACAGAGGTAGTCTGATACAGATTTTGATTTAAATTGTAATGGATTTTACCCCCACACAGTTACTCACTGTTTACATATTGTAAACGAATAAAAACTGGATTAGAGTGTAATATGTCCAAATTCTAGTTTTTTGTTTGGTTAGGAAGTCGCTCACGAATCATATTGTTTGTGAATGAGCTGGCTACTGTTCCTGATATAAAATAAGCAAAACGTAACATTAATAGCAATCCTGGGAGTACAGGATGGACTCCAGTCGTTTGATATGCCTGCATGTATCCCACGAATAGAACATCATTAAGTGAATTTGTGATAAATATTACATAGGCATTATATCAGATGTAACTTTTATTTTAAAACCTGCCTTTACATAAATAGTTTTAAAACTAATTTTTGAAGTACAGTAGCGCTTTAAATTAAATATTTACCACTAAAATATTAGAATAGGTCATAAGTACATGTTTATGTTGTTATTAAGATTATGATTATTATTACTATTACTTTTTTCATTGTTGTTAAATTTAAATCATTTTAATATATATTATCATCAATATATATTATTATCAATATATCATTTTCATATATATATGAATTACCTTGTCTTTAGCTCTGATATTAATTATCTAATGCTCCCCTGTCTATGTGGAATATATTATGCACTGTTTCTCGACGGTTTTTATCCACCTTCCGTTCATGGAAAGCTGAAATTTCTCAACTCATTTTTACCGTAAATGTTATTCGAAAGATATTTAAGCCTCGAAGTAATCACATGCATTTTTATTCCAGAGTCATGCAATATTGGCTAGTTGAATTTTAGTATTAAAATCTTACTGTCTTTACTCTTCTTTATTTGTTAAGATTTACCCTACGATTTAATTCATGCATCTCTCAAATATAAGTTTTCGGTGCAAACAGTCATCTTCCCTTCAGTTGTTGACTGGCTTGGTTAACACGTCAGGCTTCACTAGTTCGCATCGCAGACGAGTGCCGTCGACCTTGATGTTACTTTTGATCACCCAAATACCATTAACTTTGTTTTCGCTGGATTAACTAACCGCTGCCGTCCAAAAAATAGTATGGAATAGACAAGAGTTAAGTGCATCGCAGAAACTCGACTTCGTCTTGTATTTTGAGACTTGCTGATTTCAAATATATTTTTAGTCTTCCTGTAGCACACCACATTTCAGAGATACGGAGTGTTTCAGCTTAAATTAAACATATACAAATTTCAATCTACCTATACTCTGTTCATCTAGAGATTGGAGGAGACGTAAACAAAGCCACGTGCGTTTTGACCACAGCACGCCCTCTTGACGCTTTCGCCGTCTAAATAGTCCCTTAAAGAAATAGTGTTACTGAGGTCTGAAATGTCATTTAATGTTTGCTAAAGCATGAACTAAGTGTACTAAGCATAGTTAAAGTGTAAGAATATGCAGTTAAGTGAATCTGTAACCAGCCTAATTCATTCTGCGCGCGCATTGTTCAGTATGAAAGCAACATGGCGGAACTAGTGAGTTGTGAAACATAAGTGCGGAAAACCGTTTTGAAGTGGTGAAAAGACAACAATATCGCACATATTTAACAAGTTCTGCGAGAAATATCCCGAACGTGCTATCGAAGACGTGATGAAATTAACATCGGAGTTATCGGTGTGTCAGTTGCAAGTATTGTCAGTACACCCAAAGAAGTACAGCTGGTGAAGATACCGCTAAAAAGCGACCACGTGCCAGATAAATGGTGTATGTAGTTTGCGACGAATTTGTGAGTGTGAGATCTGCAATCCGTCGAAAAGTTCACCAGTTCTTTGTTAACAATGAACCCCCACGTTAAAGTGCTGTTGGCAGTTAACTCTGATCCCGATCTTCCAGATTTAAAACGAACTTCCCTCCACAAGCTGCTTCTGGAGATTGGTTTCGAGATTATGAGCAGGAAATGAAAAAGTATTACTTGAACAGAGATGACGTAAGTAGCAGTTAATTTCCATGTGCTACATGTTATTCGGATCAAGTAAATATATCCTTTAGTAGTGTAAAAGGCATATTATACCTACGCGTAGCGATTGTGTTGCGTCATTGTGAAAGCACGTCGCCGCGGAGTGATACAAACCGGTGCTTTGTTTATATCTCCTCTAATCTCTTGATGAACAGAGTATAGGTATATTCCAATATTGGTTTAATGAAACATGTCCCGACACAAGCCTCCATTTAAAACCGCGGTGCGCATGACTACCTCTTGTATGACTTGTTTGGTAAATCCCAGTACAGCATCCAATAGTAGTCAACAAACATGCGATCATTCCAGAAAGCCTGGTAATGAAACTATTTCTTGGTGAAAACGCTCGTCCTATTCGTCAATACATAACTGACCCGAGATTCTCTGAAAAGAAGTATATGTGAGACTGAAGGAAATGTATACTTGTCTTCTCGTTCCCATTGTACAAGAGAACAACTTTTAGCCTTCTCTTGGAATAATCTATGAAAATTTTCCATTCTTTTCGCTTATAATAATGAGACAGGTTTTGAAATAGTGTACATCACTACAGTAAGAAAGAGGGGCATCTGTCAAAAAGCACGTAGCTAACAGAAAGTTTCATTTGGATATGCTCCCCCTCTGATGTCTCGATCAAGCAAGTTCTTTTCTTTTAGACAGGAATCAAAATCGCTAATCAGATCACTCAGTTCATCTTGGCATTAAGGATCCGAGTGATCTAAATGAGAAAAAGGTAAACAAAAATAACGCTATATGCATACGCCACAAATCAACTACACCTTAAAATATAGCAATGAACTCATCACAGAAACCACAGGCGATAGAGCAAAACTGAAAACAGACTTGAAATCAGCGTTACAAATTGATACTATCATATCCACCTATTGCCATTTCTGGTGATTTTTGGTTGCTGACCAGTGTAATTATTGTTTCAAACTACTCATACTTAGGCACCATGTAGCAAAACTTAATCAGGCTTTGACAAATTCAATGTCATGGTCAGGATTCCAAACATGAATCTCGGACTCTACATACGTTTCTTGTATAGTAAGATTAGGTCCGTCTCTAAGGGTTTATCAGTTATGCAAAAGTCATCCAGAGTAAACAGGACCACCTGGGCCATAGCTGGAACATTCAAAATATATATTTGACATAACAATGTCTAAAACATATGGCATTTTAGTCAAAATAGTAAGAGCCATTTTTCATAAAATCAATTTTTTTTAATGTTCCATGTAAAGAGTGGTTTAGGGTGGAGGAATTTTCTTCAAAATCTTCGTATCGTATCCTTGAAAGATATTAAACATATACCAACTTTAGTTTTTAACCGCCTTTTTGTTTTTGAGTTGTGCTGTTCACACACACACACACACACACACACACACACACACACACACACACACACACACACCCCACACACACACACACACTATATATATATATATATATATATATATATATATATATATAAGGTGAGTCAGCTGCCCCTTATTCTCGAGTTTTATGCAATCCGCATTTTATAGTCCAACATGAAAACATCGACCCCATTACTAGGTTCTACCCGCGTATTTAACATGGATGTTAAACACTCACTCGAAGAAATTAGTTATAATATAGATGTTATCACATCGCCTTTTAATATATTCGTAATTAGACAGCTGACGTTTGCACTTCTGCAAATATTCACTGTAATCAGCGAATATTACATCTTAAACGGAACGGAATGTTTACCAAACACGTTACTAGGTAGCTCAGTTGGAACGGGCGCAAGACTCCGAAGTAATCTGTCTGCTGTGAAGGTGGTTCGAATCACCTGCATGTACTCTTTTTAACCGTGCAATCCTCACAATTTACAAATTATTATTCTGAAAACTGTTATTATATTCATTTTTATTGTTTTATTTATGTTTTATGGCATTGTTTGATGTTTCTTTATTGGTCAACTACAATTATGTAGTTGTTTAAACATACCTATAGGTAGGTGCAATTGAAATAAGGATCATTTATACACATTTGAACACAGAAAGCAAGGGAATTACATTGTCAGTGTTTAACATGGGAGTTAAACTCAATTTTGTAGACAGTGAATTATTGTACTATTAAAAAGGTTTCATAGTGATATGTTTTGCGGCGCTGGAATGACCCTTTTTCTATTCCTGCTACACGACTCCTCTAACGAAGCAAATGCTCGAACTGGTGACCTCCTTGGGTAATGCACGCCTGGGCACGCCGTTGGATGGAGCCCTGACTTGGTGTAGCATGGCGGGTTGAACATTTCTACAAGCCACTGTAATACGCTGACGAAGGGTTTCTAGATCGCCCAGCTCCTCTGCATAAATGCGTTCTTTTAAATAATCTCAGAGAAAGAAGTCAAGGGGTGTCAGATCAGGTGATCTGGCAGGCCAGGAGACTGGTCTTTGTCGTCCTATCCAATGACCAAGATGTGCAGCATTCAAATGATTGCAGACGATCCTCAATCGATACGGAGGAGCGCCATCGTGTTGAAACCACATCGTCTTCGCTCCTGCAGTGACACATTCCCTAGTAGTAAGGGGTGAGCTACGGAGGAATTCCAGGTAGCGTGCTCCTGTTAGATGCCCCTCGAAGAATAATGGTCCAACAAGGTGGTATCCCAAGATTCCACACCAGACATTTACACCCCACTGCTCTTGAAGTTCTGCCTCCCTTACCCAATGAGGATTATCAACACTCCTATAGCGTATATTGTGACGATTTTCAGTTCCATTGTTGTGGAATTTTGATTCGTCAGAAAACAATATCCTGGATGCGGATCCCACATCGCTTGCTAGTCGCTCCAGCAACCATTCACAAAAGGTTTCTCGAGCTTCGAAATCTCTCCCGTGAAGTGCAAACGATAAGGATGGAACTTATTAGTGTTCAATATTCGCACTACAGAAGATTGGCTGATGTTCACCTCCTGAGCAACTGACCGTGTACTAGTATGCGGATTGTTCTGGGTGGCGTTCAAAACTGCTTCTGCATTAACACCCAATGTTGCTGGTGTATGTCTATGAGGAGACATTCCTGCAAGTGACGCTGTTACACGCAGACGCCTTTCAACATTCCGAAAGGTGTTTGCTGTTGGTTGTCGTCTGTTCGGATATCTCTCCCGATATAGATGCTGAGCCAGTGGTGTATTTATTCTTGCTTCTCCGTAGATCAAAAGCATATCTACGTACTCGTCTGTCGAATACATAGTGAAAGACTGGCACAAAATATCGCATGACAGCATACATGTGGTGAATGCAGGGGTCGGCATTCGCAACACACTACATCATGCCAGTCCAACGGCGTAGAAGTCATTATATCTGTTCAATTACAAAATGCAGACAACCAAAAACGATTTAATTTAGTGCCTAAACCCTCAGGGACTTTATAATTAGATTATTGCGAATTCGGTTTCCAAGTTTTGATGAACATAAAAAAAAAAAAAAAAAAAAAAAAAAAAAAAAAAAATTTTACAATGCTGAGACTCGAACCTGTGTCATCGGGGGTTAGCGGAGAGTACACGTCACAATCCTATTTAGCTATTTGGAGACTTGACGGTAAGCACGTACCGCGTGCAATACTAGGACTTGTATGCCTGGCGCTATGCCATTGCCACCTCGCAAGTTTTCGGGCTTGATTTAGCCTTTTAAGACAGTTTTAATCATTTACTGGGCGTTTTAATATTATTAATTAAATGGTAGTAGCTGCTATGCATATTAATTGAGATGCACGAGGCGTAGTTCACGCAAAAATGTAAATAAACTCTTGTTTATTAATATGTCCGTTTTGACTGTACGGGTGAATGATGGACGAGGCGTGTCTCTAAATTTTTCCTGATTTTTGGTAGCCAACCCCTGCTCAAAGTACAAGAATCCACCATTTTCTTTTTAGCTGACGTTGTTAGTGTACTCATATGATAGGTCCATTTTTTCCGAGGCGTTTACTGAATTACGTTGCTATGCGTACTCTAATAAAAAGTTTGTAAAATCGACCGGAAACCGGAATTCGCTCTCACTAAACGAGTCGTATGTTTTTGAGGTGTACTTTAGCGAGGGGTACGTTCTGTCCCTTAAACCACTGTTGGTCTCAATTTTGCGCATTCCTCTCTTTAAGAACGTCAAGCAATACATTTTAGTAAGCGCAAAACTGGACTAAGGCGCACATGCCGTTAGATGGGTGGCCTACCTTCGAAAAAAATAAGGCGCGGCTGACTCATCTGGTATATTTCCAGTGAAACCTCGACATCGAATTTTTGGGTGGAATACAATACTTCCCCTACTTACAATACCTCGTGCAGAAAGTAATGTGACTATCACTTTAGCCCTTTTTCACTTTCTCTACTGGTAAGTAGAGGAGTGAGTAAGTGAGTGATTAGGGTTTAAGGACCCGTCGACAGCTAGGTCAGTAGAGGAAGTATTGTCGTCTTCTTCTTCATATGGCGTACAGCTCTTAAAGTGTGTATCTTTTGTTGTCCCATAGATTTTCCTCAATATCTTTCCTTCCCATCTTTCCAGCTGTGTTTTGTTTTCCTCTCTCATAGTCCATGCTTCACATCCATAAATCACTATGGGTTTTATAACTTTATTATATATCTGCAATTAGTTTGTTTTGACAGTATCGTGTTTTTATTACTTTTGCCAAAGCAAAGAAACATCTGTTGCCTGCAGTCATTCCCTCTTTTATTTCTTTGCTACAGTCGTTATCATACGTGACCAATGATCCTAGATATTTAAAATTATCTACTTCTTTATATTGTATGTTATTGGTTTTTATGGCTTTACCTTCTAAAACATCTGTTCCTTTTAATGTCTTCATGTATACAGAATTCTCATTCACTTGTTGCAGTTTTTATAATTAATCTTCGTTGGGTCTTTGAGCCTTTGAAATCTTTGTGATCTCGCGTCGTTGTAACGGATGGAATGAAAAATCACACGATGTTTCTTCACCACAATGTATTACTTTATTAACACTTTTTCTATATTTTACATTAAAATAAATCCTCTTAGCACCGTTTTAAATGATTTAAAACCTTTCCACTTTTTCATTTAGTGGAACTAATGCTTGATGAAAGTCTGGTAAACGTTCTACAATGTTCACACGTTACATCAACACACACACGCTAGTGGAAGGATTCCGGCGTCATCTCACGTGACACTAACTTTCTCGTATACATCCGCGTATGTGTCCATCAAATAGTTCCTTCTTGTTAGGGAAGCGATCCCTAACCATCCTCCCTTCACTTTTAATATGGAGCACATATAATTCTAATATTTATACATATATATATATATATATTAAAATTAAATATGGAAATATTTATGACGTCTTTGAACAAACTTAGTTGTTCGTAACAATGAACATTATTAACACGTTTTCGTCATTTAACCATCTCATACCAACATCAAAAAACAAATTACACTTTTAACAAATATTCACATAAACGATTTTTTTGGGGGGGGTCTGCATACGCTAGATATTGCATGGATCTGTTCATGATACTTCCACCTGGATTACTCTGAATATTTCTGACAAGCTTCTCCAACACCAGATTAAACAATAACGTTGACAGTGCATCCCCTTGTCTCAATCCACTTCTAGTTTAAACGCTATCTGTCATCTTTCCATTAATTTTTATCTGGTTGTTATTCTGTAATGTTATTTAATTAAATTAACCAATTTAGAGGGAATACCAAATTCCTACATTACACTAAATAATTGCTTCCGATCTATACTGTCGTATGCCTGTTTAAAATCTATAAAGAGTAGATGTAGGACTACACTATCTTCTTGTATTTTTTCCATTATTTCTCGTAATTGAAATAGGTGATTGTTGTGGATCTTGCTTTCCTGAAACCACATTGGTAGTCCCCCAAAACTTCTTCTGTGTACGTTTCTATGTATTTGGCGATTATGCTTGTAAACACTTTGTATACTCATTCAATAAAGATATTCCTCTATAGTTCTGACAAATTAGTTTATCACCTTTTTTGTGGATTGGACATATGATTGCTGTTTGCCATTCTACTGGCATTTCTTCTTACTGGTTCTAATGATTTGTGAAAAAGAAGAAATGCCAGAGGAAGTAATGTATTCCATTCAATAATTCGATGTCGAGATTTCACCGGAAATATGTTTTGAGACCCCCTGAATCCAAAAAAGAAAGGTATTTTTAGAAAAAGGTCCGTGTGTGTGTGTGTGTGTGTGTGTGTGTGTGTGTGTGTGTGTGTGTGCGTGTGTGCAGTATAACTCAAAAACGAAAATTCGGTTAAAAACAAGAGTTAGTATTTAAGTTTAATACATTTCAAGGATGCGACACAAAGATTTTGAAGAACATTATCCCATCCTAAACTACCCTTTACGTGGAAAATTTTTCGAAAACTTCGATTTTCTTGAAAATGGCTCTAACGATTTTGATTAAAATGCCATATGCTTAAGATATTTGTGTGGCGAATAAAATGTATATTTTGAATTTTCTGGCTATAGCCTATGTAATCCTGTTTACTCTGGATGACTTTGAATAACTCGTAAACCGGAAGAGATAGACCAATATCACTGTGTAAAAACATAGATCTCAATAAAAGACACAATTTATGTCTGAGTAAATTTTTTTGTTGAGTGAACCATTTCGAAGATATTCTTTGTTATTTGTGTCAGTTTCAGAAAACTTAAAACTTTCGTGAAATGGAACACTGTTGTTCATTGTTTAATATGTTAAGCGTGCAAAGAAAACGGAATCTCCAAGCTTTAAAAGATTTGACTATCGTTCAAAGCCTACTGCATTCTGCTATTCCGCTTGCACCTACAAGCAAATATGCAATAAGATAATTTGTACAAATGTTTATCTCAACTTACACGAAGAAGATATAGGAATAAGAGTTTGTAATAATGGTTAGTACAAGGGTGGAGAATGTCATGTAAGCGCAACACATCAGATTTTTTATAATTAATTACATATCACTTACACCATTTATTACAAAATACATGTTTTCCTGAATTTATAACTATAAAAAGTTCCGACTCTTTTTAATTCACTCTTCCCCGTTTTACTTACTTAAGCACACCATAACTGTTCACACAAATTAAGCCAGTTCTTCTGTAGCAACAATTTCGAATTTCACTTCTACAAGTCCCTCAACATCCACTTCTGACTCTGGAGCATTCAACATACTCAGTGCAACCTGTGACGATTTCCTCATATTGCTCTGCTGTGATGGCTGGGCAGCCTGCACAGTTTGTATAGGTCGAACAGGTGGTCCTGCATTATCAAGGTAATCCTTTTTCAATGCAGTCTTGAGCTGAGAAACTGTTCTGGCTTTGATGTGTTCACTAATTTTGTTCAGATCTTCTCCAAAATTTTTTACTGCTTGCCGAAGCATTTCAGTTTCTTCATCAGTCCATTTTCCTGCATGTGAATCTGTTGTGGGATGAACCTGCGTAGTCAATTCCCCTAGTTTGTTGAATGCAGCCCCTGCAGCGGCGAAAATCTCTCCCACCAAAATCTGTTTCTGCAATGCCATCAGTTATGAATATTTGTATCATCCAACCTTCGTATACCTGTAACAAATTGTATAAAGTGTAATTAAAGTTTATTTGAACTAAGAAGATATAGAAGGATAATCTTGAGTAAGAACAGGTAGTAAAAGGGTGAGCGAGAAAGTATAGCTGTCACAAATTTTAATGGCGGCTGGCTCAACACAAAATCCAATCATAGCATGTCATACATGGCAGTGTTGTGTGGTTTAAACACGCTGTGAAATCAGACTATACAGACATATGTATAATTTGCGCCCACAAAAGTTATTTGAACAACAGAAAACAGAATAGTAGTAGTCAACTATCAGTCGCCATTAAATTTTGCGGCTACTGTAGTTTTAGTATTTATTATTTAGTTAACATTCGCAGCATGCATGGTTTAAAATACAATTATGTAGTTATACATAATAGAATATGTAATAATTAGTTATATAATATATCTTCTTTTCTGAAATTAAATTAAAATCAAAATAATATCTAACAACTACATTTTTATTTAGGAACAATCTTTGTAACAGGTTACACACTAACACAATTGGACATTAATGCTACACTATTACCCCATTTGGACTTATATTTTTGCAATTTTCTCGGAGAACAGAATGTTAAGTCTCATAAAAACCTTTCTTCAAACAGTTGGCTTTTGTAATGCGCTAAGAGAGAACATAAAAAAATATTTATCAGTAAAAGCTATTTGTCTCAAAAGCAGAAATACAATGAAAAGAAATAGTAAATGCAGAAATATATAAAAAGAGAGAAAAAACCTAACTGATCTCTCAAGAATCAGCACTACAATGAAAATTTAAACTGAAGAATAAAAAGTTTAACTAATGCAACAATGGTGCTTCAAATTATTAAAAAATATCGTTGCAATAAAATATTGTGACTTTTGGTGGGTGTAAAGTAAAGAAGACAGATGTAGCCGGGATAAAGAAACACTTTTATTTCCGTAAACAGTAACTTTGTACACTCGTTGCAACAGCAAGAAAGTCTTTACCGATTCACCAACAGCACGGCTCCGAATTCGTAACACAAGAACTACTCCTTCTCACACTTTACCGCTATTTATATCTCCCAGGCACTATTCTGGAATCTTCAGGAAAGTTCAGCTATTATTGCGGTGAAATACAAAGCAGAGAATTTCAGAAGTCTCTATCCCTTTCTCTCTTTTGCGGTAGTGCCGACAATAATGCGATGGGCGACATTGCTCCCTCCTCAAGGCTGGTCGTTAGGCCAGGTAGGCCACTGGCTGGGTCCCCCCTCCCCAGTGCGGCAATCAGATGCGGCGGGCGCGGTGACAATATACAAGGAAATAAAAGTTCCATACTGCATCCTTGGGGTCATCGTTGACCCTAATTCAAGAAATTAGTTTTCGTAACCAAACAAGATTGGAAAAGGAGAACAAAGGACAGTAGGAAAGCTCCACGAGTGAAGTTATTACTCTGCACTTTAATTTTGTGTAACCAGCTAAAATAAAATTTCGTCTGTGAAAACGACAACTGAGTATGATGCTGCAAGGTATGTGAAGCAACTGTGAGTAAAGGTAGAAGTGGGGCTTACCTCTACTTCATTTTATTTTAGTTGTAAAATCAACTCTTGCGTTTTAGTGTTAGCATAACCTAAATAACAGAAACAGAAGCGAATCGCTTGCATGGCCGCCTCTAACAGAGGTAGGCATACCAACCTAACGAAAGAAAATGCAGCTAACATCGACTGTCCTACCCTGAATGTAACCAATACTGAATGTAACAACGATACTTATACTAATAGTTCTAACAACGTAAAGATGACATCACTGAACACTGATAATGATACTCCTAATAACCAAACTCACGGAAATCCCAATGAAGTAAAGAAATCTCCCACTAATGAAATTGTGCCAGCTACAAAACCAAGCTGCTCCGACATAACTATGTCAACCCCTTCAAAAGAACAGGCAATAGTAATTGAATCTCATGAGGGCATTACCATAAAAGACTACATGCTTGCGCTAGGGAAACTTATTAACCCAAGCAATATACGCTATGTTTCCCGTATATCAAACGGAAGAATATGTATTCAAGATGCTCTCGGGCTTCGAGCCAGGTGTAATGATGAAAAGACATCAACGTTTCGGGAGTGTACATCTCTCCCATCTTCAGGATGAATGACTAGCAAGCCACTCGTAGTGGGGTCGTTAAGGGGTTATCCTCCCTATGGGAGGCGCCCATGACTGCTACCATTCCGGGATTTTCTCCCACGCTGGTATAGGGATGGGTTATAATAAAAGATGGTGGGTAAACGGTGGAAAAGGGTTGTAGGGACAGAAATATGTGGGTGCTTTTTTTTTTTTTTTTTTTTTTTTTTTTTTTTTTATTATCTTGAGTCAGTCGTCTTTGTTAGGTATATTGCTGGGAAAGAAGAAGTCTTGGTCTCTTGTAAGTTTCTCCAGGGTCAATGTCGTATTCTCCAAGGCCGCGGATAAGATGGTTAAAGCTGGTAGGAAGGCCGGCGTAGAAGGTAGTTGAAAGTTGCGTGATGTATTCAGTGAGCTTAGGGATGGAGAGGTCCTTGTGGATGTTGTCATTCGGGACGTACCAGTCCGCGCCTACAGAAGTTCTCAGGTAACGGTTTTGCAGCACCTGTAGCTGATGTAGGGTTGTTTTTGCCGCTGCACCCCAGACCTGGCAGGCATAGGTTAAGGCGGGCCGGATTACCTGCTTGTAAACGAGAAGTTTGTTCCTCAAAGACATTGGTGATTTGCGGTTGTAGAGGGGGTATAACATGGACATTCTTCTGCTGATCTTGGATGCGAGGGAGGAGACATGCGCTTTCCACGTTAAGCGCATATCCAGTAGAACTCCTAGATAGGTTGCCACTCGTAGGGGGGTCGTTAAGGGGTTATCCTCCCTATGGGAGGCGCCCTTGACTATTTCCATACCGGGTTATAAACCCTTACTGGTACAGGGATTTTTGTAGTAGAAAGATGGTGGTTAAATGGTGGGGTTTTTTATTATGATGGGGTTATAATGAATTATGAATGAATGTTGTTGTTTGTTTGTTATTTTTTTTTTTTTTTTTTGTCGTGGTTTTGGGCCGATTTTAATCGGTCAGGGATTTGTCAATACAAGTCTGGGGCGTTTGTATGTTTCACCGGGGTCTATGTCGTACTCCCCAAGTCCACGTATTAGCTCATTGAAGCTGCCTGGCAGTTGAGCATAGAAGTTGTTAGCGAGGCTCTTGATGCGTTCTAAGAGCGTTGGGATTCTCAGGTCAGCGTGGATGTTTGCATTGGGGATGTACCAGTCGGCTCCTACTGATGTTCTCAGGTATCTGTTCTGTAATACCTGTAGCGGGTATAAGTTGGTCTTCGCTGAAGCGCCCCAGACTTGGCAGGCATATGTTAATGCAGGCCTTATCACTTGCTTGTAGATAAGGATTTTGTTCCTCAGTGACATAGGAGAATTCTTATTATATAATGGGTACAGCATCCCCATTCTTTTGTTTATTTTGTTGGCTAGTGTTGAGATATGCGCCTTCCACGTCAGACGCATATCTAGAAGTACTCCTAAATATGTTACTTCCGTGGACCAAGGAACTATTTCACCGGCCAGGCGAAGATCGTCGACATCTAGGAGGTGACGTCTGGAGAAGGTTACGGCTTTCGACTTGTTGGCATTTATCTTGAGTCGCCACGCTGTAAACCATGCTGTGAGCATATCAGCGTAGCGTTGAAGACGTTGTACTGCTATTAAGTGGTGGGATGATGAAGTTGTAATAGCAGTATCGTCGGCAAATAGGTAGAGGTTGCAGCCCTGGAGACGAGGAAGGGTATTTATGTATGTTAAAAACAACAGGGGGCCCAGAACACTGCCTTGGGGTACCCCTGCGTTGATGTAGAATGTATGGGATTGGATGCTGTCCTTCTTAACTATAAAAGTTCTGTTGGATAGAAAATTATGTATTAGATGGACCAGGTATGACGGTGTGTCATAGTTTATCAGTCTGTGGATGAGGCCTTCATGCCATACTGTATCGAATGCACGAGAGATATCCAGAAACAGGGCTGCAACATAATGCCGGTTATTAAAGCCGGTTATCACTTGGTCCACGAGGCGAAGAAGTTGGTGGGTTGTGGAATGATTCCGCCGAAAACCAAATTGTTCCGGGCGAAGAATATTGTGTCTGTCAAGCATGGTCTGTAGGCGCTTTTGGATGACCTTTTCAAACAGCTTGCTGATGGCTGGTAGTAGGCTGATAGGTCTATAATTGCCTGGATCTTTGGCGTCTTTTCCCGGCTTTGGCAGGGTGATGATGTGCGCATGTTTCCATGCAGCCGGGAAGTGTGCAAGACGAAGCAAGCTGTTGAAGAGATGAACTAGTAGAGTCATCCAGTCAGGTGGGAGCGCTTTGAAGGCTGCGTAGGGAAGGGTATCATTACCCGCAGCTTTGTATGGCCGGACAGAGGCTAAAAAACTCCTAACTTCCTCAACAGTAGTGAGGGATACTTCTTCCTCATCAGGGGGTGCTGCTAGAAAGTTACGCACCACTGTCACAACTTCTTCTGCAATCTCGGCGTCAAGAGGTTCTGCCGGATGAAAGGTGGAGGCTAGATGTTCTGCCATCAAGTCAACCTTCTCCCTAGTGGATTGGGCAAGTCTTCTGCCGTCACTGAGAGGTGGATCAGAAGTGGGAACTCGTAGTATGGCCTTGGACATTCTCCAGAGGGAAGAATCTTCCGTATCCAGAGTGCCCAGGCGACGTTCCCATTCTTCGTTGACATGGTCGTTAAGTTCCATTTTGAGAATGGACTGTAATCTGTTCCACTCTCTCTTGTCCGTCGGGTCACGCGTGAGTTGGTACTTGCGTCGTGCCCTGTTCTTAGCCGCGATGAGCTGGCGAAGTTCATGAGGGAGAGGTTTTTGGTTACTTATGAAGTGACGTCGAGGAGGTGTAGCCTCTGTCATAGCTGTGACCATGGTGGTAGTAATGTTGGCCGCAAGATGGTCTGCGTCCCTGGTATTATGGCATGGAAGTAGGACGGCTGGTTGTTCTGCCATTAGTGTGGTGTATTTGCTCCAGTTCGTCCGCCTAGGATTTACAGTGTTTGGAGGGCCTTTGACAGTAGGCCTTACCCTGAATATAAGCAGCACCGGGTAATGATCCGAAGAGAGCTCTGGGAGTGAAAATAGAGTCGGATGCGTGCGGATGTTCTTTAGGACTGCAATATCCAGCCAATCTGGCGGGCGTCGGTCGCCATGGGTAATGGTAGGCGACGCTGGAGCTAAAACGATGAGTCCTCTACGATCTAGGTAACTTTCAAGTACCATTCCACGATGATTCCTGATCGTAGAGTTCCATAACTGGTTTTTGGCGTTATAGTCACCCATAGCTATAGTGGGTGTATCGGCGATAAATCCTGCATCCAAGTCCTGGTGACTGATGGGTCGCCCTGGTGGAATATATATAGAGTATATATTTAGGGGCCCTCTATTCGTAGCCACTTGGATGCCTGTCCCTTCCAGGCCATAATTGGTTTCAAGGTGTAGGCGATGGTGTCGGATGTAGCGACTGATATAAATGGCTGTTCCACCAAATCCATCGTCACGGTCACTTCTGTGACAGATCATGCCTGGAATCGTGGCTTTTAGATTCCCAGATAGATGGGTCTCTTGGACCAGTAGGACGTTGATTTTATTAACTGCAAGAAAGTTTTTAACTTCTTGCAGCTTGCCACGAATGCCGTTTGCGTTCCATGAGCAGATCTTAAGCCCGAGGATGTTGGTAATTGCTTCATTCCTGTCTGCCATACTGGGACATGAAGGTGAAGACGGTGAATACCAGTACGGTCTCAGAGGCAATTGAAGCTGGCCTCTGGGCAAGGGCCTCGGCTAGAACTGTGGCAAAGTCCGCCTGAAGATGTAATGGGATCTTTGCCATTAAATTCAGGAAACGTTCATCAGGTACTAACGCGATGTTCTGCGTTGTTTGTGGTGATGGTGGTGGATAGGCCAATAGGCGTTTCTGTGCAGGCTGCCGAGGTGGGAGTGGCTTGCTTTGCACTACCGCTATTGGTGCTCTCCTTGGTGCAGGAGTATTTATACTCGTAGCACCTGTTGCTCTTGCAGTTTGCTGCGGTGGAGCAGTTGTTGGTGCAGGCGATACAGCTGGAACCATTTGTTCCGAAGTTGGTGTTGCCGGCATGTTGGCTGGTGGCGCGGATGGTGTGGGCCCAGTTGTTAGGGCTGCAGCATAGTTCTCATGCCGTATACGCTCTATAGGCCCTAGTCCTGGGAAGCGGGCACCTCTAAATGCTTCCTTGGGGAGACCTAAGGGGTTTCCACTCCTTTGTGCAGCGTCGAAACGGGTACGTTGCCCATTTTTGTTTAACTGCATTTCAACTCTGGCCTCCTGCCAGACGGGGCATTTTGCATATCTGCAAGAGTGGTCGCCCCCACAGTTAAAGCAGGTTGGTTTGGTTCCCTGCACTCCTGGACGTTGGCAGTCAGAACGTTTATGACCTGACTCGCCACAGAACGAGCATACTGGCCTCAGTCGACATCCAGCTGCACTGTGCTGAAACTGTTGGCAGTTGGTGCATTGTAGAGGCTTAGCAGGTGGCCGATAGGGTTCCACTCGAATCAAGGCGTTAAACATTTTATTCTCCTTGTAGATGTCATTGGAGTGGGCCTCCTTCTTAAGAGCCACGCGAAAGTGAGGCAGAAGCTGTGGTGGCTGTGTACGATTTGAGCGTAGTTGCCCAACTCGTTCTACGGGGTAACCCTTATCCTTGAGAAACGTAGCGACCTCTGCCTCTGAGATATACATGGGCCGGTCCTTCAGGGTTACGTACATGAGTTTTTCGTCGGGCAGTAGAGTTGTTAGGTACTGCACCGAACCATCGCTGAGAATTTTCCTGATTTTACGATGATCATCAGGAGTTGCAGGCATAAGGGCTATTGTGCCACTCATATTCCTGACGGTAAATACCACTTCAGGATGTTGCGTATTAATGAAGGTGGTTATCTCACGGGCCTTCATTGGGTCCCGGAGGAAGATAGGAGTGGTCCTGTGTGATTTTTGTGGTGTTACAGGTTGCGTAACACTCACCTCTGCGCTATCAGAGGTGTCCATGCTAGGCTCAACTTGAGCAGGAGCCTGTGTGTCAGTAGCGCCCTGATTGATGTTGGCCAATGCTTGGAACCTGTTTGATGACTTAACAGGCTGTTCCGTAGAGGGCCCTGTGTTTCTTTTCCTCTTTGAGGTGGCTGTTTGCCACTGTTGCTCATGGCATGAGCTAGCATTCTCATGCTGCTTCAAGTACATGTCTATGGCCTCCATACGCAGCTTATGTGCGACCATAGTTTTGTACACTGTTGATAGATCACCTCGAGGCACATTGTCATTAGATAGACCGTGCAAAAGATGGTGATCGGCCTGCGCAACGTATAGTTTACGTGCCTTTTTTTCCTTAACCAGGATGTCATATAACTCAGGTGTAAGCGGAGTTGTAGGGTTTATAATAAGCGGCTGTTCAAGGAACAGCTGTAGGTTGCCACCTTGGATGTAGTAAGTGACGCTGTCATCTTGAAGTGGAGCTTTTGATCCAGCTGGATGAGGTGCTGGGGAAGTTGCATGGCTGGAAGATGGTGTGGCCATATCTGCAATGGATGGGGAAAAGTCCATGGACAGTCCGAGTTAGTCAAGTTATAGCGAGCGCCAATTAAGCACAGATAGCAGAGGGCCAGGACCAAAAGGCGCCTTACCAGTCTGATTTGACTGATGGCTAAAGCCTTGCTATCTTACCCGCCGGTCAGTTGGATGGGTAAGTATGTGCTATAGAAGCACAAAAACAGTCTTGGTGTGGGGTCAAATTTGGTGAAGATGTTGTTGACCAATTGGCGAAACGAATATAACAGCCAATCACCAGGCTGCCTTGAAAGTCGATCAGTAAAATAAATACCGCGAACCAGACCTGATCCACACTGATTCGCAGGAGAAGCAGAGTCTTCTATCACTGCCGCCAATCACGGCGCAGCAGGAGCAAACACAAAATCACGTCCTTACTCTACGAGGTCTGGAACGCTAGATAGGTTGCCACTCGTAGGGGGGTCGTTAAGGGGTTATCCTCCCTATGGGAGGCGCCCTTGACTGTTTCCATTCCGGGTTATAAACCCTTACTGGTACAGAGATTGTTGTGGTAGAAAGATGGTGGTTAGATGGTGGGGTTTTTTATAATGATGGGGTTATAATGAATTATGAATGAATGTTGTTGTTTGATTGTTTGTTTGTTTGTTTTTTTTTTTTGTCGTGGTTTTGGGCCGATTTTAATCGGTCAGGGATTAGTCAATACAAGTCTGGGGCGTTTGTATGTTTCACCGGGGTCTATGTCGTACTCCCCAAGTCCACGTATTAGCTCATTGAAGCTGCCTGGCAGTTGAGCATAGAAGTTGTTAGCGAGGCTCTTGATGCGTTCTAAGAGCGTTGGGATTCTCAGGTCAGCGTGGATGTTTGCATTGGGGATGTACCAGTCGGCTCCTACTGATGTTCTCAGGTATCTGTTCTGTAATACCTGTAGCGGGTATAAGTTGGTTTTGGCTGAAGCGCCCCAGACTTGGCAGGCATATGTTAATGCAGGCCTTATCACTTGCTTGTAGATAAGGATTTTATTCCTCAGTGACATAGGAGAATTCTTATTATATAATGGGTACAGCATCCCCATTCTTTTGTTTATTTTGTTGGCTAGTGTTGAGATATGCGCCTTCCACGTCAGACGCATATCTAGAAGTACTCCTAAATATGTTGCTTCCGTGGACCAAGGAACTATTTCACCGGCCAGGCGAAGATCGTCGACATCTTGGAGAGGACGTCTGGTGAAGGTGACGGCTTTAGACTTGTTGGCATTTATCATAAGTCGCCACGCTGTGAACCATGCTGTAAGCATATCAGCGTAGCGTTGAAGTCTTTTTACTGCAATCAGATGCTGGGATGATGAAGTTGTGATTGCAGTATCGTCGGCAAATAGGTAGAGGTTGCAGCCCTGGAGACGAGGAAGTGTATTTATGTATGTTAGAAATAGCAGGGGGCCCAGAACACTGCCTTGGGGTACACCTGCGTTGATGTAGAATGTATGGGATTGGATGCTGTCCTTCTTTACTATGAAAGTTCTGTTGGATAGAAAATTATGTATTAAATGGACCAGGTATGACGGTGTGTCATAGTTTATCAATCTGTGGATGAGGCCTTCATGCCATACTGTATCGAATGCACGGGAGATATCCAGAAACAGGGCTGCAACATAATGCCGGTTATTAAAGCCGGTTATCACTTGGTCCACGAGGCGAAGAAGTTGGTGGGTTGTGGAATGATTCCGCCGAAAACCAAATTGTTCCGGGCGAAGAATGTTGTGTCTGTCAAGCATGGTCTGTAGGCGCTTTTGGATGACCTTTTCAAACAGCTTGCTGATGGCTGGTAGTAGGCTGATAGGTCTATAATTGCCTCGATCTTTGGCGTCTTTTCCCGGCTTTGGCAGGGTGATGATGTGCGCATGTTTCCATGCAGCCGGGAAGTGTGCAAGACGAAGCAAGCTGTTGAAGAGATGATAGATAGGTTGCTTGAGTGAAGGGACCAGTACTGTCAGCCAGTACGTACCGAGTAGAAAACATCCAGTCTAGTGTGGAGGTGGTTCACCGCTCCGTTGGAATCTGTGTTTTCTGAGTCGGTCGATTTCCAATTTTAAGGCTGGTTTCCAAGATGGACTAAACTGCAATCCAGCGTCCCGGTTCAGTGTACTCTTCTCGGAGGAGATGGCCAGAGCCTCCTTAACCCTCCGTTCCCATAAACCGCTACATTTTGCCACAATGGTCGTTTCTTTGAAGTTGGCTCTGTGGTCTTTTTCAAAGCAGTGCTCCGCCAGCCCTGACTTTTCAGGCTGCAATAATCGTATGGACCGTTCGTGCTCCTTGACTCTGGTGGAAATGGTCCTGCCGGTTTGTCCTATGTACGGCGTCCCGCATTCACAGGGGATACGGTATACCCCTGGTACATTAAGGAGCAGTTTGTCCTTAACCGGCCTCACTAGGTGTTGGATCTTCAAAGGCGGCTTGTGGATGGTTCTGATGTTGTGTTTAGCGAGAATTCTACTGATTCTGCCGGAAAGATTGCCAGTGTATGGGAGGCATTTTTTTTTTTTTTTTTTTTTTTTTAATTAACGTCCTCCAACATTGCGTCATATCGGACGGTGAGTGAATGAAACGGATGAAATGATGCTCAAATGAGCCCGAGGTCCATGGAGCTTTTAAGTTACCCGACATTCGTCTTCTCAGGATAAGGGAAAACCTCGGAAAAAACCTTACCCGGATAACTTACCCTAAGCGAGATTCGAACTCGCGACCTCTTGAACGTGAGGCAGACACGCTAACCATCACGCTATCGAGGCGGGCGTATGGGATGCAGGCAGTGGCGGTCGGCTGGTCTGGTGTTTGCTGAGTTTGTGGTTTTCTTCTCTTGGCCTTGGAGATAGAGGCTTCAATATCCTCTACAGAGTAGCCGTTTTGGCGGAATGTGTGCCTCAGGTGCTGCAGCTCTTGTTTTAGGTGGCTGGGATCGGAGATCGACAGAGCTCTGTGGAACAGAGTGTTGAGAACTCCGACCCGTTGAGACTTATGATGGAAACTGCGAGCATTCAAATAGAGGTCAGTGTGTGTTGGTTTGCGGTATACTGCATGCCCCAGAGTACCGTTGTTGTTTCTGGAGACCAGGATGTCCAAAAATGGCAGATTTCCGTCCTTCTCAACTTCCATGGTGAACTGAATTTGGGGTCGGAGGCTGTTGAGGTGTGTGAGAAAGCTCGGCAAAGTTTCTCGTCCATGTGGCCATATGACGAATGTGTCGTCAACATACCGGTAGAAAAGAGATGACTTAAGTGGAGCTGTGGCCAGTATTTCGTGTTCCAGGTGTTCCATATAGAAATTTGCTATTACTGGTGACAACGGAGAGCCCATTGCCACACCGTCTACCTGTTCATAAAATCTGCCACCAAACAGGAAGAAAGTGGACGTTAGAGTGTGCCGAAAGAGCTCGATGATGTCAGCCGGAAAGTGTTCCTTGAGAAGCTGGATGGTTTCTTGTAGCGGTACCCTTGTAAAAAGAGATACCACGTCGAAGCTGACGAGAAGATCAGAAGGGCCAGTAGTGATGTTGTTCAAGCACTGTATGAACTGTGGGGAGTTCGTCACGTGGTGTGGGCAATCCCTTACCAGAGGTTGCAACAGACGTGCTAAGTGGCGTGCCAGCAGGTATGTAGGGCTGCCCGTGGCGTCAACAATGGGGCGTAAAGGGACGTCCATTTTGTGGATCTTGGGGAGTCCATACATTCTAGGAGCCCTGGATCCCGACGGTGATATAAAGTGCTTGGTTTCTGGAGAAAGACTGGATCTTCTAATTAGTTGAGTGGTCCGTCGCTCAATGGAAGTGGTAGGATCCTTCCCGAGGACTCTGTAGGCTGGATCGTCTAAGAGCTGTTCCATTTTCTCTATGTACTGGGCTGTGAGGAGGACCACAGTTGCATTCCCCTTATCTGCCGGTAAGACGACCAAGTTCTCGCCATTCCGCAGTCTCTTAAGCGCAAAGCTTTCGTCCCGGTTGATATTGGGCTTAGGAAGTGAGGTTCGCGTGATGGCAGCGGCCACCGCCGTGCGTATTTCTTCTGCACTATCTACCGTGAGCTCCTGTATAGCGGATTCCACCCCGCTGACAATATCAGCCACTGGAAGAATTCTGGGTGTTGGCGCAAAGTTTAGGCCTTTGGACAGCACGGAGGTAGTGGCTTCGTCTAAATCTAAGTTCGTGAGGTTGACAATGATCCGGTTGGACGGTAGAGGAGGCACGGCCTCCTTGGAATGCACCAACGAGTCGAACTTCCTTGTCTGTTTCTTGGTGCTCCGGAGAAGCGTGGTGTGACCCTGTGCAAAGGTAGAGAGGTCCACCCTATCCCAATCCGTTGGTGAGTCTCGAAGATAACTGCCAGTAGGAATCCAGTAGTCGGCGGTCAATCGAGTCGAGAGTGTAACGTATGTTGTGAATGCGCTCTCTAACCAGCGCAGAGCTGGCGCGTCTTAGGATCTTGTGGGTAGACGCGTTCTTGATTGGATAGCGTAGTCTAGCAAACCTAGGCGTAGTATGCTCATCTCTGCACCTTAGGAGAAATGCCAGGGAGCTCAGCAGTTTGCCTTTCTTCTCTCGAAGATCTTGAAAATTCTTGATTTTCTGGTAGGTTTCCTTCCCGTAAAGGAATGTAAAATAAGATTTGTAGCTTTCCTGGCGACGAACATATTCAAGATGCTCTCGGGCTTCGAGCCAGGTGTAATGATGAAAAGACATCAACGTTTCGGGAGTGTACATCTCTCCCATCTTCAGGATGAATGACTAGCCCCTGGGTGATGGTCATTAAGGGGTTATCCTCCCTATGGGAGGCGCCCTTGACCTTGGACCATTCCGGGATTAGATCCCTTACTGGTTAAAGATGGTAAAATTCAAAGAAGACGGTGGTTAGATGGTGGAGTATAAGTTATGGATGAAGAATTAAAGATGGTATGAAAGTGTATTGTGTTGGGATGATGATTATTTTTTTTTTTTTTTTTTTTTTTTTTTTTTTGATGGATATGGTATACTGTTGATTATGGGGATGGTGATTTGTCAGAGTCGGTTATTGGTAAGTACCAGTCTGGGTCGCTTGTATGTCTCGCCGGGGTCTAAGTCGTACTCCTCGAGACCTCTTATTAGTTCATTAAAACTGCCTGGAAGTCTGGCGTTGAAGGTGTTGGCAAGGCTCTTGATGTAGTCGATGAGCGTTGGGAGTTTGAGGTCTTTATGTATGTTCTCGTTGGGGATGTACCAATCAGCGGCTACTGAAGCTCTTAGGTAGCGGTTTTGTAGTACCTGTAGTGGGTAGAGATTGGTCCTCGCTGCAGCACCCCAGACTTGGCAAGCGTAGGTTAGAGCTGGCCTTATAACTTGTTTGTATACTAGGATTTTATTCCTTAGTGACATTACGGATTTTTTATTGTACAAGGGGTACAATAATCCTAAACGTCTGTTGATCTTGCAGACTAGGCTCATGATATGTGGCTTCCATGTCAGCTTCACATCCAATTTAACGCCTAAGTAAGTGGCTTCCGTCGACCAGGGAATGTCAATTCCTGACAGACGTAGGTTGTTCACATCCTGTAGATGACGTCTTGTAAAAGTGATGGCCGTGGATTTGGCGGCGTTGATGTTTAGTCGCCACGTGGCAAACCATACAGTTAGCATGTCGGCATAGCGTTGCAATCTTTGCACTGCAATATCGTGATGTGATGAGTCTGAGGTTATTGCAGTGTCGTCAGCAAAGAGGTATAAGTTGCAGCCCCTATGAGTAGGAAGGGTGTTGATGTATGTCAGAAATAGTAGAGGCCCCAGAACACTGCCTTGGGGTACCCCTGCGTTGATGCCATATGGTTGTGAGTGTATGCTGTCCTTGGTGACAACAAACGTCCGGTTACTGAGAAAATTGCTCATCATGTGTACCAGATATGACGGGGTGTCGTAGTGTATAAGTCTATGTAGTAGACCTTGATGCCAGACGGTATCGAAGGCCCGTGATATGTCCAAGAAGAGGGCTGCAACATAGTGCCGATGGTTAAATCCACGTATAACATCATCCACGATACGTAGGAGTTGGTGTGTAGTAGAGTGCTGTCGACGGAAGCCAAATTGTTCTGGTCGAAGGATGTTATGATTGTCCAGGATATTTTGAAGACGTTTTTGGAGCACCTTTTCGAACAGTTTACTGATGGCCGGTAGGAGACTTATAGGTCTATGGTTTCCGGGATGTGCAGCATTCTTTCCCAGCTTAGGCAGTGTGATAATGTGGGCATGTTTCCATGCGGCCGGGAAATGTGCGAGTCGCAGAAGACTGTTGAAAAGGTGCACAAGTATAGCAGTCCAGTTTGGTGGTAGAGATTTAAAAGCGGCATATGGCAGGTTGTCATTGCCTGCCGCTTTATATGGACGGACAGAGGCCACTATTCTGTTAACTTCCTCTATCGTAGTCAGGCACACTTCTTCAGCGTCGAAGGGTTCGTCAAGGTATTCGCGAACTTTTTCTTCGACGTCGTTAGTCAGCTCATCATCGAGACTTTGCGCAGGATGGAATGTCGAGGCAAGATGTTCTGCCATTAGCTCAACTTTTTCTCTCATAGACTGGGCAACTCTATTGCCGTCTGAGAGTGGAGGATCGGAAGAGGGAACTCGCAATATAGCCTTAGACATTCTCCAGAGAGAAGAGTCCTCTGTATCGAGAGTGCCCAGGCGTCGTTCCCACTCTTCATTACTGTGGTCTTGGAGCTCCAGTTTGACGATACTCTGGAGACGATTCCACTCTCTCTTATCTATGGGACTGCGTGTTTGTTGATATTTGCGCCGTGCCTTGTTTTTTGTGGCGATGAGCTGACGTATGGCTTGCGGAAGTGGCTTCATATCCTGGAAGAAGCGACGTCGAGGAGGAGTGGCTTGAGACATAGCTGCAGTCATGGTGCTGGTTATTTTGGATGCGAGTTGGTCTGCATCTTCAGTATTGAGGCATGGCTGGATTTCAGGCTGTTGTTCTGCCATAAGAGCTTTATATTTAACCCAGTCGGTTTTTCGTGGATTTATGCTATTTGGACGGGCTTTGGGTGTTGGCCGTGCCTTGAAAAACAAAAGCACCGGGTAATGGTCCGACGAAAGCTCAGGGATGGAGAAGATTTGTGGATGGCACCGAATGTTTTGCACAATGGCGATGTCCAGCCAGTCAGGTGGTCGACGGTCTCCATAGGTAATGGTTGGAGATGCTGGAGCAAGTGCAACAAGGTTACGTTGCTCTAGGTACCTTTCCAGGACCATGCCTCTGTGGTTGCGGATGGTGGAATTCCAGCACGGGCTTTTGGCGTTAAGGTCTCCCATGGCTATGGTGGCCGAGCCATGTGTGAATACAGCATCCAGGTCTTGTGTGCTGATTCTTCTGCCTGGTGGTATATATAAAGAATACACATTAAATGGACCTCTGTCAGTAGCCAATTGGACGCCAGTTCCTTCCAAGCCTTGAGTGGTGATTAGCTGGAGGCGATGGTGTTGTATGTTGCGACTAATGTAAATAGCCGTGCCCCCAAAACCGTCATCTCGGTCGCTTCTGTGACAGATCATTCCTGGAATAGTGGCTTTCTGGTTTCCAGACAGATGGGTCTCCTGGACCAGTAGAATGTTTATTTTGTTAACTGCAAGAAAGTTCCTCACTTCTTGCAGTTTCCCACGGATGCCGTTGGCATTCCAGGAACAGATCCTGATCCCGAGAAGGTTGGTAAGCTGATTACTCCTGTCCGCCATATTTACTCATGAATGTAAAGACGGTGTATACCAGGACAGTTTGCGAGGCAATTGTAGCAGGCCTATGTGCAAGGGCTTCAGCCAACACTGATGCGAAGTCCGCCTGTAGATGGAGTGGAATTTTTTCCATTAAGCTCAAGAATTGAGCGTCAGGCACTAAAGGAGATGCAGATGGTGGTGCTGGCTGTGGATATGCCAGTAAACGTTTCTGGGCTGTTTGCCGAGGCGGTAGTGGGACATATTGCCCAGCTGGAGTTCTTGCTTGTACGTTGGGAGCACCTTTAGGGGCGGTCCTGATGGTGGTTGGTGCAGTTGGTAGCTGTTGTGGAGCAGTTGTTGTAACAGCAGGTACAACTGCAGGCGAAGCCAGAGGTATTTCTGGCTGTGTAGAATTAGTACTACTTGTTTGAGATTGAGACATGGACGTCTTAAGTGCTGCAGCATAATCCGTGTGTTGCACGGGCTCAATTGGGCCCAGTCCAGGAAAACGGGCGCCACGGAATGCCTCCTTTGGCAGACCTAGTGGATTTCCACTTTTAGGTGCAGCGTCATAACGCGTACGTTGACCATTTTTATTGAGGTGCATCTCAATGCGCGCTTCTTGCCAGACAGGGCATTTAGCGTATCTGCATGAGTGCTCACCTCCGCAGTTGTAGCACTTTTTCTTAGCGCCTTGAATTCCAGGCAGTTGGCAATCCTGGCGTTTATGTCCTTGCTCACCACAAAAGGAGCACACAGGTTTTAGGTGACATCCAGCTGCACTATGCTGAAACTGCTGGCAGTTGGTGCATTGTAGTGGTTTTGCAGGAGGACGATACGCCTCTACGCGGATGAGCGCATTAAACATGCGCGTTTCCTTATATATGTTGTTGGAGTGGGCCTCCTTCTTCAGGGCCACCCTGAAGTGTGGTAACAAACGTGGAGGTTGACTACGATTTGTACGTAGTTGGCCCACTCTTTCCACCGCGTAGTTTAAGGCTTTCAGGTGTTCAGTCACTTCTGCCTCAGTGATGTACATCGGCAGATCTTTTAGGGTGACATACATTAATTTTTCATCTGGCAGCAAGGTGGATAAGTACTGCACAGAAGCTTCATTCAGTACCTTTCTTATGGCTCGGTGGTCTTCCGGACTGTTAGGTACAAACGCCACAGTACCACTCATGTTTCTTACGTTGAATTGGACGTTCGGGTGTGAAGTACCCAGAAATTTCGTTAAATCCCGGCCTTGTTTGGGATCACGCAGAAATATTGGAGTGGTCTTGTTGGATTTTGGGACTATGGCGTTCTGTGTATTTGCAGTGGCGCCATCAGATGTGTCCATGTTTGTATCGGTGTTGTTTGTAGTAGGTGCAGTTTCAGCATTACTAGTTGAAGCTAGCGGCTGAAATTTATTTGCAGTTGAGGTGGTGGTTTGTTTAGAGGAGGGCCCAACATTCCTCTTTCTTTTAGAGGTGGCAGTTTGCCACTCTTGGCCTTGTGTGGTGTTAGATCTTACATAGTCGGCTATGTATGAATCTATGGCCTCAACACGAAGTTTGTGTGCGGCCATCGTTTTATATAGTGTGGCGAGATCAGCTCGCGACACACTGTCGTCATGTAGATTCTGCAGGAGATGCTGGTCTGCCTGCGCGATGTATAAGGCCCTTGCCTTTTTCTCATTAACGAGAGTGGCATACACGTCGGTAGATATTGGCGACGGTGGGCTTATAATTAGTGGCTGGTCCATAAATAGCTGCAGATTTCCTCCCTGTAAATGATAGGTGGAAGGAGTAGGATGTGGTGTTTCTGCATGCATCGGTGTAGGATGAGGTACTTGAGGTGTAGATAGAGTCGACATTTTTTATTTATTAATGAGTCAAAACTATGTCTGTCAAGTCAAGTTTAGTTTAAGCGAGCGCTGGGTGGCTCAGATAACAGAGGGCCCGGACCGTTAGGCGCCTTATCAGTCAAAAGACTGATGGCTAGGACCTTGTTACCTTACCCGCTTGGTAAGTTTTTAGGTAAGCTAGTGCTTTAAAAGCACAAAGTTGGTCTCGAAGAACTGCCGAATATCGACGAAATTCTTCAGCCAATCCACTGCTCCAATACAACAGCCAATCCCTTGGCTGCGATGTCTTCCACAAGAAGAAAGAATGCTGTCTCGGCGATTGATGCAACAGCATATACTGTAGCGAATAGCGCTTGCCGAGCAAAAACCAAACACCTCCGTTCGCTGTGAAGCTTCAGGACGAATGACTAGCAAGAGTGAAGGGACCAGTACTGTCAGCCAGTACGTACCGAGTAGAAAACACCCAGTCTAGTGTGGAGGTGGTTCACCGCTCCGTTGGAATCTGTGTTTTCTGAGTCGGTCGATTTCCAATTTTAAGGCTGGTTTCCAAGATGGACTAAACTGCAATCCAGCGTCCCGGTTCAGTGTACTCTTCTCGGAGGAGATGGCCAGAGCCTCCTTAACCCTCCGTTCCCATAAACCGCTACATTTTGCCACAATGGTCGTTTCTTTGAAGTTGGCTCTGTGGTCTTTTTCAAAGCAGTGCTCCGCCAGCCCTGACTTTTCAGGCTGCAATAATCGTATGGACCGTTCGTGCTCCTTGACTCTGGTGGAAATGGTCCTGCCGGTTTGTCCTATGTACGGCGTCCCGCATTCACAGGGGATACGGTATACCCCTGGTACATTAAGGAGCAGTTTGTCCTTAACCGGCCTCACTAGGTGTTGGATCTTCAAAGGCGGCTTGTGGATGGTTCTGATGTTGTGTTTAGCGAGAATTCTACTGATTCTGCCGGAAAGATTGCCAGTGTATGGGAGGCATTTTTTTTTTTTTTTTTTTTTTTTTTAATTAACGTCCTCCAACATTGCGTCATATCGGACGGTGAGTGAATGAAACGGATGAAATGATGCTCAAATGAGCCCGAGGTCCATGGAGCTTTTAAGTTACCCGACATTCGTCTTCTCAGGATAAGGGAAAACCTCGGAAAAAACCTTACCCGGATAACTTACCCTAAGCGAGATTCGAACTCGCGACCTCTTGAACGTGAGGCAGACACGCTAACCATCACGCTATCGAGGCGGGCGTATGGGATGCAGGCAGTGGCGGTCGGCTGGTCTGGTGTTTGCTGAGTTTGTGGTTTTCTTCTCTTGGCCTTGGAGATAGAGGCTTCAATATCCTCTACAGAGTAGCCGTTTTGGCGGAATGTGTGCCTCAGGTGCTGCAGCTCTTGTTTTAGGTGGCTGGGATCGGAGATCGACAGAGCTCTGTGGAACAGAGTGTTGAGAACTCCGACCCGTTGAGACTTATGATGGAAACTGCGAGCATTCAAATAGAGGTCAGTGTGTGTTGGTTTGCGGTATACTGCATGCCCCAGAGTACCGTTGTTGTTTCTGGAGACCAGGATGTCCAAAAATGGCAGATTTCCGTCCTTCTCAACTTCCATGGTGAACTGAATTTGGGGTCGGAGGCTGTTGAGGTGTGTGAGAAAGCTCGGCAAAGTTTCTCGTCCATGTGGCCATATGACGAATGTGTCGTCAACATACCGGTAGAAAAGAGATGGCTTAAGTGGAGCTGTGGCCAGTATTTCGTGTTCCAGGTGTTCCATATAGAAATTTGCTATTACTGGTGACAACGGAGAGCCCATTGCCACACCGTCTACCTGTTCATAAAATCTGCCACCAAACAGGAAGAAAGTGGACGTTAGAGTGTGCCGAAAGAGCTCGATGATGTCAGCCGGAAAGTGTTCCTTGAGAAGCTGGATGGTTTCTTGTAGCGGTACCCTTGTAAAAAGAGATACCACGTCGAAGCTGACGAGAAGATCAGAAGGGCCAGTAGTGATGTTGTTCAAGCACTGTGTGAACTGTGGGGAGTTCGTCACGTGGTGTGGGCAATCCCCTACCAGAAGTTGCAACAGACGTGCTAAGTGGCGTGCCAGCAGGTATGTAGGGCTGCCCATGGATTACAAAAGAGTAATTCTGTCCAACGTATGTCCAGTTATCCCTAATTACACTATAGAAGAAGAATTAAGCAAACTAGGCATAAGAGTAATGTCAAAAATATCGCCAATCAGAGCTGGTTTATCAATCCCAGGATTTTCTCACACATTAAGCTTTCGAAGACAGATGTTCGTCCACAATGAAGACTTTGACAAGCTTCCCGAAATTCTTCAAATTCAACATGATGGGACGAATTATTGTATTTACCTTTCGTCTGACATTCCTTTCTGCTTTCTTTGTAAAAACGAGGGACATTTAGCAAAGTTCTGCCCTAAAACCAACCAAATACGTGAAAGTGCTCCTTCTGATCTCTCCCATAGCACATCTGATGGAAATCTATATTCTTCTGAATTTCCCATTCTTAACAAGAAATTACCAAAATCAAAATCTATAGATGACGAGAACATATCCATACCTTCATCTCCAGTAAGGGAAAACACCTCCCGATGCACCTAAGATACAAATCCTGTGGACGGACCAGATGAAATTCAAGTTACTCCTAACCTCTCTGAAACAAACACAGAATCTAGTCTCTCTGCACAGATAGAGAGCTCCAAAACTCCTGTTCACATGGAAACCCAACCTCACAGATCTAAAAGACCAATTTCAGTAACCAGCAATGAAACTACCGGGACTGATGAGCAACGGAACCTTCCAATTCAATCTCGTGCAAATAAACAGATTTCTACATCTAAACCTAACCGAACTAAGAGGCCTAAAAAGGAAACACAGACGTCATTAGACGCAGTACTTCAACCAGTAAAACAGGTAATGGAAGCCGAACCAAGTTCCTTTCCAATCAATTATTTACAACTACTAAGTTTCTTTGAGAACACAATAGGGGTTGTCGATGTATCCTCAGTTGCAGCTTACTATACAAACGACCTAGAAGGCTTAGCTCGTGCGATTCAAAAACTACACCCTCACTTACCTAATAGTGGCATAAAAAACAGAAGCACGCGCATTGTAAAAAAACTACTTATGGCTGCAAACAGAGAAACGGAATATTCAAGCGATGAATCTGCATATCTTACACAATAATGATAATTTTTTTTTTTTTGTTCTTTTCTATGGCCTCATCAATAATTCAGTGGAATATTAACGGTTTTTAACCACAAATCGAATACTTACAACTTCTAATAAACCGCCACCTGCCTGATGTCATTTGCCTTCAAGAAACAAACTTTAAAAAGACTTTTGTTTCCAATTTAAAACAATTTAAAGTATACTACAAAAATCGTGCAACCGCCCTTCATGCAAGTGGAGGTGTGGCAACGTGAAACATAACCTCACTACCAGAGAAATCCCACTAATCACAGACTTGGAAGCAGTAGCCATTGTAGTAAATCTGCCCTCGTCAATCTGCATCTGTAATGTCTACATTCCAAACAGCTATGCACTCCACAGTGATGTTTTAATTGACTTAATCCATCAACTACCAAAACCCTTCATATTATTGGGAGATTTCAATAGCCACAACAACTTATGGGGAAGTCGTTATACCGACAGAAGAGGAAAGATAATAGAACGATTACTACACGATTTTGACTTAATTATGCTCAATTCCAAAGAACCAACCCGTTATGACTTAGCTCATGGAACATCAAGCAGTATCGATTTAACAATTTGTTCACCTGAAATTTATGAATTACTTAATTGGTCTGTCTATTCATGTTTATTGGGCAGTGACCATTCACCAATAACAATTTCTTTGAATAGTTCCAAAAGCACATACACCTTCAGTACTAAGTGGAAATTTCAAAAAGCCAATTGGCAGCTGTATCAGAATCTTATTAGAGAAGGCATCCGGCAAAATCCTCCACTCGCTGATCGTTCTTCCGGTGAAATCGATACTATTATTGCTGAAATCACAACAGTAATTGTTGCATCTGCAGAAACTAGCGTCCCCCAAACCACAGCATCTAATATTAATAGATGTGTACCATGGTGGAATGAATCTTGTAAAATTGCTCTTAAGAACAAGCATAGAGCATTTTACTAATATAAGAGACACCCATCCTTGGAAAATAAAATTAATTTTCTGAAGCTTAGTTATAAAGTTATAAAGGAAAGTAAAAAACTAAGCTGGTCAACATTTCTATCTTCTTTAAACCACAATACTCCCTCCTATGTTGTTTGGGACAGAATTAAAAAAATAAGTGGTGTATACAGATCTCCTCATATAACTAGTATCTGGAATGCAGAGGAAAATACAAATTCTAGTTCTTCTACCGACATCGCAAATATTTTCGCAGACACCTTCGCAAGTATATCAAGCGATTCTAACTACAACGAAAAGTTTTGTCAATACAAAACATCTAAACCAGAATCAGGGTTGGCTGCACTATCTGAGGACTATGAAGATTGCTACAACGAAGAATTAAATATCCACGAACTAACGAACGAACTACAGCTATGCACATCAAAAAGTTCAGGGCCTGACAACATACCATATGAACTGTTAAAGCAACTTCCTCTAGAAGGACTTAAATATCTTAATGAAATATACAACTTTATCTGGACAAATAAAACATTCCCTAATCAGTGGCGCCTGACAACGGTTGTTCCGATACCTAAACCCAACAAGGACCTTTACTTTCCACAAAACTTCAGACCTATTGCTCTCACAAATACAATGTGCAAACTAATGGAGAAAATCATTACCCGAAGATTAAAATACACGTTGGAACAAGAGAAATTCTGCACCAAAATTCAAAGCGGCTTTCGCCGTCACCATTCGACCACCGATACCCTAATTACACTCGAAACAGAAATCCTAAATGCATTCTCAAAATCACAGCATCTTTCCATGATACATTTAGACGTAGAAAAAGCATATGACATGGCATATAAACCGCACATTATTAAGACACTGCTGGATTTCAACATCAGAGGAAGAATGATAGCATTTATTTACAATTTTCTTCATAATCGCAGCATCAGGGTAAAAGCCAACGGCATATTCTCCAAAGAAATTAAAATTAAAAATGGAGTTCCTCAGGGCTCCGTGATCAGCGTGACCCTTTTCCTTATAGCCATAAACAATATTGCAACATATATTCACCCACCAGTTAAGGCGTGCCTTTATGCTGACGACCTCATAATTTTTTGCCAAGGTAAAAACATAATCACCACTCAAAAACTACTTCAGTCAGCTTTAGATGATCTCCAAGAATGGTCGTCTACTACTGGTTTCAAATTCTCCAGCACCAAAACTAAATGTATCACCTTCACAAAAAGACAAGTTCCTGAACAGGACCTTGAACTAGGTATATATCAATGAAGACAAACTCAACGTAGTTACGACCACAAAAATTCTGGGCGTCGTTTTCGATCAAAAACTTTCATGGAAGCCCCATGTTAAAGCCTTCAAAGAAGCTTGCACAAATCGACTCAACATTATCAAAACTCTTGCCGCAAGAAATTGGGGTGCTGATTTATTTACACTTCTCAAAACCTACAAGGCTCTTATTAGATCCAAACTGGACTATGGTGCTATTGTTTACAACTCCGCAAACCGTTCAACTCTCAAAACCCTGAACTCCATTCAGTCTACAGCCCTAAGGTTGGCATTAGGGGCATTTGTCACCAGTCCAATCTTAAGCCTTCAAATGGAAGCAAATGAGCCGCCTGTAAATATTAAATTATTAAGTGTAACATATGCCATAAAGATTGCCTCACATCCATGTCATAAAATGCATAACTATGTTTTTCCACTACACAAAGCTTGTCAGATGCAAACAGAACGACACAGAAGTCCGTTTCACATTAGAATTCTCCAATACTTGAAAGAAATAGATTTAAAAATTTCTATGATCCAACCCAGCTATATTAATTGCTCCACACCCTACTGGCAGATACAAAGTCCACCAATTGATACCAGTCTTTCATCTCATTTGAAGCTTCAAACTCCTTCTTGTATACTTAAACAAACGTGGAGTTCTTTACTGGATGAATATAACTCTAACACGAAAATTTTCACTGATGGATCAGCATCTAAAGAAGGAAGAGGATGTGCAATTGTGTATCCTGATCAAACAATGCTCTACAGTTTACCTCGCCTGTTTAGCATTTTCTCCTGTGAAGCATTCGCTATTAAGGAAGCGCTTCTATATATAACCAATTCATCCGTTAAAAGTCATTGTACCATATTCACTGATTCCTTAAGTGTACTACTTGCCATACAAAACTCCGAGCCAAACCATGCACTAATCCATGAAATTCGACTTTTGTGTCACAATATAAATAAGACCGATAAAAAGGTATCCTTTGTATGGACTCCCTCTCACGTTGGCATAACAGGCAATGAAACTGCAGATGAACCTGCAAAAGAGGCAGCTAAACATCCCGTCAGTGATGCCTCGATCGCTTCTCCGCATCAAGACATCATCAACGGTACTAAACATATGTACATGCAAAAATGGATACAGACATGGTCATCAGTTAGCAGTAAACTCCATGAAGCTCGCTCAGGCTGTACAAAACCTTTTCTGCATCTCCAAAGACTGAAAAGAAGAGATCAAGTTAACATCACTCGGCTTAGAATTGGACACTCCAAACTAACACACAGTCATCTTCTCACCAAGGACCAACCTCCAAATTGTGCCAACTGTGATATTCCTCTAACCATCCACCACATCCTTATAGATTGCCCACAATACAGCAGATATAGACAGCAAGCCGGCATTTCCAGTCTTCATCATGCAGTCAATACACCGAATATGATCAGCAAGACTCTACAGTTTATGAAGAACATAAAGCTTTCAAATTTACTGTAAATGTCAACATAATGTAATATGTGTATGTATAATTGTAAGTTAATATCCACAATGTATTACTATGTATGGTCGTGATAAGACCGTGCTGTCAAAACGACCTTAAATAAATATTTACAAAAAAAAAAATTGGAAAAAAAGAATTATAACATAACAATTATGTAAGAAGAAAGTTCAAAGGAGGCTTATTTACAGGAATAAATTTCGATGGATTAAAGAACAGAAGTTATAAGAGTTTCAAAATGTTTGGGGTCAAAAAGATATTTTTATGGCAAACGAAATGTATATTTTGAATTCTCTGGCTATAGCCCATGTAGTCCTGTTTACTCTGGGTGACTTTTGTGTAACTGGTAAACCGTAAGAGATAGACCAAATCTTACTGTACAAAACTGTAGTCTTGATAAAACACATAACTGATGTCCAAATAAATTTGTTTGTAGAGCGCACCATTTCGGAGATACTCCTTGTTATTCGTGTGAGTTTTGCAAAACAAACTTTTGTCGAATGGAAGATCGTGATTCAGTTTTTTATATCTTAACCGTGCAAAGAGAACGGAGTTTCAAAGCTTTAAGATATGACTGTCGCTCAAAGACTACTGTATTTTTATATAAGCAATAAGATAATATCGGTAAATGTTTATCTCAACTAACAGGAAGAAGGTATAGGAATAAGAGTTTGTAACAATGGTTAGCAGAGAAAGTCATGTGAGTGAAACATCAGTTTTTTTAAATGTTTCAATTACTGCCTTTTTTTTTTTTTTTTTTTTTTTTGCCTAGCAATGATAAGGATCTGCATAACGTTGTTTTAACCTATATAAAATTTAACAGGCAAGATTAGTCTTTTTTTTTTTTTTTTTTTTAATTTTGTTGAATATCCAGTGCCGTATACGCTTAATAAGCATTTATAACAATGATATAGACGTTGAAAATAACAAATCTAGGGAATTAACATCTAAGACTGGATATTGCCGACACAAATGTAATCACCTGGTATAAGATTCCTCTGGCACACTAATCACATATAATGGCATAGGAACTACTGTTGATCCTTCATGATGAAAGCGATCAAACGAGAATTTCCTCTGCATATAACAAAACTCTCTCTCTCTCTCTCTCTCTCTCTCTCTCTCTCTCGATGATTGGTTTTCTCATCCAGCCGCAATTCTCTTTAGATTGGCTTTTGCGTTTTTGCTTCCTGTAAGTAGATACATCTTCATAACTGGCTTAGAGTTAATCTTTTAGACGAAGAAAAATGTGCATTAGTGGTCAGCGCACTGACTTGTAAACCTAAGGAGTGCAGTATTGAGGAGAACATTTTGTTTAATTATCATGATTATCTACTCATATCCCACAGAGTTTGAAATGGGTCGGCAAGAATGTGTCTTAAATTGACATTACCTGTGTTTATTTAACTTAAATCGTGAGATATATTAGGAAATTAATACTTCAGCATGTCCGTAATAGGAGTAATCCAAATATTTGCATTAATGACATTATAAAAATTAAAACTGCAAAGGAATGTAAGCACGCACATAGATCGGTAAAACCACAACCACACAGTCGGTATCCAGTGACGGACACAAACGGCCGTTCCTGAGTCATAACTTGAATTTTCTGGGAATGTGTTCAGATGACCTAATAGATGGTTTTTGTATACATGGTGAACAGTAAAGGGTAGACAAAGGCTTACTAAATAAAAAATGTGTAACTCGTTAAAACACACAATTTATGTCAGATATTTCTTTTTTTCATTTGAGTGAACCATTTCCGAGTTGTTCTTTGTTCTTTGTTTAAATTTGTCAATGCTTATACTTTACTAAAATAGGAATATGTTACTAGCTTTTTTTTTTTATCTCTTAACCTTGCAAACAACGGAATTCAAACTCATCGCATAGCAACCAGATCTTAAGACATTTTACTATCGCTTGTCTATTGTATTCCCATATTTTCCTAGCACATATAAAAAATTCGCAATAAGAACATTTCTGAAGATGCTTATGTCGATTAAAATGAAGCAGGTAGAGAAATAAACATTTACAAGAATAGTGTGTATAAGAGTGAGTATAGCCCTACATATATTTGTGAACAGAGTTTCTCCAAATTGAACTATATTAAAAATCTGTATCGCAATATGTTACGTGACGATCACTTGGTGTATCTTCTAAGGCTATGCACTTCGACTTTGTCGCCAAATATTGATAATCATGATAATCATTAATGAACAGATGTTTATTGCATCAGATTTGAAAGTGCTTTCGTCAATGAAACGCATCGTACGTGCACGTAACCAAATGGCCACTGCAACACAATGCACGTCCCCGTGAGTGGCAAAATTGAAGTTGAAGGAGGTAAATCCAAACTCCTCTCTTTCCCAACGTTGGACTTGAGCTATATCATTAGAAGTATTTGTCTGTAAGCGCTTATTTCAGGAGAAGAAAAACTTGAGGGTTCCGCACTTTCCATGTATTACGGCGGAACCTTAAAATGAAAATCGGTATGAAATCATAACGATTCTGCTAATTCTAAGCTTAGAAAATTGACTCTCATATTATTTACATACACAACAATTCGGACAAGTTTGGTTTAGTATACGATAAAACTAAAAGTAATCCATCTACGTGTCATTTCTAGCCCTTTTATTCACTAAATGCCTCATTTCCCACAATTTATGTTTCTTTTGCACAAATCGTAATCCACGCTAGGCTCCGAGAACATTGGTATCCTTGCTTACTTGCTATTACCAATTAATGTTACTTTCTCTATTACGTGTAGTAAGTATGGGAATTATTGCATTCGATCCAACATTTACATGTCAATATTACACTGTAAATGTATGTTTTGAGGCCCCCTGAATCCAGAAAAGATATTTTTAGAATAAGGTCCGTTGTGTATGTGTCTGTCTGTCTGTTTGGAACAACATAACCTAAAAACGAAAAATCGGTTAATAAATAAAGTTGCTAGGATTAACATTTTTCAAGAATGCGACTCGACGATTTTGAAGAAAAGTCCTTCACCCTAAACTACCCTCTACATGAAAATTTGCTCGAACATTTTGATTTTCACAAAAATGACTAACAATTTTGATTAAAATGCCATATGTTTAAGATATTTTTATTGCAAAAAATGTATATTTTGAATTTTCTGGCTATATCCTATGTAGTCCCGTTTACTCTGGATGACTTTCGCTATTTCGCGATTTTGCCCATGCCTATAATAGAGCATACCTAGGCTGGTGCTGTCAACTCATTGAGGTATGGTCACCTCCCTCAACTGGAAAGGAGGAAAGATAACGTGTCCCCTTTCAAACTGGTGGAGACCGATATCAGAAGACACGCTCTATGAATGCCCCAACAGGCAACCAGAAATGCTATGTATCTTACTATGTGTGCTTCCCTTCTTCCCGCAGTGTTACACATCCTACGGGGCGGGGGTTGGGGAGGGGGGGTGGCGGAACTCGGAGACTGTCTCGATCAGGACAAGGCCGAGACTCCCGCTGACACTAACAACCCTGAAGCAGCTATTGAAGTGAGCACAAAATTCGGGGAATGTAATAACCTCGGCAGCATTCGCCTAGGGAGTACCCTCCGAAAAACCACTGAAGGCATTTTATTTTTTTCACTAAACAAGTGTATTCTGCTTTTATGGAAATAACCAATGAAATTATGAATTATATATTTCTTAAGCAATTATTCACTTTTAATCGAATATTAGCGATACAATGGGTAAGAAACTTAGAAATTCTCATATCAGGCTTATCAAATTGTTTGCAAAAGCGTGAATTATTGAAGAAAATTAATTCAAAGGCTTCATAGATTCTGCTTTCTGTGCTTTTTAATTAATACACATGATTTCTTCAGTAATAAACTTGGGCAATTTTACTTTCTCGAAATTTTCCATCGCTCACTTTTATTTCTTATCTTTTAAGAATTCTTGTTGACGTTTTCAAAGTAATTGTCAAAAGTTAGCAAAGCAAGGAGAAACTTGAATGTTATAAATGCTGGAAAAATAATTTAAAGAACAACTTTACTTTTAAGGGCAGAAAGTTTACTTTGGAGTTCAAAACTGCACTCCTGTATTAGCTGTTAATTCAGTGATTTTGTGTTTACATCACCATAAATCCATCCCCTTTAAAAGCACTAACACATCACCTGTATTTTTCAGAATATTCGAAAATTTTGACTGCTATCATAAAACAACTGACTCGAAAATAAAGGTATGTGTTGGTATTAAAACATCACTAGTAAACCTAATGTGGCTTCCGTAGTGCAGTAGCCAATTCGCAGAGATATCGGAAACAGAGCGCGCATTCTTTTCTGTAGTGGACCTGGACTTGTGCGCCAATTATGAATTTTTCACTCATCTGTAATGGAGGGCAAGCTGTTGCCAAATGTCTCTGCATTTCAAAAGGTTATCTACACTTCTGTGAAGGGTAGGACAACAGTTAAACTGTTTTCCACAGGCTTATCAAGATCCATCCTTGGTTTAAATGAATATATGTATACCCATTCCACCTGTACTAAAATATATTTATCTTTCCTCTTTCATGTTAGAATAAGCATTTTGACTGTTCAATAATTTATTCTCGTTGCGACATTCTGGATTATAAGGCGTTAAATCAGGTGTAAATTTGATATAGGTACTACACTTTGCTCAGCAGCCAGTTGAAGTATTCCCATTTGTTCCACTCATCTGTTTTTGCTCTGTCTTTGGGGTACTTGGTTCGGTAAATTTGGTAGTGTATTCTTCATGATACCATTGGTGCATAAGAAATGAAACTGGGATGTGGGAACTTGGTTCAGATAATTTGTCACGCTTCAGTCGCCTTTTCTCAGGAATGACATCGAATATCCATGGGGATGTTAATGTGAACTAAACTGGGCTTGGAGAACCACGAACCATGCGGACTGGCCTCTCGAGTTACTTCATTCTGCCGTTTGGCTCCTAACCTCAAATCTCCGGCTTCGGTTACACTTGAAGACATCTAATACTGCGAGAACACTTTGCGTGTTTTACGTAAGATTTCACTCTCTCGATCTGTGTGAGGGCTGTACAAGTATGTGCTCTGTCACCTTCATTCCTATGGAAATATCACCTTCAATTATTATTGGCCCTTCGTTAGAGTTCGGGGAGCGCCCGAAGTATTCCAGTCCTGCTGCGTCTATTACCTCCAAGTTCGCTATACTTTTGTTTTAATAAAGTCGGCCTTCGTAGTCGTGGTCGCTAGAGCACATGTTTTTGGCGTTCCGCCGGGTAGAGGGTCGCGGGTTCGAGTCCCGCCTCGGGCATGGGTGTTTTATTGTGTATATGCGTGACAAACAGACAACGCACGGTAAAACAAACTGGGGAAACAACGAAAAAGGAAAGCAATGAAAGAAAAGATGTACTGATGCCATGATTAGAGGATTGACTGGCGCGAAACGCGGAATAAATTTGAAGACCCGGTGTATCTTGCTACAATAAATGCTAAGTTGTCTTTGATAATACAACTTCACTAATATTAGTGATAATAATAATAATAATAATAATAATAATAATAATAATAATAATAATAATAATAATAATAATAATAATAATAATAATAATAATAATAATAATAATAATAATAATAATAATAATAATAATAATAAGTAACAAATTAAAAAGTTCCGAGTTCCAACAAAATTTAAGTATACCTATATGATCATAACAAATTAGTTATATAAAAAGAAACTTCAATTGTGAAGTAAGTACAACTTCATGTTTACACGTATAAAATATTACAAATGTTCATTGTGACATACTTTTTTAAATGAAATTATCTGTTATCGCAGGTATAGTAAACTTGAAGATTTTTTTCTACTGTTTAACGCCCACTTTTACTACATATGGTACCACAGGTGGTGATGAGGGGCCGGGTATTTAAGCCCTAAAATGTTATAAATATGCAAGCACTTATGACCAAAAAAAAAAAAATTAATGACGACAAATATGACAATTTTTTTTTTTTTTTTTTTTTTTTTTGTGCATTTTCAAAATCTTCAAAATGTAATGCTGTTTAAGTTAACATTATATTGAAAATCTACTTTAAATATCCAGCACGCTCAGTAATAAATAAATATTATTAATCATTGTATTTTGAATTTGTTTAATACAATACAGCTTACTCTCCCAACTCGCGGAAATATATATTTCTAAGAAAGATAATTGTAAGAAACTCCTATTCTTATATCTTCTTCGTGTTGAGACAAACATTTGCAGAAATTACCTTATTGCTCTTTTTTTTTAAAAAAAAATAAAGAACAAAAAAAATGAACAAAAGCTGTAAGAGGAATATGGGAATATAGCAGACTTTGAGCGGTACTCAAATCGTTTAAAGCTTTCAAATTCCGTTCTCTTTGCATGGTTAGCATATAAAAAATTAATAGCGGTCTTCTATTTGTGAAAGTATCAGTATTGTAAAACTAACACAAATAAGAAGGAATATCTCGGAAATGGTTCACTCTACAAAAAATTTATTTGGACATAAATTGTGTGTTTAAGCAAGATCTACATTTTTGTATAGTAAGATTTGGCCTATCTCTTACGGTTTACCATTTTTGCAAAGCTCATCCAGAGTAAACAGGACTGCATAAATTAAAAATATACATTTCGATTGTCATAAAAATATTTCAGACATACGACATTTTAATCAAAATCGTTAGAGCCATTTTTGAGAAAATCAAGGGGTAGTTTAGGGCGGAGGAACTTTCTTCAAAATCTTCATGCCACATCCTTAAAGCACATTAAACTTAAATACCAAATTTGGTTTTTAACCGACTCTTCGTTTTTGAGTTATGCTGCCCACTGAGTGACACACACGGACCTTTTTCTAAAAATGCTTCTTTTTGGATTCAGGGAACTTCAAAACATATTTCCGACGAAATTTTGACACCGAATGTTTGGATGGAATACAATACTGCCTAGGAGGTACACAATTCGAAGCCCGTTTGTAATGTAGACATTATTATTTGTTTAACGACGCTGTAAATTGCCAGGATCACATCAGCGTCGCCGGTGTGCCATAAGTTTGTCCCGCAGGAGTTCTTTTATATGCCAGTAAATCTACTGACATGGAGCTGTCATTTTTAAGCACACTTACAAACCATCAATCTGGACCGGATTTGAACCTGCGACCTTGGGATCAGTATGCCAGCGCCTAACCAAGTGAGCCACCCAGACTGAGGTAATTTAGACAGCTACTCATGTTGGGTTTATTGACGAAATATGAACACACACCCATCTCACACTTCGATGCCCTACAGCGTTCAAACCGCACATTTCCGAGCAGCTGTTCCTATTTGAAAACCGATCAGTTTGCCGTCGCGTTGTCGGTGTTTTTTTCTTGGGGCGAGGAGGGGGGGGGGCACACCTGTATTTTGAGCGCTATGTCCATAAAAATTCCGGGATTTAATGTGACCGTATTGTTTTATTATCATATACCTCATGCACATACATGAGATATTCGTCATTATGCTTTTGTATTTCGCGGAAAAAAAAAAAAAAAAAGTTTACAATGTAGTATCGAGACATAAAAGCATTGGAAAGGATAAACGCTAATATGGTGTAGCTTCCTTAATGCGATACTCGCATGGTTACCTCTACTCATATTGACTGATTCTGCTTATGCTCCCCATATGTGCCCGGGGTCATATGCCAGGAGCAGGCAAACTCTGGATCTGGAAGAGATGATACTAAAGTGACAATGGCTCAAAGGTAACGTTACGTGATGATGAAGCAATTATTGTAGAGTGAATGGTAGGGAAAACTGGAGAACCCCGAGAAAACTGGGTGAGAGGCAAGCGGTCTAATCACTCGACAACGGAGAATCTTACAAACAGTTCTTATACAAACGTATTCTATCATCCACTTTTAGCTAATCTAGATAAACATTTGAAGAAGAGCGGCGCCCCGGTCGAGCGATTAGTGTCCGGTTACCACCTAGGTGGTCCATTTTTGATCCCAGGGACCTGTATGAGGCGTCCGTGATGGATGAAGCGGTGTCTGGGTGGGTTTTCTCCGGGTTCTCCGGTTCCCCCGCCACTCATTCCACTAATTGCTCCATTACCACCTTTCCATTCATCGATTTCGCCTTCATTTCATGTCATCCTCTTCCTCACTATCATACCTGGTGCTTGGTTGACCACCCGCTTCCAGGTCTTCACTGTCCGGTACACAGGTTCCTGTGCTCCCCGACAGGCGTCTGACCCTAGGCACTGGCTTGTAAGTCCTAAAAAGTGTAAGGGAAGTGTAATCAGGTGAAGGAAGGAAGCGACGGTGGGAGGGAGGGAGGAAGGAATGTAAATAAGGAAGGAAGGGAGGGTGTGAGGGAAGGAAGGAGATAAAGATTTAGGTAGGTAAGTAGGTAGGTGTGAACGTTGTCTAATATCGTGTACGACATTGTTTATAATAATATGTAGTGTTTATTGTGCCCCATCTCCCGAAAATATTTTTGCAGACGCATTTGTTTTACTTTCATATCTTCAGTAATTTAGAAATCAATTAATAATCTTCGCTGTTTCATAACAAAAACCCAAAGAAGCCAGTCGCCATGATAGTTTATTTTGTTGAAAGAGGAAAACGTTAGGACTACAGCTATCAAACTCAATAGACGGGTAAAACACTTGAGACGGCTCTGACCTGGACTAACTACTCAATAAACTTTACTCCTTCCGTCTCACCCGCGAGTGCAACCTACGTCAGAAAACATTTGGAAGCGGTTGTACATCACGCGAACACCTGCACTGAACTTGTTGCTAACGTATTAGCCTGCTATGGCCTAAGCACGGCGAGTGGCATTGTCACTCAGAGCCACGATTGACACCACTGGAGTAGGACAAGGGAACTAAAAACAGAATATTCAAACGGTTTACTGTATAACTGATTGGATGAATAAGAAAGGTCGAAACTTCCTATAGTCCTACACATGCATCAAAAATCCTTTACGTGTGTTGTATTAAGAGACCTGCTGAAAGAAAGTTTTCGCCGCAAAGGAACCGACTTTTCTGGACCCGGAAATAAGTAAGACATTTAGCAACGCAGTGAATTCCTTCACAGTGCATTATTACGTGTAAGGAGCGTCAGAATACTCCTAATTCAAGTTGTCTATTGAAGACTAAAATCATCTTGTTATGCATACTTCAGGATCTCGAATTAAATATCCATTGGGTATATTTGGTTGTGTATTAGTTCTCCCAAGTCTTTTAAGGACACTGGGACGTTACGTTTTCCCAAACTGGGTTATCTTACACCAATGATTAAAATTGAAACACAGCATTAATTAATCATTACAATGAATTGAATCTGGTGTAATTATAGTCAAAGTATTTTTTTTTTCTTTTCTTTTAACTACCGTATAATAATTGAGTTATGTTGCTACAATTCCATGAAAAAGAGACACAAAGAATGTCCTGAAAAATATTAGAGGAATACCAGTTTTTACTTCCGCCCTATTTGAGGTAATAGTTTGACTAGTTATGTTTTTAGTGAATAAATTGAATCTTTTTATACATTTATTAAAATTTACTTTGAAAAATAGGGTAGAATTTGTTATTAATTTTCCATAAAAATTGACCATTTTGCTATTGTGGGTTATATGGAATAGGAAGAATAATATGGAATACTACATACATTTCAAATGAATAATTTTTTCAAATACAATTTACATAAGACCTTATTATTTCTTGCTAAAACTTTTTCTTACATAATGACTCAACTGAATTACAATAATGTAAACATAAGCTACAAAATATAGTGCTGGGTCTATTTTGCATTGAAAAATTTGTGTATAAATCACAAAAACAATCAAGTTTTTCCACTTCTGCGTACTCATTGCGTGCCCACATGTTACACATTAGGCACTCGGCCCAAACTTCCCCTTTTGTATCTTCTGAAAACTTGCCACTACAGAAAATACACTATCCATGCGAGGGAATTGGGGAATTGTTTGTGTTGGAATGTTGAGATCGGGGATATGTCTGAGTGAAGAAACTTTCACTGCTGGAGTTTTCCATAAGGGGCTTAGTTTTTGTAATTTTCGTTAGTGGTCTGGATCTCTTCTGTTATTTGGAGACAGGTCGTCGATTTTTAGGCGTCGCGCTGTTTGTGGTGATCTTGCTTTTGATTTTAGGTGATTCTTGAAGTAGAGATTTGTATGGAGATCCAGTTATGACTGTTTCTATTCTTTTTTGTTCGCAGCTTGTGTGTGGTCTTCATAGGAGAAGCTGAAATATGTTTTGGTAAGATCAAGTAAGATCTTTATAATGAATCAGGAACTGGATCACTTGTTGAACTAGGATCATCGGCTTCTGGCTCCCGTTGTTGATTGAAGCAGAATGCACCACTTCTGAGTCCTGTGGTTCATTAGGACCTGCAGTTTCTGGACCATCTGGTTTACCTACCTTCATTACCACCCATAAGTGAAGCAGCAATGAAATCTGCTCTCGAGAAGATATTCTGATTAGAAGGGTTCATGCCAGTGGTTTTGAAGCCATTGACAACTATCTCTCCTGTTTGAGCTTTCGGGTTTTCCCTAATGAAGTGCTCGATCAACGATGAAATCTACTCGAAGACGAGACTTTTGCATCCTACCGAAAGGAACTCTCACCTGTCGCAATATCGGCACACAAAGGCCACTGTCTCGCTCGCCGGTCAGGGGAGTGTTCATTAGCTCAGATAGACACACAGGTCCGTACCTCGTCGTGGTTAGCCGCGGTCGGTTGACGGTACTTTTTCAGGTTGGTTAGTAGCTTCAAGTATGTGTAACACACCACATATACGTGTCTACTTTTCCTAGAGAGCGAGGGATGGGTTGTTATAAGGGTGAAAGCAGAGCAAGGCTAATGACCCCAGACTATCTGCGCAGCAGCTCAGATATTGAAGGTGTGAGCGCGTTTAAGCAAACCATATGGCCTATAGTGACAGGCGTTCTTCATTTTGTAGTATCTTAGTTAGGGCCGTACAAAAAGGATCAGCTAGTATATTATGTGATGTATTTGCGAGAAAACATTACTCGAAGAGAAAAAACAACTACCGCACTGAAGTGAATACACATCAGCGTACCAATTATTGTGAAATTACCTGCACTTATACAACCAATACCTGTATATTCTAGGTATTCTTGAGTTTCTAACCAGGTGTAATTTCAATGAGATTTTGGGAACTACATGATGCACGCCTATGGAACGTTGATCCGTCAAACCTTCGCATGTCTAGAAGTTCCAGAGCTCCTTGCAAAATATATTGTTATGCCGGCTCATGGCAGCGGCACGTAAAAAAGGTGCTGAGGTGAAGCTTCCCCATGCCACCCACGCGAGCAAACACTTCACTAAGAACAATCGAACGACAACACACAGTATTCAAGAAGTTTCCAGCGACCAGCGTGTTCGTAGAAGTTCGAGAAAGGTCCCTGAAAGATACATCACGTCGAAGTGAAGAAGTTTAAATGAGCGTTGAGTTATTGTATTGTCAGTTAATGTATAAAATACAGAGAAAGTGAAGATATACAGTGAAAAGACTGAGTCACGGCTACGAGAAGAAAACAGTTGTGAGTTCTAGTATAACGAAAGACTAATGACTGTTAACGTCAGTAAAAGAGAACTGGTGTTTTTGCAAACATTTTAGAAGAAAATAAACTGAGAAAAAGTAACTGGCCTGGACTCTTGTCGACTTTGTCAGAATATTTTGGTGTCGTTTGAGTAAGATGTTTACCGGAGCATTTCCTGTCCTTTTACGACATTCGGGTAACTCCCAGCTCACTGGAGTGTATTTTAAAAATTTGATCCACCATCGCTATTGATCCAGTTTATTAAGGAAGATTAAACACCTCTAAAAATATGGACCAAATAAACTAAATCAATTGATGAGCTTTTGGTTAGAGCCGTGTATTATGCTTATCTTGTTCGAAGCATTTCGCTTGCTTGCACTAATTATGTGTTGGAATCTTCTACTCAATGCGATCTGCTAAATTCTATTATCACAGGTAACTATTTTCTCTTACATTGCGTTGTGAGGGAAGCAGTCTCCAATTTCACACTTCGAAGACGAGTTCCAAGGAAAGATACTCTGTAATACAACAGGCTGTCTCATTGCTCAGTTGTCTGCATCCTAATAGCATCTACCAGGCATGGGAAAAATCGGTGCAACTGTGCCACTCAACTGAAACACGTTCTGGCCTCAGTCAACCTGCCAACCGATCCCTAACTTACTGTTCAGGTTCTGACACGCCTCATTCAGCGGCGAGTATGCCTGTTTCATGAAGAGTGGTAGAGAGAATTTGTTGTACGTTACAAGAACAGATGCTTGCTGTTTAATATGTGGATTTCAATTTGCAAATATAAAGCTTTGATCAGAAGCATAAATCAAACTTTGGTGGTCTTACAAGTATGTATTTACAATTCCAAAAGCTACTGTCTGAATACTTATATTTGTAAACATATAAAAGGTACAATATGATTCCACTTTTTAGTGGTTTAGTTTCTTATTAGTTTATCTAATATAAACTATTATATTTTGTGTTTCAAAGTTTGAACATAATATTAACTTTAAGACCAAAGAATTTATTAGGTTGATCAACTAGTTTTAAAATACTTTTAAGGCTAAATAGCAATGGAACTTTGCTGCTATATTTATTGTGGAAGAGGAACAACTTAGTATGTTAAACATAAGGCAGTGTAAGGATATTTACGTGTATAAGATAAAGGAAGGTTATAAACTTCAAGATGATTGTTTTGCCTAACCACAGTAGGTAGCTGTAATAATTATTGTATGCAAAATATGTTACATATACCTAAACAAAATAGTTAATAGCAACGTAGAAATTATTACTACCGCGCAGGTGGAACGAACCCACCACTGCACGTTGTATCCAAATAACCTTCATCACTCGGGAAGAGGATGTGGGGTGAGAAAGGCAAGTTCAATCGGTACCTCTCCTCTCGTGCCCATGCCTAGTCTGCAGTGTTCAGTTGATGGGAAACCCTTGTATCCAGTGCTTATCTGTCATTTCCCACAATGCTCCAGTGGCGGAACTGTATCGTTATTCTTATGTACAGAAGATCAAAGGCGTACACATGCATATTCTACCCCTGATTATCCCCTGATGTTTCTGAGGATACTTTTATGGAACGATTTACATTTCAGGTCTTCAATATTTGGTGCAAAAGATGAACTGCACAGTCTCAAAAGATAAGCAAGGTGATTGTCATTTATGTTGCTGCGTTGTTCATTTTTGAAAATGTTTGTTCGCAGAAATAAGTGGAGCCAAAGACTGCCATTAAACTAGATGCAAACAAACGTAACCTCGTATACTCACAGCAGGGAAGAGACTTAAATAATTCCCACCATTCTTTCTCAGAACATTTTACGGTCGTGGGATTCTGCAATGCAGAATTGTAGCTCGTGTGAAGCCTCACTACATGGAAACTTCAAAAGTGCAAAATAATTGGGAAGTGGTATAAACCTGCAACTACCAGTCTTACAAACGAAGTACTTAACTTTATCGTCTTCATGTTGAAAACAAAATTATTCGTCCTCCCATTGAATTGTATGTACTACTACTCCGTGCCATCCGCCTCTGATCAGCGGGTCTGGCTCTCCTTGCCTTGGTCAGTGGTGGGTGGAAATAACATATGTAGGGGAAGCGAGAGTGTGCTGTCATGTTGGGCAATCCTGACATATCCTCTAGAGGATCCGAAAACAAATCCCTGTCATTCACGCCGAAACCCCCAATGACAATTAGAAACCTCAAACAGCCAATCAGGATGAATGTTGAAGTGAAATAAAATGGAGAGACAGGGAATTCGGGAGATGTAACTATCCTTCTAAGCTGAGGAAAGGAAACCATTGCATGTCAGGAACATCATAGAATCAAATTGCAAAAGTGCCAGGGAAATTAAAATGATGTTATTAGAAGAATGGCAAAAGGAATAGGAAATAATTGAAGAAGTTATAAGAACATTTGAAATATTTCCGCAAAAGTAAGGAAAGATTGAAAATGCATTATTTACAATCAAATAAGGACGATTTATTTACTCAACTGGACACGATCATTTCAAAATTACCTCTATAGGATTGGAAGGACAACATCTGGAAGTGTGGAAAAACAGATACACCGGAACATGTTTTTTGAGTACAACAAATTTGATGCAGCTTTGAGAGAGATGAGAAATGTAAACAAATATATTGTAGAATATTATAACGACAAAAGAAGACTTTTCAGTTTTTAATGAAATGGTCAATAATATATCGCATATAGCACTTGGGAATGTGATAGATGATAGAACAGAAGCAGTTATAAAAAATGATCAAATAAGCTCTAAATGACCAATAAGGATTACCAGAACAAGAAACAGACAGCCCAGACAGCGATGAGGCAAATGTACATGGCGTAGGTGAAGAATTGTTTCACTTGAATGTGAAAGAACAAGTAAATAACACAGATGAGCTGAGATATAGGAAGAGAAGAAGGTATTATGTGACATCCACCGGAAGAATGGAGTCTGTGCAGAGAAGAAGAGCTGAGGGCAGGAACAGAAGAAGTCTAAAATGTGGGAGTTTAGGTGCAGCAAATGGGGGTGATGAGGATAAAATAACTTTTCTGAGAATAATATAAATTTGTTAACTTGCGAATAGCAAATAAATATCTTTTCTGAACTGAGAATTTTAATTGATTCAAACATTTTTACTGTGTGGAGTCCGAAAATGTCAAATGTGAATTGTTTGTTTAAAGAACTATAATAATGTTTTAGTTTGTATGTTTTAGTTCTCTGATGTCAATATTCTATCTCGAATGTTAATACTGCAACAAGTAAAGTTGGCAATTATGTTCTGTCTTAGGCAACTAAGTGTCAGGAGAGGATCAGCAAGGTCGGCCACGGGAATTGAACCCACGACCTCCTGAATGCGGACCACAGATGCTACCACTTGAGCCATTCTTAGCATTCCTAGATGACTTAATTGTTACAGCGGGGCCATCTAGTATGTCATCTGGGATAAGGTAAATTGTCTTTTCTTCACATAGAAATTAGCTTATGACCTCTTCTCCAGACAACTTTTATCTCATCTTACATTATCCATTGATTTTAACACTCAGAAATATGCGATCTATATAAACTTGAACTACTTTAATGGGCTAATTTACCTCTGAAGGCTTGTAGAAGTGTGAAGTTTGTTTTAATGACCTCAATGTCTGTGGGAGAATCAGAACCACTGCCCATTGTTGCCTATTTTGTAGATTTCGATGTTAATTACGAGCATTGTTGACATTATTTAGTTTACAGTCGTAATAGAAGCATGAAGTACTCAACTGAGGAGCGTTTTTTATTGTGAAATGTATTGGAAGATAAATTAATAACAACACGATGGTAATTTCGAAGAGAATTCAATGTGCACGACGTTCCAATGTAGGCAACAATTTGATCGATAGTAAGTAAGCTGGAGACAACTGCTGTACTGGTTAATGAGTGGAAAACAGACCATCATAAAGTGCAAAGTCTGTAGAAGAGGTGCTTAGTGATCTCTCCAAAGAAATCGCTGGCTCTTCATATCAAAGAGCTGCTATTGTAACCATACAGGTGCACATGGTGCAGATATGTTTGGATGCGATGGAGCAACTTCCAACATTTGCTCTGAGGAACAATGAACAATGTAATGATTCAAAAGTTATGGTCCATTAAAGCGGTTCAGATTTATATGAATCACACTGTATAATGAGTCTTTTTGTAACAACTTGAAGAGTCAAAGCCATTCTCTAATAGCCTATTATAATTCTTAATCCAACATTCAGCACTTTTAGCGTTTTAGTAATTTAATATTTAAAAACATGAAGTTTTTCACATTGTGTATACGTCGGGAAAAATGGTGAAAAGTGAAGCAATATTTTGAAACACTTTTTGAAGCAACATTCAGCAGTCATCGATGTAACAGTTTTGAGGCCGAATTAGCATTTGGAGGTCACACATTGATAAGACAGTGCGAAGCAACAATACCTCACGCCATCTAATAATGTCTCAAAGTGCTTTGAGTAGGTACTTCACCGCCCATAGAACATTGAGATTTCTCTCGCTGGGTACCGTATGGATGACACCAAATATGGTATAACGTCTTTTAATAAACATTTCCAACATTTTCATTGTTTACACTGAGGCGTAGCCGACCAATGTAGATTATAAAACAATTCACCAGTCAAATAAAACCGTGTCCGTATTTAAAAAACTGAAAACATGCTTCACTATGCGTCCGTTGGTTTTAAATGTATTCCACGCCAAAGAATTACAATGCGTTCTCTTCGACTGATCAGCCAAAAGTGCGTGCTTCCTATGAACTAAAGAGACGCTACCAAAACCGTTACACTCTACTCAGATTTTTAAATTCGCGAGGCTATACCTTTTTACGTTCGTTTTCTTTATTCATTTTCTATTGAAAATTACTATTCTGATTACAATTTTTTAAAAATTCTTTTTAAATTATTTATTTTCTGAATATATAATTTCGCTGCCAAAAGTGATGAAAAATCTACGCTTATGTTTAACATTCCTACAAAAACTTATTTTTAAATCTGCTTCATATTAAATGAGATAAATATTTTCAGAAATGAACACATTACACATTTCGTGGTAGATAAAAAAAAGATGCAGAGGTATGAGGCGGTAGTCAAATCTTCAAAAACTATGTACTGACTTTAAAATGTTATTTTTTCATGGCATCACAAGAAAAAAATAAGGGTGAGTTTAACAGTGAAAGAATGTAGAAATTATTATTGTAAAATAACAAGTAGGTACCTCTAAAATGGTTAATGCCAAGGAAAATTGTATGGTAAAAATTGTGTGTTTTAACTATTCTACTTCTTTGTGTGCTGGGTTTTTTTTTTTTTTTTTTTTTTTTTTCTATTTCTTAAAGTTTATTTGTTCAAAATTATGCAAAAGTAATTTCGAATGAGGACAACTTCGCAGGATACTCACAAAAACTCGAGATAAACATGATATTCCTCATGAAATATTTTAAAATCTGCTGATGTATTTTAATCAAAATGGGACTGAAATTTGAATATTTTCTATATTTTTATAGGCATAAAATCACACTAAAGGGTGTTTATATGATAAACTACCACACAAGTTTTCAGCACATCCTAGTTGATAGTTTTGAGCGAATTAATCCTTCAATTTATTCATAATTTGAGAATAGCTTAATATTCAAATACTACAAGAGCATCAAAAACTATAATATCACAACAGTTTTATTGTTTTATAAACTCAACAAACACGGTCAATCTCTGTCAGGAAGAAAAAATAATTAAATATTTAATGTATTTGCCTTGATGGACACTAAAAATATCATTTTTAACTTTTTTGTGCATCTAATTTGTTAAACATAAACAAATTTTATATTTTGAAACCAAAGACTGAAGTTGAAGTCACATAAATGGAGCATATGTTTGAAAAATTCTAGAAGCATAGCACACAATTTAATACGCATGGAGCAGATAGTCTAGTAGTCTAGTGGTCTCTCACCTCAAATTCATAATTTAACCGCTTCTTTCCGCTGAATTTGATTGTTTGGTTAGCCCTTTTTGGTCCATATTTTGTTTAAATACTACCGGAATTTTAAGCACAAAAAGATATTTATATGTAGTACACCTGGCATTTAAAGCCTTTAAGAACGACGGAATCTAAAAAATTTCATGCCACCGATGACTGAAGGTTTGGGGAATATATGCATAAACCCAAAAATCGTCAATTTTATAATTTTTCGGTCATTTTTCAGTCCCAGGGTCGTTAATATAGATGAACAACTGGAGAGTAGGTACATAAAATTGATTCAGCAAAAATCACGCAACGTTAGATAATTTTCAACTTCAAAAATATGGTATCTAATTTACTTTTGGTCTACATGTTTCAAACAGCTTAAAGATGGTTCAAGGCCTGTATTACATTATCACATTTCTGTGTCACATTTCATCACGTGACGTGATCTTACTTAATATCCTTTTATCATACCTATAAGATATCAGTTTTAAATGGATATCCAGCAGACAACAGCACGTGCTGTAACTATGAGTGCAATAATGGCTATGGCGTTAATACTAGACAAGAAATCAAAGAAAAAGGTATTTTCTCCTAAATATTGGCTACTCAATCCGTTTGATTTCTTCCTGACATCGTTCATTGTACATTCTTCATGTATTTCACTAATGGTTTCTGCTATGATTTTTGTACATATTTCCATCCTTTGTTTCTCATTTTTAATCTCTATCAATTGTGGGGCATTTCATGTGACTCATAATGGGAAATGAGAAGTTTGATGGTAGCCACTGATTATGTATGCCTCTGCCAATTTTTCCCCCCATTTATATGCCACCTTTTACCTACATCTAAGGTCACATCGGTGGCTTTTTACCTTTGTAACAATTGTGCAACAGAGCACTTCCTTACCATGGTGCCAATCTTTGGTTTGTATTACTCTTGGTTATTACATTAAATTCACATAGACATTCACATTCATGCTTCCATAATCTAGGAGAAGGTAAATAATCTTGGACAAAGAAACATCCCCATCTCCAGGCGGGAATCAAACCCGGGACCTGTGTATTTGAAGATTAGGATAGAGGCAGCCCGACATTTGCATTTCTAATCAGTCACAGATGTGATGATGAGTATAACTTTTATCACAAAAGTATGTCACAGATGTGATCAAAGATGCTATATTACATTGTAAGATGTGTTATCATACTAAGTGATCACTAGAAGGAGGATTTATATGCACTAAAAACCATAAATATATGCATGCAACTATGCAACAAAAACTTTGAAAATTAAAAAATATGCACAAAAATGTATTTTCTTGTAATAGTAAAATACACTATTTCCTCGCATCATTTTATTTTTTTTATTATGCAACAATTATAATATTGCTTGCTTTTTTGCTCCTAATTGAAGTTAATAATTATATTTTATATTGTCATTCTCATTAATCTTGTGTGTAGCTAACTAATTAAGATGAGATATAAGTCAACAATCATTTAACGATCGATCCGCATCAATTTTTGTTACAATAAATAATCAAATCTTTTTCTAAATTTTCTGGTGGAAAGCCTGTCACTTAAAAGCGTTTGAATGAAGAGAATGATCACTGCACTTCATATGAGGTCACAGGGGAGTGTCGCAAAGAGGCTATGTCACTCGCAGAATAAGAATTAAATTCTCCTTCAGATTCACCTTGTAGCACACTGTTCACATGCCACAAACTTTAGTCCTGGATTCCTGGCTTCAATTTTTTCAATTTTCTCACGAAGTATCTTTCCAGTTTCTCTGGGCACTTCTTAGGCGAAGGCGGCTTCATACATCTGCAGGGCAGAAGATAGTGGCACTGCTCTTTTTACGAGACATTTGAATGTGGATGGTAGTTTCTTAAAATAGGTTTTAATAAAAGCTAATTTACCCTGTAAGCTTTTCTCATTGCATGTATTCACTACAACTGCAATACTTGCTGCTTCATTCACATCCAAAGCTTCCAGCACCTTCTTCACGTCTTCTAGGTGGTAACAATAATACAATGTTGCTTCTATCCACACATCGTGTAAGGATTGGCTCTGGAAGAAGACGAGTTGAGAAAATAATTTCACTCTTAATGGAGCCTTCACGAAAACTCTTTTCATGGAAGAAATAAAGGCATTCACTTCTGGAAATGTTGCTCTGACCTCTTCTGCCAATCTATGAAGGCCATGAGCTAGACATGTCAGGTACACTGGCTTCGGATAAAATATGTTTAAAGCTTTAGCTGCCTTAATCATCTACGCTGGCGCATGTGTGGCTATTAACAAAAGTTCGTTTCCTTAACAGGCCATAGAACACGTAATGCATCACGAACAACACGCACAATTATTATTTATTTATGCCAACAAGCTCACTGCTGGTGTTTTTAAACACACAAGCCGTGTGTGGAGTGATTTGTTTCCTTTAGTATCTGGAGGCAATAAGATTCATATTCCACAAGTTTTCTCAAAGTGACATTGGTAATGTATCTTCCACATGAATCGGTTGTTTCGTATAGAGACAGCCTTAAGTTTGAATCTCCATTTCAGCTCTGAGCTCTTGGAGCACCTAAAATGAAATAAAACATAAAATTAAATATGTTTTAAATACCTATTACAATAAAATTCCTAAGGATCTTAGTTAAATTACATAACATTACAAAGGGCTTTATTTTTACGCGAAGTAAAATAGCTTATTTTGGTGTTAAACATAATACCATTTCTGTGGATATATCGTGAAATGCAAAATCTTATATTTCAACCCTATACAAGAGGGAATAGCAGTTCAAGCGTTACAGGAGTAATTTTCAAAAATAACCACATAATCTTAAATTATATGAAAAAGAAAATATCTGTAAACTATAACAACACTTTCAGCTTATTAAATTTCTAATTATGTTCCCAAGATACTGGTGTTAAAAAAATAAAAATTACGTATAGATTATTACGTGAACGAAATAGCAAAAGTGTTGAATGAGGGTACTTGATTTGTTACCCAGTACTCGTTAACAAGTTTTAATGATTTATCTATTTATTTATCGATTTATAATTTGTTTGTTTACTTGTTTACATCTTTACTTATTTACTTTATTTATTTGTTTGTATGTATGTTTGTTTATTTAATTATTCATTTATTTGTGTATTTATGTATTTATTTATGTATCCATCCGTCCGTCCGTCCGTCCGTCCACATCTTTTATCCATCCACTTCTTTTATTTCTTTATTGTGTGAGATTTTCGGTTTTAGATAGACCTTTTACAAATTGTATGGGTTGTTTGTCGCTTCAATCCAACCAGTGGGCTCAGTAAATCAAATTTTGTGATATATCGAGGAATAAATGTTCCTGAAAATTGTATTTTAAACACATACAATACTAAATTTTTACTAACAGAAAAGTTTTGAAAAAATACTCGTGCATATCGTTCTTATAAAAAATACGGCTCTTATGCAATATTCAAGTTTATTCGTTTTCATAATTTCATGAAGAGTGACAATGTTATTTTACCTTAGTGTAGACTCGTCGGTAACGTTTCTCCCGTAATATTTATCCAAGAGTCCTCGTGGCTCTGAATTGTTTAATTTCTTTAACGGAATGTCTGCCGACCCCAAAGCTTTATACTGGTCTGTTGAAAAAATATCATTTCCACTGTTCCTTGCAGAAAATGCTGATGTTAAAATTGTCTGAATTTTTGACGTGGTTCTCCCAGCAGCATTTTTCTTGTGAACTGCTGTTTTTAAGTGTTGCGTGACCTGAAATTATTACAGGGAACCTGTAAATAAGAATGAATAATTAGTGAAATGTAATTCACCTTACTTTATTGTATGTGAAAAGACCAGTGCAGAATTATATTGATTTAATAGTGACGAACTGGTAAGTTATTTAAAATACTCACATGTTTGTCGCAGACTCGGCATAGAACAATTTTTCCATGTATTGTTAATGTAGGATTCCTACCAATCCATTGATGAAGCAAAGATATTTACTGGATTTTTCCTTCGGCATTGAAATATACTTTTCTTGGTACACTAAAACTCACAAAATGGTATTTGAGAACCACCTAAGAATTTAAACTTCGATTCCCGTTTTGTTTAGTCGCCATGGTCAACAATAATGTGCCAAAAAAGCTTATGTTCAAACTTCAAAGAATATTGCCGGTTGAAAACGAAAACGAGGAAATTAGCACCAACTGTCCATTGTTGGCAAGCACGTTCCTTTCTTTCGAAATCTACCTTTTACGAAACGGTTTAGGCCATATGCTTTATTGACCTTTTGAGATTTAAAACTGCGGACCTCCTGCTGGCATTGTTGAAAACATGATTATCTTCATTTGCAAATACATGACATTAAAGCGTCGGTCTGGGTGGCTCAGTTGGTTAGACGCTGGCCTACTGATCCCAAGGTCAAGGGTTCAAACCCGGCCCAGGCCGATGGTTTTTAAGTGTGCTTAAAAACGACAGCTCCATGTCAGTAGATTTACTGGCATGTAAAAGAACTCCTGCGGGACGAAATTCCGGCACACCGGCGACGCTGATGTGATCCTGGCAGTTGACAGCGTCGTTAAACAACAAAAATTTAATTTAATTTTAATGACATTAAAGCAGAAGCTTGTCATTTTATGAGGTTAAAAACTAATATTTTGACATTAAATGGAGAAAAAAGTAAAATATATGCACATATTACTAGTATTAGTAGTGAAATATGCGCTAATCCCACAAATATACATTTCTATGCTCTATAAAACTTTGCCAATTGATTCCAAATGAGATTAAACGCATTTTCCTCTTCCATGCTTATGTTTATATTCGCAGGAATAAAGCATGCAAATATGCAGAAATCTGCGCTCTGGTGATCACCAGAGCCCGGATTTTTATGTAATATCAAGGTGCAAAATATGTACATATTTATGTAACAAAAAACATCAAAATATGTAATGAAATATGTAATATCAACAAAATATGTAAAATTATGTAATAATCTAAATGCTAAGATCACAACCTCAAATGTAAATGCGGACTGCAAATTACCCAGAATTTTGTAATTTGATGGGTCTGTAAGCAGGTAAATGAATTACAATGAGTTAAAATTTACTAAATATAGAATTAATTATAGGGAAAATATTTTGTTTTATACAGAATTTACCTAAAATTTATTTTCAAGTAGGTAATTACGAAATAAAAAATGTGTTTTGGGCTATATTTATTAAAATTAGTCATTTCACATTATTTTACTTAAATTTTAGACGGTGAAGCAATGTTGAAATACTGAACCAATTTATCAATGAGTGAAACAATCAATTCAAAATAATTAAATTTTATAATGAAGATGCATTTTCAGCTTTCCATCTCTTGACGTACAATGAACAATCAGGCATTTTCATTTTGAGTATTTTGCTTCTTTCAACGCATAGTAAATAACCATATACTTTTCCATATTTTGAGGGTTCATTGTTTGTCCCCTTTAAAATAAAATGTTCTTACAAGCAGATAAGCTTCTCTCCACGTCACACGAAGTAACAGGAGCATATTTTAGCATAGGAATCTGATTTGTAGAGAATTGTTTGGGTAAATCGACATGGTCACCATTTAGCACTTTAAACACGTATACATACAAGCGTAGAGTACCCTGGGTTCCAGTTTAGCACAGCTTTGAATTTTTCACCTGCCTTCCTTCAACTACACTAAGCTTGTGTGATGCACGTTCCATTAAATCCATAGATTCGTGAAGAAGGGAACATGATGTCTTGATGGTGCTAGGCAACCAGCCGAAGTTACTTTTGATGTAAGCACAGGAGATTGACACTTTAGATGTCCTGAGATTCACGTATGGAAACGGCTAGTTCTGTTCACCACTGACTGGAGTCCTTCAAAATGTTCACAATACAAGTTAACAGCTTCTATCTTGTAAGTACTGGCTCAGAAGGCAAAGGGACATGTTGGAGATGATTTTTACAGCACTGAATTCTGTGCGGTGCTTTCACGAAGACCTTTTTTGTTGCTGATATCAACTTATTCACACAGGGAAAATTACTTCTTGCTACTTCAGCAACACGTTGCAATGCATGGGCCAAGCAGGTACATTCGGGTAGAAAACCTTAAGGGTAGTAGCAGCTTTAATCGCTACGCTACGGCATCTGAATACATAATTAAAACCTTTTCCTCATACACACCCTCTAGCCACAGAATCTTCATTCCATCATTTACAAATCTTGCAATTGTAGAATGATTTGTTTGTTCTAACACCTTGTATAATCTGTGGGCGCTATCTAATTTCACCCATGAATTCAACTAGCAGGATAGCGTGGACGCAACTGGTGCCATTGTACTAAGACTTGCAAGAAACTAACTCCAGTATTATCGCCTCGCTGTATTGATAGTTGTCCAGCGGCTCACTTTGTTTCCTCGCAGCTATTATATTGCAAGATGCCGACCACCACGACAATGGTAACAATCAATTTCTCCAGTTCTTGTAAATGCCCAAAGCGCTTCGAGAAACGTGACACTGGAGGTCAATATTGTCGAGCAGCACCTACTTTGATATAAACAGACAACAATCAGAACGAGGCGAGGCGGTTATTATCGCATTCTTAATTTAACTTGCATCCTATTTCGCAGATTGATTATTGCTGCTTTCAGCAAAACTTGTGAAAACAGTAGTTTATAATGTGACTACAATATTTTTTAAAAAATAATAAAATTGTAATGAAACCCAGAAAATATGTACGTTTTATGTAACATCGTTAAAATATGTAGAAACGTGCAAAATATGTAAAATAAAAATTTGTAAGCAAGTCCCAAATGACGTAATTCGCCAACATTTTTACTTCTCATTGAAGTATTATGCAGGATTTAAAATATGTAATTACATAAAAATCCGGGCTCTAGTGATCACACTTCTGTGACACAAATGTGATAGTGTAATATATGCCTTAAAGAGAACTGTGTTTATCTCCAAAGCAACTCCTTGTAATATTTTAAATAAGGGGCATTCCCGATGTTTTGGACAGCCCTGGAAGTTTCGCATTGCCTTACGGAAGCTCGTCCTGGGCCAGTACTCCGATTTCTGGGCTAACCTGCCTTCGAGAAATCGAACAGATCGATCGTTTCGCACAACACTTGTGAGAATAACACCTCCCTCTGCTACTTTTTTCATTTCTATTTTTTTTTTTTTTTTTTTTTTTTTTTTTTTCTATGTGACGAAAGCTGTCACACGAAAGACGAGGATAAAGTGAAGTTCATTATTGCAACAAATCGCCAGCAGGTTACTGAAGTGTGCGGAAGGAGAAAGGTAAAGATAATTAGAAACAATTAGCGGCACTAAAGTCGATCGAGATGACTATCGATTCAGGTGCATGGACAGGTTGAGTAAATCCAGTTTTCTTATCCAATCATGCGCAGCTGTGTCGGTGATCAGACAGTTTAAGCAGAAATGTCAATTAGCAACCAATTCATGAACACATTCATCATATTATATCAACATAACGGTAAAAAACTCAATTAAGAGTTGTTATAGAAACTGAAAACATTAAACGTGGCCTGTCTACAGACTTTCAACTTTGTGGTATGCTCAACTGTCTCTTTTTCTCCTTGATTTCCTGTCGAGCTTCATCAATGTTAATATACATAGTAAGTATAAGCTGTAAAACTTATAAAAATGAGGTAAACGACAGCGTAGAATTTCAAGATCAGCGAAATGCTGATATAACTGGAGTTTTGTAATTCTGTAAATACCATACGTAACTCACAATCTCAAAATTGGATGAACTGGTAGTTCTGTACTTGCCACTTTCTGTCGATGCAAGATGAAGATCTAGGATATCTCGCGCACAACAATTGTTTATGCAATCCTATTCATTGAAAGTTGATCAGCCATTGGCCTACTGATCCTGAGGTTGCAGGTTCAAATCCAGTGTGCTTAAAAACAACAGTCCCATGCCAGTAGATTTACTGGCACCTAAAGGAACTGTGGAATGTTCCCAAAACGCAAATAAGCCTTACATTTCAAAATGCTGGTACTGAAGCGTATTTTTAACTTGCTCCATGTGGACCCAGTGGGATTACAAGATGCAAGGATTCTGTTGATTGGTAAATAAAATGTAAATAGCATGTGACATGCAGTTCACCTAATTAACATAAAAACTAGCGTTAAGATAACAAACATTGGACTTAAACTTGTTTAGAAACAGTTGAACGTTGTTTGTGTTATTACTGTCAAGTGAATTCAGCGTCACATAATGCACATACAGTGAACTACTACATGAAAAATTAAATCAATATTGTGTAAAAATACATAGTGAAAATAATTATTTGTTACGGTACAATAGGAAACAAGGTTCTTGGGGGTTCATGAAATACTTTACACTTCAAACACATTGCTCAGGAATTCACATTGTTATTTTCAACTTCCTCGTTTGAAAACACCCAAAATATGTCATCAGACAGAAGGTACTACAACATCTACTCTTACAATAATTTAGACATCTGAAAGCAAGGAAACTAATTATTTTTGGCGCAGAGTTTGGCACAAAACCTCATTTACCACACTACAAACTGCCATCGCCTTCTCCCACTGAGGCCCTATGCAAACAATACTTTTTGAGCTCATAGTACAACGCGTTTTACTGTATTATTGTAATACTGTTATTTATTATCCCTGTTACACGTACAGTATTAGTATATTTTCTAAATATTAATATCAGAAACTTACCTCAAAGTGATTACAAATGTCAAGCTCCAAACATGTGAAAACGATGCCTTGCCACTTCCGAAGTACTTGTCAGTGCTGCCCTCTATTCCCGAGAAAAATACACAGAAACACAGTGGTGCCGTGTGCAGTCACTGGGCATTCGTGAACACCTAAATGTTAAATTTCGTGGGTCCGTTTGGACCCGTTGGGTTGGAAAGGGCTAAACAAACCTTTTGTTCTGGAAAGCTGGTGGAAGAGCTACGAACTTGAAGTAGATGTTCTTGACCGCGGGCGGCCATATATAAAAAAGACTTCAAATCTTACAACTTTTGTTACTATCTAAAATGTTATTAAAGAAAATAATAATCAGCAACCTAGAATTATCCGAAATCTGTATACTAATAATAACTAAAACTGCAAAGAGATTTTGAATAATATATCTCACAAGAAGTAAGACAAGGGTGGCCTTTTACACTTTGTTTTTAGATGAAATCAATTGGACTGGCCCCGTAGCGCAGTTGGTAGAGCACCTGCCTGCTGTGCAAGGGGTCCCGGGATACCCGGCATGGGGTAGGAATTTTTCTCCAGCCAGGATTATTCCTCATCCTTCGGGAAGTCGGGAAGTATAATGGCGGCGTCGTGGCTGAGTGGTTAGACCGCTCGCCTACAACCTAGGCGGGACCCGCATGTGGTATTTGTGGTGGACAAAGCGGCGTCTGGGCCTGGCGCTTGGCTGACCACCTACTTCCAGGTCTTCACGCTGGTCTGACCCTAGTAAGTTCTAGGGGGTGTAAGTCCTACATAAGGGAGAAGATGACAATTGAGCTTAACGCATTAAAATAAAATGTAACTGCATCTTAGAAATATATAAACATCTGGTGATTAGGCAACATTGCGAGCAAATTTGGAAGATAACTTAGTCATGCATTAATTGAGATAATAATGCAATATAAAATATTTGTCATTAAGACAAATCAAACATTATAACGTTAAAATAATAATATAAATAATAACATCGTCAAACAGACCAATGAATTTCTTCATTTGCAGTTTACTTAACAATCAGAGTAAAGAAACAGATGTAGAGTTTGCCAGATTTCAACAGTTTTAGGCACAATGCTATTGGAAAAAGGTGAGACAGGCTATAATCGTAAACACGTTGTAAAGTACCAACATTACTAAATGGTTCAGAAGTATAGACACAAATAATTGAGGCTACAGATTTAAGATTGTTAACACTAGCAGGAAATTTGCATTTAGAAAATCGAATATTGAAGACACCAGGAATGAAATAAACACAATGTATTCTTTATATAATCAAATGGAAATATGCTTCCAGAATGATCTCACACAGAATATCCTCCAAAATAATTCGACAGAGATAACACGTGCTCTATTCCAAAGTTGTAAATTGCAAACTTTGTAAGTCTTTTGCCTCACATTGAAATAGTACTGTCCGCATTGTAAACTAAGCAGATTATGCACAAATTGGTTAGGCCTTAGGAGCAACAGACAGATAAATTGACATACAATTTTTGAGTTCGTACACAGCAAACTATCACTGCAAATATAAAATACTATTTAGCAGCAGTTGCAGTGGCGCAGATAGTGAAGTCATGCAAGGAAAGCTAGAAGATTGCAATTGCAATATTTTGTACATCACATGCAGCATACAACAGACACAAGTCGAAACTTAACCTCAAAACAATTCTGTTACATTACATTGGAGTGGAATTGACTATCAGTTTCATGCAATAGCAGACATGCATGAAGTTTCTAAAGATTCAGAGTGTAGAAGTGTTCACAGATTAGCCGATGATGTCATCGGGGTAGTTATCGAATGTGCTAAAAGTAAGGAGATTTTAGCGTTTTTTGCATCTCATGGTTGGCAACGCTTCGAAACGGGAATAATGAAGCAATGCGCATGCATGAAATTTACGTTTATGGATTTTTCTGTAGACTTTAAAGCTCTTATTGTGAAACCTAGTTTATAAGCATTTGTAATCTTTTTACTCTTCTTTATAAGTTGTTTAGTATTTAAATTGTAAATATTATGAAACAGTATCCAGTAGATCGATCTATGATAAGCTCAATTATTTATTAGGCTAGAATATTGAACTTGTGGTTTCCAAAAACAGCACTGAAGATTTAGTAAGCAACAATATTATTGAAATAACGAGAAATAAACAGGAGAGCGTCGGATTGAACATTGTTACACAGCATCGTGGCAGCTACACGTTCATGAACTTTCGATTAACGCGAATAAATCTGGTTTTGGGTGAGACGAACCTTGATAGCGTCACGGTCGCCGCCCGCTGCTCAACTCTTTCTTTTTCTTCCCCTCTCCTTCTTTCTTTTCCGTCTCTCTCTAATAAACTACGAAATTGGATAGGTAATGTACGTGTAATTGTAATGGTATGCGGTGGGAAACGATATGCTATACTGTCAGTTGTTTTTCCTCTTGTCTTGGTTATCCTATTGCAATGTTGGCGACTGGCAAGTTCCTGGAAATATCCATTGCTTCCATATGCGCGAGGTTTCTTTTATCTGTACATCTACATACATATATAATATTGTGGTGTAAAGTTTCGTGTGTATAGGTAATCAATTTTGATAATAATTGTTTGATGTTCCAGAACTGTTGACAAGTAAGATTTATAATATTAGGTATAGGTTGCGCGTTCGTTCTTGACGAATGACCTTGAGCAGAAATCCAATGAGTGAGCCTACCCTTAATAAACAGGTCAGCAAATGTTTATGCTACGATAACAGACACCTCTGTTTTCCTCTGTCGCGTTTGTGTATACAGTCGACTGCAGAAGTTTTGTGCGGTACGGATGTATGTATGCATGCGACGAAAATAGCAATTCAGACGAGGGAGAGATGTCGGGAATAGAATAAATGCAAGAAAGTTAAGTGGAAACAGTTATAGAGGTATAGTGTATAATACGTGTGGCTGATATTACTGCAAGTGTCATAAATTGATTTGTAGTGTTGTACTACTTCAGCTCAGAAGCATGCGCGTCATCTCACTGCAGACTGTACCTCCTCTCTCTCGTTCCCGCAAAAGCTGAGTAGAGACTCGCATTCAACCTTTCATATAAAATTTTCATTCGTCAAGAAGTAACGCGCGACCTATACTAGCTGAAATACCGCCGTTGTCCGTGCTTTGACGATTTACCACAAGTAATACCATAAGTCTTACCTAACCAATAAATTACTGTGCGGAGCGAGAGAATTCATCTGGCAAGGTGACATGTCAAATTTTATCTGGACTACTTCGTAAATAAAATATAAATACTAATTCGCAAAGAGTTCACCAGAAATTGATAAATTATATAATAAAATAACCTAAATACTTCTGCGAAAGTACCTAATTATTAAGAGAAAACTTGTTAAAAATTTATTCCACACATTTGCTCTATTTTTTATTGCATTGCTTGGTATAAAATTTTGAATTAGTCTTTTAATTTCATGTTATGCATCACCAAACCATTTTAAATTGTCCTCCGTTTTGTGTTTTGATTATCAATCGATTGTAACTTGTAACAAATTATTTTTCAGCGAATATGGGTTTACAGTTGGCCACACTGACTAAGCAAAAGAATTAGTGATAAACAGTAGAAAACAAAAGAATGACTAGGTAGTATTTTGTATATGATACAGTAATATCTCCGTGTATGAAATTGTCCATATAGTATTAGCTATATTTACACACATCTTTAAACTATAATTTGCTATATGCTGGTCTTAAATTTCCACTCTTTGCATGTCCGTAAGAAGCAAACAAATGGTGACTTAAGCACTTAAAATGACGTATAAAGTATATTACAAAATTATAACGAATATCTCTGAAATGGTTATTGCAATAACAAATTATTTCACTTAAATATATTTTAATGAGGTCTACATTTTTTATATTTTAAGTTTTTGTTTGTGTTATCAGTTTTATAGAAATATAAAAAATGCATTCAGAGGACGATAAATTCATAGGCAGAAAAGAAAACAGTTATTATTTTGTCTCACATAAAGGGTAATTTAAGGTCACATTTTTGCAAGATAGTAAACTTAATGAAATTATAATAATTTTTGGTATGCTTTCTGCACACACATTGACGTATCTTTCTTAAAACGCTTTTTGAATGGTTTCGGAGTGTCCCAAAATATTTATTTTCGTAAAAATTCGGTATCGAATTTTTGACAAAATAAAATACTTGCTCTTAAGTACCTCTGTGGTAGGGAACTTTAAAAAGTAAGAGAAACTGAAGGGAATCAAAGAATAAAAAAGTATTGAAAATATAAGAGGGGAAGCAATAAAAAACGAAATGAATTGAAAAGTAAACGAATGAATAAAAATAAGAGGAAAAGAAAAAGGAGTTGAAGTATAGAAAATAACAGTTGCAAGATAATAAAAGGAGAGGAGTATATGGACAAAATACGGAAGCAGCAAATAAGACGAAAAAATAGGGGTGAGTGACTGAGTCAGTGAGAGAGTGAGTCAGTAAGTGATTGAGTCAGTGAGTGAGTGAGTGGAGATTAAGAGTCCGGCAACAACCAAACCATTTGCCCCCACCCAAAAAACTAGCAATGAAATAAGCTCCTTAAGTGGAAATATGGACGAAAATGAACAAGAGAGATGAAATACAATTAGTGAAAGAGGAAATGAAGCTAAGAAAGGAAGAAAAGAGATGAAGGTAAAAATACTAATGGCTAACACCTTAGATAATTTGCGCGGAGGCGATATCCCTCTTTATAGCTGTGACGTGCATTTGAAATCGGTAATTGGGGGAATGACAACTAGCTGAATGGCGGCCACTCGTGTTTTTGTGCTGCGCTGCTTCTGCCTTCTTTTTTTATCCGGTTGCTGGACGAACGCGCAGGAATGCGTGCATTGAGACGTTGCTTGTACAAGTTGATTAAAAACAAAACAGGCGTTGAGAATGTGACCTTAATTTATGCACTGTGTACAGAAGCTATCGGCCTGGCGTGTAATGAAGAGATGGTCCCATTTCGGAGAATACGCCGAACCAGATGCCCTCAGTATATTAACGGCTCCCACCAAATTTAACGCCTATGAATTTTAGTTGAACAAGTTCGTTCCCAAACCTACATTGGCTGTTTGCAGTACCAAGATGATAACCGAGGGAAGTGACACCGCGGTAATGTGTGTCACTCGCATTCGGGAGATCCCGAGTTCGACGCCCGATCACACTAACTGGCTTTTCCGTGGTTTCCCCTTGTTACTAGGCGAATGCTGGAGTCGACTCTCTTCTCCACGGATTCCTTTCTCTTCGTTTCTCATTTCCCTCTCTTGTCATCTTTCAGGTTTTGTTGGTAGCCCGGCATGTTCCGGCGAATGCGGACAGATGGCACAGATGCTTGCGCTCTGGAATCCCTTCCCTGACCCTGGAAGTTGCTGCCCGAAACACAACGGTTGCCTCGTCGCCCTCTCCCTCGGTACAGGAAAGACTTCGATTGTGCGTCTGTGCGTCTCTGAGCTTCGCTGGCTCTGCTCTCTGACAAGCCTACGGTCTCAATTCCCCTCATCCCTTCCCCTGGGGGGTGATAGCCTGCAAAAGATCCATGTCGGGGTTGCGGTGGGTCGAGTGTCCCCCATCATGTGTGAGCATGCACACACTCACACCAAGGTTATAACTAGGACTAGGAAGTTCATGCATTTGCATGTTTTTTCATAGGGGTTAAAAATGTATGCTTTTACATTATGTGCACGAATTATGGAATTTTCAGTTACTTGCACATGCTTTTATGGTGCATATAACCGCATATTTTCTTGATTTTTGATAAATGCATATTATTTCAATATTATAGCCCCTATATTGCATATTTTAATGATTTCTATAGTTTTTTATTATTGTTTTCCATCTGGATAATATTTTGCATATTGGTAATATTTCACATGACGACACAACTCACAAAGATTTCAATATGATAGCCCCTATATTGCATATTTTAATTATTTTTATGGTTTTTTTTTATTTTTTCCATCTGTATAATATTTTTTTACATTGTTAGTATTGCACATGATGATGCAACTCGCGAGGTGGCGAGAACTAATGCTGAGTCATGTTGCCATGCAGTGAATCCCCTGTTCATCCTTTCATTATATGTATGTTCGTAGAAAATAATCAGTGTGTTATCTGAGAGGTTTATAGTAGCAAAGATAAAGTGCAGGTCAACGTTTTGAGCAGCACGATTATAGCAACGCTTGCCTGCCCATCAGTAGTTGTGTAGTGGTCTTCAAACGTAATAGTGTTGTGAACTGGTTCCCACCAAATTAAATTAGGCGTATAAAATGTTAAAGAGCTCTTCAAATGTCGCAAATAAAACCAACTCCGAGTGCTAGATTAATTAATTTACAGAACGAGTTTTCGGGTGATTTAATATCTACAGATAACAGGGCACTGTTTTGTGGAGCGTGTGAGAAAAATGTAGGGAGTGAGAAAAGATCTCAAATAGGTCGGCACATAAACACAGAAAAACATAAGGAGAATTTAATCAGAAAACTTGCAAACAAAGAACGTGTTCAAAAACAGCTAGTAGAGCGTTTAGGAAGTAGAGTTACTGAATTATATGACTTCTGTCAAGCATTTTTAGCTGCTGATATTCGCTTGTTCAAAATTAAGAACATTTAAAAACTTTCTTGCCAAGTACACTCGACAACATGTGCCTGAAGAAAGTACACTGCGTAAGACTTACGTAGGGCATTGTTACAATAACGTATTGTCAAATATACAAAAAAGAATTAGTGAATCAGTTTGTGTGGTTGTCTATTGATGAATCCCCTGATTCTGAGCGTCGTTCTAGTGCTAATATAATCGTGGGTGCTTTAAATAATGAACAAAAGACTACATCTTATCTTCTTAATATGTGCGAATTGTCGGCCACTAACAATGTAACTGTGACCCAGTTTGTGATGGACACTTTGAAATTAATATGGCCATGTGAAATCAAATCCCGGTTACTTTTATTTGTTACTGATGCAGGTCCTTATATGCTAAAATCAGGACAAACTCTGAAAGGTATTTTTCCTAACTTAATTCATATAACTTGTTTGGCACACATTCTTCATTGCATTTCTGAGACAATACGTGATTCTTTCCCGCTGGTAGATAGATTTGTGTCTAGTACCAAGAAAAGATTTGTTAAATCTCCTAAAAGAGTTAAGTTGTTTAGATCAACAGCACCTAATATCCGACTTCCACCTGCAACAATGTTAACTCGATGGGGAACATGGGTCGATGCAGTTTTATATTATACTGAGCACATAGAAATAGTCGAAGAGGTTGTTAATTCATTGGACTCGAAAGATGCTTCATCAATGGAAACTGTGCAAAATACTCTGTCAGACACTGGGTTAAAAGAGGATCTTAATTTCATATGTGTCCATTATTCTTTCTTACCAACAGCCATAACGGCATTGGAAGCTGTAGGATCTCCTTTGCATGAATCACTTGCTGTCTTTGAGAAAACAATATGTGCCCTAAGTTCGGTTCCTGGTAGCACAGGACAAAAAGTGAATTATGTAATTTCAAAAAATTCTGGTTATAACCAGATGTGGGATATTCGAGACATCCTCGAAAGAAAACCATCTGTCACACCAAGAGACTTGACTCTCTCTGTAAAGCAGTTAACAACATTTAAATATGCCCGATAACATCTTATGACGTGGAGAGAAGTTTTTCACGTTACAAAAGTGTTTTGCGAGACAACATACGATGTTTTACAGTTGAACATTTTTTCAAAGTGTTTGTTGTGAACTGCAATTTAGCTAGCAGTTAATACTAGCAGCCGGACCACTTCTGCTTCAACGTCTAAGGAATACGGTAACTTTATTATTTATACTAACTCGTCTTGTCTACTGCAAAGGTACATAAATCGTTTTAATTAATAGTGCATATTTCTTGGCATATTTTCAAGTTTTTAGGAGCATATATGCATGCATATTCAGTGTTTTTTAGGGCATGAACTTCCGAGCCCTAGTTATAACATAGTTTTACTCCTTTAAATTCATTTTATTGAGACGGTTAGTCTTTATAAGCACTAACGTTGGTTGTGATGGCGCCCGCGCCTCCTTAGGGTTGAGTTAAATGTGCCCAAGCACATAAGAAAGCGGACAGCACTGGTTTAGTCTAATAGGTATGTGAAACCTCATTATAAATGAATTGGAATGTACAAATATAATAAATATAAAAACCAACACTATAGTCTGATACATCCACTAATGGGTCTATAGTTAAAAGGACTATTTTTCATTGTCTTCTTTCTGTTTAATCCATTCTGCTCCTGGCGGCCCAATATAAATGCTGGTAATTCTGTTTCGTAGACTAAGATCCACTCTGTGCAATGCAGAAGGTGATAAGGCGATCAGAGTTCATCCTTGTTCCAGATGACTCACTCTTCCTTCTGGTATATTCCTAGTTTATATAGATATGTTGCTAAGCAGTTTGCAATCGAACAGTCACCACAGCTTCATTTGTTGTTTTACTTTTTACCCATAAGTCATTTAGTCTCTCCCACTTTTTTACTGTCTCTACTGGTAAGTAGGGGAAGTATTGTATTCCACCCAAAAATTCGAAGTCGAGATTTCACCGGAAATGCATGTTTTGAGGCCCCCTGAGTCCAAAAAAAGAATTTTTAGAAAAAGGTCCGTGTGTGTGTCTGTGTGTCTGTGTGTCTGTCAGTCTGTCAGTCTGTCAGTCTGTGGACAGCATAGCTCAAAAACGAAAAGTCGGTTAAAAACCAAAGTTGGTATTTAAGTTTAATGTCGTTCAAGGATGTGACACGAAGATTTTGAAGAAAATAGCCCCACCCTAAACTACCCTTTACATGGAAAATTTTTCGAAAATTTTTATTTTCTTGAAAATGGCTCTAACGATTTTGATTAAAATGTCATATGTTTGAGATATTTTTATGACAAATGAAATGTATATCTTGAATTTTCTGGCTATAGCCCCTGTAGTCGTATTTACTCTGGACGACTTTTGCATAACTGGTAAACCGTTAGAGATAGACCAAATTATACTATACAAAAAATGTAGATCTTGCTAAAATACACAATTTATGTCTCAATAAATTTTCTTGTAGGGTGAACCATTTCGGAGATATACCTTGTTATGTGTGTGAGTTTCGGAAAACTTGGAACTTTCGTGAAATGGGTCATCGTTGTTCATTTTTTTATATGTTACGTGTACAAAGAGAACGGAATCTCAAAGCTTTAAAAGATTTGACTATCGCACAAAGCCTACTGTATTCCAATATTCCCCTTGCACCTACAAGGAAATAAGCAATAAGATAATTTGTACAAATGTTTATTTTAACTAACACGAAGAAGATATAGGAATAAGAGTTTGTAAGAATGGTTAGTACAAGAGTAGAGAAAGTCATGTGAGTGCAACACATCAGATTTTTTCCTTTTGCAATCTGACAGGCTTCCTCTTTCCATTATTTTCTTTTTCTTTTTAAATTAACGTCCTCCAACGTAATGTCATATCGGACGGTGAATGAACGAATGAAATGGGTGAAATTATGTTCAAATGAGCCCTAGGTCCATGGAGCTTTAAGTTACGTCTTCTCAGGATAAGGGATAAGGGAAAACCTCGGAAAAACCCTTACCCGGATAACTTACCCTAAGCGAGATTCGAACTCGCGACTTCTTGAACGTGAGGCAGACATGCTAACCATCACGCTACCGAGGCGGGTCTCTTTCCATGATTGACATGTTCCATTTTTGATGAACTTCTTGGCTGAGTTGATTGTAATGGGTATTACTTGAAATGTTCCATAAATAAATTGAACCTTTTGTATTAAAAAACTATCAAAATACGCTATAGGAAGTGGTCATTCAGTTTTATAATTCGACGAGCGCTGGTTTCATTTTAATGACATTTTTAGAACAGCTTTCCATAATTCTCGAAGTAAGAGTGTTGCTAACACAGCTACAATATGAAAATTATAAACAATTTGCAGGACACTTGTTGGAGTCCTGTAATGGAGATAAACGCGACATCCGGCATCTGGTTCATGTGCACAAACCCCCAACAAATATGCATACCTGCATAGCGAACTAGACTGAATACTCGTTGTGATGGCACAAGTAGGTATAGGAAACGCCGGTTGTTGAAATTTACTATGAACTATGACACAATACCCGCATTATAAGCGAGCGAGATGGCTCCGCAGTAACGTGTGAGGCTCTCATTCGGGAGGTCGTGCGCTCGATTTCCGCGGTCGACCTCCTCGACCCGTGGGTTTCTTCCGGTAGTTTTCCCGGGTCACCATGCTGCGACGGATATTTACACATACCCCGAATTTGCTGTCCTTTCATGTTGTTCTGGACATAGGAGTGCGGTCATTGAAATGAAATACCTCGTAGCATGGGGCCATACACACTGCTATTCTGTATTCAGGAACCCTACGTTTCCCATGGCATTGTACCTTACATGCCGGCATCCTCCAGAACTATTAAGACAGGTGCAGCACCTTTGGTGGCAATAGTAATCTTCAATCGGGACATACGCGTCATTAAGCTGGAACAACTTAATGACACCCATATGGTATGCGCAGAGCTAACATTCAGGGATTTTCATACAGGGGTAGTGAATGCTTACTTCCAACCAAGCCAGGAGATTGTGCCCCATTTACAGAAAACCGAAATAGTTCACCAACATCTTGGACCACTAACTACTATCTATACAATGGATGCCAATGCCAAATCGCTCCTATGGTATAGCCATTGTCGGGATGAACGAGGCAGTAACCTGGAGGAAACCCTAATGGCTCTGGGACTACGAGTTGTCAATCAACCCCAGAATCCACCAACTTACATAGGAAGGATAGGGGTGACAGTAAATATAGATGTCACACTTACTAACCGTCAGGCAGAGAACCTTATACGAAACTGGTGCGTGGCTGACCAGCAGACCACGAATGACCACAGTGCAATATTCTTTGAAATATGTAAGGCACAAAGTAATAAGGTATCCTGGAGGTACTAACTGGAGTAGGTTGAGAGCTACATTCACTGCGCCTGAATGGGTCACTGAAGGAGTGAGTATTCAAACAGCGGCTGACAACATTGAAAGAGAAATTAGCAGAGTATGGATGCTGACATCCCTATCATCAGTGTCAGCTCACATAAGCAGAATGCCCCTTGGAATGATAGTCTAAAAAGCTTCCGACGCAATGCTCGGCATGCCAGGAAACGATACCAGAAAGTACGAACTCCACAGGAACGTGTGACACGTGGCTCCTAATCTACAGGCGCAGGGAAGAGGCTTATGCGGAACATTTGACACGAACAAGGAATAACTATTGAAAGAAGTTCACAGAGGATTGCTTGCAACGCGACCCATTGGGTGTACCGTATAGGATTGTACAAGAGAAGTTTGGAGGTGATACCTCCTGCACACTTCTCCGACAGGATGGTACAAGTACAAACCAGCGCTTTGTCCCTACTATAGTGAAGACAATGCACGGTTGTGCATAGTGAACAATGAACTGTAGCGACATATTGCAGATAATAATCTACTTTTTCTAATATATAAATCAAATTACTTATTTATTTTCATATAGTATAATCTATTTGCGCAAATATAATTTTTCTCTATATTTCCTGTTAAACTATACCTACTAACATTTTAAGTGTGTGGGAGAGGTGGGATCCCAAAACTTAATAAAGAGATCTTTATCATACTTTTGATAGTTTTATTCCCGAACAGTTCCAGGCTCGAACGCCCGTACCGCTGCTTGAGCTGCCGCAAAAGCGCTTTAAGGTACGAAACGTAAATGAAAATGAAAGATGAGAAAGAAAGTGCATAGAAAGGAAATCGTGGTAGAGAAACCACTCCAGCATTCCCCTAACGAGCAGGAAAAGCCATGAAAAACCCGAAGTCAAAGGTAATCGGTAAATGAATCCGGGACCTTCCGAATGAGAGGCATCTCTCTCGGTGTTTACAGACCCAACTGTCAACGTCTTTAAAAAATTACTATTTTCGGGGACCTCAGGTAAAATCTAGGTATCCAACTGGGGATGCATCAAAAGAAAAAGAAAGTTTGTAAACCAAATCCGTACATGTTAGATGAATGTCATTCGTCAGGAAACTGCTGCCATTTCTCACAGAAAACTGGAGAGTGCACTGGGAAAGTTCTTAAGCAAGTACCACATGGAAGTGAGACACTTCCAACACCTTCTTGCTTGTTTTGCGCGAGTACTTTTCTTGTAGTTTATGTTAGCTACGTTAGAAATTATTTACGTGACAAGCCGTACTGTATTTATTGCCGACTTTCTGTCTCCTGGACCGTGGACACAGCAACTAGCCTCGCCGGCCGGCCGCACACCGCGAAGCCGGTTCCGTCAATTTTTCAAATTGTGACTGTAAGTAAAACAGGTATTGTACAATTAAAATTAAAGGTATTAGAAACTCAAGACTTATCTGGGCTCCATCATAACGAGAATAGTGAATTGGCACTGCAGGGTACAGCGAGAGCAAAGCAAATTCTCGGCTTTTTCACGCAGTAAGAGCGCATTTAAAGGGGGTGTTACCCAACGTTTAAAGACGTTTTTCCTCTCAGAGTGTCCCTGGGGTGCGTTACACCCACAGCTTAAACTTCAATCCTAAGTTTGTTATTACTAGCAATCAACCTGGAGGCTACATACGGTCCAACTTATTCAAATCATCTTTAATTCCAGGCAAACGCTTCGAGAAACGGCGCCACGCTTTTACTTAATCCAACCTTCCTGTTCCATCGCGAGCGAGGAATTTCAATGTCTCTGTTTCTAGCAATCAAAAATAAAAAACAAAAAAAGCGCACAGACATATGAACGTTCTTGTGTACCACTTAACCAGTAGGCACAGAAAGAGTTGCTTTCTGTTGAAACGCATATTTTGGGCAGGGTTTAAACTAGAAATAAATCAATGCTGTAAAAATACACAAATCAAAATTTATATTTATGCAAAATATGTTTGGGCAAAATTCTGCTAATAGAACACTTCATAAATTATAGTAAATATTAATAAGGGGCTTATAAGTGATCTATGTATATTGAATTAAAGACAACGTAATCTGCTAAATGCAATATTCTTATTTTTAAAATTAACTTTCATGCATATAGATCCATACATTGATATTCTACCTAGGCTACAGTAAACTGTCAGTATTGATTTGCATATTTTGCATTATATTATATACAGTTTCTCTTTGTATGTGCGTGCGTGCGTTTATGTGTGTGTGTATGTGTGTGTGTGTGTGCGTGCGTGCGCGCGCGTTATTTTTAAGAAGTGATGTATGTGTTTTAAAGACGGAAAGATAATCAAGTCATAGTGCCATTAAAACTAAACATACCAAAGAAACAAAACAAAACCAAATAAATATGTAATTAGTGAAAGTGTTATATAAGTGCAATATTCTCGAGAAAATCCATCATTGTATGTGTTTATCCGAGAACACGATAAAGAACTTTTTAGCACCATCATCAGGCAAGCTGTTTATTCACAACAAATCCCACCTTTTAACGGTTCAAAACTGTGGTTTTAAATAGACAGGAACGCAAATGGTGTTTATGAAACCATTCTACATATTTAACTCAAATTGAATTCCCCTGATAAAAAAAATGATGTGTTGCACTCATATGATTTTCTCTACTCTTGTATTAACCGTTCTTACAAACTCCTATTCCTCTATCTTCTTTGTGTTAGTTGAGATAAACATTCACATAAATTATCTTATTGTTTATTTCCTTGTAGGTGCAAGGGGAATATTAGAAGGCTTTGAGCGATAGTCAAATATTTTAAAACTTTTGAGATTCCGTTCCGTTTGCACGGTTAAGAAATAAGAAAATGAATCACGATCTTCCATTTGACGGAAGTTTAGGTTTTCAAAAACTCACACAAGTAAGAGGAAATATCTCCGAAATGGTTCACTCTACAAAAAATGCATTTGGACATAAATTGTGTGTTTTAGGAAGATCTACATTTTTTGTATACTAAGATTTGGCCTAAAAATATTATGTGGTTATTTAACGACGCTGTTAATTGCCAGGATCACATCAACTTCGCCGGTGTGCCGGAATTCCATCCCGCAGGAGTTCCTTTACATGCCAGTAAATCTACTGACATGCACCTGACGTTTTAAGGACACCTACAAAACTATCGATCTGGGCCGGATTTGAACCCGCGACCTTGGAATCACACCGACAAAGTTTTGGTCTATCTCTTGCGGTGTACCAGTAATGCAAAAGTCATCAAGAGTAAGCGGGACTACATAGGCAATAGTAAGAAAATTCAAAGTATGCATTTCATTTTTCCTAAAAATTTCTTAAACATACGGCATTTAATTGAAATCGTTAGAGTAATTTTGGAGAAAATCAAAATTTTCCAGGGTAGTTTAATGTATCGTATCCTTGGAAGATATAGCTACAACTTAAATACATTGGTTTTTACTGACTTTTTGTTTTCGAGCGTTGCTGTCCGCACATATAAGCTGTTTTCTTGGTGTTTCTTGTTATTTTGGTAACTAATGGCTTCTCTAGGAAGGGTTGTACCAGTAATTATAATTAATATTATACGTATAACGGATATATGTATATTTACTTCAATTCTCGTAATTCTTCACGGAAACTTCAATAAGTGGCAATTACGCTATCATTCGTTAATCTTGCTAAGTACCTATTTACCGAACTCATAAACAGTCCTGTGGCTAAAGAATGCATTTATTTACTGTTAGTTAAATCGAATTGCTTTTATGAACCCAATTATAGTATGAGGTACTGAATCAAATTTAGAAATGTTGAAACGACTAAGTGTAGTATATATTATTTGCACCCCCCAGTGCATCTAGTAGGAGTGTAATGGTACAGTTTGGTGGTTCATCCCCCTTTCGTTTGTACACATTATTTTTTTTAAACTTTTCTACCGCTTATCTTCCTTTTATTCTACTACTCTTGTGTATACGTTTATATAGTATATATCATTTGCGTCTGCCTCTCCGTTCTGTTCTGTCCTTAAAAGTTGTATCCCACTTTTGGAATTTATGCTTGTACTTTATTATGTTTCCTCAATTTTCTCCTGGTTTTTCTTGACCTTACTCACAATTCTGTAATTTTGTTCTCCTTTCCATTTCTTCAATTCTTCTCCTTCTGTTTTTATCATGCTTCTTCAAACTTAAATCGCTTTAGCTCCTTGCTGTGCTATTTGCATCATTCTTTCACGTTTAGTTTCACTCCATTTTTCCTTCGTGATTTTGTTTCTTTTTGCTTTTCCGTTTTCTCTTGTTTGGTTTCCTATTTTAAGCACCTGTTCTCTTCTCGCTTTAATTATTCCTCTAAATGATCTTGGCTTCTTCTGTTTTTATGTCATCATATTCCTCCTTCCGTAGCTTTTACTAATGACATGGCACAACAGTCCAATTTGGCCAATGTCCACCGCACGGCCGCGGCATCCTCTGCCTTCTTCCACACAAGACACTGTAGGCACAGTGCAAAAGGTGTGTGTGTGTGGGTGAATGCGCGCGTGTATATATGCGTGTATATAATTGTAAATATGTACATATGTATATAAACCAAAAACTGAACAGAACTTAAATGACATAAGAAAACTATTCTCGGTGACCAATAGACGGTCACCGTAAGGGTTTTTGCACAAACCGAAAACTATAATTAATTATAAGTAAGCAAATTGTATATAAATGTCAAATATAGCCTGTAAGCCGGGCCCCATGTACCGGCACCAGGCCAATACTTTATAATAAACAAACAAACAAACAAACAAAATAATAAAGGTGACAGGCGGTCAAAACCGTGTTTCCCCAGCTACGGTTTGTGAGGCTGAAGCCGGTACTTCTCCTCCAGGATCTCAAAGCTGGTTGAATCCTAACAGATTCCCCAGCAGGGGAAATCCCCAATTTTGATACCGGGAGTGGATTATGGATCATGTTTTCAAAGTCAACAACACCTATGTGCTGCAGTGGCTCATTTTTCTTTCACTCCCTGTTCTAAACCTTTTTATCGTGTTGTCTTAGTATTAGGGAAACCGTAGAATTCAGTATTAATATTTAAATTGTGAAACCTGTTTCAAGAAATTGCACACTGTTATTTTCCTAATTCTTGCAGATGTCATTGTGGTGATATCACGCATTCAGGAATCGAAAGCAGTTCCTATACGTATGCCCCGAGGTCTCTCCGCTGTTTAGATGGATATTATGTAAAGGGTTTCTAAGGTCACCCACGGACACCCGCTCATTAGAGGCGGGCACCCTCAGGGTTAGAACGTTTGTGTCATTGCCTAATGACAGGGCTGCCACTCCGGTACCTATAACAGTCATTTGTCTGGAGCATCAGCCGACTCCAACAGCTACATCATTTTCTCACCCGCAACCTTTTCTTGTTATTAAATGAGCAACTCTCTTAGTTTTGTCGATTGAGGTCAGCATAAGAACCCAGCAGTGGCAAGAAACTTGTTTTGTGTTATCAGATCTTCACTCTGATGGAATAGTGTGAATCTTGGTCCTTTATTTGTTTTATTTTGAACTTCCAGCTGAAGCTGTGCGCCAGTTGAGGAGGTGCTCAAGGAGAAAGCCTATTCATTTGTTTTTGATCAAAAATTGGTTTGTGTGCAGCGTGATTTTAAATACTTTAGCCATGGTCATATCGTGACGGTTTTCACCCGAGGCACTGTGAACCAAATAAATGGCCTTAGATGTGTAGTCATCTTCCTGTAGCACCTACTTGAGGAACTATCTGACAAAATGGCCATAGGAACGCAGTTTATACTTGTTTTCTGGATGTACGTGTAGTCATTTTAGTGTTCGACAGACGGCCTTAGTTGCGACCTTGCCTTCATATACCATCTAATTTGACTTTATATCTTTTTCTTTTCCGTTGGTGGAACTTTGGGTCATATTACCGACTATTCAACACCCCCCCCCCCCACCTCAAAGACATTGGTCGTCACGTGGATTTGAAAGCGTGACCTGCCGCATGCAAACCACAGTAATAATTAAGCCATCTCTTTCGGTAGTTTGTGTATGTTTTTGTAGTATCCTGCATTACATTAATATCTGCAATCGTTTTGAATCATAAACGCGCAAGTCAGTTTATGCGTAGGTAAACATTAAAAATCGATAATGTCAAAGAAGAGAATCGGATTACTGTGTGGCGTTCGAGAGGGCAGCACCTGTTCTTACTGCGTAGGGCACCACAGGCGGTGGGTACTGTTGATTAAAGAAGTTCATTTGGGAAGGAAACGTCCTAGGCCAATATTAAGGTACCTCCGTGAGCTTATGACTGGGGTAAAACTACAAAACGCCTCAGTCATGGAGTGGGCCCCTGGTGGTATTTGAAGTGCGAACCTCACATAAGATAACAGTTTGTTACTTGTAAGATGCGTAGGGTGACGTATTTCTGACATAGTTTCAGTAGTAATTATGGGACATCACACAGAGGTTCGAAATAAATAATCACTTAAAAGGATTAAAGGAATATTACGAGCAGCTTTTTGAGATGTGAATTATATCCGCAACGTTGCGTTGAGGTTGGTCACGGATCTTAACCGGTTTCTTGATGTCGGTCGCTTGTAAACACGACGCGGGTGGCGTAATGTCTAGGGAGATAACGATTCTGATTGGTCTACACTCGCACAGTAGAAATGGAAGGGCAGACATGGTATTTATTTACGCTCACGAGACGCGCCGCTTTGGTGTCTGTTTATGTATTGACCTAGTGAAAGTGACACCCACAAAATCTACAGTGTTGCCAGCTTGTTTTCGACAAAATTAAAATACCTCCGTAGGAAATGGTCAGAGACAAAAACGTAAGGTACAAAATGTGTTCCAAATACCAAGATCTATAACTGGTTTAGATTAATGTAAAGATTTCCCTTCCATCTTGTGTATTGTAACAAAATGGCAAAATCAGTTGAACTACTTTTTTGTCACGTTATTTTCTTCTAAAAATGAATGCACAACAACACAGCCTATACTATTTTGTGATATTACTCCTTTCTGTGTTTCTTCACTTTCTGTGTCTCTCGAGCAGCTGATTTTGACGATTCAGTCACTCGCCACTCATTAACTGCTTCGCTGTTTTCTTTTCGATGCGACGGTTCTCACACGTAACACGGAACTTTCTCGCACTTCAACACCCCGGCTTCCAGATGCATCTCGAATAATCTCGAAAAACCTTTGTAGTGCCGCGCTCGTTGTCACGTGTTGACTAACAGACGCGCGAGGCAGCGTGACCTTGAGCCCTTTGATACGCATCACGCGTGGTACGTGGTGTAAGGTAGCTTGACCCCAACTGTTCTTTGTTGTGCGCCGTGGCCGGTGTCACAATATGTATATATTCTGTTTACTAATGAGCTCATTTCCAATTATTCTTTCCTGTGATCTCGGCTCCTATTTTGCTCAAATGTACAACTTCTGAGATATTTTACGTAGGTACTTTTAAATACCCATGTTTAGTGTAATAAAACCAATTCGTTCTATAATTCAAAATTATAATCGGCAAATATTTTAAATCAAAATGTTGATATGGTTTTAGCTAAATAAGTTTAAACATATAGTTTTTAAAGTAAATGTTGAGCAGTTCACCATAGAATTTATCTTTTATTACATTTATTCTCTCTAGGTTAGATGCAATTAAACGTATAAATAATTGCTTATTAATTGTTCCTTACATATCCTGGAAAGTTTGTTTCTAGGACCTGTCCCATTTGAGAACCATATTCTTAATCCTGTGATGTTAGGTCGGATTTGATATTCCTAAAAATACTGTTCTTGTTCTTCTGTTTTCATTTGTAGTTAATAGGCACCCATAGCTGAAATTTGATTCAACTAGTTTTTATGCCCAAAAATACTTTAAACCTCTAGCAGCTAGCTTCAGTTCAGCACTAGTCTTTTTCTCTCAGTGTTTTAAAACTTTAAGCACAATGAACTAATGGCCTGTGGTAACTTACAGTGCCTTATACCAGGTATAGGGCAGAGGGGTGACAGGGATGCCATTGAATATTTACCCTCTTCACTTACTGACACAATTTGAAGAGCTGACCTGTTCTGTGAGGTAGACAGACAATAGCGCGAGGCGTGGCCTGGTAGCTAACCGATCTGAGGCAATGGAAGGGGTTAAAGTACGATGTAGGGGAAGCGACTCTTTGAGTCAGTTCTCCCCATCTATGGCTTATACTCTACTTTGATCTTTCTTACACTTTCAGCATTAAAAATGCTCCATACGAGTAATTTAAAATCAATCTTGCTCAAAGTTTCAGCATAAAGAGAATGAACTTAAAAATCAGATATGTTGCGATCACATGACTTTATCCACCCACTCTTATACAAACTTTCGTAGAAGTTCTTATTCTTCTATCTACATCATGTTAATTTAGGTAACATGTGCAGAAATTGCGTTCTTGCATATTTTTCTTGTATCTACTACGGGATTACGGGCATACAGTGAAATCTTTTAAGCGCTGGTCGCCTTGTGATTGCTTTGAAAGTTCGTCCTCTTTGGATGGCCAAGACGAAAAATAAGAAAGAAAACCGAATAACGGTTTAAACGGTTTAACCCTTCCTGGGCGTAATTATTTTCCTAGTTTTCTCAAGTATTATAAAACATGAATATTATTCAAAATAAGACATATGATACTATTTTGTGTACTAAATCGTTGAAAACGTATAACCAAGCACATAAATGTTCATTAAGTCATAACATGGCTTTTTATTAGAGGTATTTTCTTTAGAGGCTACACTTATTTAAATGAAAAGTGGCATATGTACCAAAACAATTGAAACTTTGCCAGGCAAGAGTGCATCATTAGTTCCTAGACATCTTATTGGGTGACACTGAAGTCTTTTTGTGTATGATATGCTCCAAAGCAGTTATCGGGATGTAAATAGGGTTTCAGATCACATGTTTCACAAAAATATATTGTTTCTTTCCTAACACCTGCTGCTACTGTTCCGCGCACTTGCAGGACTTTCATTTTCATCACTTTCCCACGCATTAAAGTCACTTTCATCTGTTCCATTGAGCACAGATTCTATACAAGCTCTTATTTCATCCTCCCCATACAGCCTCTTACGCGCCATGCTCCAAACCAAACCAAAACGAGCAAAATAATGAAACACAACATAGAAAATTACCCGCTCAGGACGTATTATTCTGTAGCGACTAACAAAACACAAACCTATAAGCACAGACGCACGCTTAAATTCATCTAATGTCATCTGTTGACCTTTTACGTGAAATAAAGGCCAGCTACGATAGCTTACGCGAACATAAACAAATAATTTGTGCGAAACTGACGCGTAACCATGCGTCGCGAATATATGCGCATTTCGCCCGGGAAGGGTTAAAATAAGTATTTTAAAGTTGAAACCAATAAGAAGAAATATCTCGGAAATGGTGAGCTACTCACGTAAAATATATTTCATATAAACTGTGTACTATAATGACATCCATAGCTCTTTTGCTGTAAGATTTTATCTCTTATGGTGTACCAGCTATGCAAAAGTTATTCAATATGAAGAGGACTTCAGAGGCTGTTCCCATAAAATTCTAGATATATAGATTTAATTTGTTATGAAAATATCTTATACATACATATTTTTATCAAAATCGTTTTAGCATTTTTCAGAAAATTAAAAAAAAAAAAAAAAATAAAAAATATTATACGTATTTGTATTTAAATACATGGTAGTATTTTTTTCATTCGTTTTTCAAAACCACGATTTTACCATCATGTGTACAAGCTGATTAATTAATACAATTAATATAAAATAGTGTTTTTCACAAAAGAAGTGTTGAAGATGACCCTAACCCAGCGGCGGAAGAGCCCTTCCGGACTAGGCCTACTGCCCGGCCGCTGTGTCCTCCGCCCACCATGAGTGGGATGCAGTACTGGAGGGTGGGACGTCGTCAGCTCCCAGATCCCCCCCCCCCTCCCGGCCGGCGTATGCGGTCTCGCAACCAGAAGCAGCTACTTCTCAATCAAGTAGCTCCTTAATTGGCTCCTCAGGACCTAATGAGGCAAAGTTCATACCAGACCAAATCTCCTAGCAGCAGCAAATATCCACCTCGTTAGCTGGAATCAAACGCGGGTCTTCCGCTTGGTAACCAGCAGCGCTACTACCACGCTAAGAAGAATGACCAATTATTGAAGATATCTGCATGACATTTTAAACACATAATTCTGGTGGAGCAGTGTTTAAAGAAAAGGATAATATTTGGTTTTAAAAATGCAAGATTTAGACATTGTATCCATGGGTAAGTCAGAAATCTAGTACACATTCAACTTTAAATGCAAATTGTATACATGGCCTTTGCTGGGCTGCCACCCTAATGTAGAATTACTTCATCGTTTTCCCACGATAGGCGAATATTGGATGGACTATTTACTACTACAAATTTATTTATCCCTCATTTCCTTTCATCCTTCACGTTTGCGGGAGTTGTGCGGCGTAAGCGGTAGAGATATATTTTGGCTAATATCTCCCAGGATATAAGCCCGGGAGATATAGGTCACAGGAGGCCATAGGTCGCAGGCAGACAGGCCATAGAGCACGCGAAATCCCTACGGGTGCTGAAACTTATTCATCCGGTGCCAGGGTCCGGCGCAACGCGACCACAACGCCGACGCAAGATATACCGCGCCACCTGTCCGGTGCCGCCATGCATCACGGGTCAAGAAGCATCCAGCATTCGCCTAAGTGATAAGAGGAAACTAAAATTTAAAAAGAAGCCAAATCAGAATATGCAATCGAATGGAACAAAGCCATACTATACATATTACGCAGCGTCACCTTGCTCGGTAAAGCATGTTTACTTTCATTTGTTTGAACTTTAATAGCCAGGAAGCAATGACACTATTTTGAATGCACATTTACTAATTAAACTTGACAACTCAGCACCTCGACCGAAAGGTGGCCTTCTGTCCTCCCCCTAGAGGACGCATGAGGCGAAGGGATCCTAAGGGCGGCCGAAACGGTGCCACGACAGAGCAGGTGGCAGGGTCCCTACATTTTCCCGGTTGGAAGCACCCCTGCGGAGGCTGGCTTAGATCTCCTCCCCCCTCGGCCTTGCACCATCCTATGGTGAGCCCGGAAAACTGTGGCTCGCCTTCCAATCCAGGGGACGAGATTTCCAGAGCGCCTTTGTGCTACTGTCGCGACGCTCGCCGACGCTTCCAACCCTGAAAAAAAGCCTAACGGTATGAAGGGTGAAATGAAATGGTTAATGTAACTAAATAGATGGACAGGAAATTTGAAGGACATGAAAATCCTTCCCAGCATTCGCCTGGCTACCCGGGGAAACCTCTGAAGAAAACACATGGACCAGGAAGGTCAGCCACAGGGATCGAACCCGCGACTTCTCCAATGTGGGCCACAGACGGTACCGTCTAGACCATCCCGCTCTGTATATTAGTACTCCCAAGACTTGCAATGTTTTAGGAAGTTCTCTTTTTAAATTCCTCTTCATTTTTCACATTTGAATACATTACAGTGCCGCAAGGGCAGAGAAACGTGAATTGTTTCGTGCTCGTATACGAATAAACAAAGAGATGAACAGAGGGTAAATGTGTTTCCCAGTAGGGAAAACATCTGAACTCGAAATTGTGTCCTTAAGTGGTAATTAGTATTTTAAAGCTTGTTTGGTAAGTTGGTTGTTGGATGGATTGTATTTCTTTGTGAATGAAAGTAAAGGTGCAGAAGTTCATCTCTATTTTGGAATTAAATCTCGGCCTTCGCTGAATGACTGATATGTATACAATGTTTAATAAAAAAAATGACTGTCATTGGTCTGGAAAAGCCCTCGCAGCTGCCCCGAGGAAGGGTTGCCTGGAAACCCTTCATTGTATCGAAGGCTGTGGGTGTAACAAATGAAATGCTCATTAAAAGTAAACACAGACTTGCTGCTGTGGTCAGGTATATCTGGAAACAATGACATGCTCAACCTTTTCCTTTCTATGATTACTGACCCTCTAAACTTTTTTTGCCGTTGTCAAAAGGGATTGCAGGATAATGACCAGGTCTGGCGCTCGCCACATTGTTGTAAAGCGTCTAGTTGCCATTTGTTGAGTTTCTTTATACAGAACAATGACACTTGTTCACCTTACATGTAACATAATTATAGAAGAATATGACAGCTGCATTTTGGGACAGTATATATGTTAATAATAATAAAAAAGTTGATGCGTTGAACTCATATGACTTTCTCTACCATTCTTACAAACTCTTATTCCTACACCGTCTTCGTGTTAGTTGAGATAAACATTTGCAGAAATTATCTTATTATTTCCTTGTAGGTGCATGGAGAATATGGGAAAACTGTAGACTGAATGAAAGCCAAATCAAATTCCGTTCTCTTTGCATGGCTAAGATATAAATAATAAATAACGATTCTAAAATTCGCACAAATAACAAGGAATATCTTCGAAATCGTTCACTCTACAAAAAATTAATTTTTACATAAATTGTATTTTAGCAAGATCTACATTTTTTGTGGATTAAGATTTAGTCTATCCCTTACGGTTTACCAGTTATGCAAAAGTCATCCAGAGTAAACAGGACCACCTAGGCTATTGCCAGAAAATTCAAAATATGCATGTCATTTATCATATAAATATCTAAACATATAGCATTTTAATTAAAATCGTTAGAGCTACATATTTTCGAAATATTTTCCATGTAAAGGGTAGTTTAGGATGAAGGGATTTTCTTCAAAATTTTGGTGTCGCACCCTTAAAAGCTATTAAACTTAAATACCAACTTTGGTTTTTAACTTGAATTATACATACATACACACACACGCGCGCGCACGTTTTTCCAAAAATGTTTTTTCAGGGGGCCTGAAAACATATCTCCGGTGAAATCTCAACATCGAATTTTTGGGTGGAATACAATAATTCCTATATTTACTGTACATAGTAGAGAAAGTAAAAATGCACTGTGAAATATTTTGTCACAGGTTCGTTGTCAATCAAAGATACACACTGATATTTAACCAGAACTTCATTAGTTTTAACTTACATATATTTTAGAAACTTTCAAAATATTTACTACCTAAGCCATATTTGAAATGTTCGATAAATATGTAATAAGATATTTAAGTAAGTTCAGTGTCCTCCAAAGGTGTAACACGATTTTCAGGAAAATCTCCCCATACTACTCTTTATATTTTCAGTAGTATTTTTTTTTTTTAATTTCTGAAAAATGACTTAGGGATTTTGATTATATTATACTCCCATATTTAAAATATTGCAAAAGAATGTATATCTTGAATTTTCTGGAAACTGCCTTTTATTTTACATTACATTTTAAATTACATTCAAAAGGAATTTTGTGTAATTGGTAAACCAGAAGAGATATCCAAACAAAAACGTGTTACACAAAAAATTTTAATTCTTGTAAAAAACCGATTTATTAAAAAAAAAAAAAAAAAAAAAAAAAAAAAAAAAAAAAAACAATGGTCTCAGCCATTTCAGGGTTATCCGTTACTATTTATTGATTTTGATTGTTCATTATTTCATGTTTTAAAGTACTGTCTATTTTACTAGCCTATCTCGGCAAGAGTATGGAGTTTCATGACCAATTTATAGGTGACCAGTTTTTAAATATTTGACTATCGCTGGTCCCTTTACAGCTTTAATGAAATATGTAATAAACCTATTTAGTTTAACTCAATTAACTTGAAGTGAATAGAGGAATAAACTTTTGCAGGGAAATTCATATGAATCTAACACACAATTTTTATCGTCTGGAGTGTACAAATATGCATATAATTTCTTGTTAAAATACAGAATTTCCTACATTTTCATTACCTTTGAGCTTGCACGTAGTACCAAGATTTTAATAACTATAACCACTGTTTTGTTCTCTTGGGCGTTAGATCCTTGAAATTTTAATTTGAGACGCTGAATGTATTTGATTTATTAGTTAGGAGCATTTGAACTCTTATAGTATTATAACAAAACTGCAAAATCCAAAGTCCGGCTACTTTTCTATTACTTTGTAACATTAAGAGGACAATAAATACACAATTTCTTTCTTGTCGTTAACAGATTTTATGGTCTTTTCTGCTATTACAATTCACAAACGTTCTTCTGATAATCTTTTAATGTCTTTCAGGAGTTTTACTGTCTCTTATATTTTGACTATTACCTAGATACAATCAAGCTTCTCAGCCCCTTTTGTTGCTATCGAAAACTACGTGATCACCAACATTGGCAAAGGCCAGCCGAAGCACCGCAAATATGCTAGAATTAAAATGTTCTAGACGGGGCACGACTCGCCGACTAATGCGCGCCCATGTAACCCCGGCCCTATACCACACACACACACACACACGCACGCGCACTCGCACTCGCACACGCAGAGACGCACACAGAGACACACACTACGGCAGAGGTCCGCACCTCGGGAAACGCACAGGAGCTGCAACCTGACTGCGCAGGAAAACAGCGGAAAACTGTAAATAGTGTACACAGTGAAGTGTAAATAGTTCAGTGCGCGAGCCGAGACGCATATCTTTGGTGTGCCCAGTGAAAGTGTGTGTGTGTGTGTGTGTGTGTGTGTGTGTGTGTGTGCGCGCGCGTGCGTGTGGAAGACATACAGTTCTGGAATGCCCAGGAGTGAATGCGTGTTGCAACCAAACACTGTTCTCGGTAACCTAATGATGGTCCCGCATGGTTTTTTTTATAAACCCCCAAATTGTAAAAAATTTAAATATATATAATTATAAATGAATGTTAATTGTAGCTTGTAAGCTGGGTCCTTTGTACTAGTACTAGGCCAAACCTTCCCTGAATAAAGACAACTGAAACTGTCGCTATCGCGCCGCCACGGCCACGAACACATACAACCTCTCCAAGCCACCCGGTCCCGTCTCGTCCGTATATTGTTGTACGACCAATGTCACAATATATTGTGCACTAAGAACTGTAAGTGATATTTGTCATGTCAAGAATGCATTTTGGGAATACGAGGCCCGTAGGGAAACCTATAATGAACATTTAAATCTATTTTCCATAGTGTAGTGTATAATCATGCAATGGACTCGTGTTTTCAGTGATACTGGACACACGTAATGAAGAAGAATACACGGACTTTAATAAATACTTTATATCCCACCTTTACTACTGCACTATCTTGCTGCAACTTGGTGGTGTCTGTTTGTGGTAATGTGCTTCGCTCTGTGCATTCGTGTGCTCGGAAGTGACTGTCAACTAAAAACGCCGACAACTGCCGATCACTGTTCTGCGGGAAGTTTGTGATATTATTAGAGCTGGGATCTCCATGTAATTACATATTTTAGCATTTTCCTATTATTCCTACATATAAATTTCTCTGTTGAAGTTTGACACTCACACTGTGTGAGCGTACAGGAAGCATGTTTGATCTACCTTACAGAGGTGGACTTTACAAATCACTCAACTATTGCATAATTTGTCAATGGTGGATTTAAAGTTCTGTGGCGAACTGGTGTGTAAGACGAGAAGATATTAGTGATGTATTCAGACGCTGCAGCATATACCTATGCCTAAAGCTGCAACTGCCCTGAAAGGGTTTTATCCCAATATGTTCTATTTTACCTGCTTGGCTCATGGACTGCAACGTTTTGCCGAACATATGTGGCGATAAATATTTATTGGTTGCCCCAAGTATGGGATCCAATTTATAGCGAAAAGTGATGCTTCGTGGTAACGTATCGACCGTTGTCGATTCTTGTAGTTCTGCTCCGGCTATGCTCGAACATGAGACTTTAATCCAGGGTATGCCCGGGTATATTTAATATAGATCACCCAGAATAACTTTGGAGACTATTTATTCTCAACTCTTAAACACATTTCGGGAGTTATACCGAGTTCCAATATATATATATCCTCGCAGAGCAACCGCAACTCACATGTGTCCACAGCTAAGTTCTCCACCGATCTGGTAACGCTTACTGGCGTCTCCCCACGCTAGGAAAAAACGTTCCTCCCGATTTCAAATTTCATGACGTCATCAAAAGAAAGCCTCGCATCCAAAATACTATTTCATTCCTTTTCACAATTTAGAAATGTCCCTTTCTATTAAAACATGCCCTTTTTTGAATTCCGAATATATAGTTACCTTTCTATGATTAAACAATGTTTTCTTTATATTTTATTAAACATATCACGCGACTTTTAAGGTTGGCAGACCTGAATTTTGACCGTGAATTTCAAACTAGCTTAGTTTTTCAAACGTTGGCTAACCTTAAATTTTGATGGCAATTTCAAATTATGTGGTATGACGTCATGACTCGTTAATTTCAAACCAATAATGCATTTATCCTACAAATTTAACGACTGTTATTTACTCATATTTTGCTCACCTTACAACACTTCCTACTCTATTATCTACCTATGTTATTACTCAACACTTATCGCAAATCTCACATCCGGCAATTAAATTAAAACGTGTCTTTATCAAGCCCATTCGATTTGAATCTAAATTTCGGTATCACATATTAGAGCTAAATTTCTGCAAGTGAAAATAGGATAATTTCAGCAATAAAAAAAGTTTTTCTAAAATCTTCACGAGTGCTCTCTTACCAGAGAAACCACAGGTGGGGAACATGGATAGAAGCAGTTAATTTTTATAGTGAGCATCTGAATGATATAAGGACTTGTAGATTCTTTAGATCCTGGAAGTGCTGTATCTATTTGTGAATCACAGGCTGCCCTTAGCGTCTCCTCAATTGCTTACATCAGGAGCAACTTTGGCTGGCTTCCAGAAAGCATCAGAAGTTTAGAAATGTCAGAACTGCCTATTGCTATTGCAAAACTAAATGCTGTGCACGGAGAAACCGGTGCAAGTGTATTCTCTGTCTATAAGAACATTCTCAGTGACAAAGACTTTCAGTGACTCTAGAAAACATTGAGAAATACATAATTGTTCACTGTGCTAGAAAAAATAGTGTATGAATATGATTTCAGTGTTGCAACTAAGAAAATGATAAACCTATTTTCTCCATTCTACATATTTTACTGCTTTTCACTATTTATGTGCATTTTTTGCTAAGCGATAGTACATAAAAATCCCAGCTCTAGTTATAATAAGTGAAAAACATAAATAGTGGCAGCATATGACAACATGGAAGTCATTCAGCTGCATTAATAAGAAAGCATCGTTGCCAATTGGCCACAAACCGAGATACTCATCTTTTTACTTTCTCTACTCGCATAGTAAATAGAGGAAGTGTTGTATTCCACTCAAACGGACATACACACACAGATACATCGACTTTCATATATATTCAAATAAATGCAACACAGCAGAAAATAGAAAATGTACACACTTTTTACTCAATTTCATCGAATACTGTGCAGGGGTTTAACATGAATTAAATAGAGAAATAAGTTTAGATAATAATTTGTATTAGGTATATAAATATAACAGAAACCCTTTTGTTTTGATTATTGTTATTACTGTTTCTATGTAGAACCTAGCTCCAGTAATGGGTGAAGGCATTTTCTAGACACCGTGTACATACTTGTTTGTTACTTATCGCTTCCCCAACTGGATTTAGAAAAGAGCTGCGGCACTTAGAACAAGTGTATCAGGCATCACGCCGAGGGGATTCTGCACTAATGAACGGGGTTTATTGCACACATTAGGACGGCGGGGGTGGGGGGGGGGGGTGCTTGTCACCGCAGAGAATTTATGTCAGCTTTCCATACGTACTGCTGGCTTTAATTGCATACAATCATTATTACATTAGCAAGAACAATAGCATGGCCATTATCCACCATTAATTTCCCTCTAAAGCGTCAAAGACTAAAACCATATTTACGGGAAATGTTCCGCAGTGATTGGTCAAAGATATTATTTCTATTCAACAAAATAAGGTATTCATTAGTAGATAATTATGTTGGCTAAGCTCCCTTAAGGATATTATAGTATTTATGATATTTACTTTCTCTACTATGTGTAGTAAGTAGAGGAAGTTTTGTATTCCACCCAAAACTCGGATGTCGAAATTTCAGTGGAAATATAAGTTTTGAGGCACCTCGAATAAAAAAAAAAGCATTTTTAGAAAAGGTATGTGTGTGTGTGTGTGTGTGTGTGAGAGAGAGAGAGAGAGAGAGAGAGAGAGAGAGAGAGAGAGAGAGAGTTTGTCAGTCTGTGAACAGCATAACTTTATCTTATGCACGTAATATTCTTACACTGCCTTACTTAATATACTAAATTGTTTCTCTTTCATAATAAGTAAAGCGGTAAAGTTCCTTTGCTGTTTAGCCTTAAAATATGTTAAAACTATTCGATCAATATAATTAAGTCCTTTGGTTTCAAACTTAATATTATGTTCAAACATTAAAACACAAAATACAATAGCTTATGTTTAGGGCTCGGAAGTTCATGCTCTAAAAAACACTGAAATATGCATGCAAATATGCTCTTAAGAACTTGAAAATATGCCAAGAAATATGCACTATTTCATTAAAACAATTAATGTCCCTTCCAATAGACAAGACCAATTACCATAAATAATAAATAAAGTTACCTTATTCCTTAGAGGTTGAAGCATAAGTGGTCCTGCTGCTAGTATTAACTGCTAAATTGCAGTTCACAACCAACACTTTACAAACATTTTAAACTGTAAAACATTGTCTGTTGCCTCGCAAAACACTTTTGTAACGTGAAAAACTTCTCTTCACATCACAAGATGTTATCAGGGCATATTTAAATTATGTTAACTGCTTCACAGAGAGAGCCAAGTCTCTTGGTGTGACAGATGGTTTTCTTTCGAGGATGTCTCGGATATCGCACATCTGTTTATAACCAGAATTTTTTGAAATTTCATAATTCACATTCTCTTTCACTTTTTGTCCTATGCTACCAGGAACCGAACTTAGATCACATATTGTTTTTTCAAAGACAGTAACTGATTCATGCAAAGGAGATCCTACAGCTTCCAATGCCATTAAGGCTGTTGGTAAGGAAGAAAAATGGGGAAATACGAAACTAAGATCCTCTTTTAACCTAGTGCCTGACAGAATATTTTGCACAGTTGCTATTAATGAAGTATCTTTCGAGTTCAATGAATTAACAACCTCTTGGACTATTTCTATGTGCTCAGCATAATATAAAACTGCATGGACCCATGTTCCCCATCGAGCTAACACTGGTGCAGGAGGAATTCGTATATTAGATGCTGTTGATCTAAACAACTTAACTCTTTTAGGAGATTTAACAAAAATTCTTTTTGTACTGCACACAAATCTATTACCAATGGGAAAGAATCAATTATTGTCTCAGAAATGCGATGAAGAGCGTGTGCCAAACAAGTTATATGAATTAAGTTAGGAAAAATACCTTCCAGAGTTTGTCCTGATTTTACCACATAAGGACCTGCATCAGTAACAAATATAAGTAACCGATCGTATTTGATTCCACAAGGCCATAGTAATTTCAGAGTCCATCACAAACTGGGTCACAGTCACATTGTCAGTGGCCGACAATTCGCACACATTAAGAAGATAAGGTGTAGTCTTTTGTTCATTATTTAAAGCACCCACAATTATATTAGAAATAGAACGGCGCTCAGAATCAGGGGTTTCATCAACAGACAACCACACAAACTGATCCGCTAAGTCATTTTGTATATTTGACAATACGTTATTGTAACAATGTCCTACATAAGTCTTACGCAGCGTACTTTCTTCAGGCACATGCTGTCGAGTGAACTTGGCAAGAAGGTTTTTATATGTCGGATTATTAATTTTGAACAAGGGAATATCAGCAGCTAAAAATGCTTGGCACAAGCCATAGGAAAATTCAGTAACCCTGCTTCCTAAACACTCTACTAGCTGTTCTTGAACAGGTGCTTTGTTTGTGTGTTTATGTGCTGAACTATTTGAAATCTTTTCTCACTTCCTACATTTTTCTCACACGCTCCACAAAACAGTACCTTATTATCTGTAGATATTAAATCGAATACTCGTTCTGTAAATTAATCTAGTACTCGAAGTTGGTTTTATTTTCGGCATTTGAACAGCTTTTTAATATTTTATACGCCTAATTTAATTTGGTGGAAACTAGTTCACAACACTGTTACGTTTGAAGACCACGACACAACTACTGGTGGGCAGACAAGCATTGATATAATTGTGTTGCTCGAAACGTTGACCTGCAATTTATCTTTGTTATGTAAACCTCTCAGATAACGAACTGATTATTCTTTGCACACATACATATAATGAAAGGATGGAAACAAGGGATTTACTGCATGACAACATGACTCAGTATTAGTTCTCGTCACCTCGCGAGTTGCATCATCATGTGCAATACTACCAATGTGAAAAATATTATATAGATGGAAAAAATAATAAAAACATTAAAAATAACTGAAATATGCAATATAAGGGCTATAATATTGAAATATTATGCATTTATAAAAAATCAGGAAAATATGCAGTTATATGCACTATAAAATCATGTCCAAATAGCTGAAAATTCCATAATTCGTGCACATAATGTAAAAGCATACATTTTAAACCCCTAGGAAAAAACATGCAAATACATGAACTTCCTAGCCCTACTTATGTTAAATAAACTACTAAAAAGCTGAACCATATTGTCGCTTTATACGTTTACAAATACGGGTATTCAGAAAGTACCTTTTGAAATTGTAAACAATTACCTGTAAGATCACCAAAGTTTGACTTACGTATCTGATCAAAGTGGCGTTTCATGTTGTAAGCTTTACCTATAGGTATTTGCAGATTGAAATCTGAATATTAAGCAGCAAACTTTCCTGTTATTGTACTCGCCACTGAATGAGGCGTGTCCGAACCTCAGCAGCAGTGAAGGGGAAGGATGGCCGGTGGCGTGAGGTAAGAACGTGTTTCAGCGGAGCGGCTCAGTTGAGTCGATTTTGCCCATGCCTGGTTTAAGGGAACACTGAAGTGATATTTTGGCCTGTTTGGTTAAAAAAATCGATGTTTGGATTTTTATTGCAAAAATGCACCATACCTTAAAGAATAATATATCTGCGAAGTTATAATCCTCTAGGAAGAGGGGAACACATCTTTTGGATGCCATTTTTAAAGTGGTGCCTCTCTGCCTCTGTCTTTTAAATGGCCTTCCATTTCAATTTTAAACTCATTTTTGTCGGAAACAATTTTTGGTTACCTTCTCATACCTAAAATATTCTCCCACAAAAATCTAGCTAGAGATCTAAAACTTTTTTGAACTATAGCTCAGAATATGGATACTAAAATGTCTGTTTGGAATTATGGTACTGGTTATAATTTTTTATAAATGAATTAATATAATAGTGCGTTCCTTTTACGCCATTTTTACGCTTTCTGGTATTAAACATTTTGTTAAGAAAAACTATGCATCATATGAAAATGACCATCCTTTAATTTATTAAAAAGTAATAAGAGATATAATTTAAAAAAAAAAGCTTTGTAGTTCAATAACTGTTGGAGTAGATAGATTTTTATTGTACCTAATAAAATTGATATAGATTAATTAATATATCAAGAATGTGATTGGATATTGAAATCAAATTTTGTACACCGCTTTCTTTAGTTGCTGGAAATACGTGTGCAAAACATTAAGCCTCTAACCCCAATACTTTACAAAATCACCTTTTTATCTTCCGTAAGATGATCACATGACAAATAAGGTCTAGAACTTTAATTTTCTAGGAATAGTCTGTGAAGTCAATCTCATTCAGAAGGAAGAATTTCGTTTAATTTTATGTAACTGGCAAACCATTAGCATTAGGCAAAAGTACAATTTATATAACACAACTTTTTTGCCATCAGCAATATCTAGAAGATTCATTGTTATTTTTTTAATTTGGCAATATTTTATCATTTTTAAAATCTGTCGCGCTATTCAGTTGTTTCTCACATTAAAAGGTGGGGATTTCTAGGTCAGTATGCGGCTACCCGGTTTTTAAACATGACAGTCGATTCAGTTTCATTAATCTCTGTTCCCTTTGTGTCTTTTAATGTGTAATTAAATTATTTTTGTAAAAATTTATCTTGGTTAACATGAACTGGCCATAAAAACAACGGTAATAGGTTGTACAACTTACGCTATTGTAAAGCTGGATCTTTATTTTTAAATTTAAACTCATTTGTAGGCAAATATTTATCCTAAATAACGCAGCGTGGATAGGTGATTCATTTTATACGAGTGTATGATGATGGACTTAACCGACTTCGCGTTCGTGGCGATTTAAACCTCAAATCAGTATTTAATTAAAGTCATTTACAGCTTTTTTGTAATAAAAGTACTAGGTATCTAGAGGAGTTTACTGTGAAACCACCTCTTTGCTAGTAATTTCTCAAACACCCGTGATATTCATAATAACGGATGCATAACCTTGGGGATCGTAAGTTCAAGTCCCACCTCTTGCATGGTGTTTGTGTGATTGTAAATGTATGTGCATATGTGTGATTAAATGCTAAAAATACAACCAGGAGAATAACAGAAAAGTAGAAAAAAAACTTAGATATGAAATATCCTAGGATGATTTCCTTAAGCTTCCGCCGACAGTCAAAGGCTTTTCTTAAATATGTTTGTTATTTTGTGATTGCAGCGTTTCGTATTCTAATATCCAGCCCTTACAAATTCCTTTAGCGTTTGGTAAGGAATTCAAGACGTGCAATGCATGGTGAAAGAATTATCATAATGTATTGAACAGCTTCTGAGATTATCTAATACCGGGTGAGGCATTTAAAGCAAGCCACCTTAATAATTTAAGGCAACCTGAAGAAAAATGTTTTGTGGCCGCTAACATTCAGTGGGTTTTAATGGGACTCGAACACTGCGAGTGCATTCCTCTTTAAATGAGATAGCTATTCGGAGGTACGTGATGAAGTACATCTATATAAAATAACGAAGTTGACCAACATGTCTCCTCCACTTGACTTAAAAAAAAGAACAAGAAAGAAAAAATAAATGTTAAAAGACCCATCAACGTCACATTATGGCCATATGGACCCAAACAACGTTTGACACAATTTCTTCTATACTTAAAAGTGGGTGTGTTTTTCAGATAGTTTATTTTTAATGCCTCACCTCTATACACATACACATATTCGAATTCTCTCTGGTTGTATGATATCGGTCTGAACTACTTAATTATAGCTTATATGTGTAACTATGTTGACTGGATACAGACAGTTTTATAATACTTAATTTCCTTTTAATATACTTAGCATTTGCCTTTATAAAACACCAGCTCTTTCTAAGTTGAACATAAATCCAAGAAATTGGGCGTATGCACTCCCATGACTTTCTCTACGCACTCTTGTACAAGATATTCTTAAAACGGTTGTTAATCAAGATAAAGGCTTGTTGAATTGGTTTTATTACATATTTGCTATTAGTTAGATACAATCGGGATAGAGCAATGCAGTAGGGTATAGAGATAGTCACATCTTTTAAAAGCTGGGCGCTATGACTTGGCTCTTTAGATGACCAGGGCATAAAAAAATCTGTGTTGCACTCACATGACTTTCTCTGCTCTTGTACTAACCATTCTTACGAACTGTTACTCCTTTATCTCCGTGTTACTTGAGATAAACATTTGCAGAAATTATCTTATTACGTGTTTCCTTATAGCTGCAAGGGCAATATTTGGATACAGTAGGCTTTGAGCGATAGTCAAATATTTTGCAGTTTTGAGATCCCATTCCCTTTGCACGCCTTAACATATAAAAAAAGAACAACGATGTTCCATTTCGAAAGTTCTAAAGTTTTCCGAAACTGGCATAAATAACAAGGAATATCTCCGAAATGGTTCACTATACAACAAAATTTATTCAGACATAAATTGTTTGTTTTTCTGTATAGTAAGATTTTGTCTATCTGTTACGGTTTACGACTTATTCAAAAGTTGTCCAGAGTAAACAGGACTACATAGACTGTAGCCAGAAAATTCAAAATGTGCCTTTCATTTGTGATACAAATATCTTAAACATATGGTATTTTAATCAAAATCGTTAGAGCCATTTGAAAGAAAATATAAAATTTTTGAAAATTTTTCTATGTAAAATGTAGTTTAGGGTGGGGCTATTTTCCTCAAAATCTCCCTGTCGCATCCTTGAAAGACATTAAACTTAAATACCAACTTTAACCCACTTTCTGCTTTTTAGTTACGCTGTCCACAGACTGACAAAGACACAGACTGACACACACACATAGACTGACAGACACACACACAAACACGGACTTTTTTTTTTTTTTTTGAATCAGGGTGTCTTACATCGAATTTTTGGGTGGAATATAGTACTTCCCCTACTTACCAGTAGAGAAAGTAAAAAAATAAGACGATGTTCCATTTCACTAAAGTTGTAAATTTTCCGAAACTGACATAAATAACAAGGAATATCTCCGAAATGGTTCACTCTACAAAACAAATTATTTAGACATAAATTGTGTGTTTAAGTGAGCTCTACATTTTTTATCGTAAGATTTTGTCTGTCTCTTACGGTTTACGGGTTATTCAAAAGTCATCCAGAGTAAACAGGACTACATAGGCTATAGCCAGAAAATTTAAGATATAAATTTCATTTGTCATAAAAATATCTTAAACATGTCACTTTAAACAAATTCCTTAGAGCCATTTTCAATAAAATCATTACAAATTTGGTTTGTAACGAATTTTCGTTTTTGAAATGCTGTTTACACACGCACGCACACGCACAAGCACACACACATCCTAACACACAACACACGGAAATACAGATAGACCTCTTCCTAAAAATGATTTTTTAGTGTTCAGGAGGTCGCAAAATACGTATTTTTGGAAATATCGATATTGAATTTTTGAATAGTATGCAATACTTCCCCTACTTACTATACGGAGTAGAGAAAGTAACAATGGACATGTAAGCATGCAATTATGGAATGAAGTTCCTGATACAAATGTCCCAGATATTTGAGATTGAAATCTCAGACGAAATCTTCTGGCAGATGTTGGAACGCGTTTGATGGCCTCCTGGGTTCCCACGCCACACACGGAGCCAAGTGTTCCGATTGGTCCGTACCAAATTATAACAATTAACTGAGGCTGTTCTCCATGGCTGGGCCGGTCCAGTATACCGTCTCAACGTCTATTGGTAGGAAACCCGAGGGTTAATCAGCGCATATGTCTTAAAGTGTGTTTTGCTTCCACGTAGGTACATCGTTGCCGGCTCGTTCAGCACAACCACAAACATATAATTCATGGAAAATTCTCACGCTGAGTGCTATCCTTGGTAAGGTATCAAATGGGAGCACTTTTAATTCGCAAAGGTAGCTAAATGAAAGGTCTTGCAAAGGTCTAGCTGTAGAAAATGCTTAATAGCTTATAATCACAGCATTCGTTAGTTACCCTCCTACGTAAAATCATATACTGTTACACAAATATTTCTAGGAAATTGTTCTATGAATTGGATAAGTTCCAATTTTTATTTGTTGTTTTGTGAATGTCCTGAAAGAAATTATTGACAACAGTTTAAAGTTACCAAAGGCGGATTTTTCCATCTCTGTTTAAAATCTTTTTAGAGAAGGCATTCAAAGTCTGGAAAAGAAAAGGGTATTTAGACCACGCAGTTGGTAGTGCGCTTGCCTCTGGCACGGAGGGCCCGGGATCGATCCCCGGTACCAGCATGGGGATTTTATCCCCCCTGGGAGGTCTGGCACGGGGTGCACCCAACCTCGTTAGGTCCCGGGGGGACCAATTGAGGAGCTACTTGATGGAGAAGTAGCGGCCTAGGTCAAGAAGGCCGTATAACTTGCTGGAGGGCTCGGGGCGCTGACCATGTCCTACCTTCCAGTACTGCACCCCACCAATGACGCCTGTAGTAGGCAGAGGTGGGGGACGCAGCGGCTGGGCGGCAAGCCTTGGCCCTTCATGGGCTGTTGCGCTAGGGGTTTAGTTATGCTTTTGACCAATTTCTACTAGTTGAAAATTATAATTTAAAATCAGGATTCGTCGGTAACCAATGTTCAAGTTCTGATAAGAGCTCTAGCGGTCTTTCACGCCCAATATTGAATCGGACATTGAGATCTGTACCAGTGAAACATAGTCCATATACGAGTATAAAAGACTTGAATAAAAAAAATTACCATCACATACCAGTGTAGCTAGAATCCTACATCGATGGACTCTGCTTCTTGGTTTAAAATATGAATCTTACATTACTAAAAGTTGTTGCACGATTTTAGCGGTTTTTATATCTAATTAACATTATTTTCGCATATTATTTTACTGTAATGTTGATAACATAAAGGCCCAGCCGTGTTAAGAATGTATGGGTAAAAAGCTCATTGGAGAACATATACTATGGGCTCTAATTCAATTTTTGAAAATACAAATACCTATATGCTTGAAGAAGGAGAATATAAGATTTGATAATTGAAAATAAGGTAATTATTAAGCAGACAGACCAATTTAAATATTTATATACTATAATTTCTGATGGTGAACCAATTATACAGCGTCTAAAGAAAGCAAAGTGCATTAATATAACATTGAATGTCAGTTTATGAGATCAAAATGTTGTAAAAGAAAGGAAGTGTAAAATGCATAAATTAGTTATAGAAATCCAGCATTATATGGATCAGAACTTGAGAAATGAATAATACTTTCAAAAATAATTTTTGGCCAATGGAAATGGAATATTAGAAAAGGTCAACAGGGGTTTTAAGAATTCAACAAATAAGAAATTAAATAATTCAACAAAGAATGGAAGTTAACAAAAGTATAAGATACCTATACCAATAAGACAAATTATATCGAACTTGTAAGGAATGAGTGAACAAAGATTACCAAGTTTTGTATGGGTAGATTCTAGCAAGAAAAAGGAAAACAAGGGAACCAATATGGGCATGGAAAATGGGTATTATGGAAGCGATGGGGAGAAAACAGAAGCGTCTACATATAGCAAGTGGGTACCGCTCTCCCCCTCCCCTTCCCCCCAATAAAATTGGTCATCGAAAATACACGTCAGAAAAAGCAGTTCCATACAAGATCTCTCTCTCTCTCTCTCTCTCTGCGTACCTTCTACCTACATGGTATATTTTTCTCCAAATTGGCTTTAACGCCTCTGATTAATATGTCATGTGTTTCAAATATGGTAAAGATAAATTGTATATCTCGAACTGTCTGTAAATATACTGATTTCATCTTTATTAGTTTAGAAGTTTAGAGAGTTTTGTACAAATGGAAAATTAGAATAAATGCACCGCAATTGACCACAGTAAAATCCTGAGCTCTTTGTGTTAAATAATAACTTATCTGTTTAGGAATATTTCTTCTTATTTGTTTGGTATCTTCATAGTTTAAGAAATATACGTCTGAAATGATAAATCCAACCTTTCGTTTCTCGTGAAGACATGCAAAGAATAGGTATGAAAGGCAAACAAGGATGATCTGATTTTTAAACACATGACTGATGTTTCAATCACCTGTATCTTTTTGTAGCTATATATCATTTTTTTTAATCAAGAAGTAGACATAAGAGATATTCCTTAACGAATGTTTTGAACCCGCTATAAAAATTAATGATAATCGATAAAGTTGAATGTTTTGTATCTAGTTTTCGTAAATTGTTATATTTGTATAGTCCCTTTTAGCTTCCTTGTTGACATCGATGGCTTTTGACTTGAGAAACAACTGATGGTGTTATTTGCTGAAATGTAGGGTTTCTTAATATTGACTTTTATCATTTTAATTTCATTCTTCTTCTTTATATGATTACCCTCCCCTTATGTAGGACTTACACCCCCTAACACTTACACGCCAGTGCCTAGGGTCAGATGCCTGTCGGGGAGCACAGGAGCCTATGGACCGGGCTGAGTGAAGACCTGGAAGCAGGTGGTCAGCCAAGCACCAGGTATGAGAGTGAGGACGAGAATGATATGAAATGTAGGCGAAATCGATGAATGGAAAAGTGATGATGGAGCAATTGGAACGAGTGGCGGAGGAAACCGGAGAACCTGGAGAAAATCCGCCTAGACGCCGCTTCGTCCACCAACAATACGACATGTGGGTCCTGGGATCGAACCCTGGCCACCTAGGTGGTAGATGAACGGTCTAACTGCTCGGTCACGGCGCCACCCTATCATTTTAACAATACACAATTGTATTCGCCCCCACATTCATACTTTCAGACCCTGTGGGGATTAAGGAATTATTCTGTAAAATTCCTAACCACAGCTGGGAATCGAACCCCGGACCTTTGGTTTCAGGAAGCGGGAGAATTTATATGGGAAGGTTAGACCTTCGAAGAATATTTATCTTAACTATTTCATAGATAAATTATGAATTTAAATACTATAACGCAAAGGTTTGACCAGAAAATGTTAATTTCCATTAAAAAAAAAACTAAAATATATGCATTACGATTAGTGCAGTTCGACTGCCAACTGAGGAACACGGAATCCAGGTAATCAGTTGATAATCTCAAATAAATCTCACTTTATTTTTGACATTAACAGAGCACCTTTGTTCTGGGAAAATACTTTAATTATTAAAAGAACAAGTGTTCCTCAAGCCGCTCTGAATTACTCTCCATTTTGAGTTTTGATTGTTAATCTATTGTGATGTGTAATAAATTGTTTTTCAGCGCTTTATGAGAATATAGTTGGCGACACTGACTAAACAAAAGATAAGATAATCGTATATGATAAATCAAGGTCTCTGTGTATGAAATAGTCTTTGCAATTAAATACTTATTTGCAGTGCAGACTTAAAACTGGAGCTTCTATGCTTAGGAATCATTTTAGAAGAGATCTTGCAACTTTCTACTTTGATATAGCGCCTGCAGACTTCTGGAGCCTCTGAGGGAAGGGCCTAGCAGTCTTTTTAATCCTTTTCTTTTCACTATTTCATCTGTAACATTTACTGATCCATGAAGTGCAACATCTGCCAACACTGTAATCACGGAAAGGCAGCCATTACTGGTGGAACAAAAACTAGAATATACCATTAAACCATCACTTACCATGCAGATGGAATAATTCCCATCCACTAAAAGTCGTTTAAACGAAAAGTTTATACAGAATATCCGGCTATGAAGCTATAATTACCACTTGTATCCACAGCATATGTACAGATTTCAAGGCAAGTCATAATTTTCGACGGAACTCAAAAATACTGCGTTTTGCTGCGGCCTCGACGGGTATTATAACAGAAAAAGGGTCTTGTGGAGAGTTTCTGTTCGAAAATTGGTAACCAGGCATCGGCGTTTCCTTTCATTAAAATAAAAATGGTGCAGACAAAGAAAGAAACAAAAATGTGCGATGCGTTTTGTGAAATCTAAACCAGCGCTGCTGGGCTGATGTAATCAGTTTAAGAGAGACCCCATCTCAAGTATAAACAAATGAAAGGGCGGACCCATGCAATTAGTTTTACTGGACTAGGATGCCAATTACCAGTCATTATTACTTTTTCTGTGGCACCCAAAAAGGACGGGCGATTTTACACACATACGCTCCCTCTCCATCATATTTATTATTATTTTTGTCCGTGTGTATGAAATAAAAACATTAACACAATTTCAGACTTAATTTGGCCCCCTGAATTAGGAAAGAGATGTTGATGGCATGTTTTTATATTTTTTCGCCCCCCGCGGTGCATACGTACATAGCGGCCCTTACCCCGCCCGCCCCCCGCCCGCCAATAATAAAATTTCCGATAGCACCCTCTCTCCCTTGCCGGTACGTGTGTATTGGTGTGGGGGAGAGCCGTGCTGATTGAGTTTGTCGCAATTGCCGCCACACGTATAGCGGCGCTGCTGCAGTTAACGCGCATGAGCAGCACGGGACTATTGGCTCGGAACAATTAGAGCTAATGAGGGCGATAATGGAATTGGGGCCCAGGGATCCGGGCCCTTAATTGGCTGCCTCTAGTTTTCTATCGCTACAGCTGTAATTAAGATTGACTCCATCGTGGCCTTGGGCGCCGGTTCGAACCCACGAAGAGTAGCGGGACAGTGACATGTTCCTGTGTAATCTCTTCCAGCCCGATGGACGCAAGGCTCTTGCAATTGGGCTGTTCCATATCTGCCTACACGTCCCATTTAAATTTAAAGAGGCTCTTAATAGCAACGGTGTTTGAAATTTCTCGGAAGGAAGCACAAAATAATCTCTGAGCAGACTATGTTGAATAATCTGATGTGCTACACTCACATTACTTTCTCTACTCTAGTAGTAACCATTCTTACAAACTCTTATTCCTATATCTTCGTGTTAGTTCATACAAAAATTTCTAGAAATCATCTTATGGTTTATTTCCTTGTACGTGCAAGGGGAATATGACAATACAGAAGGCTTTAAGCGATAGTCAAATATTTTAAAGCTTTCAAATTCCGTTCTCTTTGCTCGGCCAACATAAAATTAATAACGATGTTCCATTTCACGAAAGTTTGTTTTCAAAACTCACACAAATAACCGGGAATATCTCGGAAATGGTTCACTCTACAATAAGATTTATCTGGACTATTTTTGTACAGTAAGATTTGGTCTATCTCTTACGGTTTCCCAGTTATGCAAAAGTCGTCCAGAGTAAACAGCACTACATAAGCTATAGCCAGGAAATTCAAAATATATATTTCTTTTGCCACAAAAATATCTCTAACATGTTCATTTTAATCAAAATCGTTAGAGGTATTTTTGAGAAAATCATAATTTTAGAAAAAAATTCCATGTAAAGGGTAGTTTAGAATGGAGGAATTATCTTCAAAATCTCCGGGTGCTCATCCTTAAAAGATATCAAACTGAAACACCCATTTTGGTTCCTAACCGACTTTTCGTTTTTGAGTGCTATCCACAGACTGACATGCGCACGCGCGGACCTTTTTCTATCTTTTATTCAGGGGGCCTCAAAACGTATATTTCCGGTGAAATCTCGACTTCGGATTTTTGGGTTGAATGCAATACTTTCTCTACTTACTATACGTAGTAGAGCAAGTAAAAAGAATAATTTAAAAAATCTGTGACATAATTTTGTGCTTCCTTCCGAAAACTTTCAGTTTAGTTCAACTGACGATTTAAGATTTTCAAGCCGGCCGAGATGGCACAGCAGTAATGCCGGTATTACGATGAACTTTACTTAAAATGAAGAAACGTACATAAAGTCTATTACATTGTATTTAATGAAGTTATTTAGGGCTGCCTTAACGTGACTAATTTGAACCAATCGTGTGAAATGGTGTCATGCAGTAATAAATTGTGCTTCTCTATGTAACTATTTACACCGATACTCTGTTTCTTTTGTTTTGCTCTAAAAGAAGGCTATGGACATTTCCATACTGCATATTTCGTTTAAAAATGTTTCCTACTCCACATTTCGTATTCCCTTTATTTTCGTTTTTAGAGAACATAACTTATTTATTATACGGCTGTATAGTTCTATGTGACCTTGAACTCCCTCCAAAATCCACCTCAAATCCTCATCTGTTCACTCTTATAGTCTATATATTGTAACGCATGGGCCAGGTTATTCTCAAAGTAATTTCTTACAAGATCACTTGCATGGTTGGGTCATGTACCTAGGTATTTTACCCGCAATAAGCTGTGCTGACTGACACATTGCTGATGAAGTATTGGCTAAGCGAGGTTCATGTACTTATTTAAATCCCGTATTCTGATCAAGACGGGGGACTTGTTTTCATTGCTACACGAATCCACATCGCTGTGATGTCTGAAAGTTGAGCAGAGCAGACCGAGGGTGTCATGGGTTCGTCAGGACATCATCCCTAACCTGGACGTGCGTCTTAGATCGGCTCAAGGTAGCCGAAAGGCCATAGTTATCCTATTTCATTAAATTAAAAGTCACACTGTCACACACTCTTCCAAAGCAGGGTGTGACAATATCCTCCGTTATATCATTCATCCATCTCCTTTTCGGTCTTCCTTTGCTCTTTGAAGATACCTATTTTGGCTTTAAGTACTTTTACGGATGCTCTATTTGCATCCTGCGCTCCAGGTGACGTAACCATTGTAGCCTTGGTGATTTTATAAATGTGCTAGTCTTCTCCCTTACTTATTTGATTGACTTACTCCTCATATCGAATTTTTCACTCTTCCTATTCCACCACATATTCTCCTGATTACCTGGAGTTTATATTTCCTCAGCGCATCCCGGGCTCCCTTTGTTATTATCTCTATAATATGACCACAGGTCTTACTAGTGTTCGATACATTTGTAGTTTATATTTCCTGAGTATTAATTTGCTTTTTAGCAATTTTACATTTGCAAAATAGACTTTGTTCGGTCTTTTACTGTGACACTTATTTTAAGTTCATTGTCTATAATAGAGGGTTCTCCATTTAAAACCTAACGGGTACACAGCATTTCGCCTATGCGCGATTGGGTGTGCCACAGCCGGCTTTGCTCCTTCATAAACTCTGCACCTATGGGTTTTCACTTACACACCTGGCTTACTGTAATGTTTCCGATTTCATTTCTAATATTTTTTACTTTCTCTACTGGTAAGTAGGGGAAGTATTCTATTCCACCCAAAAATTCGATGTCGAGATTTCACCGGAAATATAGGTTTTGAGACCCCCTGAATCCAAAAAAGGCAGTTTTAGATTAAGGTATGGGTGTGTGTGTCTGTGTCTGTGTCTGTGTGTGTGTCTGTGTGGCTGTGTCAGTGTGTCAGTGTGTCTGTGGTCAGCATAACTCAAAAACGAAAAGTCGGTTAAAAACCAAAGTTGCTATTTAAGTTTAATGTCTTTCAAGGATGCGACGCGAAGATTTTGAAGAAAATAGCCCCAACCAAAACTACCCTTTACATGGAAGATTTTCGAAAATTTTGATTTTCTTGAAAATGGCTCTAACGATTTTGATTAAAATACCATATGTTTGAGATAGTTTTATGACAAATGAAATGTATATCTTGAATTTTCTGGCTATAGCCCCAGTAGTTGTATTTACTTTGGATGGCTTTTGCATAACTGATAAACCCTAAGAGATAGACCAAATCTTACTATAGAAATAATGTAGATCTTGCTATTATACGCAATTTATGTCTGAATAAATTTTTTCGCAGAGTGAACCATTTCGGAGATATTCCTCGTTATTTGTGTGAGTTTTGGAGAACTTCTACTTCTGTCAAATACAACATTGTTATTCATTTTCTTATATGCTAACCGTCCAAAGAGAACGGAATCTCGAAGCTTTAAAAAATTTGACTATAGCTCAAAGCCTACTGTATTACCATGTTCTCCTTGCGCCTACAAAGAAATAAGCAATAAGATAATTTCTGAAAATGTTTATCTCAACCAACAAGAATATAGGAATAAGAGTTTGTAAGAATGGTTAGTACAAGAGTAGAGAAACTCATGTGAGTGCAACACATCAGATTTTCTTTTCTGATGAAAGGAAAAAAAAAAAAAAAAAAAGCATTTTTACTTTCCCTAGTACGTTTAATAAACCAGAGGAAGTATTGTATTACACCCAAAAATTCGATGTTGAGATTTCACCGGAAATATGTTTTTTGGCTCCCTGAATTAAAAAAAGCATTTTTAGAAAAAAGTCTCTGTGTGTGTCTATGTGTCTCTCAATCTGTACAACAGAACTCAAAAACGAAAAGTCGGTTAAAAACCAAAGTTGGTATTTAAGTTTAATGTCTTTCAAGGATGCGACACGAAGATTTCGAAGAAAACTGCTCCACCCTAAACTACCTTTTACGTGGAAAATTTTTCAAAAATTTTAATTTTCTTGAAAATGGCTCTAACGATTTTGATTAAAATGCCATATGTTTGAGATATTTTTATGACAAATGACTTTTACATAACTGGTATACCGTTACAGATAGATCAAATCTTACTCTACAAAAAATGTAGATCTTCTAAAACACACAATTTATGTCTGAATACATTTTTTTTTTTTTTTTTTTTTTTTTTTTTTTTTTTTTTTTTTGGTGGAATGAACCATTTCGAAAATATTCCTTGATATTTGTGTAAGTTTTGGAGAACTTGCACTTTTGTCAAATGGAAGTTCGTCATTCATCTTTTTATGTGTTAACCGCGCAAAGAGAACGGAATTTGAAAGCTTTAAAAGATTTGGTTATCACTCAAAGCCTACTGTATTTCTATTTTCTCCTTGCACCTACAAAAGGATAAACAATAAGATAATTTCTGCAAATATTTATCTCAACTAACTCAAGGTATATATAGGAATAAGAGTTTGTGAGAATGGATAGTATAAGAGTAGAGAAAGTCATGTGAGTGCAACACATCAGATTTTTTGGTTCTTCCAATGTAAGAGGATTTGTCTCATAAACTTGGTCTTTCAGGTTACCCCACATTTAAAAATCACAAACTAATCTATCTTGAAACACTTCCCTAATTTTATTCATGGACTCCTCTGCTGTATGGGTAGTAGCAGAATCTTATTGAAACCACCCATATGATTTCTCTTCTTCTGTCAGTGCATGATAGAATGCAGTCAAAATGTAATTTTAGTACCTCTCTGCATTTACAGTCTGCTCGTAGAATATTGGACCAACTATGCGTCTAGCACTAACAGCACACCAAACTGTTAACTCTGATCATAATGAGGGATTTCTTGAACGCGATGTGGATTTTCAGAGGCCCAGTACAGATTGTTATTATGACTTATAACTGCTTCTCGGTCCGTCTTTGTCCCATGGGCTGGGTTTTCAAATTATCCCGCAAGTAGCGCGGTATACTCTCTAAGGAGACTACATAACTCATGCTGGTGTCATCTCTTGGAAAATCGAACAATTACCATCAGGGGAGCAAATTGGCCATATTGGCTGCATTGGCCATATTAGCAACAAGTAGCTTATTCCTTGCTCGGCTCTCAAAGGGAGGGTATATTTTCTTAACTCGGGTTATTCTCTATGCTCCCTAGAGTTGGAAAATACGAGAGAGAGGTAGGGAGAAAGAGAGAGTTTACAATTAAATGTGAGTATGTTTAAACATCGAAGTAATAAAAATCCTTCAAAGACATTAAGTCTGAAAGTAAACCGAGTGAACAGCATTAATGATGAGTAATTGGTCCAAAGTCATAGATATTCATATGTTATTAGGTGCTAATGGTGGCGTATAAATGAAACAAATACACATAGGAAAAAATCGGGTTACTGATATTGTTCTTAAAAGCGTACTAGATTTTTATTCATAAATGCCTAGTGATTCACTGCAAGGAGTAGTTTGATAAAGTTCAATATTTATGTCTAAAAGGTGATTAATCGACATAGATATGCCAAACTCTGCATGTACAATTTATATTGCATTCTCGTGCTGATGTCAAAAATTGTATTTAGTTGTTCTTTTTAACATCCTTTAACCAGCTATCATATTGCTCAATAAATGAAGTGGGTAAAATGATGCTCAAATGAGTCGGGTGCCATAGAGTTAACCGACGCGACATTCATCTTTGCAGAGTTACGGAAATCCCAGAAAAATCCCTATCAGATAACTCACCTTAAAGGAGATTCGAACTGGGGACCTCTTATATGTGAAGCAGACACGCTACCCTGCACTAGGAGTTAGCCAAGTTTGGAACTTATAATTGAAAACTGACAGAGTTTAGGACTTTCATGAAGGTTGTATCGTAAGATTTTGTGGAACGTAGGTATCAGGAATTTCACTTCATCTTAAAAGGGAATATCATGGATCTGTTTTCTTAATTGAACCATTTGTAGTTACTTCCATCCCCACCAGGCTGTGTGAGACGTAAGTATAGAGGAGTCTTAAAGTACTAGAAAAAAGAGCAGTGGCCGTAGAACTACTCCACGACATCCTATCCATATAGTGACTATTCGCTAGTGAAAAACAAAAGAGTGAGAAAAGTAATGTAACTTTTGACACCTGTGGCAGTCCAGGAAACGCAATTACACGAAGTAAGCCCGCAGCTGTATCATTCTGAAAGTGCGTGTAAACTCGAGAAAAGAGCTCCCACATGTGCGCAGACATTTTGGAAATCAAGGCGGGGCAGGCCTCTCAGTGTGAGTTAATTACAGATCCGCAGGAGTGCGCCAGTCTCGAGCGCTCCTCAATTAGAATCCACTTGCTACTGCCGCCAGTGGAATATACACTGTTGCAGACTACACTCAACATCTGGAAGTTTTCAAAACAACAAAATATCTTCAGTTCTTAACCCATTACATGTTTTTGACATGGGTGAAGTAGAAATTAACGGAGATTGCTTTATACTGTAACAATTTGATTTCTCCTTGATGACAATCTGCTTGCGATATAGTTCGTAAAATAAATACTTGATTACATTAGCTTCTGGAATGGTTTAATTGTGAAAATCGACAGAATGATATTATATGCATCTTGCACTTTGATACCATCATTTCCTTTTCTTGTTTCTTTCTTTTTCCTTTTTAAGTCGTTCTTCGGGGGTCTAGCCTCCGGGCTTTTTTCGGGCGTAAAAATCATTACTGTGGGTTCCTTCGGAAGGGAAGTAAAGTCATTGGTCTACGGCACCTAAAAGAACCTCGAGCTTGATAAACAGGCCTCTGAGCAAAATAAGGCGCTGAGGAATCTATCAATTAAAAAGGGTTCATAAATAAAAACTCAGTTGCAATTTGATAGTTTTCAGAACTATCTACAATTTAGAAAGTCGAAACTTTTTAGCGTAAATCTAAAATATGATCATATCATCATTATCATCATCATCATCATCATCATAATCAAGTAAAAATTGATAATGTGCATTATTGGAATGCGAGTTTTCCAGATACAACACCCTCATTTATTTCTCGCCAATTACTTTTCTCCTCATCGTATCTCATGTAGCTATTTCTGCATTTTATCAGCTACGTTGTCTCCAAACGAGTTCAAGGCAAAACCTCTTTCAGAAATCCTCAGAGCCTGAGAATGATAGATCTGGTCTGTAAGGTGAATGCGGCAGAACCGTCAAACCCAAATAAATAATTGGTGACATGTTACTGGGTTCCGAGGCGTATTTGAGGGTTTGTATTGTCTTGATGGAACATCGTCTCTATTGTATTCATATCCAGGCCGATCTCGCCGTAAGCATTTTTTTGATTTGTGTTACTCATTTGAATTGACATCTAAGAAGTTGAAAATAAAACTTAGAAGCAATTTTTTAAAAATTTCGAACTGCTACAGGATTGAAAATAAGGAGTGGTAAGGTAGTCTATAATTTTTCCGGGTACTAAAATTCAGATAATTGTATATTATTTTAGCCGCATACACCTTTTTCCGTTTGAGACTACTAAGATAGCCTATATTTCCGTTATACTTTGTAGTGTAATTGTACAAAGCTTATCTAGATAGTGCAGAAAGCGTTGATTCGTATGTTAAGGATTGAAAACGGGGATTGATAGTTGAAGTTTTTGGAGGCTGTGGGATACTCATTTTGACCAGATCAAGTGTACTTAGTTCATATCAAAAGTACTGAACAAAGTTCAGCAAAATCAGAGGGAATTTTGGTGATATGAACAAGTATATCTACCTACAACTTTCCCCACCAAAGATTGAATTTCAAAACAATTTAATCCTTTCCATTTATCTCTTTGTGGTGTAAGTATTTAAAACCTGCCATGTCCAAAACAGAGTGCCAAAGAACTCGTTAATATTGATATTCAACGAAACATTTTTAAACCGGACGATATTGTTACAACTCCACCCGTCCAAAGTCTTCAGGGTTTAGCTTTCTGGAAGTATTTTGTACCTTATATCTGTGTGGAAGGATAATAGTTTTCAGTGCAGAAAAATGATCTAAATCGATGTGGTGGTCAGCGAGATTAACAACACCAAACTTGATGCTGGCCATGTACTGTCAGGATAGACTTGGAGAGAGTGTAAGTGGCGCGGAGACAAAAAAGAGTTATGGCCGTATTGAAGTAGCAGACCAGTATTATGAGCTGGACTCACAATTAATCTTCCTCTCCCTGGCTACTGCCCACCATCTCCAATGCTTTCATATGCAATTAGTACATGCTCTTTACACAAACTCAAATTAATAAATTCCTGTAGCATCAGCCTCCCACTAAAATATTACTGGTAAACCTGTCTATGCCCACACAACGGTACAAAGCTGCTTGGGTGGGGGGGGGGGGGTATTTGCACATTGCTTGATCACAGTTTAGGTTCAATACTGAAATTCTATTTATTTTTTATGTTACAAGGGAATTTAAAATATTCAAGGTGTTATAAATGTCCCTTTTTATCACACCAGATGTCTCTCATTGTAGGACTGTCAAAACTAGTTCTAGAGATCATATATTATTATTTTATATATTTAATACAAACCGGCAGGAAGTATCAAGACATACAATTCTGTCTTTCGCTTCGATATAAACATTTCAAAAATGACGTTTTATGATCTCTTGAATAACAAATCTGGTGTGTTGCACTCACATGACTTTCTCTACTCTTGCACTAACCATTCTTACAAACTGTTATTCCTCTATATTCTTCGTGTTAGTTGAGATAAACATTTGCAGAAATTATCTTATTGCTTATTTCCTTGTAGGAGCACGGGGAGTATGAGAATACAGTAGGCCTTGAGTGGTAGTCAAATATTTTAAAGCTTTGAGATTCCATTCTTTGGACGGTTAACATATAAGAAAATGAATAACAATGTTATATTTGATAGAAGTATAAGTTCTCCAAAATTCACACAAATAAGAAGGCATGGTTCACTCTACAAAAAAGTTTATTCAGACATAAATTGTGTATAATAGCAAGCATTTTTTCTATAGTAAGATTTGATCCATCTCTTACGGTTTATCAGTTGTGCAAAAGCCATCCAAAGTAAATACGACTACTGGGGCTATAGCCAGAAAATTCAAGATATACATTTCATTTTCATAAAACTATCTCAAACATATGGCATTTTAATCAAAATCGTTAGAGCCATTTTCGAGAAAATCCAAATTTTCGAAAAATGTTCCATGTAAAGGGTAGTTTAGGGTGAGGCTATTTTCTTCAAAATCTTCGTGTCGCATCCTTGAATGATATTAAACTTAAATACCAACTTTGGTTTTTAACCGACTTTTCGTTTTTGAGTTATGCTGTCCACAGACACACACACACGCACACACACACACACACACACACACACACACACACACACACACACACACATGTGGGCTTTCTTTTAATTTTTTTTTTTCATTCAGGAGGTCTGAAAACATATTTCCAGAGAAATCTCGATATCGAAGTTTTGTTGAAATACAATACTTCCCACAATTACTTTACGTAGTAGAGAAAGTCAAAAATTTGTCAAGCAGTAGCAGTTTGCGACAAACTAGTTAGAGGTATGGATCCCGGAAGAAGAAAAGTTTAATGAATGGTCATTTTCAAGTATTTGCCCAGATTGGCGCTTATCACTGTCTTGCTGCAAGGCACAAAATTAATAGCATACAAAGCGGTTTAAGTTAGGAACTCATTATGTGCTATACAAAGTAGGCTGAAAAATAATAAGAGCCTTTAAGATTGGTTGTGAAGATGAGTTGAGGCGGTGCTTCTAAACGCAACAAAAACATGCCGCTGTCGCCATCACTGAATCTGGCCCAGGGCAACACAGTGAGTGTCGTTTAGCTTTGCCTGATGGCCCCTGGCTCACACAATACACTTCAAGTAAATGTAAAAGTCGTTTAATTTGGCCCGCGGCCAGCAGCTTATGAAATTAAAGAAAATGGATGCGATATAAAAACGGAGCCCATTACAGAGGGCGTTTTCTTACTGAGGAATGTCGTGAAGAAGCTGAAGTAGCGAGCAACTCTCCACCATTTCTCTGGAATTGATTATAAAACATTCCGGCCAAACGGATATAAATGATACCTACTGCTGCAAAAGGCGGGGAATTTCATTCATTTACATATTGTCTTCCACAGCAACAGTTGACAATGTAAATGTACCGTAAATAAACAGATTAATATCATAGACCGTTTATTACTGTCCATTGAAATGGTTCTATGGTAACTTGTGACGCTCCAACTCGAAGGTCATGGGTTCGATTCTCGTGGCCGGCCTTCCTAAACCATGTAGGGATGCTTACACCCACCAAATGTTCTGTCCTTCCATTTCACCTCACTTCTCACTTCACTTCTCATCTGCTGAGTTATTTCATGGTTCTAAGAGTCGGCGAGAGTTTCAGCGTGGATGGCAGCTACTTGCTTGTCCTCCGAATCGGGAGAGATTTCCGAGTTCCAGACCCTCTAAGAGGCCTAGAGCCTGTAGGAGCAGACGAGAGTCGGAGTACCAATTTCAAATTTGTAGTTGTTAGGGTCCCTGCCCTCTGCTGTCGCTCTCCTTAGCTCTAACCACCTTTTGTAATCTCTTCCTCCCGGGAAGCGCCTTCTCAGACCTATAGGCACAACACATGTTCTACAGAACGAGGTGCTGAGTCACCCTTCTGAACTTTACCCTTATCTATCTACATACTACAACAAATAGACTTTCGATTCCATGGGAATTGTTAGACTCACATAACTTGGCCTAACCGCTATCGTATATACTCTTCTACAAAACTTACAAAAAAATTACTTTGCTATACACTTGATTTTAATCGACATACATGTTGCGTAATTGCACATTAGGCAGTAAATGCAAAAGAGATAGTACAAAATGCTGAAGCAATAGTCAAATATTATACTGGCTTACAAGTCTAGAAAAGTTCAAATCTGGGAAGTGCCTCTCATTGGTCGTCTTCGCTGATAAGCAAAACGAATTTTGCTCACTCCACTGGAGTCCGCTTCAAAGAAATTAACCTGATATTTAAATTACGGTTTTCTCTAGAAAATCATACGATTTCTAGAAATTTCCATGGAGCAACTATGATTATTATGCTAATTATGCATTCAAATTCACCCGTTCATTAAATGCACATCTGCTTACTGCACTTCGTTTATACCAGATGCACGTACGTTCAAACGCCACAGGATACTAGAATTTTCATGCCAGGATTCTGAAACGTGTATTGCATGCTCTGTAAAATATATCTAAAAATCGTATATGTTGCACTCACATGACTTTCTCTACTCTTATACTAACCATTCTTAAAAATGTTTATTCCTGTATCTTGGTATCAGTTGAGATAAACACTTGCAGAAATTATTTTATTGTTTATTTCCTTGTAGGTGCAAGGGGAATGTGAGAATACAGTAGGCTTTGAGCGATAGTCAAATCTTTTAAAACTTTCAAATTCCGTTCTTTTTGCACATTCTTCTTCTTCCAATTACCCTCCCCTTATGTAGGACTTACACCCCCTGGAACTTACAAACCAGTGCCTATGGTCAGACGCATGTCGGGGAGCACAGGAACCTATGGACCGGACAGAGGCGAAATGGATGATAGGAAATAATGGAGCAATTGGTGGAATGACTGGCGGGGGAAACCGGAGCACCCGGACAAAACCCGCCCTGACGCCACTTCGTCCACCACAAATACCACATGCGGGTCCCTGGGACCGAACCCGGGCCGCCTAGGTGGTAGGCGAGCGCCTCTTTGCACGATTAACGTATGAAAAATGGACAACGAGGTTGCATTTGACGGAAGTATGTTTTCTAAAACTCACACAAATGACGAGGAATAGGTATATCCGAAATGGTTCACTCTACCCCCCCCCCAAAAAAAAGTTGGTTTTAGCAAAATCTATATTTTTGGTATAGTAAGATTTGGTCTATCTATTACGGTTTACCGGTTATGCAAAAGTCAATCAGAGTAAATAGGACTACATGGGCTATAGCCAGAAAATTCAAGATACGCATTTCGTGTGTCATAAAAACATATCAAACATATGGCATTTTAATCAAAATCGTTAGAGCCATTTTCAAGCAAATCAAAATTTTCAAAAAATGTTCCCTATAATGGGTAGTTTAGGATGGAGAAATTTTCTTCGAAACCTTCGTGTCGCATCCTTGAAAGACATTAAACCTTATATCTACTTTGGCTTTTAATCGACTTTTCGTTTTTGAGTTATGCTGTCCACAGACTGATAGACACACAGACACATACACGGACCTTTTTCCAATTTTTTTTTTTTTTTTTTTTTTTGGGGGGGGGTGGGGATTCAGGGAATGTGAAACATATTTTCGGTGAAATCTCCACCTCGAATTTTTGGGTAGAATACAATACTTCCTCTACTTTAGTATACGTAGTAGAGAAAGTAAAAACTGGGCAAAGTAACTGCTTGTTCCTCGATCTACTTTATTTTAATCGAGATGGACGTCTGTAGAAACCGCTTTAATGCATATCTCCCTATAGGTGCAATGGGAATAGAAGAATACAGAAGGCTTAAAGCGACGGTAAAATCCTTTAAGAGCTAGTGGCTATATGATGGCTTGGACGCCCTATTCAGTTTGCATATCCAGGGGAAAAAACACCCCTATTCATAGTTTTTTTCTTACCTTTGTCACCTTGTATTTACCTGATGTATTGTAATGTTAATATCAATTCAACTTATGTTTATAATAATTCAGTCATACGCAGCTCTTTCGAGTGCTTATCAATTATTTACTTGTTTGTAAGCTGTAAGTTAAGCTTAACCATCTGTTGATATGTTGATATATGTATTTAAGTTATAAAATATACAATAATAGCTAAACGAATTTGAAATAAAAAGCTTAAACATTGGTTACATGAAAAATTACAACATAACTCAACACGACACGAATGGTTTCTGTAAAGCAAATTAAATTCAGCATGTACCTACTTAAGAAAGAAAGAAAGAAAGAAAGAAAGAAAGAAAGAAAGAAAGAAAGAAAAAGGAACGTAAATATGCGGCTATGGCTATTTGAACCCGAGCTTTTAATCCATATACACCTTCGTCGTCCTGGCAACATATCCATTACGCAAGATATTTGGCCTAAGAAGATCGTCCACTTGTTTTCTGATCATACGTTACAGCTGCAGTGGATATGATCAGCGGCGTGCATGGGCCCATCCAATTTTAAGGCACAATTCTGTAATTTGTATTCCTAGAACATAGGTTTCCTGTTTCAAATTCGTTGTCTATGAACCGCATATTTTCAGTAAAATTCTTGCGGTGTCATTCATTTACACCTGTATACATTCGGGGTTCCAAAAATATGTTTCCGGTGAAATCTCATCGACTTTTTTATTCCAATTAAATTTAAATTATTTTGTTGTTTAATGACGCTGTGAATTGCCAGGATCACATTAGAGTGGCCGGTGTGTCGGGATTTTGTCCCACAGGAGTTCTTTTACATGTCAGTAAACCTAATGACATGGAGCTGTCGTTTTTAAGCACACTTAAAAACCATCGGTCTGGGCCGGATTTGAACCCGCGACCTTGGGATCAGTAGGCCAGCTCTAACCAACTAGCCATCTAGATTGACTTCTGATGCAATACCTCCCCAGTTTACTGTACGTAGTGGAGGAAGTAAAAAAGAATGAGAACTAAATAACAGGTAAAGGAAATATTGGAAAATTGGCGCAAAGACGGTGAAACCGGAACCGTCGTACAGTTTAATCCTGAACGTTAGAAGATGATTATGACGATGATTGTCCTTGATTATAAGGTTTGTTGCGCTCATAAACACCAGGAAGCATTTGTGATTTGGATGTGGCTTGTGGCAAAGACAGGAGCTTTCTTGATATACCTCACTGCACTTCAGTCCTCTGGTGATCTTGGGTATAATTGATACTTTGGTATTCACACTTTCTTTGGAACATCCGCCATATACGATTATTAAGCCGGAAAATAGCGTATGATTTTGTGCCATTAGAATTGTGAGGTAATTACGTTTGTAAGTAGAGCAAATAAATTAGCAATAGGTAGGTGCATGTGCGTTGATCCATGCATGCGGTTCCTAGCCTTGGGGGGATGTAGCCCTTGTGGTTCAAGTTTCTGGAGCGCAGGATCCCTGAGGAGAGCCAACCAGGTGTAACACCATGGACTTGTACCTCTGTCTTAATTTCAGATCATTTTCCCTGTTGCTCCTTTCTAAATTTGAGTGTAATTTAAGACCCCCCTGCCGAATGTGTGCCTGCCGCCTCTCGGCCGTGACAGTCACCCTCCGCTGAGAAAATGTTGACCGAAAAGCGATACTACTATCGACCTTCCCTTGCTCCTCGAAATGTAATACTAAGCATGTGTAAGAGGACCATGAAGGTGTGAGCCGTGTAAGGAAAAGATAGACGTGGTCACGGATGGCAAGAAACGCCCACCTACCGAGATTTATTTCAACATTTCGTAAAATTCCGGGCTAATCAATCGATATTGTCAGCTATTTTGGGTCAAAGTTCCGGAATTCATCCAAAACCTTGGCCTATACATTTATAACTTGTTACAGAATTCCATACTTACTAAAAATGTGGTATTTATCTATACCGTTGCTTCAACTAGCTATTATTTTTAATTTTTCTATCACCAGCTACATTAAATAATCTACTTTACCCAGAAATCCAGTACCAAAAATACACTAAATAAAAAAAAATTTTAGAAAAAAGAAAAGTCTGTGTTTGCCTATGAATTCAAAAATAAAAATTTTATGTGTTGCACTCACGTACTCTTTCTCCATTCTTGTAGTAACCATTCTTACAAACTCTTATTCCTATATCTTCTTCGTGTTAGTTGAGATAAACATTTGTACAAATTATCTTATTGCTTATTTCCTTGTAGTTGCAAGGGGAATATGGGAATACACTAGGCTTTGAGTGATAGTCAGATCTTTTAAAGCATTCAAATTTCGTTCTCTCACATAAAAATGAATAATGATGTTCCATTTGACAGAAATATAAGTTCTCCAAAACTCACAAATCACAAGGAATATATCTAAAATGGTTCATTCTAAAACAATCATTTGGGCATATACTACGTGTTTTAGCAAGATCTGTATTTTTTGTATAGTAAGATTTGGTCTATCCCTTACGATTTAGCAGTTATGCAAAATTCATTCAGAGTAAACAGCAGTTTAGCCAGAAAATTCAAAATATACATTTCATTTGTCGTAAAAATATCTTAAACATATGCCATTTCAATCAAAATCGTTAGTCATTTTCGAGAAAATCAATATTTTCTAAAAATGTTCTATGTAAAGGGTAGTTTAGGGTGGAGGAATTGTCTTAAACATTTTCTTGTCGCATCCTTAAAAGATGCTAAACTTAAACAACTACTTTAGTTTTTAACCAACTTTTCGTTTTTTAGTTATGCTGTCCACAGACTGACAGACACACAGCAGAGAAAGTAAAAGGTAATATAATCAAACTTGGTAATAACTTGAACTTCTTCTAAGGATACGAGGTACGGCATGAAGATCTTCAAGAAATTTCCCTACCTCAACCAAACTACCCTTTTGGTGTAAAATATGAATTCAAATCTTATTTGTGGACTGACGTGACTTTCTCCACTGTCTTGTATAAGCTATCCTTAAAAACGCTTATTCTGCTTTGTACTTCATGCACCTACAGCATTGTCTTTTTTAGGAGCATTTTACTGAATTATTAAACCTAAAGCTTTCTCAAACGTTTTGGTGTAAAGCGATCCCACAGTGCCTCTAAAGACGATTTAACACCGTTTGGGATGGATTTGAATAACTTGATTTTTTGCCATTCTTGGTTACTTTTGCGTCTTATTCCACAAAGTTAGCAAAGTCTTATTCAAATATATCTCGCAGAAAGCATTATTTATCCTCTTTTTATATCCCAAAAAAGGACTTAGTTAACTCCTTTTATGGCATCTGCAAAGAATTTACTTAACTTTTACATATAACTTCCCTTATATAAATACATTTCCTAAGTTTTAACAGTTTTCTCCTAGATAAATCAACAGAAACCAATGAATTTCGGATTTCCCTTAGTGGATTTGGATAGGTTTTAATTGGTTTGCGCATCTATAATGTGGAAACACTACCTAAATCGAGATTAACATTTGTAGAAGTTGTATTAATACACATTTCCTGGTGACTACAAGAGGAATACACTAGACTAAAATGATAGTTCAATATTTTAAGAGCTCGTCACTATGTGATTAACTCTCCTATTCCATTTTCATTACATGGACAGGGCATAAAAAATGAATAACGACTTTACATTTGAGAAAAGTGTAAGTATTAGAAAATTCAAACAAATAATAAGGGACATTTCGAAAATGGTTAGCTCCATAAATCAATGTATTTGACATAAATTGTGTGTTTAATGAGATCTAAGTTTTTCGTGCAGTACGATTTTAGCTATCTCTTAAGGTTTGCTAACTATGCAAAAGTCATCCACAATAAAGAATATTTTAAGGGCTATTTCCAGAAAATTCAACATATACATTTCATTTATCATCAAAATATTTAAACATATGATATTTTAATCAAAACCTTTAGAGGCACTTGTGAGAATAAACAATTTCAAAATGTTTTCCATGTAAAGACTAGTTTGGGGTTGAAGGATTTTATTGTAAATCTTCCTATCATATCCTTAGAAGATGCTGAACCCAAATAGCAGGTTTGGTATTTAACACACTTTTCGTTTTTATGTTGTACAAAGTGACACATGCGTGCGCACAGACCTTTTTCAGGGGGTTCAGGAGCCTCAAAATATGTATTTCAGTGGCACCTGTCTCGGTATCTAACAGTTGGGTAGAATATATTACTTCCTCTGTTTTCTTTAAGTAATAAGTAGAAAAAGTAGAAGGAAGAATCGGAAACTTTCAGAACCTACATACCTAAGAATAGTCCGAAAAGTGCAAGGTTTAAAATAGAGTATTTCGGAAACGGCTAAGACTACGAAAAATACACAGAAACCCAAAACACGAGAACCGCTACGCGGTGTTTTTCCACTGCGCAAACGAAAACACGATAACAGCAGCTGATGTACACAAGGTCACGCGGTTGACTTGTTTTCCTCTGCTCTGGAAGTGCTGTATAGAAGTGACGGTGATATGTGGTTGAATATTACGCCGTGTTTTATTATTTTGTCCTGTACTTAGTCACAAAGTGTATTATGGCTCAGTACTTGTTTTCTACTGCTCAGAGTGTGTTAACTCAGTCAGCTCGCCAATTGAAAGTGCGATTTGTAGAAAGATTTCCAGGTGATCGGCGATTTCTATCTCTGGGGAAACAAAGTGTACAAGACAAACCCACACACCCTGAAAGAATTCAAACAAAATATCCGCCAGGAAATAGCCAGCATTTCTAAACGTGGACTACGGCGAGTGATGGATAGTTTCCTAAAGAGGTGCCAAAACGGTATGGAAAACGTCGGTGGCCAGTTTCAGCATCTACATTAATAGCATTGGTAAGTAAAGCCTTTAAATGTGTTACTTTTTTTAGTTTACAGTTACAGCGATGAGCGCCGAGGACGCGTATACATACAACACAGCGCAGCCGGATCGGAGTCTCTTGAATCACCCGTTATTTTATTACACAAACTGTATTTTAATGAGTTCTACATTTTTCATGTCATAAATATTTGTATATATCTTAATATTTTACCAATTATAGAAATGTATACTACATTTAGTAACATGAAGAAGGAGAAAATTGATGATTTATGTCCTATTTGACATGCGTTTGTAATGCATTATACTTTAGAGAGTTGAATTAGACTTGAAAAATTCAGTGTCGATCGGGATTCGAACAATAGATTTTTATCTCTGCGTTCCTATATTCTTAGCGTTTGAGCAACAATGGCAAGGCACCCGTGTGCGCATTTAACCTCAATTGTTCAAGTTCCTATCGCGGTAATTATTCAAAATAGGTAGATATAACATAGATATCATACTTTCAAGGGCTTGCAATGTTGCAAGCATTGTGTTATGTTTAAACATACTAATTTTTGTTGTAATTAGAGCTTTAGCATTATGTATACCGCATGACCAGCTGAAAGAAGTTAAATTTCAAACTAATTACTTCATATGCATGTTAGTAGAAATGCTAAGCGGGCAGTTTAATCCACGTAGGCGTTGCGTCAAGGATCACTGCTTACAGATGTCATGTATATGCAATCTTCGAATCCATCATGAAAATGTTAAAAGCTGCTTAATTGGTGTGCGTATGATATTAACACACATGTTGCATAAAGCAATGAAATTGACTGAATAATGGCCTGATTAAAGTCTCTTTACATGTTACAAACGACATTTGTGCATGATAAATATAAAATTAATAACAAAAATGAAGGAATAAATTACGTGCAGAATACTAATGTGGGCAATAGAAGCAAATGACAGTAATGAGGCTGTTGGGTGGGCGTGGCCAGAAAATTTCCCAGCGACAAACAAGAGACCGGTTTAAGAGAGCATCGCCTTCTGCACATGATATTCCTCAAGAGGCTCACCTTTCTGCTAATGTCCTCTTTCAGAGAACACTGAAGCTGTGGGAATAATACACATGTCCAGCAGCGCTTTATTCGACACTGTGTAAGGCAGGGCCACTCGAATTAAACAAAGTCTGCCCCAAAGCTTCCCTAACATGAACTAATACTAAACAAAATCTGATGTGTTGCACTCACATGACTTTCTCTACTCTTGTACTAACCATTCTTACAAACTCCTATTCTTCTTTCATCTTCGTGTTAGCTAAGATAAACATTTTCAGAAACTATCTTATTGTTTATATTCTTGTAGGTACAAGGGGATTATGGGAATACAGTAAGCTTTGAGCGATAGTTTTAAAGCTTTAAGATTTCGTTCTCTTTGCACAGTTGATATAAAAAAAATGAATCACGATCTTCCATTTGACGAAAGGTTGTTTTCCAAAACTCGCACAAATATTACGGGTTTCAATACAATACGTGTGTTTAAAGGTAGTTTCATGACAAATGAATTGTGTATCTTGAATTTTTTGGGGGAATGGCCTCTGAAATCTTCTTCATTTTGGATTTCTTTTGCATAAACTGTAAGAAATAAACAAAATCTTAGTACACAAATACTGTAGATATTCCTAGCATACAATAAATGCCTGTCAAATGCGTTTCTTGTTTTAGTTAAACACGTCCGAAATATCCTGCTTCCTGGATTGCATTTTAAAACATTTGTGTGTTTTTCAGATGCGACGTTGTTAGTTTTATCTCTCTCTCTCTCTCCCTCTCTCTCTGCCGTACAAATAGAACGTAATTCCAAAGTCATCATATGGCGACCAGCTCTTAACAGATTTGACTATTGCTTAATATTACTGTATTCCCCTATTCCCGTTGTATCCGTAAGGAAATGTACAATAAAAGCTTTTCTGCAAACGTTTATGCCGATTGCTCGTGCAAACAAACAATGTCAAAGTCAGCACATGCCGACAGATCTTGAAATCCGGGAATAATCATGGTGCGCTTTTTTCCTGCTATGCAAATTTCCTAAACATTTGGCATTTTCTAAGACTATCTTCCGGGCTATGAGACGGCGGTCCACTGGGATTTCTCCCTTCCTTCCCAGACGTTTCATCTGCGGTTACGGTAGACATCTTCAGTGGGTCTCCGACAAAATTGTCTACCGTAGCCGCAGATGAAACGTCTGGGAAAGAGGAGAGAAACCCCTGTGGACCACCGCCTCATAGCCCGGAAGATAGTCTTAGTATATCTATCAGACACCGGCCGTGTAAACCTACTTCTTCAATATGGTATTTTAATAAAAAGTCTGATGTGTTGCACTCACATGACTTTCTCTACTCTTGTACGAACCTTCTTACAAACTCTTATCCCTATATCTTCTTCGTGTTAGTTGAGATAAACATTTGAAGAAATTATCTTAATGCTTACTTCCTCGTAGGTACAAGGAGAATAGATACTATGGAATTATAGTAGGCTTGGAGCTATAGTGAAATCTTTTAAAGCTTTCAAATTCCGCTTCCTTTGCATGATTAACATATAAAAAAATGAAAAATTATTTGGACATAGACTGTATTTTAGTGAGATATACTTTTTTTGTGTTGTAAGATTTGGTCTATCTCTTGCGGTTTACGAGTTATTCAAAAGTCATCCATTTCATGGGCTATAGCAGAAAATTCAAGACATACATTTCATTTGCCATAAGAATATTTCAAACATATGACATTTTAATCAAAATTGTTTGAACCATTTTCAAAAAAATAAACATTTTCGAACAATTTTCCATGTAAAGTGTAGTTTAGGGAGGAGCTGTTTTCTTCAAAATCTTCATGTGGCATCCTTAAAAACTCATTAAACTTAAATAGCAACTTTAGTCCACAGACTGACAGACACATACACTCGGATCTTTATCTGAAAATCCTTCTTCTTCTTCTTCTTCTGTTTTTTTTCTTTTTTTTTTTTTTTTTTTTTTTAATTCAGGGGGCCTCAAAACATAATTCTGGTGAGATGTCCACATCAAATTTTTGGGTAGAATACAATACTTTCTCTACTTTAGTGTACGTAGTAGACAAAGTAATAACATTATAGCCGTATTTGAGAAAATTAAAAATAACGAGAATGTTTTAATGCAGTTTAAACTATAACATTTTTCTAAAAATGTTGTCGGCCGCCAGCGGGGGTGATGGGTTATCGGCTGCCACACACTACTGCTTGTAAACCAGGATGACAATGGGCAGGCCAGAACAAAGGTCTAAACCAAATAGTACGAGATGCTTCGAGAAGTCCGATTTCCAGAGAAATCGATGGGACCTAATGTTCGGCTGTATAAGCGAGTCGGACGGGCAGTGGGTTTAGTGTAGAGAAACTTTCAAGTCTGTGTTGAGCCAGTTAGTGTTGAGTGTTGTGAGTGAATGAGTAAGACTGTCAGAGTGAGGTGCGGACAGTGTATCAAGGTTACGATACAACACAACACTTGTGAGTTGGAAGTTCACTACGAATAATTGTAAACTGTGTTAACGATAAAACAGAGAACTGTGTTTTGTGATTCAGATTTAGAAGGAGTAAAGTGACATTAAAAGTAACTGGACTTGCCATTTGTCACAGTATGTTATTTAAATTTAGAGTAGGTACCCCAATAGTGTATTATGTGAGAAAGTATTGAGTTTTTGCACAGTAATTTCTTTATTTAATCATATTATGTATGATAATTTTCAAGTAAATAGCTTTAAAATCAATCCAGTCCGTATGTCTTATCTGTAGCTGACATGATATATGCAAATTTTGCGGAGGCACATCAGAGAAGAATTGTGGGCATCTGGGGAAGCCAATTTGCCATTTTAAATCAGTGCCCAATGTTATCGTATTCCTGTATGACTAACCCAGAACTATGCACGTAAACCAGGTTGCTATTGCACGTGTAAAAAGGTAATCAGATGCACACACCACCTCCTTACTTACATACTGCGCCTGTGAAGACCTGCAGGCCAGTAGAACGCCTCCTGAAGTTGCGTAGACGACATAAATGGAAGCCAGTGTACAAACCTCCACGGGGAAGGTGCCTGTTATATTAGATGCCAGTGGTAAGTTACAATGTGAAACTGTTAGGGGCCCTATCCTCTGCTGTGTCTGGCTCCTAGATTGGCGGGCCTGCCACTTCTCTCACCTCGTCCGTCCGAGGGTGCCCGTTATGGTGTACATTACAAAAGGCCACAGGGGTCGAGGTGCCGTCCGTTGACCCTGCCTTACTTACTATAAGTACGTTGTAGGGTAAGTAAGAATCACCTTCATTTGTTGATCTTGGTTGCACCACTCAAGGACGTCTTCATTATCGGTTAGCGTTTCTACTAGTAGCCCACCTGTCTCATTAACTACGGTAGATACTATTCAGCTTAGTAGATACACGCCGCCTGGCACCACATTGATACAAAAAATCGGATGTGTTGTACTCATATGACATTCTCTACTCTAGTAACAACTATTCTTACAAACTCGTATTCCTATATCTTCATGTCAGTCGGCATAAACATTTGCAGAAATTATCACATTGCTAATTTTCTTGTAGGTGCAAGGGGAATATGGGAACACAATAGACTTTGAGCGATAGTCAAATCTTTTAAAGCTGGTCGCTATATGAAGGGTTTGAAATTCCGGTTCCTTTGCACGGCCAAGAGATAAAAAAGTGAATAACGACCTTCCATTTGAGAAAAGTTAAAGTATTGCAAAACTCACACAAATAAAAAAGATCTTCGAAATGGCTCACTCCACAAAAAAATGCATTTTTCACTTAACTTGAGTGTTTTAACGAGATCTAAAGTTTTTGTAGGTATGCCTAGTAAGATTTGGTTTACCTGTTATGGTCTACAGTTATACAAAATTCATCAAGAGTAAACGGGACTACGTGAACTATAACCAGAAAATTCAGAATACACATTTCATTTGCCATAAACATATCTTAAACATATGGTAGTTTAATCAAAGTCCTTAGACCCAGTTTTCGTTTTTGAGTTATGCTGTTAACGGACCGACACACAAACACACGCGCGCGCACCGACCTTTTGCTAAAAACGCTTTTTTTTAGGTTCAGAGGGGCTGAAGACATATTTCTGGTGAAGTGGAAACTTTGGATCAAATACAGTACTTACTACAACATGTAGCAGAGAAATACAAATACATAGGTAGGTGTGTTTATTGTCCAACTCCCGAGGCCTCGGTTGATCTCCAATCTACTGAACCAAGTTTGGTATTTATGAAACACTGGTTTTTGAGTTAAGGTTGGTTCATAACTTTCCTATAAGGGTAATCAGAACGGTAACGCGAAGCAAGCAGTTGTCAACATTTTGATTTGCAACATCCCGGTAACGAGAACGGCAAGGCATATTATTCATCAGCTTATCAATAGAAGGCAAGGTCGATATTGCGCATTGGGAATTCATTTGTGTCTAACTGACTAATAATCTTTTTTTCTAGTTTGCAACTAGTGAGGGCTTTAGCGATTGTTTAATCCCATGTCGCCTTGAATAATTTTTTCAGCGAAAAATCTAATACGTACGGTAAGAATTTGCCGTACCATAATAGGAACGATGGAGTTTACATTTCTGGGGCTCGGGAAAGCATCCCGTCGGTTGTGAACTCTCCCATTTGAACACATATATTTCAACTTTCTCGTTCTGGTTATTGTTACCGTTATGCCTAATGCATAACGGTTATATTATTATAAATTCACTGGAGCTCAAAACGTGTATTTGTATATCGATACCTCGATATGGAATTTTGGGGTGGTGTGCTCTAGGTAAAGGGCAAGAAAGGAAGAGACTGATGAAGCTCCCTCAAATGACCTTAGTTGAATGTGGTGAAATGGAAACTGGCGGAGTAGGAAATGTTAGTGCAAGCTCTTGTTTAATCTGGTCGATCTACATTTTTAATAAAAGGGAGCATTCAAGTGAAAAGAATGCCGCCTTGCCTGTATAAGGGCAATTACAGACAGATGTCGCTCGCTCCAAACAAGTTGGCCTGTTCTCTAATTTAGCCCTCTTAAATGTTGACGCTTGTTCTAATTAATCTTGGACTGGTGTGGCGAGATTCCGATAGGAAAACATCTTTATCCAATTAGAGGGAAGCCTGTCGCCCCGTGACAGGCCGACATGCACAGTGGCCACATTCACCAACGGGCCTACGCCCCTATAGTACCTACTTTCAACATTTTCAAAAGAAATTGTTTAAAAACTGGTAACAAATTGATTGATTGTTTGATTGATTGATTGATGATTGATTGATTGATGATTGATTGATTGAGGTTGAAATAGTGTCGTACGTAAACTGGTAAGTGCGGGTAATTCCACTCGTTTGAAGGTGATCAGCGTCATATCGAGATATTCCTCCTTCGAAACCAAATTTAGAATTTGCGTTTTTCACATTCTCTGCCATACCTATGGGAAATACCGAGCTAAGTGACGCACGATATAGTAAATGTTACATATTATGCCATTGTAGATACAGAGAGACCCAAAAACATCCGAACCACTGTGGGGTGTTTTTCCGCAGCTGCTGTACACAAGGTCATGCGATTGAATTGTTTTTCTCTGCTCTGAAAGTGCAGTATTGAACTGACGTGATAACGTGTGATTGAGTTATTACCAGTGTGCTTTATTATTTCGTCCTGTGCTTAATCACAAAGTGTATTATGGCTCAGCATTTGTTTTCTACTGCACACCGGTATACGAGTATATCATAAATGTTGTATCATCATTATCAGGGCAAGACATTTTGGTACTTGCTTCTTGAAGTTTAGAAATGCCCACGAAACGCCGGTCAGTGACAGCGTAAACAAAGCTGCCTCTTAGGTGCACGCAAATAAACAGCGCACAAAGTAAACGTATACCTGCAGATGAGCAGTTAATTTGAAATTATATGCAGGTTTACAGGGTAGCCATTACCTAAATGAACTTCGAGATACGAAAAGGGGCAATATAATAAAATATTGAATTATGTACCTATAAATAAGTATCTAGCGCAACAGCCCTTCGGGGACCAAGGATTAGGATTACCACCCGGCCGCTGTGTCCCCACCGCTGCCCACTACAGGCATCTTGAGTAGGGTGCAGAACTGGAGAGTGGGACATGGTCAATGCCGTGAGCCCTACCGACCGGTTTTGTGCTCTTCGCGACTAGCGGCCGCTACTTCTTAATCAAGTAACTCTTCAATTAGCCCCTCAGGAACCTAACAAGGCTGAGTGCTTCCCGGACCAGGTCTCCTAGCGGTAGTAAAATCCCCTGCTCCATACCTTCTGTCATGACAAGCTTCGGAGGAGGGATTTCGCACCTCGACCTATGGAAGATCTTTTGTGTTTACATCCCGCAGGGCTGGGAACCTCAGAAGACACTACAGCAGAGGGAAAGTTCCATAAAATCTATAAGCTGAAATTCCCCGGTGGTGACTCGTGCGACCAGTTCCCTTCCCCCTTCGGGATTACACATCCCCCACATCCCGTAGGGGGCCTCGGAACCCGGAAACCTCTCCCGATCCAGAGGACGAGGGTTCACAGAGAGCAAATTCCGTGCCATCAACGCCAAAACTCTCGTGACACTTAGAACCCTGAAAGAGTCAACAGGGAGGAAAGGTAAAGTGAAATGAAAGAGAGATGAAATAGAGGGATATGAAATTCGGGGATGTAATTATCCTCACCTAGCGACCCAAGAAATCTCAGAAAAAAGCCCATGGGTCCAGAAGGTTGGCCACGGCAATCGAATCCCTAACCTCTTGACGATATCGCCTGAGCCACTCCACTCGGTTATGTTAGATCAGCGATGACCAACCTTATCTCTTTGGAGACGCTTACGTAATTAGCTGCTGTTCTCCACCCCACTCTTTCACTCGGAGGGTGAATCACGCCTGTGGCAGTTAGACTCACAGTGACGGACAGAAACAAGCAATTCCAGGGCAGTTTCTAAGTAATACCTTGAATTTTCTGAGAATATCCTCAAAAGACCTCTTCATTCTGGATGATTTTTGCATAAATGATAAACAGCTACAGACAGACAAAAACTTACTAAATAAACAATGCTGATGTTGGTAAAACACACACTTTATGTCAAGTACTTCTTTTTTCTTTTGAAGGAACCATTTCCGAGATATTCTTTATTATTTGAAAATTGCCAATACACTTTTCTCAAATAGGAATATGTTCTTCGTTTTTTATCTCTTGGCCTTGTAAAGACAACGAAATTTCAAAGGTATCGCATAGCAACCAGCTCTTAAAGCACTTCACTATCGCTTAAAGCCTACTGTATTCCCATATTCCTACACCTACAAGAAAATTAGCAATAAGATACTTTTTGAAAATGCTCTTGTGGATTAAAGTGAGGTAAATAAATATACATTTGCAAGAATGCTGTGTATAAGAGTGAGTATAGCTCTACATATGTTTGTGAACAGTTTCTCCAAATTGAACTATATTAAAAGTCTGTATCGCAAGGTGTTACGCGACGATCACTTGGTGTATCTTCTAAGGCTATGCACTTCGACTTTGTCGCCAAATATTGATAGACTTCTTAAACGTTCTAAATAATTAACTAATGAGCAGATGTTTATCGCATAAGATTTGAAAGTCTTTTCGTAAAACAAACTCAACTACGTGTAACCAATCCGCCACTGCAACAGTATGCACGTCTGAATCTTAAATAATGTCAAAGTCCACCTGTAGTGGAAGGAGGTAAATCCAACCTCTCCTCTTTCGCAATTGTTGGACATCGCTGTGTTAAATTGTATTGGGTATAGAATATCATGCTGATACAGTGTGATATATTTACGTTTTTGAATAGCGACATTAGAATTAGTGAAAGACTAATGTGTGTGACTCGACTGCTTCTATAGCCTTCATAAACTGCCCGAGGTCGAGATGACTTTGGCACACATTTCAGCTTCAAGTTCATCCCACACACTCACACACCTGCAGATAACGGATTATGTGATGTTTGATTGGAGAAAGCTGTCAATTTGAGTATAAGACGGACATAACTAATGCATTTAATAATGAAACAGTGTGGTCTTGTCAAGTTCACAACACATGAAGGAAATGTTGTAACCTTGAGCATGTATTACATTTTAGCGCATGCGTTGTGAGCTAATGACCTCTATTTACAGAAAGGCTGTTTTGTCAACCGGCACACAGGAACACGGGAAACAAAAACGAACAGAAATATCGACAGTTTCGGATCTCTGTGCTAACGGACATGGATGTGTTGCTGTCTCTAAGGGTTACGGAGCCGTAACCTCACCATGCAATTGTGGACCTTAGAGATGCGGTACGTTCTTCCGGCGGAACAACATGGAAGCACCGGAAGTGGCTATTAACCAGCGTTAAAGCGCTATCACGTCAGCAAGCGGTGCGTGGAGTTGGACCTTTTGTTGTACAACAATACTCACCTGCCGCTCCACAGGGCGTCTCTGCTGTGAAAAAAATAATGCGGTACTTCTTTGCAAGCATTAAACATCGTCCTCAAATGTGAATATTCCCAACAGCCTATTCTATCCTGCAGGATTCTTCTAAACAAGATGAAACGCTAAGTGTTAAAGAGATACGGAAACTAAGGTTTAGACCAGAAATAGCACAATTATGGTAACATACCAAAAATAAATAAATAAAAATAAAAAATACTTGACAATTTTCAAGGAAATAAACTGCACTTTACATGGAGTATTTTTCGTTATTTTTTTATTTCTCCAAAAATAGCTCAAACCATTTCAACAGAACTGCCATATATTAAAATATTTGCATAACAAATATGCAAATGAATTTTTTGGGAACATTCAGTGAAATCTCTTCACTCGGAAAGAACTTTGTATAATATTGTACAACTAATCAACCGTAAGTATTTACGGCAAAATCAACAATGCAAATTGGTATTGTATGTAGCTTAGTTAGACACACAATCTTATCCAAGAAACAAACACAGAACACATAAACAAAACACAAACATCTCATTGTTTACAGTTAATCACAGCTTTACTATTCAAAATTAGACTGAGAGACTTTTAAACCAGAGAAATGGCTGATGTCTTTGCGAGAGTACGGCAGAATAGGGCACGTCGATGCACTCTCTTTTGTTAATCACAATGGGCGTGCGTTTCAACATTTACTTTGACAGTAAAGCTGCAATTAACTGTAAACAATGATAAGTTTGTGTTTTGTTTATGTGTTCTGTGTTTGTTTCTTGGATGAAGATTGTGTACCTTACTAAGATAAATGCAATTTACTAATTTACATTGTTGAATTTGCCGTAAATACTTAAACTTGGTGGGAGGCAGCAATCTATTATATTAACTCGTCTAGCGCTTAAACAAAGCACCGCAGCAAAAAACTTTCCCTAGTTAAAAAATGTTTAAAATACTGTTATCTATCAGCACCCAAAGTTTCTCGGTTTAATTTTGGGACACCTTTATATTATTACTTATTTGATTTATGGCGAAAATAAAGCTTAGGTTGTGCTTTTATATCTATGAACATGTGTTTGAAAACATTGTATATTAGGTATATTTAAAATCATATTAAATTACTCATTTTTCTCGGAAACAATTATTTTCTTTTCTTATATTCAAAATCAATCTTCTCCCTTATGAATCTAGCTTGAGATCTAACAATTTTTTCCAATGTAGTTCAGAATATGGGTACTAAAACGTCCGATTGTAATTATGATATTGGTTATAATTTTTAAAAAATAATTAATATAAATATGCACTTTTTGGTTTGCACCTTGTGGTATTTAAAATTGTTTTAAGAAAAACTGTTCATTATATAAAATTGTACGTCCCTCAATTTGTTACAAAGGTAATAAGAGATATAATTTTAAAAAAATCAACTTTGTAGTTCAACACCTGTTATCGAGCGGGATGGCTCAGGCGGTAACGTCTGTGGCCCGCATTCGGGAGGTCGCGGGTTCGAGCCCTGTGACATGGGTTTTTCCGTGGTTTCCCCACGTCACTTAGGCGAAAGCTGGGTTCCATTATTTTATACCACGGTTTCCTTTCCATCATTTCGCTTCATTCCATTTTATCATCTTTCAGGTGTACTTTGAGGCGTGTAGTGTTGGCAGTGCCGGGCAGATGGCGTGGGTGATTGCGCGTGGTAACGGCTGTTCTCGGCGCTAGGTGGCGTTTGGCCGGCCCTTGTCCTCCGTTGGGGGGACGGGGCGCTCAGTGCGATTCCGGACTTGCTGTGTGATAGCTGCTCGGCGGGGCCTGGCGCCAGGATGAAGCACTTGTTAGGGACTGCCGCGCGTCTCTGTGGCCTGTCTAGCTGCGACCCTGTGTGGCACCTTCGGTTTCCTCATTTCATCCCTGCCTCCTGGGGGGTGGTAGCCTCAATAGATCTGTGTAGGTCGACTGAGCGAGGTGTCCCCTTCTGTATCTGTACCCGTTACCCTTTTCTACTCTTTCAACACCTGTTGGAGGAGATATTGGAATGAAATTTGGTACACTCATTTTCTTTAGTTGCTGGAAATGCCTGTGCAAAAAGTTAGTCTGTAGCTTCAATAGGTGCTTGAGAAAATCACCTTTCTCACTTCGGTGTTTCCTTAAGAAACAACTGAAGTGTTATTACTCGGTGGACTGTGGGGTTTCTTAACGTTGATTTTTATAATTTCTAACTCAAAACACATTGCACATACAGTCTCTGTGGGTAAAGAAAAACTCCCAACCACACCAGGAATTGAACCCGGAACCTCTGGATTGAGAATCCAGAAAGCTGACCACTTGACCACATAGGCAGTCTTCAGTGTGATTATAATGGTAGCGAACATGGTATGAACACATTTATCTGATTACAGTGCAGAATTTCTCAACAAAACAATTTAGCGCCTACATAAGGTTTTAGTAATAAATTATATTTATGTCTGCTGACATTTTTACATGCGGCGGATTTATTAGTGTGTTGTGCAGTTGTTGTTTCCTTCTCATAATTGCTTACCTTGGGGAATAAAGTCATTTCTGCCTTATGTAATCCATGTGAGGGAGGCTGTGAGGCGTTAAGTTGTTAGCACTGATAAAATGCACTTCCGTTTCATGTTGTGTTTTAAGTGACTCATTGTCGAGACTGCTATATCCTGTATGAAGTTTAATCATCGCCCTTTACTTTATTGCCCTTGGAAACAATCCCGGCGTTCTGCAACAGGAATAATGTTTAATTGTAATGCGCAAAACGAATTTCCTTCACAGGCTTTTAAATTTGGGAGCAACCCAAATTATCATATGCTTCTCAGAAATAAAACAAACTCAGAAGTGCATTCTTTTCTTTCCCTTAAGGACACCGGGGAGTGAATTTCCATGAAAATATAGATTTTTTCGTGTGTATTCTAAAACATAGTACAGATCTTTAGCTCACGGGCAGTAAGCCCTCTAATTTGGCTATTTAAATATAGCAGCCCAAGGATTACCCCCCCCCCCCTATTTTCCACACGTTAACCTCAATTTGCCATAACTTCATTTTTGAACACTTGTTGTGCACTTTTCTCAAAGCGTATTAAAGAAAAGCCTTGAAAATTTTACTGTAGGTACCTATATGGTCATCTACTTTCACTACTGAGCTAGCCTTGTTTAGAAATCGTATTAAGTTTAATTATTTTTAATAAAAATAACTTCTTAGTATTCTTTGTCTCATTACATATGCAACATTTTTATGGCGTGCATATTTGCTTAGCTCCACATATCAAATTATCCATTAAATACCACAGGAAAAAAATAAGATGACTTTAGAGTCAAAGCTTATAGAGAAAAATGCACAAGAAGTATGAGCTAGAAAATTTGTTGTTAGAAAACATGGTCACACATAGGCCACTCTTGCACAAAAGCTTTTAAATTTAACCTATATATTTTATGTAGAAACATTTGTTCTCTAAACATCCCAAATTTCATTTAAATCAGGCTTATTTTGGCAGCAAAAACTAAAATTGAATTAGTCACATACCTTGAGTATGGCAAAGGTAAAATCACTTCCTGGTGTCATTATTATTATTATTATTATTATTATTATTATTATTATTATTATTATTATTATTATTATTATTATTATTATTATTATTATTATTATTATTATTATTATTATTATTATTGTTATTGTTATTGTTATTGTTATTGTTATTGTTATTGTTATTGTTATTGTTATTGTTATTGTTATTGTTATTGTTATTGTTATTGTTATTGTTACTGTTACTGTTACTGTTGTTATTATTATTATTATTATTATTATTATTATTATTTTTATTATTATTATTATTATTATTATTATTATTATTATTATTATTATTATTATTATTATTATTATTATTATTATTATTATTATTATTATTATTATTATTATTATTATTATTATTATTATTATTATTATTATTATTATTGTTACTATTATTATTATTATTATTATTATTATTATTATTATTATTATTATTATTATTATTATTATTATTATTATTATTATTATTATTATTATTATTATTATTATTAACGTTATCGTTATCGTCACCGTCACCCTCGCCATCGCCATCATCGCCACCGCCACCGCCATCGCCATCAACATCAACATCATCATCATTATCATCATCACTATCATCAGCATTATCATCATTATATAGATTCTACAAAGTATACCTAGAAAAGTATGTTTTTCTATCTCCTTCATGTTAACCGAAATAAACATTTACACAAATGCTATTTTTACATGCTTCATAGTGGATACAAGGGGAATACAGCAGGTTTGAACGAGTCACATCCGTCGCTGTGTTATGACTCTGAAAGTTCGTTCTCTTTGCATAACCGCCAGCAAAGAACGACTAGCGACATGAAAGAAGTTTAAGTATTTATATTTCAAATCAATAATGGAATATCTCGGAAGTGGTTAACGTCACGCAAAAAAGAGTAAAGAAATGTGATGACATAAATTGTGTGACTAATATCTGTATTATTATCAGACCATTGTCATTTTATTAAGTAGCCTGCAATTAAATAGATTGTTTGACATCCATTCATTAAACGCATCTCGATCATATTGTACTTTTTAATAAGAGTGAAATGGTTTCTCTGAGTCTTGCCTGGTGTGCCATTCTGTTTGCTTTATGCTTCCACGTACCTAGTAGATACAGAAGGTATTGCATTCCAACCTACAATTTGATACCTATTGCTATTTCACCTCAAATGTATGTTTTGAGTCCCCTGAATCGAAAATAGGACTTTTAAGAAAGTATGCATGTGTGTGAAAGGTTGAATGGGCGAGTGTTTGAACAGCATAACCCAAGCCTAGAAGACTCGTGGGATACCTCGAGCAACCTTCAACCTTTTTACCTGCTAAACACATAGTTATCAGTGCGAGGCCGTGATTAGGCTGCGCTCTCTAAGCCCCAGTTACACAGCCCTGACATAACGCCCGCTAAATACCAAACTTGGGATTGAAGTTCAATATCTTCAAACGAAGACACGTAGATTTTCAAGAAAATCCCTCCTCAAACCCCTCTTGACAATCAAATATTTTTGTAATTTTTTATTTTGTCAAAAATGGTTACAAAAATCTGGTTTAAATATGTTTAACATATTTCATATTTATTTACACGAAAAATAAAATTTATACCTATATTGAATTTTCTGGAAATAGCCTGTGAAGGTTTTTTCGTTGGGAAGGAATTATATACAACTGATAAATAATAAGAGATATACAAAAATGTGCCGAACAAATAATGTGTACCTACCTACCTTTTTGAAAACCAGCATTATTTCGAATACCTTTTTTGTAACATCAGCCATTTCCCAGATATCTCTTGATATTGGCTTGTTTCTTTAATACTGTGTAATATTTTCCTACTGCATTATTCAGTTGTTTCTCGCGATGCCATGGAAGAATTATGGAATTTTTAGGCCATAATATAGCGACTCGTTTTAAAACTCTTGGCTACCGATTCGGTTTCTTCATCCCACTTGTACGTTCTATGAATCATATAATGAAGTTATTTATGCAAATGTTTATCTCGATTGATCTGAAGTAGAGAGAAAAATGAGCTTACTTAATAATAATTTGTAGCACCTACATAAAACAAACGGTAGTGCGTAGGGTGTAATATTTAATAATAGAGTAGATTTGCGGCGTTCTGTACAAAGCCTTAGGTAATCTGAGTATTGTGTGCTGAATGTGTGCAGTACTTGCCTCCCAATTTGGACGTTGTGTCTGAAATTAGTAGTGTCCTTGTATGTGGCGAGGGGCGAGGCAGTGATTGATGGGAGGGTAAGCGTGAACCGTGGTCAATAACGGAATCGGTTGGCTTTCCACCCATCAGTCACCCAGCATCCCTGACGACAGAACAACAGAGTTCCCACACAGTGACTCAGCCTGCCTCATGGACCCTTTCCATCTATGTATTTATTACTCCTCCGCCATAATTTCTCTCCATAAACTCGTGCTCTTAAAAACCAATTATATCTTCGTAGCAAATGTATTACTTAATCCTCCATCTACATATAGTAAGTACAGAGGAAATATTGCGCTTAACCCAAAAATCCGGTAGCCAGATTTCACCAAATACACCTTTTTTTTTAATTTCACTGCAACCACCCCTTCCCTCCCAAAATGAATCACTTTTTCTGTATTCTCCCAAATACCTCCGTAGATTTACCAGAAACATACATGAGGCTTCTCAATCCAATAGAAGTATTTATCTTATGTGTTTTTGTGTATGTATTAAATTTTCTAGGAATAGCCTGTGAACTGCTCCTCATTCTGAACGACCTTTATATGTCTGGTAGAACGTAAGAGGTAGACTAAATCTTACAGAAAGGTGTAGATCTCGTTAAAACAAAAATTTACCTCTTTTTGTGTGCAATGAAACATTTCCGAAATATTCTTTGTTATTTGTTTGAATGTTTCAATGCTTATACTTTTCTAAAATAGGAATACGTTATTCGGCTTTAAAAGATTTTACTATCACACTCTACTATATTTCCATATTCCTCTTGCACTTACAAGACAATTAGCACAATTGTATCTAATTAACATGACGTAGATACAGAAATAAGCATTTGTCAGGATCCTTTGTACAAGAGTAGAAAAACTTATGTGAGTGCAACACATCAGATTTATTTTGCTACCATTATCGAACTTGATCCTGTCTGAGCCTCCCTTTAATGTGATAGTTGAAATAATTTCTGTTTGTAATTATTAGTGTTGTGGACATTATGCGTAAAATCACAGAAGAAAGAGGGAAAAAAAGTCTCCGAAGTTATGGAAACCAAAGTTAAGCTAATGAACACCATTGCTCTTGAGCAACTGTTCAAGAGGTTAAAAGCCATCGTTATGACCTTCGATGTTGAATGAATGAATATTTATTTCTCGTTTCTCACAATTACGTAACTATCAATAATACAATTTATTTCCCTCTCTTGGAGTTGCTTATTTTAACATTTCCACTTATTATGAATGTATATATGGGGAAGTGCATTCTTACTTTTAACTCCCAACTTTCATTCTACCACCGATATATTTTAAGCTAAATTCTACGAATTCTAAGGCGTGCTCAATTTTTCCTATGTTTAGTAAGCCCGCTATTCTCTCTTGTAGTATTTTTGTTCTTCCTGAATTTTATTCTTTATAAAACATTTTAAACTTTTCTTCCCTCCATCTCTAAACATGTACAACTTCATAGGACCCCACATATCCGTCCTATATGTATTTACTTCTAATTTTAGTCTCAGGGAATGGAAACCGTATGCATGACCTTAAAATCTAAAATGCACTTTTCAATCTCTGGTGAACATATTATATAGTCTACCACACTTTGACTCTTCTAATTTACAAATGTATAACCCCCTTCTAAATTTGACCCTTTACATCCATTGCGGATCATGTTAAAGGCGGCACATAAATGGAACATTGAAAAGAAAATATACACACAGATGGCCATGATGTGGCACTTAAGCAGAAGCCGGAGCTTAAAAAGTCAATCAATCCTATAATGGGATGAATCGCTTGTTATAATATGTTAATTGCCATTTATTAAATACTTTCTTAATGAACGTATGCGTACGTATGGGAACAGTGCCAGAATCTGTAAATAACATTTATTCCCATGCTATAGATTATGCCAAGACCTTCCAACAACCTTCATGTGAGAGATTTGTACACTTCCTTAGTGTTAAAAGTTGTAATCAAGCTCGTTAGCAGAAATTCTAAATTGCTGAAAAAAGAAAGAAAATTACCAATGTTATCAATCAGGAAAAGGTGGAAGCAATAAGACAAGCTGGAGCAGGCTAAATGGCCTAAGCCGTGTTGAAGAAGAACAAGAACAAGAAGAAGAAGATGATGAAGAAGAAGATGAAGAAGAAGGTGAAGAAGAAGAACAAGAAAGAAGCAAGAAGCAAGAAGGATGACGATGACGATGAAGATGACGATGACAATGATGAAGAAGATGATGAAAGAGAAGGAGAAGAAGAAGAAGAAGAAGATGATGATGATGATGATGATGATGATGATGATGATGATGATGATGATGATGATGATGATGTGCAGTCAGTGAAGGTTGGTCACAGACTATGTGTATTTTCCAAACGAAATCTTCAGAATCACCAGTTCCACTTCTATTTCGTTCTATTTTTTAGGATTCCTGCGCTGTGTGAAAACTATATAGCTTTTGTATTATTAAGCAACTAGGGAGCCTAAGAGAAGACACAAGGGTTCAACCCTCGCATGACCAAGGGTATGTTATACCCACGGTCAGTATTTTTTTTTTTTTTTTTTTTGCATTTAATAGTTATTGTCAATCGCTATTTCTACTACTGAACTGCGTAATTGTTTGAAATTTTTCACTGTTGGTAGTTTTGAAAAACAAAAAATGTCAAGGTGATCATAACGTGCTGCGCCATCGGTATAATCAATTCATGTAAAAAAGTAGAAAGGAATAGTTAAACAATGTTAAATATTACCTTTAATAAAATGACAAGATATAATACCCAATTCTAAAGTAAATTTGTTTTAAAAATTGCTCAGATATATTGTTACTTGTGGTGGTCACAAAGTACCCTCACCCCTTGGTAATCTAAGTTACGAAATAAGGCTTGATAATGCTAGGCTAAAAATGTTCTTGAATTAATCATCCTTATCAAACTCAAATTTCTGTATCTTCTTCAAGTTAGTTGAAATAAACATTTGCAGAAGTTATCTTTTTGCTTATTTCCTTGTAGGTACAATAGGAATATGGGGATACAGTGGGCTTTGAGCGATAGTCAAATCTTTTGAAAGTTCTCTTTGCACGGTTAACTTAAAAAGAGCAATAACGATGTTCCATTTGACAGAAGTATAAGTTCCCCAAAACTCACGCAAATAACTAGCAATATCTCCGAAATGGTTCACTATATAAAAAAATATTCAGACATAAATTGGGTGTTTTAACAAGATCTACATTTTTGTATGATAAGACTTGGACTATCTCTAACGCTTTACCAGTTGTGAAAAGTTATCCAGAGTAAATACGACTACAGAGGCTAGGGCCAGAAAATTCAAGATATAAATTTCATTTGTCACAAAAATATCTCAAACATATGGCATATTAATGAAAATCGTTAGCCATTTTCAAGAAAATCAACATTTTCGAAAAAATTTCCATGTAAAAGGTAGTTTGGGGTGTAGCAATTTTCTTCAAAATCTTCGTGTCGCATCCTTGAAAGACATTAAACTTGAACACCAACTTTGGTTTTTTACCGACTTTCCATTTTTGTGTCTTGCTGTCCACAAGCTGACACACAGACACACACACGGACTTTTTTCTAAAAATGCTTTATTTGGATTCAGGGAGCCTCAAAACATATATTTCCGGTGATATCTCGACATCAAATTTTTGGGTGGAATACTTTACATAGTAGAGAAAGCAAAACATGCCGACCATGCCGATATTGGTAATTGTTTCACCGCTAAAGGGTAGGTGCTTGTACGCTAAGCAGAATTTCCGAAACTAGGAAGGTTGTCCGGGGAAAGTTAAGGAACTAGAGGTTCCGCCGATGTTTCATGTCCTTTTAGGTAAACTTTTGAGGAGTTTTCGTCCGCTATCACGAATAGTATGGACTATGAGACTATAATAAAATTATAAGCTGTAAAGGAGAGGATTCACTACAAATATCCTATAAATAATTGTAAATAATGCAACAAAGAACAGACGTACACAAATGAAATTATTTTTTTATTCAAATCAGTGTAATCGGATTCTGATAACCTATTGTGGGCAACAGTTTCAGCAAGAAATTATACTCTATTTTTACTTTCTTTATTAGTATAACAAGCAAGGGAGATTTTGTATTCCACTCAAAACCCCAACCGAAATATCACTAGAAATGCACATCTTGAGATTTCCTAGATGAAAAAACCTGATGTGTTGCACGCACGTCTTTCTATACTCTTGTACTAACATCCTACAAAATCTTATTGCTATACCTTATTCCTGTTAGTTGAGATAAACATTTACAGAAATTATCTTATTGCTTATTTCCTTGTAGGTCAAGGGAAGTATTAGAATACAGTGGGCTTTGAGTGATAGTGAAATATTTTAAATCTTTCAAATTCCGTTCTCTTTGCACGGCTAACATATAAAAAATGAATAACATATTCCATTTGATGAAAGTTTGTTTTCCATAGCTCACACAAACGCGGAATATCTCCAATATGATCCACTCTACAAAAAATTCTGTTGGGGCATAAAGTGTGTGTTTTAGCAATATCTACATTTTTGTACGGTAAAATTTGTCTTATCTCTTACAGTTTACCAGTTATGAGAAGCCATTCAGAGTAAACAAGACTGCATAGACTATAGCCACGAAATTCAAAATATACATTTCATTTCTTATAAAAATATGTTAAACATATGACATTTTAATCAAAATTGTTAGAGCCACCTTCGTGAAAATATAAATTTTCGAAACATTTTCCATATAATTCCTTCGTCCTACATCCTTAAAAGGTATTAAACTTAACCATCAACTTTGATTTTTAACCGACTTTTCGTTTTTGAGTTATACTATCCAGACACACACACATACATACACACACACACACACACACACACACACACACACACACACACACACACACACAAACACACCTTTTTCTAAAAATGCTTCTTTTTGGATTCAGGGGGCCTCAAAACATGTATTTCCGGTAAAATCTCGACATCGAATTTTTGGGTGGAACACAATACTTCCTCTACTTACTACGCAGTATAGAAAGAAAGAGACTGCATCCTTGGAAAATATTTGTGTTCGTGAACAGCATAACCCAAAAACAAAAAGTTACTCAAATATGAAATTTGCTATTTAAGTTCAGCATCTTATAAGGAAGTGACAGGAACATTTTTAAGAACCCCCCCCCCCCTCGGGTACGCTTCACATGGAAGTTTTCTTTCATAATATTTATTTTCTTAAAAATGGTTTTAATGGTTTTGATTAAAATATCCAATGTTTAAAATATTTCAATAAGATATGGAATTTATTTCTTGAATTTCCTGGCAATATCCTCAAAAGTACTCTTCATTCTGAATGACTTATGTATAATTTGTAACCGTAGGGGATGGACAAAATCTTACTATATGAAAATGTAGATTTGGTTAAAATACACAATGTATGTCAAATACAAATTTTTGTGGAGTGAAACATTTCCGAGATATGGAAAATGCTTATATTTCTCGAAAAGAAATGCGTTAATCTTTTTTTTTTTTTTTTTTTTTTTTTATCGGTTGACCATGGAAACATCGGAATTTCAAAGTCATTCCTAGTAACAAGCTGTGCTCTTAAAAGATTTGACTATCGCTTAAAGTCTATTGTATTCCCATATTCTCCTTGTACCTTCAAGAAAGTGAGCAACAAGATAATTTCTGCAAATCTTTATCTCGATTAGCATGAAGTAGATAGAGGAATGAGGATTTGTATCAATAGTTTAAACTAGAGTAGAGAAAGAATGTAAGTGCAACGCATTATATTGTTTTTCTATTTCAGGCCCTTTTAACTACTAAAGCGACTGAGATATGATGGCCTTCGACACTCATTAAATGCATAAATAAGTTATGAAGATATTTGAATGGTATTCTAAACTATTTTCATAAACAAAGACCGGCGCTAGTGCAATGCCATGGAAACAGGGGAATAGCGTCAATGAATGTGGGTGATGTGTTGCATACCCTGCCAGTTTTCTTTAGTTAACTTTCCCTATTATCTATATATTAATCCAATTGGCATTTTTTCTTGCTGCGGAGTATGTTTCGAACAATATGCTATATATTAATATTAGCGCATCATGCCAGGCATTGAAACAAGCAGCAGGTGTTCGTGCTTGGCTCACGCCGGTCGCGCCAAACCATTGCGCGCGCAGTGGATGCAATACAGAAAAATGCATCTCTCTTGTTAATGTTAATGAGGTTAAGCATTTAAGTATTTTGTTTGGCAGTTAAGGTTAATTTCACATTCTTAACTTCCTCTGTAGCTACGTATCAGAGTACAAGAAGCAACATTTTTCAGTGTGATGTGTGTGAACGTGTAAGAGAAAAATACGGCAGGAAAGCGAAGGCAGGGTATGCACACTGCTCAAGTGCTTCCGCGTGGTTCACTAGGAGGAAAACAGTGTGGTAGAGGGAACACTGTATTTCCTGGAAGGATACTTCTCTGAATATGGAATGCGGAAAAACAGTGGGAGTGATTGTTCTGTAACTAATTTTTACCAGTTGGTGAATTATATATTTCTATAAAAACTATAAAAATTGTGAAAAAATTATCTTTTCAAAGTTAATAAGTTTTATTTAATAAACCAAAGCATAGAATGTGTTCCCAACATTCTTTTGAGAGTAGATACTTATCTATAACAGAATAATATTTAAAATTATCTATATTTTGACATTTTCATCGTGTGAAGCATTTTAGGTACACTGCCAAAACAATAGCTAGAGAAGATAATAAGTCTAAAGGTGTTGAAGGTATTACAATGCAAATTTGAATGTGCATTATTCTTCTGATAGAGTCTGAATAAAATCCGCTAATAATTATTGTAGAATTTAGAAATGTCACCTACGCGTACCTACCCTTACGCTACGCCGCTGCATGAAAACTATAAAAAGCGATATAAACATTACAATAGGCAGTGACCATGGTTGAGAGTGCCAATGGTCTGAGATTCATGAGCCGTGTAGTCACAAAAATCTTTGGTGGTTCTCATGTAAACAGTCATAATGAATTGTTACTGAACCAGACCTTGAGTATTATGCACTTTTTTCTTTTGTTTTTACAGATGTCAATTAGTGCAATGATGTTATCGCCTTTATCAACAAGAATTTGTTGCTAATAAGCATTCGTGTTTCCCCAGTTCCAACAATCTTGGACAATCTGAAGGTAAGCAACTTATTCTCTTCGTGTGAGTTTGTCAAGAAATATGAAATATGTATTACTCGGTTTTTATTTAATATCGCGACAGTATCTGCATTCTTCGGGGCACTTCCCTCGGTTTGTGAAGGTAAATAATGTTCTTAGTTGTATATTCACTTTTCTACGTTATCTGTTTATATGTTTTAATATATTTTGAAGCTCGAGCTTTTCCAATAGTAGAATTGCTGCTGAGTGACTTTTCACTACTCACAGTCAATGTCTGACAGATGCACCACATTAATCACATAGGTGAGTTGCACTATCAGTTTGTGACAGATTGAGGGATTTGAACTCACAATCTCCCAAATACGAGGTACAGAAGCTAATGCCTTAGTAACCTCACTGCATTAAAATATTCCGTTTTAGTATTGTTTTGTTAATCACCTAGGACTCAACAAATACCTTGAAAATAGATTTTATGAAAATTAATATTTCGTAATCAACATTGGTTATGATCTTATATTTATTTATATACCTAAATAACACTGAATTAAGTAATGCTACGCAACGTACACACCAGTGGCGCATCTCATCCGGCATTGGAGTAAGCAGATAACCCTTCTTGCGTCAAAACAGCTGCAGAACACAACGGTGCAAATCCAATCATAGTGACAGCAGTGGCGTAAGCGAGGTTCCTTCAGCCTCTTAGCGAAGACGAGAGATGAGTGGTAGTTCCCAGGTTGAACTATTTTGTGTAGTCCGTGATAATAGACTATAACCAACATATATTATCTAACATTACGGATTACAGATTGTAAAGTGCCATGAGAAAATACATGCAAACACGCAATGTTTCAATTCGTTTCTTATGTGTTATTGTTGTATTCTATTATTATTAATTATTATCACAATTGTTATAATAATAATAATAATAATAATAATAATAATAATAATAATAATAATAATAATGATAATGATAATGATAATGATAATGATAATGATAATGATAATGATAATGATAATGATAATGATAATGATAATAATAATGATAATAATAATGATAATAATAATGATAATAATAATGATAATAATGATAATAATGATAATAATGATAATAATAATAATAATAATAATAATAATAATAATAATAATAATAATAATAATAATAATAATAATAATAATAATAATAATAATAATAATAATAATAATAATAATAATAATAATAATAATAATAATAATAATAATAATAATAATAATAATAATAATAATAATAATAATAATAATAATAATAATAATAATAATAAGTAAAGTCACTGTAAGTAAAGTGAAAACAAGAATCTTTGCTAACATACAATGCTTCCTTCAAATGCGTTCTAATTAACTGATAAATCAACTATTTTTTCGAAGGGTGCTGCAGTCAGATAATATGGCGAATCGACTGTAAAAAAGAACTTGGAGAAGCCTCAGCATGCAAAAGAAAAAGCATCAGACTAAATAAAATCCTTTAAAATTCTTCAAAAGAAAAATTTCGCCCACAAGAAGGCAAGGTTTTGTGCGATTTGTGGACTTTACAAGGTATTGGATATGCACATGTGTGCAGTTTGTATAATGCTACTAACTTAATTTCAGATCAGAATAAAATAAATATGTATTTTCCCTAGAATAACACTCTTATTTAGGTTGGCCATGCTGCATTTCCATGGACAGCATAACTCAAAAGCGAAAAGTCGGTTAAAAACTAAAGTTGGTATTTAAGTTTAGTGTCTTTCAACGATGGGACGCGATGATTAGGAAGAAAATTCCTCCACCTTAAACTACCCCTTACATGGAACTTTTTTCGAAAGTTTTGATTTTCTTGAAAATGGCTCTAACGATTTTGATATGGCACATGATATATATAATATTGAATTTTCTGGCTATAGCCCATGAAGTCCTATTTATTTTGGATGACTTTTGCATAACGGCGAATCGTAAGAGATAGACCAAATCTTACTAAAAGTGTAAATTAAAGTGCCAATTATTATACAATCTACCGCATTTTGTGCATCTCTCTCCCTTTTTATACCTATCATACCACTCAGGTCTATCGTCCCCGTCCTAGACTATGCATACCCCATTCTGGCCCCCTTACTGTATACTTCCGTATATTCTTATCTCCCCCTTTCCATTTTCAAGAATCCACAATCTACGAGTATTAATTACCATTTGTCGTTAAATCTACTCAGAATATCTTGCTTTTCAATATCTCCCACCCTTGTTCTATTTTCTGACCAGAAAGCTTCATTTTTACTTTCTCTACTACTTAAAGTAGAGGAGGTATTGTATTCCACCCAAAAATTAGATGTCGAGATTTCATCAAAAATATATGTTTTGAGGTCCCCTGAATAAAAAAAAAAAAAAAAAAAAAGCATTTTTAAAAAGATATTTGTGTGTGTGTCTGTCTGTGAACAGCATAACTCAAAAACGAAAAGTCGGTTAAGAACAAAACTTGGTATTTAATGTATTTCAAGAAGGCCACATGAAGATTCTGAAAAAAAATTGATCCCCCCTAAACTACCTTTACATGGAAAATTTTTCGAAACTTTTGATTTTCTTGAAAATGGCTCTAACGTTTGTGATTAAAATGCCATGTGTTCGTGATATTTTTATGACATATTAAATGTATATTTTGAATTTTCTGGCTATAGCCCATGTAGTCCTGTTTACTCTGGATGATTTTTGCATAACTGTAAACCGTAAGAGAGAGACTTAATCTTAGTATACAAAAATGTAGATCTTGCTAAAATACACAATTTATTCTAAATCAACTTTTGTGGAGTGAACCATTTCGGAGATATTCCTTGTTATTTGTGTGAGTTTTGGAGAACGTACTTCTGTCAAATGAAACATCGTGATTCATTTTTTGTATGTTAACCGTGCAAGGAGAACGGAATTTGAAAGCTTTAAAAGATTTGACTATCACTCAAAGCCATATTCCCATATTCTCTTTGTACCTACAAGAAGATAATTTCTGCAAATGTTTATCTCAACTAACATGAACAGGATATAAGAATACGGTTTATGACAATTGTTAGTACAAGAGTAGACAAAGTTATGTGAGTGCAACACATCAGATTTTTATTGTTTCTACCCATGTGTCTCCCATACCTATTTCCTTCAAAATTTTCTTTATTTTACCATTATATAGAACAGGCTTTTCTGTGAACGTTAGTTTAATGTCGAACCTAAAATTTAACTTACCCTTTGATCCTCTGAACCTCAAGTTGGGCGTCTTCCTCCGATGTAGTCTACCTAATGTTTGTAATGAAATATGCGTGGTTTTTGTATTATTTTACATGCATGTTTCATGGGAGGTTCAACTATAGAGACATCAAAATTTATGGTAAACCATTCGCCAACTCTCTCCAGTGCACGAGAGGAGCGAGAGTTGCCGGCAAAATGGTGCAGAGCCTAAAATCCTCTCCTGTCAAACGGAGAGTCCATATCTGTTATTGTTTCATTAAACAAAGTGGGTTCTATTATTTTTCTAGCATTTATCTCACACCATACTCAATTTTCAGGTCATAGTGAGAAGTTTCACGCAAAAACACAGACTTCCTGAAGCCTCCATATAAATTGGCTGTACTAGTTTGTTTAGTAATTTTCGAGCCGATCTCTGAACTTACATCTAGTTTATTTCCTGTTAAAACATGTAGAATGTTTATATATATATCGGAGCTTCTAGTTTATCAACGATCTCGTGGAAGGCCTATAATAGGACCCCTTTTGTTTAATGAAACAATAACAGATGTGCTACCTGTTTCAGAGGCAAGGATTTTAACGCGGCCCTGTCAACACCATTTCTCCGGCGACTCGCGATTCCCTCGCGCAGTGGAGACAGTCCACGAACGGGTTACCATACGTTTTAATTACCCTGTATTTTCTGTTCCCGGCATTCTCCGCAGGTGTATTTTATTATGATTTAGCGTGCTAGCATTCTATTATCCAGATATAGTAAATCCTTTTCAGTCATTTACGAATTGAAATCTAAAGGTGTCTTATCCCATAGAACAACAGAGACTTTCAATAGTGACAGAATTATGGGTTTCCAAGATTCCCCCCTCACACACAAATGCTATCTTTTAATAATATTTACAGATCTTATGCTCCACCATGCCACAATGTAGGGCTTATATGCCACTGTTTATATCCACCTCTTCCTAGCAATAGTGCTATCCATCAATCAAAGGTGTACCTGTTTATAACGATATTGCCGTCCATCAATTAAAAGTTCCGCCTGTAGCAATTAATAGTATGCCCTCTGCGCACATTCCCCTACAGCTGAAAGCGAAGCCATCGACTCTCGTATGTTCAATCGAATAACAACTAGTTCGATTTTAGGAAAATTAAAAATGTCGGACATGTATGAAAATGATTACGTTCAAATTGTCTGCGCGATTTTGAAAGTGTACTTGCTAAAGGTTATAACATACTCATTGTGTCTAGGTCAACATAACGATAAAATCAATAATTTCACAGTTGAAGACCGATTATCAATTCTTGTATGCAAATTCTAATAACGAATACATGATTAAAATGTCGGAAAGCAGTGACAACGTACAGCGCAGAATATACAAAAAAAAAAAAAAAAAAAAAAAAAAAAAAAAAAAAAAAAAAAAAAAAAAAAAAAAAACACCGACAGTGCTTAGTATAATGGCATGGCAAACTGATTCGTTTTCAAATAGGAACTCCTGTCCAGCAATGCATGGTTTGTGTAGCGCATCGATGTGTGAGATGGGTGTACGTTCACATTTCATCAATAAACCCAACATCGAGCTGTCTACATTACAAACGGGCTTTGAGCTGTGTACCTCCTACGTCATTACAGAGCCTATATCAGCGGCGGTGAGCCTCAGGCACATAACCCAATACGTGTGGTTGTATTTGAAGATTTTCAATCGCTCCGTGGACTCGAGCTATGAGGGCCTCCGCTAACGTTACAGGAGTGTCATACACCATACTCTTCACACAACTCCACAGAAAATAGTCCAGAGGTGTCAGACCTGGCGACCGTGCTGGCCAACCTCTACTAATCCATCTATCTACATATGCGACGTTGAGGTGATTCCGCACACTCACATCAGTGTGCTGGAGCTCATGTCGGCCATTTCAGCAGCTGTGTACTGACACGTGTCGCACTGCTGTTAAAAAACGTTACTGCAGTGGAAACTACACAATTAATGCAGTAGAATGCGCACCAAGGACTCTATGGAGGAACTTAGCGCATGCGGAAGAATATTATTATGCTCAGGTCGTTCATCCCAGTACACAAATGGCTAAAGGGTTGCATACGCTGCGTATTAAGATACCAAAACGAATGTTAACAGATTATCACAACAGTGTGTTCTCAGACTTCCACGCTCTCCAGCGCCCAAACCGTGCATTTCCGATCAGCGGTTCCTGTTTGAAAACTGATCAGTTTGCCATCCCGCACAATATAGTAAGCGTTGTGTAAGCGTTGCGCTGGACGGCAAACAAATCGGTTTTTAAATATCTAGTGTCTAATGTCTAGGAATGAGCGGTTTTGACGGTTTTGCTAACACTCGTTTCATAAAATACACTCGGTTTTAATTTCTATCATTATGCTCCCGTCACGTAACATACTAACCTATAGCTATTTCATTACAATCCATTCTGTAACTAATGAGGTTGTACCATCTAAACAAAGATGTGAAAAAGTCATCGCAGCCTGCCTATACATTTCACTGTCAACATTTCGTCTGAAAGTGCATGCAACAAGCCTTGCGTGTTTAGAAATACAATGACAGGATTTTGGGATAGGAAGGTTCATTTAATCCTTGTGTTCCATTTCAGAATTTATTGCAATACTGCTGAAAAGATCACAATACAAAATTTAATGTAGGCTCATTATTCCTTTGTACAGTTATTTATTCATTATTTTCAATATACAGTTGTCATGTTACAGTGGATTAATTCCGCAGTTTCCTGGAAAATTACGCTTAACAACTCTTCCATTTGCTTTCCACAGAAATGGTACATCATTCTTTGTTACAAAGCAGAGGTTGAGTTTATTACTCGTATACGCACGTCTATATAAATAACTGTCTACAAGTACGCCTTCTAACAAGATCATACTTGGTTTGTTTTCTCGCTGACACTACTTCGTAAAATAGAAAGCTTCTCTCCGCGGAAGTTTAATATCTTAAAGACGGTTTAGAGAGCGCTTGTGGTTTGCTGTTGCTGTTTTCTAGTGAGAGGACATTGATTCGATTACCAGACGTGTAAACGCTAACGTTTCACTGGGTAATTGCAACCACATAGTTGCTAAATGTCTAGGAGTTGACTGCAATGACTTCTTGGGTTTCATAAATATAGGACAAGAAAGAACAGTACAGGCTCTTTCAAAAGTCATGTAGCTATAACCCTTAAAGCGTAATAATTACAACAGGGGTGGCACATGTCGTAATGTCCACTAAATCAATATTTACTCGTATAGAGCATAACTAAAAGAAATGGTAATATTTAAATTCACATACAGCGCCTTTCGAGGATGCAATATGAAAGTTTGTATTTTTTAAAACATGCTCATTAAATTATTATATGTTTAAGATATGAACAGGAGAAACAAAATTATATTTTTAATTTTCTTTCAGTAACCTATGAATTGTTCATCGTTCGACTGAATTTTATATACATTTTACTTTCTCTACTACGTATAGTAAGTAGGGGAAGAATTCTATCCGACCCAAAATTCGATGTCGAGATTTCACTGGAAGTATATATTTTGAGGCCCCCTGAATCTAAAGAAAACATTTGAAGGAAAAGGTCCTTGTGTGTGTTTGTGTGTGTGTGTGTGTGTGTGTGTGTGTGTGTGTGTGTGAGTGTGTTAATCAGAATAACACAAAAACGAAAAGTCAGTTGGAAAACAGCGTTGGTATTTAAGTCAATATCTTTCAAGGATGCGACGCGAAGATTTTCAGAGAATTCCTCATCCCTAAACTATCCTTAACATGTAAAACTTTTAGCAAATTATGATTTTCTCCAAAATGGCTCTAACGATTTTGATTGAAATGCGATATGTTTAAGATATTTTTATGCCAAATGAAATGTATATTTTCAATATTTTTGCTATAGCCCATGTAGTCCTGTTTACTCTTGATGACTTTTGCATAACTGATAAACCGTAAGAGATAGACCAAATCTTAGTGTACAAAAATGTAGATCTCGTTAAAAACACACTTCATGTCCAAATGCATTTTTGTGGAGTGAATCATTTTGGAGATATTCTTTGTTATTTGTGGGAGTTTTTCATATCTTGGCCGTGTAAAGAGAACGGAGTTTCAAAGCCTACTGTATCCCATGCACCTAAAAGAAAATTAGCGTTAAGATAAGTTCTACAATTGTTTATGTCAACTATCATGAAGAAGATATAGCAGTAGGGGTTTGTCAGAATAGTTCAAGAGTACAGAAAGTCATGTGACTGTAACACATCAGATTTGGTATGCCTGGGAAACTATAAGAGACCGGATGAAACTACAGTAAAAATGTACTGCTCATTAATTTGTTTTTTCATAGCGTTATGCATTTTCAAACTTTTCCACAATGTAAACGTGGAAACGTTTTACTCTTGCTTTGTTTCCTTTCCTTCGCAACATTTTTTACTATGACCGCTAAACGTTATTCATCCATGTTGAGGGTATGAACAATTGGATTTTGCTTCCACATATAATATAATAAACAAGCATGTATTACTTAATTCAAAATAATTTCTGAGCAAAACTGCATGGTGAATGACGTAATGTGGTTAAAAAGAAGTCAAATGTTATATAAATGCCACAGTAAATAGGGTAGTCTACCGTGAAAAATTTGGATCAGTTGCGGAATTTAATGTCGTACCGGCATGTTAGTTCAATGGTTAGAGTAGCCAAGTGTAGACCGGGAGATCCGTGGTTCAAAGCCCAACTATGGCATTGAATTTTTCATTTATGATCCTATCTCTCATACTAACAGATGTTGACCGACATGGGTGGTATAGGTTATTAGGCCGTTAACTCGTAACTGGGAGGTTCGCGGTTCCAATACCAGAGGGTTAGTTTTCTCTGAGTGAGATGTTTTTCCCAGGCCTTACATTGCTAATTTTGAGTAAAGCTAGTCAGAAATAAGTATGTAAATTACCTGTGTATTGGTATACCTATGTATATTGAAATACAAGGATGACCCTAATAGATGATTTTACAGCATTTTTGAAGGTTCAAAGATTTTTCGATGTACGTAGGAGTTCAGATATTATGTACATACCTACTTACTTCTTGGCTGAACTTATTGATCATTAAATTCTCAGAGAGTCTTTTTAATGTAAAACGGAGGAACAAAACATCCGTAATACTAGAAATAAAAGTATTATATATATTTATATATCATTACTGCTGCGTACTTCTAGTCAATTTGCTGTATTAAATGGCTGGTTTCGGTTCTCATGTAATCGAATCAATATCCGAAGAGAATTTATTTCAATCTGTTTTAATCTCAATATAATTTACAATGCTACAGCTTATTTTCTTTTACCAAGAGGGGAGAAAACAGCAAAGCCGTTTCACAAGAGAGCGAACTTTTTTTTTTTAACTAAGTTCTTTCATCCTTCGAAGATTTTCTAAAATATATTGCACTGGAAATTGAACAGAGATCTTCATTTGTTCCAGGGCTGTCTGTTTTGTTCACACAGGGCTGCACATAAACGTCACAACAGTGCCCCAATATGTATATCTTTGCTTCATTACATTATATTCGTTAGAGTAAATATATCCACAGTAATTATTATACAAGAGGTAATTGAGTATTGGTTATTCAGAATCAAAGTTTATTTCTCACTTCTTTCTAAACTTTTGTTCTCGGTTAACGAACCATTCACAGTTTAATAAATGAGCGGACTGAAGCACACGTTTACATTTAACAAAACACAAACAAAAAACTAAGTTTTCTTTAACGCTGCCAGCGAGCATAGAACTGAAAAGTCTAGAAAACAAACGCACTCGTTAGCATCTGAAAACAAGCAACTGCTTTGGCAAGACCACGTGGTTTGTTTCTTGCATTCCATCCAAGCTAAAACAACACTATAGTTCGTTCCTAATACTGTTTGAGGTTCAGCACACGTAGTTTGTGCACTTTAGTTAGATGTCTCTTTGAAACCCTTTATAAGGGCATTCATTGTACTTTAGTTCTTCCAGTTTGTCGAAAGTTACATTTGAGTCATTTGCCATTAAGGCCTCCTCACACGTTGCACACGTGGGCAAGTGTTCAGCCACATACACATTCTCCTGTGAAGACCCATGTCACAAGATGGACGCACACTTATACATCTTGAGCGGGACAAACATTTACATCATTCATTCTTTCGCGGAAGCTTAAACACGCAATATGAAATATTTGATTCATTCTTCACTAAGCGTGTATAATAGTGCCAATAATACTAGCAGCTCCGAATAGAATTATTTTAGAAAAAGAATATAATTAGATGTATGGCACAACTATGTGCAATACTTTGCACTATTTTTTAAAAATATGTTATACCTTCATCATTCATAACGTGACTATATTTGTCGAGGACGCTATAGGTATAATTTTTATCAGGTTAGGTGATGAGATGAAATATCTTTTGAGAGTTCATTTTTAATAAAATTAAGTGCAAGTGAAAGTTGAGGGTTTCAGTGCCAATAGCAAGAGATAACTGTACACGTATACAGAAATTTCGTCCATTATCTCCTTAAAAGTGAAATTCTATGATTAAAATTCGTCATATTTTATCGTTCTTCTGAAGTACCTTTGTGGTACAATTGCTTACGATACTCATATCCAAAAGATTTGTACATTGTTATAAAATTATAACTCATTGTTGCCTATGATGCCCTTTGATTTACAAGTGAACATTTGAAACAAATATATGTAAAAGAATGTGAAGGAAAAAAAGAAAAGAAAATGAGAAAAGAAACATTTTGATATTATAAAGCCTTGATTGTGTTTTAAAAATAAACAATAAAGAGCAAAAAATATTTTTTTCAAGAGTAGAATGCATTGATTAATCTCCTTACGATATTCTTAACAGTGATCGCTCCCCCCCCCCCCCTCCCAAGAGAAACATCAGTGCCTGAATAAAAGGTCATTATTGAGATCCGCCTCCCAGTTAAGCACTACTTCTCCATTTTCCGAAAGTTGTGGATCACCAGATACGAAAACATAAAATCAATGGCACATGTAACGATCATTAATATCGTTGAATAGTCTTTTTTCCCCGATTATCCAGCATGTAAACAAAGTTCTGCCTTCTGGGTGTGATGAAAGACAATGTTTGGAAGAAAATTTTGACCAAGTAGCATAGTGAAATGAGATTAATCGTATGTCAGGAGTGAAATGACTCTTGTGAATACTGATGTCACACGAAAACTACGGAAGGACGTTTGGTGGTAGTTGAAATGTTCCGAAGCTTCTGGACGAACCAGGCATATTTAACATTTAACAATGCAGCGGCAGTTTTCGTTTTCATTTCGCTCCGCTCGTGATGCATCAGTGTGCGCCAGCCTCTAGACTAGAGAAACGCTCATTACCTCTGCTCTAGAAAGTACTCGCACTGCAAGTAGATACCTGAAGGACTCTTTGAGCTTGTTGATACACGTGCAGGCGATCTGCAGCAAGAGTCCCTCATGGTCTCCTCGGTGTGCCACGCGTGAGGAAGATTTCTACTTGAATTGTGCTGGAGGAAGTTGAACTTCTCTCTGCACTAAGTAATGGAAGATCACTCAGCCGTTTCCGGGGTGGAGCGGAAGCTCCCTATCGTACGTCGGCAGTCACACCCTGGGGGACGAATCGTCTTCGATGGAACTTGACCTACTGCTCGGTCTTGGAGGTAATGGGCCCGGCGAACCGCCCTGTTGCGGAGGATCTTCGGGAGTGGGCGACCTCGTGACGGCAGACGAAGCCGTCGGTGGCAGGTGCGACGTCGCTTGAGGATGGTGCTGATGATGGCTGTTGTAGTAGCTGGAGAGGGAGGATAGTGAAGAAGAGGCGGCCAGACTGCCGAGGCCGGAGAGAGGGCCACCGGGGGCGGCACCTGGGGCGGTCTGGAGCGACGAGGGTCCAGGTAGGCCGAGACCCAGACCTGCTGCGGCCGCGGGGTAGAGGCGGTATGGCAACGGCTTCTGTAGCGTGGAGACGGCGGCAGCTGCAGCGGCGGCTTGCCTATAGTAGAGATCCGCCGTGCTAGGAGCCACCACAGATGGCGCTGCGGTTGCGGCACCAGGATACGGCCAGCATCCATATGGAGGTCCTCCGTACAGTCGCTGGAATGCTGCGTAGTTGCCAGCCTCAGCCAGAAGCTCCAGGCCCACCGCCGTTTGCCGCTTCCATTTGGTTCTGTAACACAAAACGAGCATATCATGAGCTCAGTTCAGCTCTCAAGTCAGGATCAGCGTTTACTATAAACCCTAGAAGCATAACATGTTCTCTACTGCACTATGTTGGGAATGCATAACCAGCAATCTCTAACAGACGTAGGATGTTTCTTAGTTTTGTGGTCTGCTTCGCGGAGCAATAAGCCTAACTTCCTCTGCAGGCACCTCACAAGAGAGTTACCGTAAGTTATGGTCGCAATTGCCAATACGGTTTGGTTTGTATGAATGTTTGAGGTGCTGATAAATATGTATAAACTGTTATCGTCTATAGCACTGTAAGCTACGAAGATTGGATATTCCGCTCACAATGGACCATACCTAACATATGACTGTAGTAATGACATATGACTGGTCGAAATGATAGTAGGAGCAACGCCCTTGTGAATTATGACCCAAAAATAATTAGTTCCAAATTTTGCCACCAGGTAAAATATGATAGTTTGAGACCTCAAAACATAATGTACCTATACGAGTGGGCATCTTTCATTCAGCTACTTAATGTGCTATTCTTCTGACAGTTCAAGGCGGTGCTGAAGAGGATTGAAGATCACAGTTTCCTTAACGATTATCAGTTCGCACTATCGTTAAGAAATTCAATTTTATTGCATACAGAATGACACTGTTCTCCAGTCTTCTCAGACTTTATTCGGTACTCCTGAACTGCAGCTGAATACGATGACTTCAGACCAGAGAACTTTCAAATACCTCCCGAACATTTTTGATGTTAAAAACAGTGTGACTCGGAAGACTACTTAATGCAGGGAGTCATGAAGTACTCCTAGTGTGATAAAAGTTTCCTTTTCGGCACTTTGTACTCTGTAAGCATGTTTATCCTCGTAATTTTTTGCCAAGAGCTACTTATTTTTTGAACTCGGTTTCTAAACATACACAATATTGTAAAGTGCAGTGTAATTGTAAATATGCGATGTACATGTAAAACTGTCGGTCTGGATGGCTCAGTTGATTAGATGCTGGCCTACTGAGCCCAAAGTCGCGGGTTCAAACCCGGCCCAGAGCAATGGTTTTTAAGTGTGCTTAAACACGAAATTCCGGCGCACTGGCGACACTGATATGATCCTGGCAATTGACAGCACTGTTCAACAGCAAAATACTTTTTTTACATGTAAAACTCTTATATGCAAACCACAACTTTTTGGCAATTGCGATCGCAACTTGGGCTAATTTCCTTGTCAGTCTTTTAACGTAGGTACATAAGTTGCGATCTCCATCTCTAGATCTAGAAAGGTGGCATCTGTGAGTGTCTCTCTATCAAAAGTAAATTGTAGATAACATAACCAATTTATTTTCCGCTTTTTAATCTGTTTTTTAAGCAATTGTAACGCCAAAGTTAACAAATTGTACAACCTAGCTTGTTTCGCTGCAGACTGATACAGCAATTAAATTACCATCATGAACAAAGGGAATAAAGTGTTTAAAATGTCATGTACTCAGTACAATTAACAGAAACATAATATTTCGCCTAATACCCGCGTCATATAGTTATTCATAGCTATATCTAAAATAGGGAAAATCTTTTAAGATTTGAACCTCGTGTACCATCACATCCCGGGAATGACTATGCAAATGGAATAGGTAAACAGAACTCTCTCAGGTTAGTAAAAGTCGATGGAACACACACCATTACATGGTGTCGAATAAGGAGCTAGAAACAATTGTTAACATGCAGATGTTGGGCGAAATGTGTGGACCGAAGCGCAAGGACCAAGTTAATCACTTCTGGAAGCGTTTGCCATGCGATTAGTTCGGGCTATTCATACATTCAATTAGTTGGTACATTCGCCGCATGGAGCGCTACTGACGGAACGTTTGCGGCGTCCACAAAACGCTCGATAATGATGTTCGGCAGGCGGGTCTATTAGAAATTGAAATGATGTTGCAAGTTTTTGACCCGGAGCCCTTTGTTGGGGCCAGATCGATGTTGGTTCGCTTATCAGCAATCAGGCACAAGTAATTACATGCGGCAGCGACGCTAAACATACGTCTTTTGACAAACAATGGTCCATTACAAAGCCCGGACCGTTTAAACATAACGCCTGTAAAGAACACAATGGGGAAACCTGCTTCTCGCGTGTACAAACAAAAACTTGGTCGCTACCTGGTTACCATGTGACGAAGGAACACGGCTGAAAATTAAGGAGGTGTGAAGAAACAAAACTGCCCTAGCCTTATTCCAAAACTGAAGGCCTGGCAACGGAGACTAACTTTAGAATAATTCAACAGGTAACAGAAACAACTTTCTAGGACTAGTAATAGATAAGTTAAACTAGAAAATATATATTGATAAAACAGAAAAAAAAAAATAGTATACATTCTAAGTAGGTCACCCGAAATAATGGATGGAAAAAGTTTATTTCAAATTTATTATGCATTCATATATTCACACCTAAGTTATGGGGCCGTACTATGGGATAACGCACAGAAAAAGACTGCTGCAGAAGCGTGCTCTGAGAACAATATATAATTTTAAAAAGTGGATACTTGTATAAATACCTATAAAACATTAAATATATTAACATCTTACGCGCTAAACATATATAACTGGATTAAATACACAATAAAAATGTATAGTAGTCAAACGAAAAACATGAACATGCATAAACGTAATACAAGAATAGGACTGAACTATTTTAGTTACAGACTAAGAGCATAGAAAATAGAAAACAATATTAAAAGACCATCTCGCAGTTTTGAAAAGCAATATTTCAGCAATCCTACGCGCAAACATTGTAAATTTAATTTCAGTGCAGCTGCGGAAAATATGTTCTTATTGCGTTTCTATTAAGGATACCCACCTCTGAAATTTTGAAAATCTACTGTTTTCATGGGATTGATTTGAAATTTTAACACAACAATCACTGTATGGTGAGGAGTAACTGCTAAATTTCATACATTTAGTCATGTTAGTTGCTAACATTATTAATATTTTATTATATATTTTTTTTTAATATTTGTATAAATGGTTCCCCATGATGCAATTTTGATTTGAAAAGCCTAATAATTTTCAGTTATGTCCTATAATAGAATGTTAGCAAACTGATGAGATAATTTCCTAATCTTGTTATTAGTTTGGATAAAAATAAATTTTAAAGTTTAAATTCATAATTTTTTCATTTAAATTTTGAAATGTAAACTTTAATATTTGATTACTCAGCAGTTATTCACGTTATGAAAAACTTATCTTATCATTTCTTTTTAATGTTATTTCTAAGCAGGTACACCAAATTTCATGCATACGTAGGGGAAAGGCGGATAGTACGGGCCGGCGGGTAGTATGGACCACTTAGTGTTTCTCGGATTTACCACTAGGTAGCAGACACATACATTGTCAAGGTTACACCTCCTTCATCGCTCCATTTTGTTATAGAAGTTGGTTGATGAAAGTGCTTTGTTTTGGCTGCCACAACATTTTGTTTCTTTTCATGTGGTCGAGTTGCTGCTGCGCGTAACTTTTGTGATCATTGTTTGCTGTTAAAGGTAAGGAGTCAAATTACCAAAATAGTATTAACGTTCAGCTGGATTAATATACATTACACTGTGGTAATGTAATTCCGGTTGCTCAAGCCGTTTTCATTTTTCAACATGTTTAAGTGCACAATATTGGTCGGGTAGTATGGGCCAAACAAAAATCGGGTAGTATGGGCCACCTAAGTAGATTGCAAATTTTTTTTAGTATGCGATGCTAAAGTTCAAGAAGAAGCCTGAAGGTGAGGGTGGTGGAGAGTGGAAAGAGGATGCTATGAAACAGGCAGTTTCATGCGTCTTAGAGGGTCAAATGACTACAAGAGCTGCAGCCGATCGTTTTAAGGTTCCTAGAACTACACTTCAAAGAAAAATATGTCTTAGGAAACCAGCAAACCAATTGTGAAACTCCAGATGGGCTTTTTCAAACCAACATTTGAATAAGAGTTTGTATAAATATTACTAGAGCTTGAGAGATTTGGATTCAAAGTTGAAAAGAAAAATAAGAAATTTGAAAAAGAAACTGTAAAAGGGATAAAGAGGCAGTTAAAATTTCAGAAACAACAGAAGTCGGAAGGAGTTAGGCCTGGAATCCAGATTAAAAAGAAAACCAAACCGCAAGGAAAGAAGAAAAAAGAAATCATGCCTATAGATTATAGCAATTCATAGGTGGCCACATCAAAAGAAGATGCAAAAAGACTGCATTATGTGTGTGGAGAGTTTTGAAGAAAACTGGATCCAGTGCAAACCATGTGAGGGGTGGGCTCATGAACTTTGTGCGGTAATTGAAGACCCTTTGTATTATTATTGCGATTACTGTAGAAACAATAACTGTTAGATAAAGCTTAGTTAAACCCTTATTCTTTTTTATGAAAATTATGATCTGATTTTCGTGATAATTTTTTTCACAAAAAACCACAATTTGTATTTGTGTGAATACAAATGACTTTTGTCAATTAAAATTGTACTTTTTTATTTTGAATCGCTTCGTATATGGATAAATAAACGTTCTGTATGTTATCTTACCCCAAAAGTATTTGATTTAACTTAAAATCCTGTCTTTTTTGTATGGCCCATACTACCCGACCTTTTCTCTGGCCACCAAATATAAGCCTTTTTTTAAAACTTCAATATGTGTGTGTATCTCTTGACTATCGTAACTTTTTTAAATCATATATGTAAAGGAAGTGTTCAAAGAAACGCTTTAATGTATCTGTGACCTTTTTTGTGCAAAATCAAACATATTATAAACATTTTTCCTTAAGGGGCCCATACTATCCGCCGTTCCCCTACTGAAAATTGCATCGTGTGGAGCATTTTAAAGAGCCACCAGTGCTAAAAATAAAAACATGGAAAAACTAAGTTTGAAGTCATAGCAAGGATAATGGAACTGTATGGATTTAAATGGACACGACCACTTAAAGGCAATCAGTTAGACGGACACGTGACATAGTTAAAAAGGCCGTAAGGCTATAAAAAGCATATCAAAATAAAGCAGAAGATTTATACTATTTGATAAAACAAAAATCCATTTTTGGCAATTTTTGAAATTTTTAGCCTTTTTACACAGATGGATATCTTTAAGTTACGGATTATCACCAAAAAAAGGTTCCAGTGTTGGGTGCTAGGCTTACAGACGTAAGCTTAACCAGTGACAGTTTCTGTGCTCCCTATAGCGAAACTGTACCAGCTAACAATAGTGGGCTAAAATTAGTAGTTCGAATCCCATTCAACTTCTTTTTCCCCTTTTACTTTTTTCTTTCTTAACAGGAACATCACTATTTATATAACCAGTGCGAAATATAAATGTATATAAGTAATGGAATCTATTTCTGATAAAGCTCCTCCTTTAAGTGTTTTTATTCCACTTAGCGTTGTAATTTTCCCGTCGTCTTATGAATGCAACTTTACAATTGAATGCTTTATAAGATATTAATTACAATTGCTGAAAATAAAGCAGGAAACACGCCTACCTTAATTGTCAATCATTCCTCCCGAAATTAATATTTCCCTTTAAATATTCGTATTCAAGGGCATCTCTATACATTTCGTAGACTATTACCAAATATATATATATATATATATATATATATATATATATGTGTGTGTGTGTGTGTGTGTGTGTGTGTGTGTGTGTGTGTGTGTGTGTGTGTGTGTGTGTGTGTGTGTTTAAGGGACAGTGGGAGTGAAATTTGAAAGTTCCACATTCCTTTATAGATTTTTCTGAAAGTTTTACTGTGTTTGTATTTATATGAGAATAGGATGTACACCAAATTTCATTAAAATTGGATAATTCGTTTATGCTATATAAATTATTTTATGAATTTAATAGGCACATTTTCAAAATGTAGCTCGCGTCTATTGACTTTTCAAAATTCACTTATATTGCCAGAACTGGTACTCTAAAACATGGGTAACAATTTTATGAAGAGATATTTCAAATAAGTTTGCTAATTATGCTGTACATATTTTTTTAATAAAAAAGAAAATTTAATCTTAAGCATTATTGATTTTTTTCATACAAAAAAATTTTTTTTGGAATTAATATTAATGATAACATCAATATTGAATCATAGTTTTGTTTAGATGCTATTTTGGAAACTTTAATTGAATTTGAAGCAAAACTCAGGCGCGACCTTCTTTTGGAATATGCAGAAATGTAGTTTTGAGAAAAACAGGCTTTTATATAGGAACATACTGTGTACGTTAAGGGAAGAACACTATTTGAAAGGGCTGTAATGACCACATGGAGTGGGGGATATGAAAAATGTTAGCTGATCCAAATGCACAAGTGTTCCAGGAACATTTTAGGGTAAAAAAAAACAATTTTCGACTTTTTGACAATTTTGACCAAAATTTCACTCCCAATGTCCCTTAAAAGTGCAAAATTTGGTAAATAATGCAATCAATGATATATTAAACAGAACACAGTGCAGTTGGGATTACTTTAGCGTGAAGCAACGTTTGCATCTAGAAGCGTTGTCATGTTGTTATTTCCTAGCACTATACCACGGAGGACGATATACATATATGAGAAAAGTTGACACGTCGGAAGATATTCTGCCACGGTAGCACATGCGGTAAGAGCATCGAGATGGAGAGTCAAAGATCCATGTAATTCTCTGAGGACACTGAAGTTTTCAAGCCTGAATCAACTTTATAAATTATCATTGGTGATTGTGGCAGCGATAATGGTTAAAACTTATTTTCAAAGTTAATATCATACACCGTGGACTATTAACGTCCTTGATTACTTAAAATGTTTTAGAATACTCTATCCAGAAACCGCGTCCACCTTAAAACGACATTAGACATCTACTTAGTCGCGGAACCGACTGTAAGAGTCGGGATTGTCGGAAGATGGTTTTGATAGTAGTGGAAAATCGGGCGATTGAGTGGCTACAAAGATGCCGCTTTTCACGCTCCGTTTGGCGGCTATTGTTACGCCGTGATTAAGAAAAAACAGTGGACAAAAGCGTAGAGGGCGCAAATTAAAGGCCGATAACAAAAAAGAGGCCTCCTGCGGTAGCCAGGTGAGAGGTTTCCGTTGGCTTCTGAAGCTTCCAATGCGGGTCAGCACGGGGTCACTTGCCTCGTTTAATATTCCCTACTGACACAACAGAGTGGAAACTACATAGACTCTGACATTACAACAATTCGAGGAGTAAAACAAGGATGCCCTTCCTTACATGCACTTGTGATCTTCTTTACTTTTAAGCTATTTTTAACTCCGCCTTTTATGAATATTTTTGTCCTAATATGTTGGTTACCCAAGTGAAATTGACAGGTTTGCAGCTTTCTTGAGATTTTTCACATTTTTACGCTCTTACGGTCTTGTCCGATTTGATCCAAAAATCAGTTTCAAACTCCAAGCTGAAACTCTTTAATAAAAATCTGATGTATTGCACTCACATGACTTTCTTTGCTCTTGTATACGTATTCTTACAAACTCTTATTCCTAATCTTCGTGTTAGTGTTTGCAGAAATTATCTTATTGTTTATTTCCTTGTAGGTGCAAGGGGAATATGGGAATGCAGTAGGCTTTGAACGATAGTCAAATATTTTAAAGCTTTGAGATTCCGTTCTTTTAACACGGCTGATATAAAAATGAATAATGATCCTCCATTTAACGAAAGCTAAAGTATTGTAAAACTCGCACAAATAACAAGGAATATCTCCGAAATGGTTCACTTTAAAAAAAAAAAAAAAAATATTCGAACATAACGAACATAAACTGTGTGTTTTAGCAAGATATACATTTTTGTACAGTAAAATTTGGTCTATCTCTTACGGTTTACCAGTTATACAAGTCATCCAGAGTAAAGAAGACTACAAAGGCTATATTCTGAAAATTTAGAATATACATTTAATTTTCAAAAAAGAAATATCTCAAACATATGGAATTTTAATCAAAATTGTTAGAGCAATTTTCGAGAAATCTTTGTGTCGCATCCTTTAAAAGAAATTAAACTTAAATCCAACTTTGGTTTCTAACCCAATTTTCGTTTTTGAATTATGCTGTTCACATACATCCCCACACACATAGAACCTTTTTCTAAACATGCTTTTTTCTGGATTCGGGGGACCTCAAAACATATTTCCGGTGAAATTCGACATTGAATTTTTGGTTAGAATACAATACTTCCTCTACCTACTATACATAGTACATAAAGTAAAAAAATGAAGCGTCATATGAATAGCAGATCTTCCATAGATGCAACATGAACTTTTTTCAATAAAAACCTGTAAGGCTAAATGGTATTTTACATGGAAACGCTTTGATGGTTTTATTTTCTAAAAATGGATTTAACGATTTGGTTAAAAATGCCATGTGATAAAGAGACCTGCAGGATCAATAATGCATATATTGTTATATGTATGTTGAATTCATCAGATTTTCATCTCTTGGCCATGCAACGAGACCATGAATCTCACAGCTCTTAAAATATTTGAATATCGCTTAAGGCCTACAGTATTCACATATTCTCTTCGCACCTACCATAAAATTAGCAGTAAGATAATTTCTGCAAATGTTTTATCTCGGTTAACATGAAATAGATGAATAAGCGTTTGTAGATATAGTTTACAAAAGAGTAGAGAAAGTCATGTGACTGCAACACATCAGATTTTCTTATTCCATTAAAGTGAATTAGGTATAGAAAAGACTCAAGAGAGACGTGATCAATAACTCATATGGTTGGACTCCCACTAAGTGTTGGTACACTTTCTCGGCACCTACTGTCAGTTATTACTATAATATCTCATTTAAAAAACCCTATTACTCCGTAACCTACTTTCACGCTCATTACTTTCACAATCACAATTTCACTCTCCTACAACAAATGTTGAAATTATTAGCGTAAAATATAGCTGAAGGTTAAGTAAGCGAAGAAAATCATTAAGTAATATTAACACGGTATTTAAAGAAAGACAATAGCGTAAATGAACACGATTAACGTACTTCTTGGAAACAAATCTACTCATAATTTTGTTTCGATTTCAAGTAAATTTAATTATGCGGTTATGGTACCACATTTATCCTCTAGGTCTAGTTAATTTGGTAAAACAATAACTTAATAAAAATATATAATAGTGGCTTTGAGAGTTGTGAATAGCTCTAACCAACCCAGCTGACCATTATAAGACACTATTAAATAGTTAACTATTACGAAATGTCGAAAACTTACTCCATTTTGTTAATACTGCGCATGCGCGGACGAAACAGCCAACCTAAACTTATTAGTGTAATCCGCGAGAATAGGTGCATATGCAGTTTCTTGCATCATACCCGTTATGGAGAAGGCGAGCTATTGGAATTCACCATAACCCAACCCAATTATACTGATTTCTAGTTACTTTTGGTGACATTCCGTTTGTTCAGTTGATATCAATACCAGCAACTGTTCCTAGAAGATACCTCAGATAAAGATACGGCCGTAATGGATGTTAATTGTAGTTCTTAAGATGGAGATGGTGGTCTTATCTTACAGGTTTGGTTTAAATGGTTATGCAGAGTGCCCTTGTTTCTCACTGTGGAATTAACTATATTGTATTTTTAGTAGCTAAAATAAGTGTTCATCATTGTCATTTTTTTACAACACAACTGGAATTAGTAAGTGCAGTGTGATATATTTAACCTGGAAAGTGTTGTTTGAATACAACATTTGCAAAGCAGGTTTTACGGATTAGTATGATACTAGTAAATTCAATTTTAAGGTTAATCATACTCCAATTTAGTGTAATATAGACCATGTGAAACTTTACGGGGCTCCCATTTTACCTTTCCCCTATATTTGAATTCAGTTCACATACACACTGACCTAAAGCCAACCTCACTATGACCTGGCGGCCTACACTCGCCTCATGCCCATTCACTGTCATTTCTATCTTGCGGTGTGTTTGCTTAACCGTTGGCGGCCCTTCAGAATGAATTTCATGGGCTGTGATAACCACAAAGTGCTCACTTCTGTGCGAACCATAAACTAATCAGACAAGACAAGTATGCTCATATATCCTTCAACATTTAGATATGTAGGTACAAGATGCCTAGTCGCCTAACGAAAGCTATAGTATCAAATTCTGGATTTATTTACTAATTCCTGCATAGTTCCTTTGTTATAACAATCTATATAATCTAAAAATAAATGATCAACTAATTCTTCAAGCTTCCACGTGCACCAAGACTACATAAAAGAAAAGGTGCAGCTGATGCTTGGAAATAACCTTCAAACAATTTACATCAATGAAATACGGTTTTAAACGTTTAATGTAGCACTTTCGCTATTTTCTTGTCATTTAAAAACGCCAAAATAATATATCTATTATCGTTTGGTTGCGTACTTCACCATTTTACATTTTTTATAACACTTAAATTTTCAACAAAATGTACAGAACCGAAATTCAGTCATTTTCGAGCAGTCAAAAGAACCTTATTATAAAATAAGATGGATCATTCACAATTTCAAATCTTGATGTATGTTGTATTCGCTTTATGACTTACTCAATGGTAAACATTGATTTTGGAAATAGTTTTTAATATAACAATAATTATCAAAAATAGCCATATGTTAGCAATAAATATTGTGTAAAAATGATTAATTAAAACAGCAAATTCTAAATATGAAACTTAGTTTCCTACGTGGCCATTATTTGGAGATTTTAGAAGGCTCTGCTTCTAGATCACCCTTAAATTTGTATTGAATTCTACCAAATAAGAAATGTATAGATTGATTTTTTCAATCTCCTATAGTTAACATTTCGACACAGACTTAGTGATAAACAAAACATAAACAGTATGCGACAACAGGTACTCCACAGAGCACCTAGTTAACTTAAAGCAAAGGAAGTCAGTTGCTGAACAGAAAGCATAAATTGGAATCGAAATGAAAAATATTCGCTGTTATTAATTTGGATTATTCAGCTGTTTAGACGTAATGTTTAAAATACTGAGTGACTTATTTTATTTCTAATAAGCTCATGCATTGCGTATCACGGCTAGCATATGTTATTTATGCAGTTGATTATTGTCTCAGCCTCATGAGTATCTGCAATAAAATTTATTATTGTAGTATTACCTAATACCTGATGAATATCAATCATGACAGATAGGAAAATAAATTCTTGACTAATTAATCTGAAAACAAATTATATGAAGAGGAGAAAGAATGTTCCATGCCATATTTTTACTTACTCTACTGGTAAGTAGGGGAAGTATTGTATTCCACCCAAAAATACGATGTCGAGATTTCACTGGAAATGTAGGTTTTGAGACCCCCTGAATCCAAAGAAAGCATTTTTAGAAAATGGTCTGTGTGTGTATGTGTGTGTGTGTGTGTGTGTGTGTGTGTGTGTGTGTGTGTGTGTGTGTGTGTGTGTGTGTGTGTGTGTGTGTGTGTGTGTGTGTGTGGACAGCATAACTCAAAAACGAAAAGTCGGTTAAAAACAAAATTTGGTATTTAAGTTTGATGTCTTTCAAGGATGCGACACCAAGATTTTGAAGAAAATAGCCCCACCCTAAACTACCCTTTACATGGAAAATTTTTCAAAAATTTTTTATTTTCTTGAAAATGGTTCTAACGATTTCGGTCAAAATGTCATATGTTGGAGATATTTTTATGACAAATGAAATGTATATCTTGAATTTTCTGGCTATAGCCCCTGTAGTCGTCTGGACGACTTTTGCATAAGTGGTAAACCGCTAGAGATGGACCAAATCATACTATACAAAAATGTAGATCTTGCTAAAATACACAATTTATGTTGGAATAAATTTTCTTGTAGGGTGAACCATTTCGGAGATATTCCTTGTTATGTGTGTGAGTTTCGGAAAACTTAGAACTTTCGTGAAATGGATTATCATTGTTCATATTTTATATGTTACGTGTACAAAGACAACAGAATCTCAAAGCTTTAAAACATTTAACTATCGCACAAAGCCTACTGTATTCTAACTTCCCCTTGCACCTTTAAGAAAATAAGCAACAAGATAATTTGTAGAAATGTTTATCTTAACTAACACGAAGAATATATAGCAATAAGAGTTTGTAAGAATGGTTAGTACAGGAGTAGAGAAAGTCATGTGAGTGCAACACATCAGATTTTTTTGAAGTCTCTTGGGTCCAGCCTACGACCATATATATGTTTCAATCTATCAAGAACCCTAAAGGCTGCCAACACATATCAAACGTGCGCAACACAGACGTGTTACTTTCCGATCGTCCCAAATTCCCTTGGAAGAGCCCTGGTTAAATTTACCCGAACGTGTTTAATTAATAATGTTGAGTTAATGAAATATTAGTGGAGTAGTAGTATCTGCGAAACGTTTCCCACCGAAAGTCAAGCAATTAGAATCCCGCTGATTCGGGGGCCTCTCACTGGAAAATTAGTTTCTTTGTGTGGTGGAAATGTGGAAGATGGCGCGGCAGGGGCTCCAGCCCTCATTTGATACCACATAAAGGTGGGAAATAGTATTCCCTACTCCTGTCTTATGTTATCTACTGCCTTACTGTGCTGCGATAATTTCGATTCCTTAAATGTATTCAGAAAACAGCACCTGTGACTCACTTCGATCCTAAACTGAAGCAAATTGCCTGCTTAGGAGTATTCATACATCAGTAATTAATGTGCTTCCTTATCAACTCATCTTCAACCACCATCACCACGGCATAAGCTTTGTGCCTTGTTCCATCTTCAAGGAATTTGGTCACCTCATTCGCGGTCTGCCGACACTCCGTCTACCTATTGGTCTATAATTTTGTATTATTTGTGGCTTTTGATCTTCTGCTGACATGGATCTCCAATTCTCTTCTGTCTTCATTTCGTTTTTTATTCAAGAGGGTGTAACAATCTTAAAAATCTCATCTATGCAACCTGTATTTTTTTTTTTTTTTTTTTTTTTTTTTTTTGAGGTGACCAGCACGAAATTCTCACATCCATAGGGAAATTGCAACAGCCATCACTTAATATCATTTTATTACAGTTTTTAAACGTTCTTTTTATTCAACCGTATACTATTTGGAATTTATTTAATTTATTTTGCATACCTCTGTTATTAATGGATATATGATACCCACATGCGCAGGTACAGACAAGATAGTTTGTCTAAATTTTTGGCTGGCATGTTCAAGTACAGAGTAAAGCTTTACTTGAAAATGTTCTTTAATTTTCTTTCCACAAAACATGGCACTAAGACTTCGCGTTAAAATTCCACAAGTTTCAAACACCAGCATGGCGTGTAAAATATATATCTATCTTGAGTTTTCAGCTAACAGGCTGACGAAATCCTACTCGTTCGTATTAAATTTCACATAACTATCTCAGAAACCATAACACACCAAGTCTAACACATGTAAAATATAGATTTCTTAATTTCAAAACATAATTTTAAATAATGGTTCTTATTCTTAAAATTTTCCATCCTGAAATGCAAAGCAGTCACTTTACTGCTCCTCATGAGCTGATGACTATTGTATTTATTGATCTCCTTTATAAATACTTGGTTTTCGTCTCAGCTTCCAATGTCAAAAAAAAAAAATGTTTCAAATATAAAATATAAAGTAAATGAGAAAATTATGAAATTGTTTCACTTAACCTGCTATTCTATCTTTTCAATTTTTCTGCCTGAAATAAATCATTTCTTGTTATGCTTTTCTGATAAGTGGAGAAATTATCCGTTATCTTAAACCCGAATATTCCATATCAGATTTTACCAGAAATGTACATTTTAAATTTCCCTGAATCAATAGGTTGTTCGCAAGAGGAAATAAAATAGAATATGTTGGATTTAGATAAAAGAGCCTGTGATGTTAGTTTATTTAGACGCATCATGTTTTTAACAGTGGAAGGAAACAACTAACAATGGCAGGACAAGTGGTATATAGCAGAATACCAAACTTAAGCAGCACCATCATTGGCAATACGTGGCAAACATTGCGGTTGTTAGTGAAGGGTTGTAGCAGGCTTGCTCTTAAAGCGTTTAGGCACCCTGAAGCTGTCTCACTTCCCCCAGTAATACGATATTTACCCAAGTGGAAGTAATATCCCCATTCAGAATTATTAAATGAAGAGAGCGTTCATGCAGCGGTTACGTTTCGGGTCCTGAAGCAATTTGTCACGCTTTTGCTCTTTCACATCCACTTACCTCCACCTTTTACATGGAAATGAATAAATAATTAATAGCGAGTAATATTAATAAAAGTCGTACAAGATGCTCGTTGGAGCGGCAAAGTGCAGGCAGGCTGCGACATCTCATAGATGGATGTGGAGCAGTCCAGCCACTGAATAAATAATGGCTTCTGCTGAAAGAACGGTTCATCTCCGTTATTTATGGGCAAATATGTCTCCTAGCAACACACACAAAGCCCCACACGTAGCTGGATGTCATTGTCGACATTCATCTGTTCGCTGGGAACATGGTGGATTTGAAACAGCTGATGCTCAATTGAGAGAGGTTATGTTTCCTTTGTGATCGTTTATTGTGATGGAAATTAACATTACTAATTGAAGCTTGGGTGAGAAATGGGCTTGATGGCGATGCATGTGATTGTATCGAAAAATCGGTTTTCGTAGTGCCGATTTGCAGTTTGTATGTTTACATAGCTATTTGTCCAACGATTTTACTCCAAGGGTATATTTATTTTCGCTATATAAAAAGTGTTTTAGCAAAGGAATTTAATGCACTTTCATAAATAAGATATTACTTATAGCTATGGAAATTTAAATCGTATACTCTTGTTCACAACATGTTTAAGCTTTGAGTTTTATTAAGTAGTGGATTTCTTAAATGTCTGTGTTTCCACATATGATTCTTAAGATTTTAACACTTGAAAAGCGCAATAAATACGAAGCTTTCAGAGAGAGTAAACAGAAGGCATGCGTGGCCTCCGATTTTTCTGTTGATCTTTGCAGTTTTATTAAAGTACAGTGGTAAAACGCCTGTACATAAAAAATAAATTTCACACGAATTAATTATTGTATCGTAAATTAATATAATTTAATAATTTCAAATTACATGTAATTTTATATACTTTCCCTGGACTTGTTGACATCCATTAAAGTCCAATAAAATAAAAGTAATACAACTTCTTCCATTAATTTTGTCAATTGTGAATTTTCAGTATACTGTGAAGAACCGCAGCAGTTAGTTGTCATTTTCAAGTTACAGTTGTTGTTAATGTTTTAATGTTGGTAAGAGATATAGCTTTATGAGAAAATTTATTAATAACTTTGTTAAGATTAGAATTCATTGTTTTGACTTTATTTATTATTTTATTTTAATTTGGGACCAATATTTAAATCAAGAAAAGAAAGTATTGCCAAAATAATTGCTAAAAGCATTCCTAAATGATAGTTTATATCAACATTTGTGATCATTTTAAAGCATAGTTTCATAAGATTATTTTTTCAAATTATAGGAAATTAATGTTTTGAAATTCCTAGGAATTTATATATTAGAGCAAAGCAAGCTTGGGATTGTTATAAATTCCTTTATCCTTAAGGCTCAAAACATTAAAGTGTTATTATATAGTTTTCAGTTCTTTCTAACATAAGTTAGTAAGCTTCTATACAAATAAAACTAACCACAAACAAACCGTAAAGAAAAGAATTACTACAGTTAAATTGGTCACCAAATCTTGATTGAGCAGATATTAACAATCTTTCGCAAGCACTATCATTATAAATATTACAATGTAAGAGCGAAATGGCTGCTAAAGAAACAATCGTTACTAACTGACACAGCTTGTTTCTAAGATATTAGCATTTCTGGTTTCTTTGAGGTAAAAGTTCAAACTTCCGCTTACCGCGTTTGTCTAGCTCTTCATACAGAATTTCGCAAAGAAAAATAAGTAAAACTATTGCTTACTATACTGGATCTGCTTCCACGCAATATATGCATATCATATGCAGTTTCAGTAAACTAATTGGTTTCTATTTCCAAATAACAGTGTAAGTGTAGCATATTACAATAAAATCGTTAAATATACTCTTTAGCGCATGCTAAAAGTAATAAGAAGACGGAAAGATAAGATGTATTTTTACTTTCTCTACTATGTATAGTAAAGTAGGGGAAGTATTGTATTCCACACAAAAATTCGATGTCGAGATTTCACCCGAAAAATATGTTTTGAGGCCCCCTGAATCCGCGCGCGCGCGGGTGTGTGTGTGAGTGTGAGTGAGTGAGTGAGTGAGTGTGTGTGTGTGTGTGTGTGTGTGTGTGTGTGTGTGTGTGTGTGTGTGTGTGTGTGTGAGTCTTTGGACAGCATAACTCAAAAACGAAAAGTCGGTTATGAACCAAAGTTGATATTTAATTTTAATGTCCTTCAAGGATGCGATATGAATATTTTGAAGAAACTTCCTTTACCCTAAACTACCCTTTACATGGGAAATTTTTCAAAAATTTTTATTTTCTTGAAAATGGCCCTAATGGTTTTGAGATGTTTGAGATATTTTTATGACAAATGAAATGTATATCTTGAATTTTCCATGAAGTCCCATTTACTCCGGATGACTTTTGCATAACTAGTAAACCGTAAACTTACTATACAAAAAATGCTAAAACATACAATTTGTGTCTAAATAATTTTTTGTAGAGTGAACCATTTTGCAGATATTCATTTTTGTTTGTGTATGCTTTGGAAAACATACTTCTGTCAAATGGAACATCGCTATTCATTTTTTTATATATTAACCGGAATTTGAAAGCTTTAAAAGCTTTGACTATCACTCAAAGCCTACTGTATTTTCTCCTTGTGCCTACAAGGAAATAAGCAATAAGATAATTTCACAAATGTTTATCTGAACTAACACGAAGAAGATAGAAGAATAAAAGTTTGTAAGAATGGTTAATACTAGAGTAGAGAAAGTCATGTGAGTGCAACACATCAGATTGTTTCTCTGAGACTTTGTGAGGGACCAATGAGAGCACACATTGTGGCCACGTGCTTCTTGCTACCTCTTGCCTTTGTTTACGTCAAAATATGTTTTATTTCGGATAGAGTATAGAGTTTTTTGGGTGGCTTTTTAAACCTCGAAATGAAATTAGTTTAATTTAGCTTCTCTCGTTTTTATGGGATTATTGTACAATACTATAAAAGATTTTTATGGTAAAATGTTTTCTTTGCTGCTTGAAGTTAGAATGTTTTAGGTGCACGACCAACAAATGAAAAATCTACTGATATTCACAGAAAATATTTTGAAGCATTGATCCATGTGCTTACATATTTCACCAACATATTTCAATGACATACATTTTTTTGGCGATGTTGCGATTATCATAATGTTTTATCAATCTTTTACATAATAATAGCGGATGAAATTTAAACATTATGTAGTTCTTTTCGGCCAACGGTTACTCATTTAACCTAAAAGATACACAGTTTTCACAAGAATAGTGAAACCCTGATATCAACATTCGACGCAATTGGCATAAAATGATACATTTCAATTTCCTGAGTTCGAATATAGGTTAGGGTTAGTTACTTGGATAAAGCTTTCTCCAGGTGATTTCTTAATAGATGTTAAACCCCTAAAACATTCCCCTCTTTTAGGCTCACAAGTTAAATATTTTGGAGCACATAGTCTGTAACCATCCAGAACATATTATCATCAGTTGCTAATTTTAGAATTTGTATAACTACTTCTGATGTCACACTGGAGAAATTTCTGTCTTATTAAGATTATCAGCATATTCATTAATTCATCTTCACATCGTATTTTTGTAGGAATTCAATACCTCCCTTACTAGGTATATGTAGTGGAAATAGTAAAAATAAAATTTGTAACCTTTTCAGACTTGCATTAGGTGACCATTTACAAGTGGTGTATTTTAAGCTCTATGTAGTAAGTGTTTGTCTTTTGTGTTTACCCAGTTATATCAGGTTTATGAAAAATTGAATTAGAATGAAGACCACTTCAAAGAGAATTTAAAGAACCATTAAAACATGCATTGTACTCACCATATCAATACTTTAAACATAATCTATTGTAAAGTAGATGCTTATAACCATTAAAAAGTAAACTTAAGACAGAAAAAAATTGTCCATTTAAAGGATATTTTGAACTGGGGAACTTTGTTGAAGATCATCTGTCGTTGGAAGATGGTGAACTCAAACATCAAGTTTTGTATTCGTCCAACAATTCGTTTTTGGGTTCACAGGCAGACAGATGCACGCACAGACTATTTTCTAAAAAATTGTTTTCTTTTATTTGTTCAGGGAACCCCAAAACTTGTATTTTCCGTGAAATCTCAATATCGAATTTATGAGTGAAATACAACTCTAAAACTTCCGTAGAAGAAATGCAAATACTAAGTTAAAAAGTAGGTACATAATAGAAAATAAAGAAGCGAAGAGACAGGCATCAAAGTGGAAAAGAACGATTTAAATAGAATGCAATGAAGAAATTAAATAAGCAAAGTAGCAAGACTGTTATGGAAAAGAATGACTTAAATTTCCATAATGAGGTTTTCCACAAGTGGAATAAAATAACGTGGGCACATTCATTATATCCCTTTTAATTCCAGCTGTCAACTATTTAGATCCAGAGAAGTTAGATAAAAAAGGAGAACAATGAACGCGGTAATAATTATTATCTGGCGAGCGATAGAAACAGATGAAGAACGCCAGTGCTGCCACACCTACTTGTAAATGCTAATTAGACGTAATTTGAGCTCCTAAACAGCTGTAACGCTGGTGGTAGAAATGATTTCAAATTTACCACCGACATGCGGAAAGCTTGTCATACATCACGTGGGCCCCACTGGAGAAGTGTGGTATCATAGACTCCGTCCGTGTATAATATGGTAAACCGCTGGCTGCCTACGCCGATCTCGGGCCCTCGATAACATAAGGAGTACTTAGCCACTTTGAGAAACAACCACCCCCTCCCCCAATCGGCGTAATTGCTTTTAGTCGCCTTTAATAATGCATGAACTCCAGGGGCGGCTTTACATAAATAACCTCCCTATTAGAAATGTGTAGGTGTAGGGGGTATTAAAATTAGTTTGGGCTTAAGTCTACCAACTAATTTAGCTTTCACAGCCAAAACACTCCACTCCTTTATGGCTTGTTTACTTTATATGACGGTTTTAATAAACCTGTTTAACTGAAATAATATTTTCACCCATAAAGTAGTATTGATTTAATTTTATGTTAGTTATTTCTCCACTATTATTCTTAGAAAAAGTAAATATTCTACACCACCCAAAAATCGATCAACGATTCACCAGAAATGCATGTTTTGATGGACCTTCAATAAAAAAAAATTAAGAAAAAAAGCCCTGATTTGCTAACAGTATAAATAAATAAAAAAAGGAAATGAATAAACATTAAACTTGTTATTTAAGTTCAGCACCTTTGAAGATTCCAACACGAAGGACCATCCTTTCACAAAAGCTATACTTTACTAAAAAATGTTTCCTTATTTTTCTCAAAATAGCACCAACGGCTTTGATTAAAATACCATATGTGTAAAACATTTGCGTGACAGATAAAATTTGTATCTCCAATTTTCTGCGAATACCTTGTGAATTCCTCTTCATTCAGAATAACACATATACTTTTGATTGACTTACAAGCTGTAAGAGATAGACAAGAACCCACCAGTCACAAAATGTAGATAGCGTTAAAGCACAGTTCGTGGCCAATAGATATACTGTTTCTGACTTTTCACATTTTCTAAACATTCATTGTTACTATTCAGAATTTTCAAATAGTCACAACCGGATTTTAACGATTTGATTCGCCCCCCCCCCCCCAGATCGCTGTATTCTCTTTGTATCTAAAGCGAAATGTACAATAATAGTATATTGGCAACTAAGAACAGTAAGTGATGTTTATCAGGTCGAGAATGCATTTTGGAAATACTAGGTCCGCAGGGTTACAAGCATTTGAGATCTGATAAGTAACTTATAGTTCGTGGTTAACCAATTACTTTTTGCAATACTTGAAATAACCGTAAAAAGCAATAATAAATCAAAACTGTATTTCCATATTTTATTAGACATTAAGAAAAAATGAATTCTCGATGTGAACAAATGAAAAGCTACATTTATGTAGTCTCAGATAGTCCTAATAATTTGTATATTTCATGTAAACATCCAGGTTCCACCTCAAGATGTACTGAAGAATTGAATAGCTTCTTAATGTTGACAATATGTCCAGTTGTATATTATGTTTAATATTTCAATCAATAAATAATTCATATGTTTGTATATTTTGCTAAGGATTCATGAATAACTTACTTTTAGGTTACTATGCTGTTAGTTGTTACGTCATTTCCTACTGGTGCCATAAGCATTAAAGACCACTTTTAGCCTTGTTGCCATGGGAATTGATTAATAAATTGTAAATTTACAACTACCGGAGATACACGTTGAAGCCCCCTGAACCTAGTTCCTTTAAAAATAAACGAATTCTTTCATTAAGGAATACTCCGCAATGAAATGGATTTCCTTCATCCCAAAACGATCTTCTGCCTCCATAAGTTTCTGTCCATACCATCTTCCTTCTTTAACCCTCTTCTCCCCATACTCATTTTCACCCAATCCATCCAGTATTCCCTAGGTTTTTCTATTCTTCCTTTTCCTTCTACTTTCCAATTCAGAATTTTGTTGGGTGCTCGGTCCTCTGACATTCTAAGTACCTGTCTATACCATCTCAGGCGTCTTTCATTTACAATTTCCCTTATTCTATTATTTCGAAATTTATCTTTCCTGGATTTTCGTGCTGACCGTCTCCAAAAGTCCATTTCCAATACCGTTAATTTGTTTGCTTGTTGTCTGGTTATGGTCTAACTTTCAGCGCCATTTAATGTACTTTGGAATAGTGCCTCATATATTAATTTTTTAGTTCTATGTAAAATATTTTTACTCCATAAACATGAATTGAGTATTCCCATGATTCTCTTCCCATCAGTTATCTTCTTTGAATCTATAAATTTGTAAAAGTAATAATAATAATAATAATAATAATAATAATAATAATAATAATAATAATAATAATAATAATAATAATAATAATAATAATAATAATAATAATAATAATAATAATAATAATAATAATAATAATAATAATAATAATAATAATAATAATAAAATATAAAAAAGAAAAATTCTATGACACAGAGAGACCAAAGATTTTTTCATTCTTTTTTTATTTGATGAAGAGAATGAGAATGGGATTTCAAAAGAATAATTTGTAGAAGAGATATAAAAAGAATGCATAACGGCTTAGAAAATCATATGAATGTAAAACATACCTTTTACATACCTGGTGTCTTTAAGTTTGAAAATGGCGTATTAAGGGTTTACGACACAAATAAGGCTTAAATTCCTAGTGTTAGTGCGACGTGAAAATAACGTTGTTGTTGTAGTGTTTAACGCCCGCTTTTACTACTACGGCACCGCAGGCGGTGACACTGATGATACATGAAGATGGAGCACCGGTGGAATGAGATGGCGGGGGAAACCGGAGCACCCGGAGAAAACCCGCCCTGACGCCGCTTCGTCCACCACGAATACCACATGCGGGTCCCTGGGATCGAACCCGGTCCGCCTAGGTGGTAGGCGAGCGCGCTAACCGCTCGGCCACGGCGCCGCCGTGAAAATAACGGAAAGTTTTTTCCGTCAGATTTACCGACTCTGGAAATCGAAACTGAGACCGTGTAAATGTGAATCTCAGGCCATTATTTGCAGTAATTAAGGTTTTTGAAAACAAAGCGTGCCCTTCTGCATAGATAGCGCGCTAAAATAGACGCAATATAGGATGTTTTGCCGGTATCTGATGCCGGCTCATTGCATTCAAATCGTGATGGGGCACGAAAGACTTGGGAACTCATTTGGGACAAGAGAGCGGATGTTCTTTCCAACGAAAATCCTGTGATGGCAAAACCCAGCCACGGAGGAAGTCAACGAATAATAATGCAACAGAGCAAGGGAGGATTAAAAAATTAAATAAATTACATTTCCAAAGCATGACCGGGGTTATTATTTCTAAAACTTGTTCTCTCATATAGAGGATTTTTTTTTTGTTTTGTTTGCCAAAATGCCGGTGTTTTGAAAGTTTGGGCGAACCGGAGAGGATGGTGGGGGGTAACCTCTAAGCCGATACAATGCGGAGGTCGGTTTATTATAAAAAACCAAGAGTAGAGGAATGGCTGAGAGGGGTGGGGATTTGAAACGTCACATTTCACACAGGAAATTGAAGTTGTATGAATATCGGGATTAAAAAGCAAACTTTTCCCCTCTATTGATAGGAAGGCAGGGAGAGTCCGGAAGGCCGATAGCGATGTTTTCACGAAACAGGGAGCACCATTAGCTATTGTGGTGCAGAGATCATCATCTCTCGCAGCTTCCGCAGCTCTGTACCAGCGGCTCAATACAACCCCAGTCTTGAACTCAGCTTCCATATAAGTCAGTCCTCATAGCCGGGCTTTATTCATACCCGGTGTTATCTGTAGTTTGATAATTTATCCTATAGCTGTTACACTTACTAGGTGAGAAACTCATGAGGCGCATCGGAAAGAATGTGAAAATGCCGAGTTGTTTACGCGAGCTTATTCCAAATACACGGCGAGACGGTATATGTACACTCTGTTCAGGTACAATCATATTATCAGGACAACAACATCTCGTAAACAAAAACAAAAATAATTAATTCGCACTAATGGCGAAAAGATTCGTATCACATAAATCAAAAACTTCCACACCAGGTTGAAGAGGGATCTCCCTAAACAGCCCGGGCAAGTTGTAAACATGCCCAAAGAACATTTTTAATTTTATTGTATATCGGCAGGCGCGAGAGATCATTCATTTGTATTGCATTACTGACAGTACTCCAAGTTACTAGTATTTTAATGTTCTAGTAAACAAGATAACAAGCGATCGCAGCGTCAAGGTCAATATGCCTGGTCACTTTACCAAGTAGTAGGTTGCACGTGCCCAATAGTCTTGTGTTTCTTTGGAGGCATTTAAAAGTTATTACTTAATACTCTTAAACAAATAGTTGATTAAAGCTCATTGTATACTATAAAGAACAAAAATAAACTATAGAAATAAATAAAAATACCGGGAAGAAATTATGCAAAAGCACTGTTGAGCAATTACAAATAATAAGGAAGAAAAGTAAGTAGAGAAAATCATGTGAGTGTAACACGCATTTCTATTTCAATAATATAGAAAATGCTATGACCTTTTTGTAGAAGAGAGAGAGAGTACAGAAAGACTTGAATGTGTTGCGTAAAATAAAAGTGAGTATAAAAAGCCATGTGAGTGTAACATGTTGCATTTCTATTTTGAAAATTGTATGTTGAAGGGTGAGTAGACAAGAACATATGATTGTGTTTCGTAAAAGAAAAGGGAGTAGAGAAAAGAGTGTGAATGTAACATACCGCATTTCTATTTCAATCATAGAAAGTTTTATGAATTGTATGTTGAAGGCGAGTAGAGAAGGGCATGTGAATTTGTTATGTAAACGAAAAGCGAATAGAGAAAATCATCTTAATGTAATAGGTCCATAGTAAAATGGATAGCATGAAAACGTTCTCTATGAAAAAACAGATGTGTCAGTTTTCATACATACCAACACCCATTTACACATACGCTAACTTATTCGCGTTGTACTTGTAAAATGGTTTAACCAACTGAGAAACCTTCGCGAGAATGTGCACATCGCACCAAAGTTTTTTCGGAATCGGGTAAATGGTTTAGGAACCCACGGGACATTTTTGCAGGCGAGGACTAGATAGTGTTGGGACGATATCACTATTTCCCAATACTCGATAATGAATTTTAAACAACGATACTCGATAAGCAATAGCTTATTACTCGAACCATGTTTTTATTAGTAGTTTAATGTGTATACAGGTTTGTAATCAATTTCACATATCGTGACATCATGTTCTGAGATTGGCGAAAACTTGTACATTGCTTTTTACTTTCTCTACTGGTAAGTAGGGGAAGTATTGTATTCCACTCAAATATTCGATGTCGAGATTTCACCGGAAATACATGTTTTGAGGCCCCCTGAGTTAAAAAAAAAACCATTTTTAGAAAAAGGTCCGTGTGTGTGTCTGTGTGTGTGTCAGTCTGTCAGTCTGTGGACAGCATAACTCAAAAACGAAAAGTCGGTTAAAAACCAAAGTTGGTATTTAAGTTTAATGTCTTTCAAGGATGTGACACAAAGATTTTGAAGAAAATAGCCCCACCCTAAACTACCCTTTACATGAAAAATTTTTCAAAAATTTTGATTTTCTTGAAAATGGTTCGAACGATTTTGATTAAAATGTCATATGTTTCAGATATTTTGATGACAAATGAAATGTATATCTTGAATTTTCTGGCTACAGCCCCTGTAGTCGTAATTACTCTGGACGACTTTTGCATAACTGGTAAACCGTTAGAGATAGACCAAATCATACTATACAAACAATTTAGATCTTGCCAAAATACACAATTTATGTCTCAATAAATTTTCTTGTAGGGTGAACCATTTCGGAGATATTCCTTGTTATGTGTGTGAGTTTCGGAAAACTGAACTTTCGTGAAATGGGTCATCGTTGTTCATTTTTTTATGTTACGTGTGCAAAGAGAACGGAATCTCAAAGCTTTAAAAGATTTGACTATCGCACAAAGCCTACTGTATTCCCATATTCCCCTTCCACCTACAAGGAAATTATTAATAAGATAATTTGTACAAATGTTTATTTTAACTAACACGAAGAAGATATAGGAATAAGAGTTTGTAAGAATGGTTAGTACAAGAGTAGAGAAAGTCATGTGAGTGCAACACATCAGATTTTTCAATAGAGGTTTTATTACTGCGCGAGAATGTTTTTCTGCATATTTAACATACTGCTCTGTTAATAGTATTGTCCTTCAACAGTGCACTAAAGCAATCGCGTAATTTACAACCAGTTCCGAAAGCAGGTAGTGCTCTGGTTACGAATTCGTTCGGACCTAGCTGAGACTGAATATAGCATTGGAGGGGAGCATCGTCTTGCCATTTTACAATATTCGTAGCAGAACGAAGAATCACGACTTGAGTGAGTGAGTGTGTTGGGTTTAAGGGCCCGTCGACAACTTGGTCATTAGGGCCCTCACGACTTGATACGAAGAGTCCAAATCCTTTCTATTAGTTTCATTTGTACATTGATCATTACAGCCACAATACTTAGTCACCTTAACGTGTGCATGGGGCTATTTCGCCCAGTGCTAATAGCTTGCCTCTTGGTCTGGCCGAACACACTGCATAACCGACACTCCTGCACACGATGTGGTACTAAAAATGGTGGCTTTATTGTGGCCTAAGCAGCACCTTCCACCCAATATAACACAGAAAGACCCAAAAACATCCGAACCACACAGAAACACAATACAAGGTCATGCGGTTGACTTGTTTTTCTCTGCTCTGAAAGTGTAGTGTTGAGCTGACGTAAAATGTATGCTTTATTATTTTGTCCTGTACTTAGTGATAAAGTGTATTATGGTTCAGCATTTGTTTTCTACTGCACACCGTGTAATGTATTTATGATTGGCATATATTAACTCAGCTCGCCAAGTGAAAGTGCGATTTGCAGAAAGACTTCCAGGTGATCCACGATTTCTATCTCTGGGGTAACTTAAAGCATAAAGTATCCAAGACAAACCCACACACCCTGGAAGAATTAAAACAAAATATCTGCAGGGAAATTGCCAGCATTTCTCAACATGAACTATGGCGAGTGATGGATAGTTCCCTAAAGAGGTGCCAAACTGTATGGCCAGTTTCAGCATCTCCTTTCATAAAGTTGGTAAGTAAAGCCTTTAAAAGTAGTTTTAAAAATGTTGTATGGTTTCATCCGCACTGTTCTATGAGAGCGGCAGTCGGCGACAAGCGCCGAGGACGCGTACAGGCAAAACACAGCGCGGAGTGTTTTGGAACACCAGTTAGACTTAGTATCCGCGGGTTATGGTATTAAGTGGACGTTGGAAATATCTATATTTTATGACTTTTAAGGCTTTTCAGCATCCACAAGTTGATCTATAAACCTTGGTAATCAATTCTTCCTTTTTGCAGGAAAGCCTAGTAAAGGAACATGTTTAATTTGAGAACAGTGATTAAGAAGACAGCCAAAAATACGGTATCGTGATCTTTAATGTTTGGAACGACACATTAGCATGCATGCTTGCCTTGCTTACAAGAAACAGCCGCAATTCCAGCACATTTATCGTATACGCTAGACAGCAATATTTATATTAGAATTAATGGCGCATGCGCCGTCTACATTTACCTTTTACACGAAACTTCACAGGAACTGAGCTCCATTCTCGCGAATATTAATAATATTGAATATTCAAAATTATTCCGGTCCGTTGTCCACATTAGAAATTCAAATACTTATGCCAGGCATTACTGCAAAGTGTTTGCGCTAAAGCTCTGGAATTCGGAGCGATATTCAAATAAATCCTATGTAAAAGGAAACAAAATATGAACTGCCTTAATTTTAATGACCGCTGGTTTTCCTTCGCAAAGGGATGGTAAAAAATTATTTTCCTTTTGGTAAGGTATATAAATAGGCAATTTAAAGGATAATACCTATCATTAAGCTCACCATAAAACATGGCAACATTTCAGAAGAGCCGTTTAAAGTCAGCTAACGTTATGAATTATTGCCAGAACAGAAAAAGATTTCCTTTTCGTGGTAGACTAATTGAAACGCCCTACTTCCTAAATCTGTAGCGACTCCAGGTGTAGGTAATAACCCTTTCCTTCTGTATGTGTGTATGTGTACCAAAAACCAACCCTAATGCAATAAGTTCGTGTTTCAAAGAGATTTTATCATTCGCACTGCAACTAACGAAAACCTCTCACAGGAAGCCTTGGAAAGAAACATTCTAACAGTGGCGGCAAGTGACTTTGAACCACTGCCCTTTCTTTTGTCTCTTCTCCATACTATTCTTACAATAGACTTCATCTTAAAATAAACATTTGCAAAAATAACTACATTACAAATATCGTTATAGGTACAAATGGAATACAGCAGATGAAAGCGGTAAATTAATTGAGATTCTATACCCTTTCGATGATATTAAGAGAAACAGATTACAGTAAATATCTCGGAAATGGCTAATGCCACAGAGGTTATTCAAAATAAACTGATTCTGTAAAAAGACGTTCATTTTTTGTGCAGTACGCTTTTTTCCATTTTTTCACTATTTTAATTATGCAAAATTAATTCCGAATGAAGAGTGTCTATTCACAAACAATTCAAGATGTACTTACCTTTCATTTGTTCTGCTGATATCTAAAGCATTTGGTATGTAAATCAAAATGGTTAGCCTTTTTGAGTAAATCAAACATTAGGAAACATTGTCCATGTAAAGGGTAGCTTGAGATGGGAAAGTTTCCTGAAATATCGTGTCGCAGAAAAAAGGGATCAAACCCGGACATTCTTAAACGTTAATTTTTTTCTTATAATTATGGACCGCCTCCATAGCGCAGTTGACACGGAGGACCCGGGTGCGATTCCCGGTACCAGCTTGGGGATTTTATCCCCTCTGGGAGGTCAAGGACGGGGTGTACTCAGCCTCGTTAGTCCCTGAGGAACCAATGGAGGAGCTACTTGATGGAAAAGTAGCGGCCCCAGGTCGTGCAGATAGCATAACTGGCCGAGAGGGCTCGGGACGCTGACCACGTACCACCCTCCAGTACTGCACCCCACCAATGACGCTTGTAGTGGACCGAGGTGGGGGACGCAGCGGCTGGGCGGTAAGGCTTGGTTCTCCATGGGCTGTTGTACCGGGGCTTAGTTTAGTTTTATTCTTATGTTTTAATTCTTTTTACTTTTTTTTACAGGTGCTCTTTAACCGCTGTTGTTCTCAGCGTCCCATTGAATGTTGCGTAAGAAAGACACTTAATTTTGCTCAATAGGCTTGAGGTTCTTTTACGAGCCGTAAATTTACCACACAGGATCAACGAGTTTACAGCAGCTAAGCAGTCTTACGCCTAATAATCCATTGCCCTCCGCCGGAATTGAACCAGAGGACGAAGTTTTAAATGTTGATTGTATAAATGCTGAACATAATAATTTTATAGGAATATAATTCTCAGTTCTGGTTTTGTTATTAAAACTTGCGTTTTACCTGGAAAAACTCATGTTTAGGACCCTAACAAAGGAGAGAGATCTATTGTAGTTCACGTAAGGAGTTTGTTACTCTCTTAGAAGCCGTCTTCCTAAGGGCGTAGTTGTACACGAGAAAAAATCTAATGTGTTGCACTCACATGACTTTCTCTACTCTTGTACTAATCATTCTAACAAGCTCTTATGCCTATATCTTCTTTGTGTTATTTGAGATAAACATTTGTACAAATTACCTTATTGCTTATTTCCCTGTAGGTGTAGGAGGAATATTAGAATACAGTAGGCTTTGAGCGATAGTCTAATATTTGAAAGCTTTGATATTCCGTTCTCTTTACACACTTAAGATATAAAAAATGAACAACGATGTTCCATTTCATGAAAGTTGTAAGTTTTCCGAAACTCACACAAATAACACGGAATATCTTCGAAATGTTTCACTCTACAAAAAAAGGTATTCAGACATAAATTGTATGTTTTAGCAAGACCTACATTTTTTGTACAGTAAGATTTTGCCTATCTCTTACGGTTTACGAGTTATTCAGAAGTCATCCAGAGTAAACTGGACTACATAGGCTATAGCCAGAAAATTCAAAATATACATTTCGTCATACGAATATCTTAAACATATGACATTTTAATTAAAATCGTTAGAGCCATTTAAAAAAAATAAAAATTTTCGAAAAACTTTCCATGTAAAGGGTAGCTTAGGGTGGGGCTATTTTCTTCAAAATCTTCGTGTTGCATCCTTGAAAGACATTAAACTTAAATACCAACTTTGGCTTTTAACCGACTTTTCGTTTTTGAGTTATGCTGCCAACAAACTGACACACAGACACTTACACACACACACACACACACACACACACACACACACACATACACACACACACGGACCTTTTTCTAAAAATACCTTTTTTGTATTCAGGGATCTCAAAACATATATTTCCGGTGAAATCTCGACATCGTATTTTTGGGTGGAATACAAAACTTCCTTCTACTTACCAGTAGAGAAAGTAAAAATCTGATGTGTTGCACTCACACGACTTTCTCTACTCTTGTACTAACTATTCTTACAAACTCTTATTCCTATATCTGTTGCATGTTAGTTTAGATAAACATATGTACAAATTATCTTATTCTCTATTTCCTTGTAGGTACAAGGGGAATATGGGAATACAGTAGGCTTTGAGCGATAGTCAAATATTTTAAAGCTAAACGCTATATGAAGGCTTTGAAATTCCATTCTCTTTGCACGGCCCAGATATAAAATAGTGAATAAGGACCTTCCATTTGAGAAAAGTTAAAGTATTGCAAAACTCACACAAATAACAAGGAATATCTCCGAAATTAATCACTCCACAAAAAATGCATCTGGGCATAAATTTGTGTGTTAACGGGATCTAGATTTTTATACAGTAAGATTTAGTCTATCTCTTACGGTTTACCAGTTATGTAAAGGTCATCCAGAGCAAACAGGACTACATGGGCTGTAGCCAGAAAATTCAAAATATACATATAATTTGTTATCAAAATATCATAAAACAATCCTATTTTAATCAAAATCGTTAGAGCCATTTTCGAGAAAATCAAAATTTTCGAAACATTTTCCATGTAAAGCGTAGTTTAGGATAGGGAAATTTTCCTTAAAATCTTCGTGCCGCATCCTTGAAATATATTAAACTTAAATATCAACTTTGGTATTTTCGACTTTTCGTTATTGAGTTATGTTGTCCACAGACTGACACATACACACACACGCGGAGCTTTTTCTAAAAATGTTATTTTTTTTTTATGCAGGGGGCTTCAAAACATATAGCTGCGGTGAAATCTCGACAGTGAATTTTTTGGGAGGAATACAATATTCCTCTACACGCTGTATGTAGTAGAGAAGGTAAAAAACACTATTACATTATTATAAAACTGACTAAACACATACCAACAGTATGAATTATAGGATATAAACGTTGTAATTGGGGAATTCTGTAATTCATATAAATCGATATTTTATAGTTTTAATGGGCAGAAATGAATATTTTAGACATGGTATGAATTATCATGTTAGAATAAACTACACACCCCTGGGATAGAGAATGCCTTTGTTGCTGTTACAATCTTTGGGAAATGAATTGTTGTTTTGAGTTATTGTGGAACGTTTTTCCTCTCTGTCCGAGAGAGAATAACAAGAAAATGACCAGGAACTGTGCATGGTTTATTTTCAGATACAACACAGCAATGCCGTTGTGGAAGTAATTTCATATATGGTTAAATATATTTTCACGGTATTTCGTGAAGTCGATACATGCTTTGATTTCCTAGTATTATTCACACAAGATCGGGAAGGGAGGGAGGGGGGTTTTGTATTTTTTGCCCACATTTGGGCCGTCATTACGTCCCCACCCCCCTTTCCATCTTATCGCCCGCCCGCCTGCGGAGTGGTAACTGTTAATGACTTCCTACGCGAGAGCTTTTCAATTGCAGACCATTGTGCGGGGGATACCCTGACGGATTGCATAGAAATTACTTGGGATCACGCGAACCAATTGTTAACATTACTAAAGTACCGCCGCTTGTATTAGCCGTCCGGAACGAAAAGATAGTATATAAAATGTAAATTCCAGCAAATATAGAACTCGCGAACTGCCAAATCGACCTTTACATTTCGGGCGCCCTCCCGCATATAATGGTGAGATAGCGAGCGGTTGGCTCATGAATAGTTATTGCTCAGGACAGAAGCGGGTGACCACCTTCAGCTGCAGACAGTGCTGGCCTTCGGGGCAACTAGACTGCAGCACATGCGCACTAGGGGCTAGCCAACCGAGCGGGATGGCTTAGGCCGGAGATAGGCAAAAGGGATTCATGCATTCGTGTGATTCGTGAACCTTTCGCCATGCAACTCCCTTCCTTATTTGTATTCAGGAGTCCACAGGTCACTTCCAGTCGTTTCGCGACCGGTATCAACATTGTCTACCTCATTTGTAGCAAGATATTACATGCTTTTCTTTGAGCCGACATTGAATAGTTTCATTGTAGATATCATGCCACATACAACGAATAAACTGTTTTCTAATCTACATTTCTATACATGTTGTGTACATTATTATTATTATTATTATTATTATTATTATTATTATTATTATTATTATTATTATTATTATTATTATTATTATTATTATTATTATTATTATTATTATTATTATTATTATTATTATTATTATTATTGTTATTGTTATTGTTATTGTTATTGTTATTGTTATTGTTATTATTGTTGTTGTTGTTATTGTTATTATTATTGTTATTATTGTTGTTGTTGTTATTGTTGTTATTATTATTATTATTATTATTATTATTATTATTATTATTATTATTATTATTATTATTTAGAGCATAATAAACATACCATGTCAACTTTCTTAACCAACAAATCAAATTATAAAATACTTATTTCAAATGTATAAATCACGTGATACTGTCCAGAGAATAAACTATTTATATTCCCATTTTTGAATACTTAAAAACTGAGTTTACTTCGCATATATTCCATGATTCCAGGAAGTAGAAGGTGGCCAGGGTTCGACCTCAGGCGACCGTATGTGGAATTTCTGGTGAACGAAGCGGTCATTATCCTACCTTCCAACAGTTTCACTTTCACTTCGTATGTTCTTCCTCACTTACATGCTAAAGTATTACCCCTTCCCCTGTTTCTGGTTTTCTGCCCCATTTCCAGGTTGTAAAGACCAGGATCAGGGTTCTCCTACCACTATTGCACCCCACTGAAGACGCCCGTTGTGCACAGAGGTATACAGCTATTCTTTTAGCATTATGTATTTTCGAAATATTAATTGTTACCCGTTTGAATGTCTAATTAGATACCGGAGGACCCTGCAGCTGAAACTTAAAGTTTTTAAAATAATGAGGCAAAAGGGCTCAAATTTTCGATAGTTGCAAATAAGTTACTAATCAGTCGAATTCCATTGAATTTTACAAAGTAAAATTTTAATCTGAAGTTATAAAATGCTCAAAATAGACTTCCTAATGCAAGTATTGGATTAAAAAAATATTAATCGCACTTGGTGACTCCATATAGAAATACTTGCGTACGGATTTCAGAAACTGAACGGTAGATAATTCAGAATAAAATTACGAAAAGGTTATCCAGACAGTAACCCAAATATTTAAGTCTGAATGTCTAGTGGGCTAACTAGCGACTACCTCCTGAATGTCTCAGTTTAGAAAATGGCAGTAAAAAAGCAAATATACCGAACAAAGAACCAAAAGCCAGAACAAAAAACGAAATTATAAAATGGTCGAAAAAGTAAGAAATAAAGATATCTAACATTCTAAATGGCTAGGTTTATATTTATATTTACTAAAAACTTCAAAGCTCTTTCGACCACTTGTTTATCGTCCGCCAGGACCTCTGCAAGTCTTATAGGCAGTTTAGAAAGAAATATGAAGAGATTGGAATAGATAGAGGAAATCGTTGAAGAGGATTACCGAGTACAATACAGGAATGCGAATAAAATAACAAAATGACAGGATGCTGAAGAAGAGAATGACACGAACCTGCGGTTCTGGTACCACGTCTTCACCTGGGTGTCTGTGAGACTCAACTTGGCAGCAAGCTCCATGCGGTCCTGTACACTCAGATACTTCTGTCGCTCGAAGCTCTTCTCCAGGGTCTGCAACTGGTGGTCCGTGAAGGCGGTCCGCGCCTTGCGCTGCTTCTTCGTGAGTCCGCCTCCGTGTCCACCGCCGCTCTTACCCGCCCCCGCCGGGTCGTCGTCCTTGTGACCTGCAACATTCATACTCACTTTTAATACTGAAACTTCTACTTTCTACAAATTTAACTACTTTACCTACAGTTTTACAAGCATGTTAACAAAATTAACCCTACCATTACCAGGAGGGGGGGGGGGGTTTACTTTATGCTGACCTGTAATTTTTTAAATTCCGTCTTTTAATTTCTTGATTAAATGCACGCAGTTAATAGTTACTGTTAATCGCGGTATATTATTCGTGTAAGAAAGTAAAAAAGGAATATTTAACAATTGCCAGGGTTAAGCCCGAAATAAAATTTTCATAGCACTATTTACCTAACTTTCCAAGAAAATTATTTTCCAAAAATAAAAATCACGTCTAATTTGAAATGCCTCGGTACTTAAAATGTAATCTTTTAATTTTTATATATTATTTCTCCCTTAGAGATATTAACTCTTGTTTAAAATTAAATATTCTCCTGGAGAACTAAAGAATAGGGATATAAAATGTTTTATTTTCTAAAAACATCAATCTTATATGAAATTATTGAAAGTCTAAGTTCTCTTCATCAATCTTCAAACTAGGGCATACCAAATTTTGAAAAAAGCGGAACAAAAATTGCACGAAAAAGAGCACAACGTTTTAAATTTCACACCTTATTTGAACACACCAACACACGTCCATTTAAACCTCGTGTTTGAGCATATGTACGGACAAGAAATCAAATCATAATTGATTTCTGATTCTACAATACTTGTGTACTTTTTCCCATGAAAATTGAATAAGAAAAATAACTACCTATTGTGTTTGAAATGTTAGTATTCAGTTGGTACCCTTAACATAAATAACATACAGCAAAGAAACAAACCCGTGGTAGTAGCTTATACAGTAGTCTATTACTCGTATTCGGAAGATGTGAGTTTTAAATCCTGTGTGATGACGTTTCCGATTTTGTACTATTATAGAAATTAAGGATGTTACAGAAAAGGGATCCTGTAACTCATTTAAAAATTTCTCAAGCAAAGGTGACTACGCAACTGATCTCCACGTACAGCATCACGTTGATCTTATGTATATACCTTAAGGTGATAGCAATAACATTTACGGACATGAAGCGATCTGCCAGTTGACATCTATCTGCAAATTTCACATGCAACAGAAAGGCGACAACGCAACTGAAAATGTCTCTCTGGCATACACTGAATTAAGTGTATCAAGGGACTTGGAGGTGATTGTCGCGATGTGATCTGAAGAGAATCTTCACTGAAAATCAATCAATGCCAAACGCAAAACCCCAAACAGAACTGTAATTGGTCATTACAACTCAAATGAATAAATGTCCGTTTCCTAAGAGAACTATAAAACAGAAGCTGAACCATAGGATATTTGTAATGCAAAGATACACAAACAACTTTCTCTCATGGCACCATGATTGGTAAATCAAAATTAACCCCAATAAATGCCAGCTAATACATTTTTCAAAGCGGTATCTCACTTTGGCAATGGACCTAACGGTCGGTGATCAAGAATTGCACTGTCACCAGCATGTTAAATACCTAGGCGTCACTATGGGCCGCACGATGTGCTGGTCCGCCCACTTAAAAAATACCGCCAACAAATGCAGACAGCGGTTAAAGTTATGCGCACCCATCTTCCGCAGCAAACAGCTGCAACTTAAATCCAACTTGATTTTATATAGGTCATTTTTACTTTCGGTGATCTTGTACGCATGTGTGGCCTGGCCAATGCCTCCAAAAGCGCCCTCAAACAAATTCAAACCCTCAAAACCTCTCCCTTAGAAAAATCCTCTCTGTTCCACTCCTTATCACTAACCAAACCCTTCACCTCAAAATCCAGATCCCGTCCATCCCAGAGACAATAACAAAAAGACCAACGGCAACACAATGAATTTTTGACAAAATTATTAAAAATTAACCTTTTTATGGAGTAGAAGGTATCATTACTCACTGTAGAATCAGCGCTTTTGCCCTTTTAACCAGAACATGGCGTTTGTATGCACAGGCAAGAGTGTGTACAAATAGCACATGAAATTTAAAAACGATGTTTGTCATCCTATTTTATTAATTTACGACTGATACCTATTTTAAATTGCTTTCCATTATGAAACTTACGCTCAATTTCTTTTAGAGTTTCAGTATAAGTTCTTTCAAAATTAATAAAGTGATATAAAGTTCAGTTTTTTACATAAAATTTACATCAGTAATGTGCTTTTTAATAACTTAATTCATTATTTATTTTCAGAAAATTAAGTTTTGGAAGGTTTACTTTTTCCAGGAAATGTGTTAATGTTTACCACTAAAATGTATTATTTTATTTTAAATAAAACATTATTAAATGTTTAAATACCCCAAATTTTCATCACGTTTTTTCAAATTTTCTTATAATTCTGATTTTTGCTTTTTGAAAATTATTTGCTTGAAAATTTGGTACATGGAATCATGAAAATAAATGTAATGTTTTAATTATGTTGAATACATTTGTAATAAGTCTGGCCTTTCGGTTAAATTGATTGTAAGTGTTGGGAATGGAAGCTACAGCAACTACCCTTAATAATGTTGATCTTTGTTTACAGTAACGTGTTGTTTGTATTTATTTTCATGCAGGTTACACAAGAGTGACACTGCACTATTTTCTCTCGCTAATACCTTATGTTGGATATAGAATCTAGAACCAGATTGTGCAAGCCATTTCTTTTCCATTCCCGCTGGTGTTTTGTTTCTGTGCCACTGCCAAATAAGAGGGGGACGTCTGATTGGATTGTCGAGAGGTGGGGCTGCAAGAGCGCAAACTCCGGACCATGCGTCCTCAGTCTTCTGCTCCTGTAATGGAAGACGGCCATTGTTGTCACAAATCTCTGCGTCTACACCCTTTTATCTCGACTCGCTTAACATTTCCTTACGGCAATGTGACTGTGAAAACCTAAAAATGCCCAATCTCCATTTAAGCGACCAAACTTTTTATCACGGTATGTCGGTCCAAGGTGGCTCAGTTGGTTAGACATTGGTATGCTGATCCCGAGTTCGCGGGTTCAAACCCGGACCACACCGATGCTTATTAAGTGCTTAAAAGCGACAGTCCCATATCAGTAGATATACTGGCATGTAAAAGATTTCCTGCGGGGCGAAATTCCGACACACCGACAGCGCTGTTATGATCCTGTCAGTTGGCAGCGTTGTTAGCAAATGAAATATTTAGCATTAAAACGGCTTATTATGATGGCATAAGTCGTGCGAAATCACCCTATCTCTGGCACCAGTGCCAGAAAATGAATAACTAATTACCATCGCAACAAGACAGCAATGATGTCATCACCGCTACCACATAATTTTCTGCAATGTGCCTTTAAGAAAATGTGAAATCGTCACTCTTACAAGTGCAGCAACATTCAATTACAAGAATAATCTTATTAAATTTACGTTAAAACCAACAACAATATACATACTATTAATCAGAGCCTACCTCACTTCATGTACCCACTTTCCTTGATAAACATTAGCAGTACAATAATTAGTCTCAGCACTCTTAACTTTGTTCAAAATGTCAATCGGAATACAATCCATGTTTCCAATAGTTTTATCATTAACTTCCATTTTCCTCTAAAAGTGTTGAAACAAATGAAATATCTGCTTAGCAATCATGTTACCATGCATCTGTGATCTCTGATACATTTTAATTGTTTACATTATTATTTACATTATTAGCAAATTTATTAATTTTTTTAAGTATTTTAATGCTAAAATTGTATAAAACGTTGTGTGTAACAATGTAGAATCTTTTCATTGTGATACTCGTAACTTCACTTTCGCATACGTGCTAAACATATACTCGTGTCACAGTCAGATTATGCACTAGGTACATAAATAACTATTATTTATCACAGTACGGCAATGTAATATAATGATCACATACAAGATTTCAATATTTGCATTCGTTTCAGAGATATTAATGTCTTTGTTCTAGAGTTTATTAGCTAAATTGCATTAATAAAAATGCTCCTGTTATCAAACGGTTTTATACATCCAACCAAGGACTTTATTTAGCCTTAAACAAACTATTACAAAAAGTACCATTGGATTTTTTACAATTCAAATGCAGCTATGCTAAAAGAAGAAGACATTGCATTTTGATATTTTTAGATTTTATAAACATCAGAATGTCAAAATACTTGCTGTAAACTAGAACTTATTCACTCAAACATTTTGACACGTAATTAAGCATTATTATAATTAATTTTAAGTAATTAAAATCATAGAAAAAATTGAGAAAAATTCGAATTTGCATTACAGTGTTATTTACGAATGTCTCAGATACAGACTGATAAATACTGACCGTATCAGTAGGTATATATCAAAGGTGCCTAATGAAAGTATGAGGAAGAAATACAGTATTCTTGCATTTTTTCGTGATTTTCATCCGTGCTTAAATGCTAAACACAAAGAGATTCAAAGACTGATTTTAAAACGAGTACCTAATTCAGAATATTTGTGCATGGAAAGTACAGGTAACGTAAGTTTCAATTTTAAGGTTACTAACAGAGATTCCGACATTGCCCTGGATTTGGCGGTTTTACGCTTAAATGAATTAAACATACTATTGCTGATATTAAATTTTATTAGGTTAAAAAAAACGCCTTAATCGTCCCCATTTTCCCCACTTGTGTTGCAAATCCTCCATATTGTTTTCCATGTAATATGTTTGCAGACAAACCCACATTAGAAATGCTTTTTCTAATAAACAAACGTAAAATAATGAGAGAAGTGAACATTAATACCTTAGTTTTTGAGAAAATAGAACCATTTATGGTGATAATTCTCAGGGTTGGATCCCCCCACCGAAAATTTGCCATTCCCTATCCTACTGGAATGTTTTCTATTATATCTGCCAACACTACAAGAATGAAGAGAACATCGTTTATATTTTTATGTCACAAAAGTTTTATAAAACAAGCTCGTTCTTTCTAAAACATCTCAAAATTGCTTCTCCCTGTTCATTAGGGTTGTTATAGCACTCTTTATGGCATTACACATTTACGAGATTATATTACTATTGATTTGAATTTTCAATATTTTTCTGATTTTTTTATTCTTTACCATATATTTATTAGGCAACTTAAAATGCAATACTTCACCCGATATTTCACTGCAAAAGTGCGTTTGCAATCACCACAGGATAAGGATAAACCTAACACACGAAATTAGAGCTATTTAAAACACATAATTTATCTCAAACAACTGTGTCATCAACTACTTCCGAGATATTCGTTGTCACTGACTTGAATGTTCAATACTTTATTATTTTTAAGCTGCTGTCGTGACGTTATAGAATGAGTATGGAATTGCAAGGGTGCACATGGCGATATCTGAGTATCGGTATGCTATTTGTACCTGTAAACAAATTTCTGATGACTATTTCATACACAGAGGCGTTAATTTATCATATACGATTTAGTACCTTTTGTTTTGTACCATTTATCACTAGATTATTCTTTTGTTTAGTGAGTACTATATTCTCATAAATCGCTGAAAACAATTTATTATACATTACTATTGATTAACAATCATAACTCAGAATAGAGGGCAATTTAAAACGCTTTGGTGATGCATAAAATGGTGAAATTGAAACAATAATTTCAAAATGCTATAGTAAGTAATACAATAAAAAATAGAACGAGTGTGTGGAATCAATTCAATGATTTCTATAATGAATGGGGATACCAGCTCTTGCCAAATGCTTCAATTGAATATATTGTTTTTATTCCAAAAGATTGGGCGATGAGCTTGAGAAAAAGTAATGGAGAAAAATACAAGGAGTAAATACATATTGATAACAATATGGAACGTATGGCTAAAATTATCCAAGAAAAGTGTTATACACAAATCAACGGAAATTCAACCCATTTTTCCGAAAGGTTATTTCTTAATGTTAAAAGTACAGCGAGATTAATTTAAGGTTATGAACTGATTTTCTGTTGTAATAAGAGAAAATCGAAGTACATGAAATTTTATCCCTTCTCTGCTTTTCTTGGGTTATGATCAGGTTAGAGAATTTAACTACTGTCTAACAGATGCACAACACCTTACCCAACAGAGCCGCTAGGTTTAAATTTCAAAAATGGCTGACTCTCGCTTCGGTGAAGCATCTAATTCTGAAATAGATGAAATAATTCGAAGAGCGAAATCTCAGAACACAGAATACAACGGGAAATATGTTTGGAATCAGCCTAAAAATTTTTGTATTGAACGAAATTATAAATTAATAGCAAATACTCCAACTACGAACACTGTCAACATCTTGAAAGATTCGAGCATCAATATGATAATCTTGTAGGCCGTGCCAATGGACGCTGATGCTTCGTTTTTCTTTCAAGAGGTTAGTAATTACAATACAGCATTTAAATAACATCCTCTAATTCGTGAAATAATCTTAAAAAATGCAACTTGTGATAGTCATATTGTCTAGATAAATTGACAATGATTCGTGGCATAAAGGGTAAAAAAGTCATGTGAATGTAAGAAACCCGATTGTTAGTTTCTGTATTTAAGAAACCGTAAAAGTAATGTATACTCGTAGTTTGCCATTATGATGGGTAGGTATTTGAAAAGCCGGGCAGTAAAATAGGTTTTGTTGCTGAACGTTGAATAAGTAAATAAACGCAGGAAAATCGAACCCTCGTGCAGTCGTTAAGTAGATTTAATTCGGTAACGGAGTTGCAGTCTATAGTGACATGAAAGGAAAGTCTGATAAATTGTGTGAGTACACACGTAAAGGCTTCCCTTCCTTTCCTAGAGGAATGCCTGAAAAGGCCCCGAAAAATACCTTAATCTGAAGCAAAGTCGTATAAAAGGGGTTGAAGTCCTTCCTCCCCCACAAAACAACTTTGTGTGTGCGATGACTTGAACCCGACCTGACCTGTCGTCATGGGAAAAGGAAGTAGAAAGCTTTTAAATTTCGTTTTCCACCACTCTCCAGACTTTTCCCTTCTCCTGGCTTCCCTCTCTCTTTTTTAGTTTCTTTTTCCTTACTCCCTTGCGAATTGCACGCACATACACACAGTGTTTTTTTCTCTGCTTCTTCTTGATATGTTTTACCCATCCATGCAGCCGTTTTCCACGATGAAATGAATGGTTCATAATGTTAATTTAGGGAGAAAGGAAAAAGGACAAACATTCAAAAATATGTTTCTGCAGGTTTTAATCAACAATTACCTTGTTGTTGTTACTTTCTGCGTCACGTTAGATGCTGTTTCCAATCTCGTTTTCTAGTATTTGAAAGTCTATATCCCAGTGTTATATCTGTCACTGCTTCATTAGATATCGACTTTTTACCATTCCTGATATACTACATATTTTAAATACCAAAATACTTCCGTGCAATGCCGGGTAAGTGGTAAGACAAGTATCATCATCACCACCACCACCACCACCACCACCACCACCACCACCATCATCATCATCATCATCATCAATCATCATCATACGTTTCAGCTATTTACTAGGGTATAACGTAGATTTTTTTTACTGTTATTTATAATGGCGTACACTAAAAGTTTGGTAAAAGTGATACTGTTCTTTACCAACAATGCAATCATTGCAGTTCCAAACAATACTTGGTTCAAAATAACCGTTTCAAATCTTGGATCTCTAGGTCGAGAATTCATCCTGCAGACCAAGAATTGGAGAATCGGTCTTCTGATTTTTGGCCGTGTTTTTGGAGGTGTCCCTAGCTCAGATCTTTAACGTCATAACAGAATGTATAAATGCATCCCAGTAATAAGGTACATATGTGAATTTAAGTTGCTGGTGATCTTGGACTTGACATGGAAATTAGAAGGTGAGGGCCACATGTTGGTTGGGGAAACAAAAGCTGGTAAAAGCGAGATCACCGGGGCCCCAGGAAGAGATGAATTGGAAATTTTGGAAGTACTCGAAACAGAATAGCAGGGATTTTGGGATGCAAGCTCCACAGGACGGATGACTTATAGTATTGTATCAAATGCAGAAAAAAGGCACAAAGATTTTAAATTACTTGCTCCATCTAGAGGCCTGATACGTTACATTTCCGACCACGACCCCTATATTTATTGTTTCGGCCTCTCTGAAGCAAATACTTGTTAACGTGAGGAGAGGGAGTCTCCTGAACTCAGTTAAAAACCAAAGTTGGTGTTATGTCTTTAAAAGATGCCACAGGAAGTTTTTCAAGAAAATTCCTCTACCCTAAACAACCCTTTACATGAAAAATTTTTCGAAACTTTTATTTTCTTGAAAATGGCTCTAATGACCTAGCTGTCGACGGGCCCTTAAACCCTACTCACTCACTCACTCACTCACTCACTCGTTAGTGCCATGTTTGCGGTATTTTATGGCAAATGAAATATATATATCTTCAATTTTCTGGCGATAGTCTATGTACTTCTATTTACTCTGGATGACTTTTGCCTAACTGGTAAACCGTAAGAGATACACCAAATCTTGCTACACAAAATGTAGATCTTCCTAAAATACACAATTTGTCTTGTCTCTCTCCCTCTCTTTTTTTTAAAGACTGAACCATTTCGGAAATATTCCTTGTTATCCTGCGAGTTTTGGAATGCTTGAAATTTCGTGAAACGGAAGGTCGTTATTCATTTTTTTACATCTTAGCCATGCAAAGAGAATCGAAACTCAAAGGTTTAAAAGATTTGACTATCGCTCAAAGCCTACTGTATTCCCATATTCTCCTTGTGCCTACAAGGAAATACGCAATAAGATAATTTCTGCAAATTTTTATCTCAACTAACACGAAGACGATACAGGCGTAGAAGTTCGTAATAATGGTTAGTAAATCATCAGATTTTTCCCTTACTTTCAACTTTGAAAGCTAATTTGATAAAAAGGAGCAGTAAACACAGATTAGTCTATAACAAGTTTTAAAAGAGGCAATTGGGTGTCTGAAACCGGGGATCCATGTTTAAATCCTGGTTGATATAATCTTTCTACTGAGGTGTTTATTATGCATTTTCATTAATATTCTAAAATGAATATTAGAGTTTTATCACGTTAAGTGCCTAATTTTTTTTGCAGATTCACTTCATTCTTGAATGCATTACTTGATATTAATATTCCAACTATAAGATGTTAAACTAAAAGTAAGGATATTGAAGGAATGTAAATAGAGGGCTCGTAAGAAATATTATGTATCACTCTAACCGACCAAATACAATTGTTTGATGGAGGTATGTATGTTGCTTTCTAAAAGACTGACCAAACACACACGTTGGTAAGCGGTGTCTGTTATCTCGAGCGGAGCGGCGACCCCGATCACGTATGAGCCCACGGCGAGCACGTACTTGTGTTAAGCATAAGCAAATGGTGCCGGGTAATCGCACATGTCCTGGAATTGCTAATTGTCGGACCGCAAACTGCGTTTAATTCTAGATCAAACAAATACGTGAGGTGTTCGCACCACTTAGTTGCGATTTCTCCACGTGAGGACATTGCTCTGGTAGTGTAACTTCCTACGTGAGAATAATAGTCCCTTCATGTTCCACCTAAAGGGCTTTACCAACCCTACTAGCTGAAATACCCGGCGTTGCCCGAGGTTTGACGATTTATCACTAAAACTGTTGGGCTTAGGTTGCACTTTCCCAATAGACTTGTGTTTCTTTGGAGACATTTTCAAAAATAATACTTAACACATTTAAATATTTAATTAAAATTCTTATGATATATCAAGAGTAACAAATAAATTAAATAGATAAATACACCGCTAAGACACCAAGCAAGAGCACTGTTGAACAACCACAAATACTACAGGATGAAAACCGTGTGAATATAATACATTTCTATTTCGATAATATAGAAAAGTGCATGAATTGCTTGTAGAGCTAGAAGGGAAATACATGTGAATGTGTTACGGAAAAGAAAATTGAGTACAATGTAATGGGTTGCATTTGTATTTCAAACATATAAAAATTATATCAATTGTATGTAGAAACGGGAGTAGGGAAAGATATGCTGTGTAAAAGAAAACTGAGTACAGAAGACCGTGTGGGTGTAATACGTTACATTTCTATTTCAGTCATAGAAAATTGTATTAATTGTTTTTGAAGGGCAAATAGAGGATATATAAATGTATTCGGCAGGAGAAAAGCGTTGCACCTAACGGTTTTACCGCTTACTAACCTTAGATGTGTATCTATATTCATACGTCAAGCATCTGACACAAACTACTCATAGTTCAATGTAACGAAATGCTTATTTTGTACAACCATAGCATTAGAACTGCTTATCATGACGGCATAAATCGTGCGAAATTATCCTCTTACTATGATTTTTTTTTTTTTTTTTTTTAAATTAACGTCCTCCAACATTGTGTCATATCGGACGAATGAAATGAAATGGGTGAAATGATGCTCAAATGAGCCCGAGGTCCATGGAGCTTTAAGTTACCCGACATTCGTCTTCTCAGGGTAGGGAGAACCTCGGAAAAAAACCTTACCCGGATAACTTACCCTAAGCGAGATTCGAACTCGCGACCTCTTGAACGACTTACTATGAATGACGTAATTACCATGGCAACAACACAACAGTGACCTCATCACCGCCACAACACAATTTTCTCCAATGTACTGTAAGGAAACCTGAAATCGTCACTTTCGATAGTCCAGAAACATTCAAATGCAAGAATCACCTCATTAAATGTATTTTAAAACTAAAATTAACAACAATATACATATTAATCAGAGCCTACGCTATTTCGTTCAAAATGTTAAGCGGAATACAATCAATATTTTCAATAGCTTCATTATTACCTTCTATTTTCCTCCATAATTGTTGAAACAAATGAAACATCTGCTTAGCAGCAATATTACGTCATGTTCTATGGTTTCCGATACATTATAATTTTTCGTTTAGCCAATAATACGTGTATAATCTTCATTGTGACACTAGTAAAAACTAACGCATTCACTTTCGCTCACTCGCTAAACATGCATATAATCCCAGTCAGATTATGCACTAGTTACATAACTGATTATTTCCGGGTAACTCACCCTACCGAGGTTCAAATTCTGCATGTAAGGCACACATTCTACCCCCACACCACAGAAACTCGTTTAAACAACACAGTAAGTGTAAATGAAGACAATTTGAATAATAACTCGCGATTTTGGAGTTACTTAAATTATTTCACTCATGCCAATTTTAATGCTGTATTTTCATTTTATTTCTTAAACATAGAATTACTTTCTGGGTGAATCATAACACTATATGTTTATCAACGTTTCGTTTTTGACTAAGTTAATTGGAGACAGACAGACACGTAGACAGGCACTGCAAATAAACGCACACGCCTTTTTCCAAAATGCTTTTGGTTGGGGCGAGGGGGTGGGTGGGCTCCAGCAGAGCTCAAAATTGTAACTCTGGTAAAGTGTCGATATAGAATTTTTGGATAGAATACAACACTTCCTCTTACGTACTGTAGGCACACAATGTATATGTTATGCAAACGTTAAATAACATGTGTTTAGTATTGTTACTCTATTGTGAAACATGTATTGGAATTTAAATATTTTTTTTAGTTTAAATTATTTACATATTCTGTATTTTTATGTTATCTTTATTTTATACTTACTATATTCGTATGTGTTTATTTTAAAGTCTGTAAATTATAAATGTTTCTGATGTAATTGCTTGGAAACTGTTAATAAATTTAAAAATCTGTAATATTGACCCTGGATTAAGAAATTAGGTGAGAAGGTTACATATACAGATTTGTATTTTGTAGGCATGTAACAAACAAAATAAAAAGGGGGCGCAAAAATCATATACATAGCTATTATTATTATTATTATTATTATTATTATTATTATTATTATTATTATTATTATTATTATTATTATTATTATTATTATTATTATTATTATTATTATTATTATTATTATTATTATTATTATTATTATTATTATTATTATTATTATTATTATTATTATTATTATTATTATTATTATTATTATTATTATTATTATTATTATTATTATTATTATTATTATTATTCAGCTTCTAAATTTTACTCCTTGGAAGCCCTAATGATATTTTATTTAGGGCCACTGCCCCTTTGTGACAGTTTATTTCTTTGTTGATAACGCAATATTTTGTAGACATAGGCAATGGAATTTGAAATATTACCTTAGTTTTGAATGGCATATTACACATAAGTTGTTGATAGTGGGAAGTCGGCTGGGTTGCTAACAGCTGCAAACTGACCACTTGGATTCAATGAGGAGCCTATAAGACAAGCCATATCTGTGTGCTCCCGCAAGGAATGGGATGTTTTTACAGACGCATCAACCAAATCAAATCTCCTTGCGAACGGAAAGTGCTCCAGAAAGTGGCGAACGCCCCCCCCCCCCCCACCCCTCTATTCCTCCCTAGCGGGATGCCTCCGGACTCTTCTTGGGCGGTTACCAAAAAGCTTTTCTTATTTTAACTCCCATTCCCGTCTTCTTTTCCCCGCTTGAGTTGCGACTCAAATGGGACGCGAGTTCCCTTGGGACAGCGGTGAATTTGGGAACTAAAAGGGAAGAAGAGTCGGAGGCAGGCAGAAAATAAAAAAAGTGGTAAAGCTTGGGGACTGATCGATGTAGTGTATCAATAGTGAATGCGCCAACAAACAATAACAGGCGCGTTTAGTTCCTGTTTTGAGAAATAACCCAGCTTACAGTTTCACTGAGTCGATAATTTCACTCTTGGCCACATATGAAAGATAATCACCAATCATGTTTGAAACAATGTAATTTTTTCAACTTGTGAAGCGATCACTCTAAACTGCCACCGACATCATCTAGTTTATTTTACTTTAAAGCTGTTTTGGAATATTTCTTGTTTTAACACCGAACCCAAACTGCAATTTTATTAAGGATCGCTTGAATAGGAGGTGTAACCCATCCTTCTATTTTGCTCTTCGGTTTGACTACTTTCCAAGGAGTTTCTATGCTATTAGCACTGTGTCGCCGTAAAGTCCGACCACCCTCAACAAATAAAATTGGGGAGACAAAGGAGCAGAATAACAGCGAGTGTCAGAAAACGGCATGGCTGCTTTAAAATAATTAATCTAGACTCGGCCTATAATAAGCAATGCTGTTTTCCACAAATCATATACCTACTTAACATTAATTCACAAGTAGATACTGACAAAGCATGTAGAGTTTTATGTGTCAATCGTGATCTACTTTTAGATTTTATAAATTTCATTTTAGACAAATAATTGCTCACACACATAATGTTGGGTTAAGCATAGCAATAATATGTGCAGCATACCACTTAAGACGAAGGTGCTATCATATGCAGTTGTCTAAGTAAATCTAAACCAGCCTGATTTTGTAATTGTGGTTTCAAAATTTGTTTGTCTCTAAATTCACAACCTCACTTTGTAATTGCAGTTTCACTGTATGAAAATTTGAAAATCATGGTTCATTGCTTTGAGATCATAAAACCTTTTATATAAGAAATATTTTTTTAACGTTGCTAACATACCTCCATAAATATGTAAGAAGACTCCTATACGTTTTCGTGGTTTCGAAACGGCCAAGTCATATCAATGCAGTTTACACCACTGCCTGTTTACTTTTGAGCGCGTGTTGTTTGAAGGAGGAAGGGTGAAGCAGAGCAAAGTAGTGCCTCTTACCATCATCAGGCGGTGCAGATTTGCCGATCCCTGTCTAACACGATTAAATTCGCTAACGCTCACTATCAACCTCCACGTTTCCATGGTAAGTTATATAACGGTCGTGATAGTAAATACCTATATTGTGATAGGAGGCAAAAATTTCATCTTTGGACAAGGACGAAGAAGTTTGAAAATACGAAACCCTTTCGAATTCCTCCAAAGTGCATAACGCATGTGTATTGCCATTCTATTTTTTTCGGCGATCTGATCAATAAATATATTTATTAAAAATAATGGTTTTCCCTGGTCAACAAGGCGAATGCCAGGGTCGTGACTTCTGTCACAGATCTCCTCTGTCTCCCATTTCCTCTGACTTCTCCCTCTTTCACGTTACAAGTTGACTCCAAGGTTGTATCGGTCGACGGCGGACAGATACAGCAGAGGCTTGTAAATTGAAACTATTGCTCGGCCCCAATAGATGGCAGCCTTTCGCGCTTCCTGGCTGGAACCTATGAGCCACCCTGCAGTGGCTTGTGAGGGTCGCAGTTGAACGCCCTCCGGCTGAGTGGTCAGGTCTTGGGTTTGTTAGGGAACCTTGTGCGTCTATCGTCTGCGTCAGCCGGTCCTGCAGCCTGGAGGTGAAATGACTGCTTGCACCGAAGGAATAAATCGCAAGTAAATACTAACAAATAAAGGGAATTAAAGGAATAATATTTAAATTGTAAAATTCAAACGTCAAGTATGATTATACTACATATCTGCAACAACAAATACCTTTTCTACATATCAAAAGTTGGAAGATTACCTAAATGCAAAACACACGGAGGACAAAACTTTCGATTTCCCAAGCATAATAGCATGAGCGGGAAGTGGATAAAAACGCTCGTCTAAAAATAACTAAAACGCAACTTTTTTTCACCCCAAACGCACCTTTTGTTGATCATAGTTTGTTAAATGTAATGAGCCATCTGATGCATCCAGGCACGTCTCTGGGTCACGTCTCCAGCAGGTGTTGTGTTTCAGAGGGAAACCAAAACTTGGGTCAACAAGGATCTCCTCTGCTAATGCTCGTGGCATTCGCTAACGTTTTCCCGAGGGATTGTATTTCCCCGGCAGCACGTGAACTGGAGCCAGCGCTTATAGCTTTGTGCGTTTAAAGGAGCTAAAAACCACAGTTTGTAAATAAGCTAGTGTCATGACAGTCAACAGGCCGGTTTCTTGTGTGTTAGAAAGAGTGAACCCAATTTTAAGGTTGCCCAATAAATAATGCCCCATATTTTTGTCTCCAAAAGTATTAATTCCACAAAATTCAACTTTACATATATGAAAGAACAATGTTTTGTCTGGTCACTGTATTGTTCTAGATAATCGCCTTCAAGTTCCACGGTCTTTCTCCAGCGTAACACGAGGTCAAGTGTCCACTGTTGGTAAAAATCTTTACTCTGCCTGCGGATCCAGGTTTTCACTGCGTGCATCACTTCTTAATCTTCGAAATCTCTTCCACGAATGGCATTCTTCAGTAGCCCAAACAAGTGAAAATGTGAGGGAGCCAAATCAGGACTACAGGGCGGATCCCAGGCAACCGAATGTGGGATTCGTGATGGACGAAGGGGGGCTGGGGCGGGTTTAATCCGGGTTCTCCATTCCACCGGTGCTCCATCTTCATTCCATGTATCATCAGTCGCCGCCTGCGGTGCCGTAGTAGTAAAAGCGGGCGTTAAACACTACAAAAATAGGGCGGATGGGGTAACACTGTCCAATCCTGTTTGGCTCAGTGTGGAAGATGGCTACTCGATGTCTTACTGTCGATAACAAATCCCAAAGAAATGACATTGCTTCTGATTTGTTGCAACGCTTTGAAGATTGTGAAACGTGGGGAATTGAAATTTCATACATATATAAGAATTTCAAAAACATTAGTCATATATCTAAAATATCTTTCAAACCGATACAAAAGTAGGTATTTTATGCGCAATAAATGTATAATTTATTGAAAACCGCTGTGTAATACCACATTTGAAATGTTATTATACAACCTTTGATACAACGATTTGGTATCCGCTCTGGATGCACCACTTTGAAGAATGAAAACGCTCCACATTGATGCTTAGGTGCCTAAACCACACGTTGATGATACAATAATGAATTTTTTTTGACCCTGTAAAGATTGAACGTTCTCAATGTTTCAAAGTCCTCAGCTGGTTCCCTTTTTTCGCTAGCTCGCTACCAATTGAGATTGATATCCCAAGGTATACTGGTTGTGGTTCTCGGAAAGGATGATACTAATTCTTGATATAAATGCTTTTAATAAATGCTTTAGGTAATTAAAAGTGAGATGTTGCTGAACGATGAAAAACTGTGTAATAACCTTTTTTTTAAATTAAGGATTCTTCTACAATACAGTAGTTTTCCTTCAGCCTAAATGGATTTTACTCCGCCACAGATTTCTGTCCTCCGCATGTTCTTTGAGGTCTTGTTGATCATGTTTCTTCTATTACTCTTATCCTCTTCAGATACCCAAAGCATTTGAATTGTAGTTCTTCTATTATTTCTAAAATATTACATTTAACATTCATTATTTCTCTAATTTTCTGGTTCCTAATTTTCTCCTTTCTTGATTTTATAGCTACCTTCCGCCAAAAGTCTATCTCTGTTGTCAACAATTTATTTGCTTGCTGTCTACTAATATTCAGGTCTCTGCACCATATAACATGATACTTTGTACTAATGTCTTGAATATCAATGTCTTGGTTATATTTACACAATTTACACTTAATTTAACATGCCAACTTTTCTTCCCTCGCTATTTCTTTTTCAGTTTCAAAATAGCTTTTCCCATCTGATTCTAAAATTTACTCTAATAGCATAATAACTCCTAGTTAAATATAACTGTTATCGTATATGAAGGTTTAGATGAATGCACTTCATGGCGGTATTGCAACTCGGGCCGTTTGGTCTCAGTAAATGATACAACTCCGTTCTGTTCCTTAGGCAAAAACAATGGAAATCTCCTCCAAGCAACAAACACCCAAACTCTCCGACGAACCCAGAAGAAGTGAGATCTATCCGAGTCAAAACTGACACTGCTACCAATAATCTTCCCCTTTTTCCTTAAATCATTTCAAGGATTTCAACTCTTAGCCGCCAATTCCAATTTGCAACATAATTTCTACAATATTCAAGGTCTCCTGATTTTCACCCTGACTTTATTTACTCGTAAACTGCTCAAAAATCCTCAAGATTCACAGGTTCAAGAGTGATAGTAAGTCTAGCAACCTAGTTTTACTTCGTTAATTACTCGCCTCTAACTACTCGGTGAATTCGATGAATTGGCCTACAGAATCCATCCCTTCGGTAATGAACCACTTAACATCTGGTAACCACAAAGTAATTCTCCTGTCTGACGAACTTTATAATATATTTTAACGTAATGTAGTACATTCCTCTGATATTAATACTCAAAATGGATCTGTTTGATGGTTTTCCTAACAATTGATTATCGATAACTAATTACGATTATAACTAGTTCATTTATAAATTCCATTTTAAATAATATATTTACTGAACCCATAATTTCAATATTTCGTTGAAAAGTATTTGACAACCATTAGAAATGTTGATGAAATCTGTACAAAATTAAGGTTTTTTTTATAGAGTCAGGCTAAAATTTCGCTTTATAATCATTTCTTGAACTCCAGCAAAACGAATGCGTCCGAAAAGCGTTGGTATGGTGCTTTACCTTAGATACAATGTCATATTTTGCGATACTTATATTAAACATGAGAAACATTTTACACTCTTCCTTAAATGCTATGGTTAATAAAAATATTGGAGGTTTGCAGGTAAAACCCGACAGTGTTTTTATAGCATACATGTCTTTTTCACAAGCTATACTCCTCACAAATGAACATTAGACCACTGGTCCACTTAGAACTCCTCAGTTGACAAAATCTTATGATCAAATAGCTCCGTATTTCTTTTACTGAAGGTGTAGTACAAAGGCAGGACAGTTTCACAGATTTAATGGTTGTAGTGTGGCCCTAGTCTAATATATATATAAGGGAACGTCTTAGCATGATTGGTATTTTGTTCTTATTTTGTCATTCTAGCTTATTATAAGCGATGAATACTGATCTTCAAACATTTCTAACTCTGCATTTTCGCTGTATTTTAAGTAATATTCTTGGACATGGAGGAAAAAAATATAATATGAATAACGTGACGAGTATACAAGTTTCTTTTTCATTTCCTTTTTTATTTGTTGCCTTGTAAACTAAAACATAAATGTGTTAATAGTAGAAATGTCAGCAAGAAATGCTATGCCGATGGAACTTATAGTGAACACGTAACAGTAACTAAACATATGAACAATCGTTTTATCAAGGTTTGTATTGATGGGTATAGAAACGACCGGATTAGAAAAGTTTACAAATTGACTTCTGCTATGTAAATAAACAAAAAGATATAAATTGAGCATAATGTTTCTGAAATTAAAGCATGTTAGTGTGTAGGAAGGTATTGAGCTCGACGAACGCGCCTGTGCGTTATCTTGGCGTAGCTACACGGTGGCGTGACACCTATCATACTAATGTCCGGCTAAAGAGAAACAAAATGCCCTTAACCGTTAATTTACCGTCACTAAAGGCAAAGTGGTGGAGGGAGGGTACTTTTACACCCGCACGCAAGCGTCGCTCGCTTATCAAAATGGTAACAAAGCATTAATCACGAGGTTTTAGTCGAACAGTAGAAATGGTAGAAACTGCCCCCGGACCTTGAGGACAAAGCACGTATCATGCGAAGTGTAGATTATGTCCACAATACAATACTCATTGCAGCGTGTGTGTGTATGTGTGTGTGTGACGCTTTTTAATTTATTAGCCTCCAGTGCTGACTTTGGATTGCAGCGATCTAATTGTTGGCAAGGCAATCGAGTGCACTGCTAATTTACCATACAAAGACTGCCTCTGGTGTTGCCAGGCTAACTTCCAAATCCAAAAGTCTTAGGTTCAATTCCCGCCTGGAGTATGGTCATTTTTCTTTAGCCAGGATTGTTTCCTCTGCTCCTTAGGGTCCGGAAATATACTCATAAGTGATAGAGTAAATATGTGAGCGAATTTAATGTTTAGAAAGAACAATATAGTAAATGAGTGAACATCAGCTTGTTCCAAAAGTATACAGCCACCAACATGATCTTAGATCAATCAAGAATTCACGGGTGATTAGCTGTGTGAGCTTTAAAAACATTGAGCTTTCGGCCATTGTACACTCCATGGCCTTCTTCATAAATTGTGTGTCTTAGCAAGATTTGCATTTTTTGTACACTAAGATTTGATCTATCTCTTAGTCTATTTTTGTAGAGTGAACCATTTCAGAGACATTCCTTGCTATCTGTGTGACTTTTGGAATACTTAAACTTTCGTGAAATGGAATATCGTTATTCATTGTTTGTTTGTTAGCCGGAGCGGAACTTGGAAACTTTAAAACATTTGACTATCTCTCAAGTCTACCTTATTCCCATATTCCCCTTGTACCTACAAGGTAATAAGCAAGATAATTTCTGAAAATATTTATCTGAACTAACACGAATAAGACTTTGTAAGAATGGTTAGTACAAGAGTAGAGAAAGTCATGTGAGCGCAACACATCAGATGCTTTAATACCAAAACTTAAACCCGTATTTTTCTCAAATATGTTTTTAGCTACCTTTTATTCTGTTTTTCTTTAATCTTACTCATCAAAATAATCAAAACTGCAGCATATTTTCTTCCTCCGTAGTTTGTTTCAATTTTGTAATAAACGTTTTGCTTGAAATTAGTAATTAACCTTGTGTGGACTTCGTTTTTACTTTGTTTTATACTCAATGACTGCCTTAAAATGAGTTCTATGTTGGCGTTAATGGAATCAAATGCAGAGTCAAAGAAGGCGGTGGAATAATGACACTGGCCAAGGTTAAGAGTATAAATGTAAGACTGAACTCATTTCATTGTAAGAGTGTTAGCAATAAATCAGCTCTCCATTGTAATTTAGTGACAGAACAAAGTTTGTGACGTGTATTTAGAAGTATAAACTGCTGACCACAACTGTACATTACCTGAGAATGTCGAGGTGAAACACTCGAAGCAGCCCCCCATAACACTTAGCTAAATCGCTTCCATTAAAAGCTCGCCAGCAGTAAGCCTTGTTTTCCTGGCTGATCACGCGAATCCATTATTATTACAACTCGCCCACATGGAGAGTGGCCAACCTGCGGGCTACGTCATTATGGGCTTATATCAGCTTCGTGTAATAGGAGAAAAAATAATTTCTTTGTGTAAATGATCACTTACAGCTGTTGATACACAGGCTGTGTGATGGGGATCAAAATAATACACATAGCATAAATATCTTTCTAACATTTTATTTACTCATTTATCTTTTTACTCAGTTATTTATTTATTTTATTGATGTGCTGCAGCTGTGTGTATCATATGCCTTTTTTACGATATCTATGCTTTGGTGTGCATATTGCACTAATATTAATATCATTACCTTACAGGTTTTTATATATTTATAAATATTTATATATTTATAAATTAGGCAGCACAAGTAGAATTATTTTACTGATTAGTAAATAATAGTTAAATATAAGTAATATTTATTTAGTTGTCCTCCGTGGTTTAGGGGTAAGGTACATGAAGTCGCTGGTTCAAATCCGACCGGGGTGATGAATATTTTCGGGTGTAGAAAGCTTTAGCATGGCTTCCTTCGAAAGGGAAGTGAAATAGGTCCAGTGCCAATAAGAAATAAAATTAAAGTAACATTACTGTTTTGTAGTTTCTATGGTACACGTCTTCCATTCTAAACTGTAATACGTTAAAATGTGTATTATGTACATTTAATAAAAAATATCCAACTACAAAAAATAAATATGGCGAGGTATATGTAGGTATATATAAAATACAAGCCATATAGTGCGAAAAAACGAAAACAAACTGATTTCACAAAATTCGGAAACAAATGAATCTGGGGAAACATTCCTCCAGTGTTACTTACCATGAATTAAAATATATAGCGAAACTAAAGCGATAATACAAGCTATATGTGGTGAAAAAGCACGAAAATTCGTACTCATTTCGCGAAATTTGAAAAAAAAATTAATGCGAAAAAAAGTGCCTCCAGTTATAACGCTCCGCAAAACAAAAAGTCTGATAGATTCACATATATAAAACATGAAAGGTAGTGTAGATAAATATGATACCAACGTTATCTTGAGCTGTAGACACCGGCATGGTGCGGAGGAACTTGTTAATAACCTTTTATATAGCTTTGGTGTATTACTACTTGCCTATAGTAAGTAAGAGTGTGTACCTAATACATTTCAGTCCAAAATTTGATACCGACATTTAATTCAAAATACACGTGTGTGTGTATGTGTGTGTATGTGTGCGTGCGCGCGTGCATGTGTATGTCTCTGAGAACAGCATAACTCATAAACAAAAAATCAATTAAATACCAAATTTGGTGTTAGAAGTTCAGCTACTTCCAAGGACGGGACACGAAGATTTTCAAGACAATCCTCTATCCCAGACTACCCTTTATATGTAACATAACATTTTGTAAAATAAACAAAAGAAAGCAATTGGCGTACAAAAAGCTTTTGACGTCTTGGAATTGGCAAGAAATAGATTTCCAGGATGAATGTATGCCGTTTCACAAATGCATCGCATATATATTATTTCTTTCTTTCTTTCTTTCTTTCTTTCTTTCTTTCTTTCCTTCTTTACCTGATTAGCCTCCCCTTATGTAGGACTTACACTCCCTAGGACTTACAAGCCAGTGCCTAGGGTCAGACGCCTGTCGGGGAGAGCAGGAACTTATGGACCGGACAGAGTGAAGACCTGGAAGCGAGTGGTCAGCCAAGCAACAGGTGTGAGTGTGAGGTGAGATACCACATGCGGTGAACGAAGCAGGTCTGGACGGGTTTTCTCCGGGTTCTTCGGTTTCCCCCGCCACTCATTCCACCAACTGCTGCATCATCAGCTTTCCATTTCGCCGGCATTTCATATAATCTTCTTCCTCATGTCGGTCCCTGAGATCGAACCCGGACCGCCTACGTGGTAGGTGAACGGTCTAACCGCTCGGCCTCGGTGCTAGAATTTGTGTAATAGTAGTATCCGTGGTTTTCTTTCAATTTAAGTTATGATTCAAAATTATACTGTGGGCCTCAGAGAAAATATAAAATTTAAATAATTATTTCTGCACACTCTTATTACAGTTTATTTAGTATTTGTTGACCACCTAACTTTATATACAGATTTTTAACGAAAAATGTATTGTAGCTGATCAGCGATTAGTTTAATGCAGTTTTTATTGATTTGCTTTTTAACTTTTCTACCATTCACTTGCTGTTTGGCGATGAAAGTATTGTGCTCCATCCAAAAGTTAAAGATCTATGTTTAATGGAAAATACGCTATTGAAATCATAATCCAAATATAAAGCATATTTATTAAAAAAAATGTGTGTTTATGTGCAAACATCAGAACTCAAAAAAGGAAAGTTGAATACCTGCATAGTGTGCTAGGTAAATACTTAAGTGCAACATCAGACAAAGATTGTCAAAAACAGTCTTTCTACCCAAACAATCCTTTACACACACAAAAAAATCATAATGTTACATATGCACAGAACTTTCTCTAACTAATATCGTTTATTTTTCTCTTCTATATACTTCCCTTCTAAAAGCTTACTTTTCTACCTATTTCACTTTAGATGAGGTAACATTGGTTCTGTAATTCCCTATTCTTGCAGCACAGTGCAAAACATTTGAAAATCAAGCCAACAACAACATCGAATTTCTTGAAAATATTTAACCCTACAAACAATTATTTGTTATAGACTATTCTTACGAGGATAGTTTTTGTATTCTAAATGTTTGCCCTCTCCTTATGGTTTATTAAATAGTACACGAAATTGCCAAAAATTAAGAAAACTCCACAAATTGTTCACAGAAAATTAAATATACGGGTACATTTTATTAGTTATACAAAATAAATATATTAAACATACTAAAAGTATTTTATTTAGCCATTTTCTAGTAAATAGAAAATAAGAAAAATATTTCCATAGGAAAAAGAAGGACATTCTATTAAAATCTTAGTGCCGTATCTTCATTGCCAAACTTAAACACCAACCATAGGATTTATCTGACTTTTTGAAGTTGTACTATCTCAGTTTCTGTTTTTCTACTGGTAAGTTAGAAGGAAGTATTTCCACCCAAAAATTCGATGTGAATTTCACCGTAAATATACGTTTTCAGACCCCCTGAATCCAAAACAAAGCATTTTTAGAAAAAGGTCCTTCTGTGTGTGTGTGTGTGTGTGTGTGTGTGTGTGTGTGTGTGTGTGTGTGTGTGTGTGTGTGTGTGTGTGTGTGTGTGTCTGTGTGTGTGTCAGTCTGCAGACAGCATAACTCAAAAACGGAAAGTTGGTTAAAAACCAAACTTGGTATTTAAGTTCAATGTCTCTCAAGGATGCGACACGAACATTTTCAAGAAAATAGCCCCACACTAAATTTCCTTTACATGAAAAATGTTTCGAAAGTTTTGATTTTCTTGAAAACGGTTCTAATGATTTTGATTAAATTGTCATATGTTTAAGATATTTGTATGACAAATGAAATGTATATTTTGAATTTTCTGGCTATAGCCTATGTAGTCCTGTTTACTGTGGATGATTTTTGAATAGCTCGTAACCAAATCATACTATACAAAACTGTAGGTCTCGCCAAAACACATAATTTAGGCCTAAATAAATTTTGTTGTTGAGTGAACCATTTCGGAGATATTCCTTGTTAGTTGTGTCAGTTTCGGAAATCTTTCGTGAAATGCAACATCGTTGTTAATTTTTTAAATGTTAAGCGTGCAAAGAGAACGGGATCTTAAAGCTAAATCGATTTCACTATCGCTCAAAGCCTACTGTATTCTAATATTCCCCTTGTATCTACAAGGAAATAAGCAATAAGATAATTTCTATAAATTTTTATCTCAAGAGACACGAAGAAGATATAGGAATAAGAGTTTGTAAGCATGGTTAGTACAAGAGTAGAGAAAGTCATGTGAGTGCAACACATTAGATTTTTTACACTCATCATGTAGAATCAATGGTTAACGTATACCTTCCACCCGGTATATAGACTTAAATCCATAATAATGTCAGTCATTCTAAAACCTTACCTTGCTCACAATAAATTACAATGTTTCATTATAAATAATAAGAATATTGTAAAATTAACACTCACAAAATTTCCATGACAAAATTATGCTTTTGTTTAGGTGTATTAATTGTATGAGAGGAGTTGATAACGTGAAGAAAGCACCTCGCCCCAAGCTGTCTGCAAAACTAGGGCACAAAGAAAACAACAGAACCCATGAGACTGATAAAATATGGTCGATGTTATCTGTAAGGGTATCTAAGGCCCTGCATGAGTCTAAATGGCTCTCTTAACAACTCCCTAAGGGAAAGTAGATATACCTGCACAGTGTCCAGCTCGACTAATTATTAATCTATACTGCGCACTTAGTGTTTATTACCGGTGGCCAAAAGCTTCGTTCCCTAATGGAGATATTATCCCTTGTTTACTTCAGCACTTGGTAAACATGCTTGCTATATGAGTATAGGTCATGTTATTCGGTTTATACAGCCATCTTAAGGTCCGTTCCACGTATCTCTTAACTGTCACGTGACTAGTCACTTCTTATTGGCTGTTGTCGTTCTAGGGTCCAAAATAGTTCCTTATTTAACATGATCTGTTATTTTAACATTCGAAAAAACCTTCACATTTGCATTATTATGACCTTATTAATTTAATTACGTGATTGAATGTTTATATCGCTTCTATCACCTATTTTGTATTGCACACGGTTTGTTTGATGTTATTCGAAGGCTGTCGTAAAGGATGGGGAGGGTCCACGTAAAATAAATAGTGATATGATGCGAGTGGATGACAGGTTACATTAGACTGCAATTGGATGAATTTTGATTTTTTAAAAAGTGAAAACGAAACTACGATACTACTGAAATAAATTAATACATTGCGATATTATGACGCCGAGCACGGCGCACAACAATGGGCGGACGGACCCAAGCTCTTCACACTACATACCAAGCCGGCGAGCAAAGACGCAAGGAGAAGCTTCCCCGCACCACTCACGCGAGGAAACACGTGACTAACAACAATCAACCGGCAACACAAAGAGTTTCCAAAGCCTTCGAGAAAGATCTTGCTACCTCATCGCCGGCTTCTTTGTGAAAGTCGAGAAAGGTCTCTATGATGTCATTTCCGGTATATAAGGAAGCGAGGAAACAGCAGAAAGAATGGACAATACCCGATACCTCAAAATGGCATACAATTACCCCATATGGGAGGAGAGATGTTGGAAGACCGATGAGAAGGTGGACAGAGACTTGAGGCCGGAACAGGAGAAGTCTGCTGATCCATGAGGAGTTGAATAATAAAAAATATTAATAATAATAATAATAATAATAATAATAATAATAATAATAATAATAATAATAATAATAATAATAATAATAATAATAATAATAATAATAATAATAATAATAATGTTGATTTGATAAACATATGATGTTACCTATAAAATAGACATTATTGACACATAGATTGCTATCATGCTTTTCTTCGTGATTAATTTCTGAATCTGAAGATCTCTTTTTCACTTTATCCTCAGAACTGGAATCATTTGATTCATACAAATTTTCATACACATGTAAGACATCATCACAAGGTAGATGATGCACTTCTTCCAAATCCTCGGGATTTTGTACACTATACTTTTGTCTGTGAGAAGTAGTAACATACTGCTTGCAATGACAAAGCAATATTGCACAACTAAGAGCAAAAACATATCAGTAATGTGTAATGAGAATAGAAGTGTAGAGTTTGGTTGATCACTGACTACCGATTAGTCATTCTTGGAGCTAAAGAAATAAACAGATAAGGTTGTCGCTCTAGTAAACAGTCGAGTAAGGTGTAATATTAGATGTCCTAGTCAGGCGGTTCGTAAAATAGAACGTTTGAGGCCTATGAACCATGAACTTGTGCTACTAACTGACGGTTCTAGGAGGGGCGGGTGCGGTAATGACGGTCCAAGTGCTCAGAAACACTGTCACAGCCACCCTTGACTGCCTAATCTCTCAAAATCAGTTATATTTTTGAAATATGAAAGAGTTTCTACAGAAATGTGGAAGATATCCTGAGATTTTTAGGCGTCCTTGCTTGGCTGGTTTTCACATTGATACAACGGGTGTTGGGAAATACCTTTGCAACCTTTGCAATCCAGAATTTAAATAGTTTCAGTAGCAAAGGGTTTGAGATTAGGCATTTAAGGATTACCAACTATTCTGTGGAATATAGTGCTATCTCTTTCTATTTTCCATGTTCCAACTTAAACCTCACACACTATAAATAAACGTAGGGTCTCCCAGGCCCTTAGCAACAAACGATCATCGAGTGATTGGATCGTCGGTGTTAGTGTAGTGAAGAGAGACACTGAAAGGAGTGAGTCAAGGTTACGAGAAGTAAACAGTTGTAATATCACGAGGGACTGAACATTGTTAACGTCAGTAGAAGAAAACTGTGTTTTTGTTTAAAAGTTTAGAACACAATGAAGTGTTGGAAAAGTAACTCGACTTATTTTGTTATTTTGTTATAGTATAAATAGGTTAAATGCCTCAGCAGACGAAACAGGAATCTTTAGCTTATCATGCCGTCGCTATAAGCACTTTTGAAATTATGAGAAACACTGATATTTCCCAAGTGAATAAGTAAATACGCACGTGTTTATGTGAGTAAATGAATGAAGTGGGGTATAAATGTTTGTACCATTTCTATGCCACTTCTAGGGTATAAAATTATTCACTGACACGAGAACCCGCTGTTTCTGGGATCAAGATAAAGATTTTTTTCTGTGCATAACACAGTTATAGTCGCATGTGTAGGAAATCTAATGTGATTCCTGATCTAAATATCCCCCTAGAGTTCCTTTTATCGTATTTGAGAAGTCGCGTGACCCCAGAAACCCGCATGTGAAGTATATAAAGTTACATCGGGGCAATTACAGATCAATACAAAAGCCTGGCGTGTTCTCTAAAGGTGTCGAATTATAAAATGTTTTGGAAAAGCGGTGAAGGTTTGAGCTTCGTGTTCAATTTGCATGGCGTTAAAACACCGCTTATGTGGAACAGTGAGGACGATGGAATATGTGTCCACCCTTAAAAAGTATTTATCGAATATTGCTCAAAATATCAAAAATAGTTTGAACCATTCGTGCTACTTGAACGTTAGTTTCTTCTGTTTAGGCGTTTGAAGTAGCTGAATTTATCGCCAGCAGTTACTTCAGAAAATACAACTTTTCCACGCAATAGTTTCTGTGTAAAACAACTAGATACAGCAACAAAATGTTTTAAAAAGTTTAATTGGCGTCCTCTAAAGGGGCCACTATGGGTATATTTAATAAGAGCATTGTTTTATATACTTCTTTTTCTTCTTCTTCTTTTTCTTATTCAACACAGCTCAGGACATTTAGCCTGTTTCGACTCCAAAGTCTTGTTCTTTCCACATTTTCCTACGTCTTCCTGTCGGTCTGGGTGGCTCAGTTGGTTAGACGCTGGCCTACGGATCCCAAGGTCGCGGGTTCAAACCCGGCCCAGGCCGATGGTTTTTAAGTGTGCTTAAAAACGACAGCTCCATGTCAGTATATTTACTGGCATGTAAAAGAACTCCTGCGGGACAAAATTCCGGCACACCGGCGACGCTGATGTGATCCTGGCAATTGAAGCGTCGTTAAACAACAAAATAATTTTAATAATTTTTTCCGTCTTCCTATCCTCCTTTGCCCTTGTAGTTGATAGTTACTTGCTATTTTGGGAATGTTATTTTCTCCTATTCTAATTAAGTGCTGTTTTTAATTGGTTATGTAGTCTGTTGTTGTTTTCTATAATTCTTCTACTTCGAATTGTTGTCATATTTGATTGTTTTGTTTTTTGTCCGGTCTTTTATATCCATATATGGCTCTGTTTCACATAAACATTCCATAATTTCTTTTATGCTTGACCATGGCATAATACGCCACTGTAATTGACCTCATTATACCCACCTCTTCATACTGCTATCCGCCAGTCAAAGGCGCACCTTCTCATAACGATACTGCTTTCCATCAATCAAAAGTGCTCCTGTCCATAACGATACTGCTATCCACCAATCAAAGTTACACCTGTTCATAACGATACTGCTATCCACCAATCAAAGTTACACCTGTTCATAACGATACTGCTATCCGCCAATCAAAGGTGCACCTGTTCATAACGATACTGCTATCCACCAATCAAAGTTACACCTGTTCATAACGATACTGCTATCCACCAAACAAAGGTGCACCTGTTCATAACGATACTGCTATCAACCAATCAAAGGTGCACCTGTTCATAACGATACTGCTATCAACCAATCAAAGCTACACCTGTTCATAACGACACTGCTATCCACCAATCAAAGCTACACCTGTTCATAACGATACTGCTATCCGCCAATCAAAGGTGCACCTGTTCATAACGATACTGCTATCAACCAATCAAAGCTACACCTGTTCATAACGATACTGCTATCAACCAATCAAAGCTACACCTGTTCATAACGATACTGCTATCCGCCAATCAAAGGTGCACCTGTTCATAACGATACTGCTATCAACCAATCAAAGGTGCACCTGTTCATAACGATACTGCTATCAACCAATCAAAGGTGCACCTGTTCATAACGATACTGCTATCCGCCAATCAAAGGTGCACCTATTCATAACGATACTGCTATCCACCAATCAATGGTGCACCTGATCATAACGACAATGCTATGCACGATTCACAAGTTTTGATTGCCGTCAATGCAGACTGCAGCTAGTGTAGCCATGTTGCCATAGCGAGTTGCTTTTTCTGCTAATAACCAATTATTAATTGCTATTTTCGCATTTGCCAGTTCATTTTCTAAGCATCATTGGTTGTTTCTAAAAATGTAGGACTTTCAAAAATTCTGGTAACCCTGCGTTTCTATACGGTATTCAATCCGGGAAAAAAAAAAAAAAAAAAAAAAAAAAAAAAAAAAAAAAAAAAAAAACTCAAATCGACTTGAATTTGCCATGGAAACAGTGATTTTGAAATTATATAACTGGTTTAGCGATATATTCCTGTTGCATGTATTGAATTGTTATATATTGGTTGCTGTAAAAATCAGTCCAAGAGTGAGTTCTGCGTGGTAGTACTTTGTTATTAATTACCCAGAGTGGTACATTAGTGCGCACCTAACATCCAATTAACAAAACACTACGTCGTCAGAAGCACGTGAGCTTGTTCAAAATGGTGCACTCACGTAAGTTAAACAAAACTTACCTCGAGAGCCAGAGATCGGTTTGCAGTTAAGGCGGTTTTTCACACGCCACAAAATGGCGAGAATTAAGAGGGGCAACGGAGCAGAAAAAACAATACAGAAAATTCGGTAGAGGGCGATGTTATCGAGGCAGGATACGTCATACAAAAGTATCAACCCGTAGGTAATTACAGCAGGCAGGCAGGCTGGCACAGTGCTGCCGCCAGTGTCGGCAGTTCCCATGGCACACATTTGCTGTCCATTAGCCACATAATGACATTTCTTACCAAACTTGGCTTCTAACGATTTAAAACCTTTCTTCAACCTTTCCACTTAATAATCTCACCGCGCCTTCAGCAGGACAGCAAACATTTCAGCTAAAAATATCTTTCTAGGGGTTGGAAAAAAGAGCCATGAAAAACTCTCTTAATTATACTTTATTTTGCTTTGTACGACGAGCTTATTGAAGGCAGTAGTACTCACTAACTCTACATAACATTAAATTCTAAGATTTTACGAAGTACCTACGCGTTTACAATAAAATGTAAAGCACTTATATCCGCTATTTACCTATATACTGCGTGGAAGGGAAGTAATTACACTAATTTAAACCAGATTTCGGTGTTTAGAACACATTCTGTATCTTCCGTTTTTGTCTCTGACCATTTCCTACGGAGATATTTTAGTTTTGTCGAAAGCAAGCTAGCAACACTGCAGATTGTGTGTGTCACTTTCACTAGGCCAGTACATAAACAAACAGTGCAATGGTGAATCTTGACAACATAAACACATACCCTGCCTTGTTCCGTGTTTACTGCGCGAGTGTAGACCAATTACAAGCACTGCTCCCAAAACATTACACGAAAGCGAAAGCGCCCAACTTTTTTTACATCCACAAACCAGGTCAATTCTCTGAGCAACCTCAACGCAACGTTGTCGACTTACCTCACGTCTGAAAGAGCTGCTCGGAGTATTCCTTCACGTCTTTTAAGTGATTTACCTACTTCGAAACCTTGAGTGATGGCCCATAATTATATCGAAGTTATGTCAGATATAATTTACTCTACGCATTTTACAAGTAACAACCTGTTATCTTCGTAAGTGATAGAGTGTAAAAATGATTAAAGAATTGAAAGAATGGGCGTAAGAAATCTGAAATTTTTAAACAATTAGGTGAAGTGCGAAGAGTAGTTAGAAATTTCAGAATATTGAATGTAGCGAGATGACCTTGAAATATATAAGTAGAATTTTGGGGGATTCTCGTATTCATACGGAATATCTGCTGCAGAATCCTGCAGCTCTAAATATCCTCTTGAGCCAGGATGATGCAATGGACAAAAGAATAGCTGTAATATCGAGCCAGGAGAAAAACGTTCCCTTTCCTAGCAGAGCTCTGCTTTAGTGAACCAAACTTCTTTCTGCTTTTTATTAAGCAGGAAATGAAGAGTAACATAAAGAGTATAAGGAAATATAACTTATATCTCTTTTTGTGCCTTCCTGATAGTTCATTTTCTTTCTTCGCTTCCACATCTGTATCTCTCAAAGTCGCGCCCTTGTTTTGTCTTTATTCTCTTGCTTTCAAACAAATAAAAATAACAAACATGCCGTTTTCAAGAGTAAAAATATTATACACAACGGCGTTGAAGCAAACTCAGAGAAATTTCAAATTCGGTTGAAAATTCTGTACAAAAATCGTAGAGTATATGAACAGTCTGCTAAAAGTGAAAGATTTATATTTTTTTTTTTTTGTTTTTTTTTTTTTAAAGTTAACGTCCTCCAACATTGTGTCATATCGGACGAGAAAGATTTATAGGCGATACATGTCAGTATTGAATTGAAAGTTTCTGTGTTGCAGGTTTAAAATTGGGTTGGAAACGCTACACCTAACTGCATACTGTATAATCTAACTGTGACACGAGGAGGTATATGTTAGCGTAAGTAAATGTTACGTGCAACATACAACGTTTTATGCAATTATAGCATTAAAATAGGTAAGATAACTAATAGATTTGCTAAACATAAAATTATAATGTAGCTATTAGAGATAAGAGAGTATGACGTAATATTGTTGCTAAGCAGATGTTTAATTTGTTTCAACACTTATAGAGGAAAATGGAAGGTAACAATAAGACTATTGAAAATATGGAGTATATTCCGCTTGACAATTTGAACGAAGCCAGTTAGTTTGCGGGAGTGACGATTTCAGGTTTTCTTACAGGCACACATTGGAGAAAATTTAGTTGTAGCAGTGATGACGTCATTGTTATCTTTTTGTGTTTTTGTCATTCATATCTGGCACGGGTGTCAGAAAGTAATTTCGCAATATACGTATATGCCGTCATAATAAACCGTAATGCTAGGATTGCATACAATTTAATTTATATGTCGAACCATAAAAAGTTTGCTACTTCAAGAATTACCTCAAATTTGTCATATTAAATATTACCAATGTTGTATTATTTCTGCCGCATTAAGAACGCATTGAAATGTAGTCCTATGTTTATATCCAGCACTATATGACTGCATTCCTATTCTTGATGTTTTTGTTTCTATCCAGCGAATAACTCGAAAATGCATTCGTCTCCACTTTAAACTTTCTGCATCCGTTATGTTACCACAGAAACCCTTATTGTTTAACCTCTTACAGGGAAGGCAACCGATAAATTTTTAAAAACATTGTTTAGACGCCGTATTAATTTGTGGACGCCATTGTATTGCCCGTGTGCTCGTGGTTTCCTGAATGATTGATTTAGAACATTATATGTTGCTATAGTTACTGTTGTCATTTTTGTGTTTGCAATACAGTAACATTAAATATATTACTATACTGATTTTATTCAAAAACATTATTACACAAGATTTGTCGAAGGTGAGTGGGCTTATTATATGTTGTGTGATAACGATGTTCAAGCATTGTTATTGGTTGAAAGCATGTTACTTTAATCCTGCGATATTTGAGGTTAGAAATAATGTTTTACTTTGATAAGCAACAATTATTTTATTTCCTTTAAAGACTGGGTACAAATATGGAGTAAGAGAAAAATTAGCAAGGTTAGCATTCACCAATGAAAAAACAATGCAGGAGTTTACAAAAAGCAATTGTTAATAGTATAAAAAATTAAAAGCTGAAGATGCAGTTTAATGTCGGCCATATTGAATTCTTGGGAACTGGCGATAGCCTGTTTCCCCTACACTAGACGACCGAATCGATTGGCGCCTTTGCAATCCACTTTGGTAGTACATATGATTAACAACACAAAACTAAGGACAAAATCGATTTACAGGAGGGAATCGGAATATTTAACTTCAGCAGTTCCTTGTAGCGGAGGGAATCGGTCTATTTGCAGTAACTGCATGGGAGGGAATTGAGAAAAAAATGACTGTAGGAGGGAGTCGCTAGCCACCCGTCGCAGACGTTGCCACCTTTGTCTACCCCGCTCATCCCTATCTACTGAGGATAAGCGGTAGAGAAAATAAGGCAACATTTTCTGTTGAACTGCAGTGCAAACGAGCAGCCAAAATGTTAACATTTTTTGCTTTGTCTGATTGTACAATTACACTAATTGAATTGGCGGTGTTGTAACAAGCTCTGTATCAATTGTTGTGATCAGATTCAGGTTGTGATATTTCCAGCAGAGTGGCATTTCCTGCGCATCCTATGTCATTATTGTCTCTTCCGCCCTCTAATGAAGTGTTTCAAGGACCCGCCACCCCCTGCAGCCTGGGGCCCAAGGTCGCTGCCCTCCCCTCTCAATGAAAACAAGAGGCTATTAGACCAGGAGCGTCTAAGAAATGTCCTTATCCTTAGGATAGCAGCTGATGTATCCTCTTGAAATGAAATTGCTTGCTGATTTGGTTAGCATCCAAAATGACCAGCTATTTTAATGCACCTTCCGGCTTTTGGTTACCGGCAGAACACATTAGGACGTCCTGCATAAATTGGAAGTCTATGGAAGGTTGATTCCCTTAATTGCATAGTGGAGATTAAATTGTTGCTAGCGTACTCAGATTGTCAAGAATGTTTAGACAGTTTGGGCAGTATTTTTACTTTCTCTACTACGTATAAGTAGAAGTATTGTACTCCACCCAAAATTTCGATGTCGAGATTTCCCCAAAAATACATGTTTTGAGACCCCTGAATCCAAAAAAAGCACTATATCTCAGACTCTCTCCCCCCCCCCCCCCTACAGTTATCAGTTATGCAGTCAGAATAAAAACAATAAAGGACCATCGTAAACTACTCCAAAAAGTGTCTATGTTTTATTTGTCATGCAAATACCTAAAAAGCTTGGCATATTAATCAAAACCGTCAGAGACAATTTGTTACAACAAAACACTAAAGAAACATTTTGGTGTAAACGGTAATTAAGTTTTAGGAAATACATATTCCTGAAAATTTTCGCGTTCCATCCTGAAATATTCCAAAATTCAGTAGGTACCAGGTTTAGAAGGTATTTATTGTTTTTCGTTTTTTAAGCTATAACCACTGTTTGCACACAGATACATACAAGGGCCTTTTTCTAAAAACACCAATTTGTTATTTTTATTTTCCCTACGACACCAGCTCAAAAACGCGATGTTTACAATGAGTTTACGTGCCATCTTTTCACTTCCGGCCAGTAGGTGCGCATGTTCCAACCAGCATATAATCATAATTTAAAATAGATCACAAAAACAGGCTAGGTAGTATTTAAAAATCTGTGTTGCACTCACATGACTTTCTCTACTCTTTACAAATTATTCTTACAAACCCTTATTCCTCTATCCACTTCATATTACTGGAGCTAAACATTTACGGAAATTATTGCTTTTTTTCCTTGTAAGTGTAAGGGGAATACAGTGGGCTTTGAGTGATAGTCAAATCTTTATGCTGATCGCTATATGAAGGCTTTGAAATTCCGTTCCCTTTGCACGGTCAAGAGATAAAAAATGAATACGTACAAATAGCAAGAAATATCTCTGAAATGGTTCACTCCACAAAAAAAAAATGCATCTAGGCATAACTTTTGTATTTTAAGAGACCTACATAGTAAGATTTCGTCTATCTCTTACAGTATGCCAGTTATCTTAAACACATGGCATTTGAATCAAAATCGTGAGAGCCATTTTTGAGAAATTCAGAATTTTCGAAAAATTTTCCATGTAAAGGTGGAGGCATTTTCTTCAAAATTGCAGCGTCAAGGGCAATCAAAGTGGCTTAGTTCCTAGACATCATTACTATCACGATTACCTTCTTCATTTTAAACCCCACGAAACGTTCAATACCTTAGAAGCATCCGGAATTACTTCACCTAATTTCAGGACTAGAGGTGATGTTTTATGAAAGAGGCCGAAAGGATGTACGCATGCGCGAAGCAGATGTAATTATGCCTGGCTCAAGACTACTGCATTACGCTGAGACCACACATAAATCATTTCTTGTTTATTTCCGGTCAAGAGTGATTTAATGGGCACACAAAAACCTAGGCCGCCACTTTAACAATCGCCGCCCCGCGCAGCAGGACCTCTCGACGGGGAACTCTTGGTAACCGCTCCCTAAAAACAAAAACATAAACACACGGCGAGTTATTGTGCTTCCAGAATCTGAATGCTGCAGCAAGATGTCACAATAAATTATTAATTCGTCGAAAATGCCGTTTACACAACTACTAAATTATTACTTAATGAATTAGTCTTACTGACTAAACTCGAGTTAAGCAGTTTATAGGGAGGCATGAATTTCAATATGAAATGTATAATTTTCAAAAATTTCAATACGGCTAAAATTTATACCAGATACTTTTTATGCTGCGTAAAGCATAATATTAATTTTCATCGGCCTACCTAATTTTCCAAGAAATTTGGAAAGGGTAAACTTATCATAACACTCATATATTATTCCTGGAACATATCTCTGAACCACAGATGAGGAGAAGCGACACATTATGTCATTTCCCCTACATCATAGTTTTAACTCCGTCCACTCTCCTACACACCGGCTAGCTGTCAGGCCACGCCCCCACCATTATCTATCTACCTCAGAGTAACCGCCAGTCCCGTAAATCCTGTCAGTGGCAGAATAATGTCGCATAACAAAGATACTTCAAAGTCGAATGGGAATATAAGTACTTAGTGTCCCTAGTAAAAATAAAGCACTGCTTTTGCTATGCCAAAATGTAATCACAAAACTTATACATCATGTTTCTATTCGGTTTCGCCTTGGAACTTATATAACTTGTGTATAAAGACATGTGTATACGTAAACACACAGCCGAAAACATGAGGTGGCCTGCATTTGACGATGGGGTATGCGGAGGGGTGAATACTTGATTTCATTATTGTCACCCCTCTTCCCCATGCCTGCGACCCGGGTTCGATCCCAGATAACCGCATGTGAGATTCGTGGTGGACGAAGCGGTGCTGGAGCGGGTTTCCTCCGGGTTCTCCGGTTTCCTCCGCTATCTCATTCCACCGGTGCTCCATCTTCATTCCATGTATCATCAGTGTCACCGCCTGCGGTGCCGTAGTAGTAATAGCGGGCGTTAAACACTACAAAAAATTTCCTATGCCTGCTCTTTACAATAAATTTCTGAATTTTACAACGTTAAAAATGTTCCTAAAAGGTAAGTAATACTTTAATTTTCCACAAATGCAGAATTGCAATTGAATCTTGGTTTTACAATGTTTGAGTGTTTTCCAGCAATATTTTTAAAAAAGTCTCTTTTTGGGGGTGGGGAGAGTAGATTATTAGTTATCCAACACATTAAAAGACATTTCATTAGAGTAGAGAGGGATGCTGAGGTCAACAGCATGAGTAGAATTCATTGCATTCTTGATGTAACGGCCATATAGTGTTAATCGCCAATCTAAGTGTCACTTAATATGAACAAATTTCGAACAACACAAGAAATAAAAAGGTTTCTGTGAACATATGTATGGAAATGAGCAGTACACCCGTTCTATCGACATTTAGTATTACTGACGCACTATCATAGGCGACAGGTGGACTAACTTGAAGACTTTTGAACTTTCCGCCATGCAACCATAGTATAAACTAGCATTAAGGTTTTGCTAATGCATTATAAATTTGAAATGTCAGCTCTCACATATGAAACTACAATTTCACTTAAAAATTATACCTACACGATTACCAGGTTGGCGACGCCGTGAAAGAGCAGGTTAGATCGTTCGCCTATCACTTCGGGTTCGATCCCAGGGACCACATGTGGTATTCGTGATGGACGAAGCGGCGTCATGGCAGGTTTTCTCCGGGTTCTCCGGTTTCCCCGCCACTCATTCCACCAACTGCTCCATCATCACCTTTGCATTCATTCATTTCGCCTGCATTTCACTCTCACTGCTTGACTGACCACCCGCTTCCAGGTCTTCACTCTGTCCGGTCCGTAGGTTTCTCTGCTCCCCGACAGATGTCCGACCCTAGGCACAAACCTGTAAGTCCTAGGGGTTGTCAGTCCTCCATCCGGGGAGGGTACTCAGAAAAAGACGAAGAAGATTACCAGGTTACGCATTAAACCACCCTTAAATGTATATTAATTATAACCAAAAATGAAATTTGATGACAATTTTTCTTATGCAAAGATTTACAGTTCTGAAGTGCAGCTGTTCGATTAAAAATTGTAAATTTTAAGAGGTTGTGTGTGAACTACCCATAATTTTACACCAATCTTAACAAAATTGAAAACTTGCATGCAACAGTTCGTGAATTGTTTCATCCGTACAGATGCAAAAATATCGTAAATAAGTAGGCACCTACTTCGCAGTAGAAAGCGCATCTAAAACGATTCTAATATAGTCCTTCTTGTATAGATGGTAAAAAACCATATTCAAAGTGCAAGAAATTTGAATGCGAAGAAGCCAATGATAAGTTCATGTAAAATTTACTGCCAGTGTTTTCAGAAATCGATTTATAGAAATGCTTGATAATATATTATGTCGATGTGCACAGTAAACAAAAGGTATCTTTACTGAAGTATATCGCAGGCAATGTTGCAGTTGTTTGGTCACCCCTAATGGCGGACACACGCAGGAAGAGAAACGTATTTACGACGGTGTAAAACAAACGATGCCCTGGGCCGGCCCCGATTGTTCACCAGGTAAAACTCGGACAGTTCCTATACTGCACATATTAGCATTCCTACACCCACCTCAATTTGTCACGCGCTCACAAACCGTTATTCTTCACCTCCTGGGTCGTAATTTCTGCCAAATGGTTTGTCCCAGTTCGGCGCCCTTTGGCTCTGACCCCCTTTTTCCGATCATTAGTTCTTCGCCTTTTAAGTAGTTTCCCTTAGGGACTGATCATTTCTCAGTAACGTGCAGTTTTTAGACCTACCCTAGACCAGGCTGGTAAACCCAACCGCTGCCTGGCCAATTAAAGTAGAATTAAAAACTGCCATAACACATTTCAGCATGTTCACAGCTTCCAAATCGCATGTACGTATTGAAACAAATGCTCTACTTCACTCACATATTACATAACCAAACCTGGATAGAAACACTGACTTTATACCAATAACTGCTGTTTATCCTATAAGATTGCAAGCTTTCACGGCGACAATTAATAATCAGAGCTTCTCGGGTTACTAGGCTTGTAATATTTGTAAAATGACTCGAGCTTTCGGCCATATTAAACTCTATGGCCATCATAAGGAAATGAATGATTAATAAAAATATTTAATGCTGTTTATTCATTTTTATCACCTCTATCTGTCTCTAACTGGCGTAATTAAAGAAAATATAGCCTCTTTATCCAGTTTGATGACCTGCGCTTTTAATGACTATTTAGCCCATGGCCCGATACCTAATCAACGACTTTCTGATAATTTACGCCTTCTAGTCAGTGTTGCCAACACAAATTCAGTTGCCGGTTTCCATGTTAAAATTCCCAAATATACATACCTCCACATATAATTTCTTTGACAAAACCATTGATACAGTAAGAATCATGTGTGTATAGAAACCGTGTAAGAATGGCGGCAGCATGAAACGATTTGCGGAATCTTCGCTTGAAGAAATAAATGAAATAATAGAAAATTCTAAATCAGAAACAGCAAGAGAAACAGACAAACTTTAATTTACTTATGGTTTATGTTGTATAACGTTATTTATTGACATGCAACTGCTAAAACTAGGAGTTCATTTTATATAGATACAAAGAGAATTAACACTAAGGGTGCGATATTTGTAATAATCTGTTAAACTTCAAAAGGCCTTGCTTGGCAAAAATACAACTAAGGTTATTTAATATAAGCCGTAAGTAGTTCGTTTTTATTTTATTAGCTTCTGCTCTTGTATTATTCCCTAAAATACTTAAACGAAATCTAACTCCAGGTTATGTTATTTATTAAACAAAATCAAGTTACGATCAATCTAGTGTTTCCTAAGGACCAGCAGTAGGTAAACGAATGGAATTCGTCCTCTACGTGTTTGATTTTACAGAAAATTAAAATACCGGCTGGAAATTCACTTCTGTAAGTTAGTTTTTATACATTTAATATTTAACCTCATTTTGTGGATATATTATTTGATGTTTACCTATAATTTAGTTCGTGAAAAAGTGTGTCTGCCAAGCCAAATTGTGGAGCTATACTTGTATTAATGTATAAGTGGCTGGAATTTGGTAAACCTGGATATTTGGAGTGGTGTTCTTCAGTCTTCCGAAAAAAATACGATTTTTGTAAATGAATGTGACTAATTAGAAAAGAAACAATAAACGTAACTTTTCTCACCTATTAAACATTTTCAATTTAAGTCGTAAGTGGTGATAAAGCCAATATTATGAACTATCTATCTATGCTTTTGGCAACCTTGTATGACAACTCAGTTTTAAGATAGTACCTACCAGTTTCGATATCAAAGTGAGCATTTGTAGGTAAATGCTAAGCATGACGGTAGATAATTTACACGTCTAATGAATAGACACCCATGAGGGCATTTGAGTTTTGAAAAACTAATACCTATCTATTATTTTAAAAATCTAGAAACACTTTAGAAGTAAATGAAATCACGCCGCTCGTTAAAATCTATAAGGAATTTTAATGCTGGTATAAGAACGTAACTTACCGTAATATGGGGGAACCTCAGGTAATTATTCATGAAAACGCCTGCACAGCAACATACTTAATAAAACAAAATAATCCACAAGGATCTTTCATTTAATAATCGACATTTAACAATACGGAAGTAATGCAAAAACAAAAACTTCGTCGGAAAAGAATGTTTTGACAGGTACCTACACTTTACAATCACATTTTATCTCGTGATATATGAGATGCTCTTAGAGACTTTCTATGAAAATAAAAAATAACAAAGTATTCACGTTAGTATGGTTGTTAAAGTAGGCAATTTTATGAAAGTCTTCCTTATTCATACGGCGAAACCTAAATATGAAGGTTGGGACCACTTACACCGTGCTCTGCCGACTGAGCAACGGGGCCGGCTAATTGCAAATGTTGTTAATATTCATACTACCATATCTTAATGTGACCATTGCATACTTAATTTTAGTACTGAAAGTAGCAGCCTTGCGGACTGGAGCAAAACAATTGAAGATGAGTGCGACAATGTAACTTTTCAGTCATTTTACATTACTCTATCGGACTATATTGTAAATTACATAAAAATTACATAGCATATAATTAAATACAATAATTAAACGACTCCTTTGAAGCATTCCAAATTACTTCTTTAGGTATAGTGCAGGAGGTAGGTGCATTGGGTTAAATTAATTCCTAGCATATTGTCAAGAACATTAGGCTCTGAAACAACAGTGGGAACTCTTCGCAATTTTATTGCGTGTGCTCACTTCTTCGTGTATTCCTTTACATCCCGTCACTACTGCGAAAGTTCCATGTTCTGCAAAAGTTCCCATCAGCTGAGTCATCTATTGCAATAAATCTAAGATTACGCACAAGCAGTCCTCTATACCTATCTCTCTCACAGGTTCTTCCAATTTCCTAATTTTTTCTATAGTAATTTTCAATGAATGTTCATAAAAATAAACGTCTGAAGTAGCTCTCGAAGTTTAAATATTTAGATTGTGAAATAAACTACGATTTAAACAAGGATAGGTATAGGATAGGTACATGTGGAACTATAACAAGAACTAAGAATAATAAAAGAAAGAAACAAAATTGACATTTTATAAAACTATGGCTGTTCCAGTACTTTTCTACGAAAGCGAGTCATGGATATTAAAAGAAAGAGATAAACGCAAAATACAAGCTGCAGAAATGACATACTGTATAACAATAATTAAAGAATGTACCAAACGAGATTTAATAAGAAATGAAACAATTCGAGATGAATTAAGGCATATACAAATTACAAGACAAAATAGAATAGAATAAAATAGAATTAGTGAAGAAAGAACACCCGTTTTAGTAAGAAGATACAGTCCTGGAGAAGAAGAGATGTGAGACTTGCTAAAGGAAGATGGGAATACATTGTTGTAAGTCTAAGATGGAATTAGCAGAAGTGCCAAATCCCTGAAGTGCAGGAGAAGAATGTTCATAACGTGAAACTAAAATTAAACTCCTTGGTGCAACAACCCTCGCTGCGCCAAGGTCTATCGCGCGTCTGCTACGTCACCCAGCTCTGCCCACAACGCGCGTTATAACTGGTGTGCAGTAGTAGAGGGTGGGACGTGGTTAGCGCTCCGAGTCGTTAAATGCGGTAATATGTAAAAGCATTTACTATTTTTAACTTTCCAAATTAAAATAAATTATAATAAATAAAAATTAAGTGACATTACAATATATTAGTATAAAAACAGAATGTAATTAAGTTGCTGGAAAGTTGACTGCAAACCTCGCAAGTTATGCAAACCTGTGATTACACCCAATCGCACAGTACATCTTTCAGCACATAATATACTATTTTACCATTTCTTGGTTATATGATTTTTTTTCACGTCTTTTAACTAAGGGGCAGAGAAAGTGAAAATATGGCGTAAACAATTTATATAATACTCATTATTAACCCCATTAGTTAAATTTTCGCCAGAGAAATCGGGTTTTCGTAGAAAATTATGGCTGTTGGGCGTAGTTGGTTGTTCTGCGCAACATTCCCAAGGTCCAGCTGTAGGGATTACATACAAAAAGGTTAATTTCACGCGACATCGAGCGAGAAATTCATTTGTTTTCTTCTCCATAGCAACAAACACTGGGCATTTTCCACTTAACTTGAGCTCATTCTGGTCTTTCAAACAAGACTTACCTATCCTCGTGGTCTGAATAGAGACAGCTTGTCGAATGTTTCATTGCCAATACGAGCCTTTTGTTATCTCTGATTCATTTAGTTTTGTTGTAAAATATGAACACTATGTTTCCTACATTTACAATCTATTGAACCATGCGTATCACGTCTCAAAATTATAACCTTATTATAAAACGTGTATTCTATTCAGAATACATGTTTTTGTACTTACGCTGTATTCCGGAGAGAGAAATATTTAAAACTTAGACAACTTGAAACAAAAAAATAACTATAATTATCTATGTACTGGGCCACTAACAATCGTCTAGCTTAGGCTATAATTATTTGAAGTACACGTTTTATGAGTTGACACCTCTGGATTATCTGCAATATATTTTACGTGTTATTAAGTTAAGAAAGTAGTCTTAAGTAACTATTTACAAAACGTTTGTGTGTAACCTCTGTAGGAAAACATGCACGTTTACGTAGGAAAACTTTAGTCTAAAAGGGCTGACCTCAAAATGCTTCTGGTAGATTAGACATTCAAACAGTAAAAAATGGCACCTTTTTGCCAATATCTAATATTTAAAACGTTATTTTGTAAACAGATGTTTACATATTATTTATAGAATATTCAAGATATTATATTTTTATTCATCATTTCAAGGAAATTAATGCTAATCGAAATCATTAACACAAATCAAGAAGTGGGCAGGATATTTTCTGAAAATCTAGGTCTTGCATCCTTAAAACTTCCTAATGCCGCTGTCCCGCGGTCCAAATTCTAACTTCTTGGTCAAGAGCATTGTATATGCACAACGAAAGTGTGTCTTGAGACATCGACAGATGGATACAATTTACATCTTAATTTTTGTACCCAACCTGTTTGTATACAACACGATTTATTTACACAATTTTTGGTCCAATGACATAAAAACAACAGATCAGCGCCACTAACATAACAATATGGTGGATTACGTATACAACATACAGTCAGTGTTGCTGTACGAGTTTGAGTTTGTGCTGCATTAATTGTTCAGGACTCTGCAATTTTTTGCACATAATTTGCCTTCAACGTGATGTAAGAAATGAAGATATAAAGCTTCGTCAATTCGTACAAAATTGCTGTAGTTTTCTGGGTCCTCTAATCTCAATTTGTTTTATAGTAGACGCAATAGTATACCCAGGCCCGTGTCCAGTTCTTTTCTTTGTAACTATAACATCTTGTACCTACGCCTACTACATCTTTTCTTCCAACCGAAAGCCATGGAAATATATCCCAAACCTATGCATAATACAGCAGTCGCTATATTAACACTACTTGCGTCCACCATGTTTGTTTTTCACGGTTTCTTCGTGATCTGTCATTAATTTTGGACCAATATGCATCATAGTGACAGACGTCGTTTCCTTTGTGTGTAATTCCATTGGATATGAAAAGTTCCATCAAAATGGACCGTGGGACATCGGCTTTAGATTTAACCGAATATTCCCTTTTTGAATTACTTATGTATGTGGTTCAAAATGAGATACACACGTTTACCAAAGGAGCTTTGTCTAAAAATTGCTTATGGTTTCGTTGTGTATTTATATCATTTTACGGCTTTCACATCAACAAAATAACCCAGTTCGTTTCAGACGAAGCTGAATAAAGAAGCCTTAAATAAAGGTTTGTTTTTTTTTTTCCCATAACTTCGGTACTTGTCCATCACCTTCATGTTATGCGAGTGTAGAAATGGGTTGCGAATGGAGGACCGACATGCAATTCGAGACAGCACATTTATAGAATTCGTGCGGTGTGAAGATAGATTACTCTCTGTTGCAAAACGGTTGGTAACATTAAACTGCGTATCAACCACAGCATGGCGTCCTTTCTTACTCAAAACAAACACTAGCGACTCTAATAATAGTAGTGTTTCATTTGTCGACTGTTGTCTGTAATGCTCTAAAACGCTTAGTTGGCAGCCCAGCTCCACGTTTTTGGAGAACATCTTTGCTACCCTTGCAAAATACATGCAATCACCTAGCCACGATGCACTATGGTGAAGTCTCTCCACCACGAGCTGCATGACATTGTTGGCCTTTCTTGCCTCTTGCAATTACAATTTTAATGAAGCATTTTTGTTTATATTTACTAAGCGTTTTAGAACAGTCGACCTTTATGATTTATTTTTAAACCCCATTCTAATGACTCTCTAGCTCTCAAATTTCTCAAAAACAGTTTTATCCCAAATTTTCTTATTCTAAATAAGGTATCATAGTGCAAAGAAGACAATTAGGAGCAAAAGGTAAGAAACAACAAAAGGTATAAAATACAAAGGAAAGAGAAGCCAGACCGATTCCTTCCACCCTTTTCTGCCTTGGCATGAAGCTGATTAAAGCTGCATTATCGACACGTAGGCAGTATTAACGCTGGTCACTTTGATTTAAATAGTTTGAGAGCTAAAAGCTCCAAACCCTCCCTTAAACAGTGCAGCACGGAATAAAATTCCTGGCCCCCTGTTGGGAAGTCATTTCCGTTGTATTTGTTGGGAGGCGTGAAACCGCGCAGGCGCATTGTTAGCTGTTCCTAATCTTGTCAAGCTGTCAGTGGCCGGACTGCTGCTGCCGTATAAAATCCTATTTGTCTGAGTTCTCTGAAGTCATCCAGGTCGAACAAAAACGGGAGCGATTGTATAAAAACCGGTTAAAATTGGTGCAGGCGAACAACAAGGCGGGTCTCCGGCCGGGGACTTACTTAGCGAGCGAGGGGATGGGGGATTAGCCCAGGATTTTGATGGGATCATTTTCGATACTAGGGGTTGAGTCGTTTTGTTTGCTGGTGTTAACAGTAGCACCCAGGTAATCACTTCCCTTCGGCCGTTACAACAACAAACATCCTCCTCAAGACTTCCTCTCTTCCATCTCTTCTTCACATCTCAAGCATTTCTCTTTTCTTTATTCCAGACCTAAGGGAGAAGTAACATTGCATTATACCGCGAAAATATCGATATCATGAGTCGGATGTATAACAGTTGGCACACTAGAAATTGGGCACACATAATTATCTAGACTTCAGGTGATAACTGGAGTGATGGGGCGTAGCGTCAATGGATGTGGGTGACATGTTGCACACCCTGCCAGTTTTCCTTAGTTAACTTTTCCTATTATCTATATACTAATACAACTGATATAACACTTGCTGAGGAGTATGTTTCGAACAACAATCTGCTATGAATTAGTATTGTTAGCATATAACGCCAAGCACTGAAACAGAGTGGCTGGTGATTGTGTTTCCCTCATGCCAGTCACGTCAAGCCTTGTGCGCGCGCAGTAGATGCAACACAGAAAAGTGCACCTCACTTGTTAATGTTAGCAGGTTTAAAGCTAGTTTTTCAGTATTTTGTTTGAATGAAGGTTAATTTTCTATTTTGAACTTCTTCTGTACGTATCAGAGTACGTACAAGCAGCATTTTGAAGAGTAATATGTGCAAGAAAAATACGCCAGGAAACCGAAGGCAGAGTATGCACATTGCTCAAGTGCATCCACGTGGCGAGGAAAACACGTGTTACAGAGAGAACGCTGCATTTTCTGGAAACCTACTGCTCCTAGTACTTGTAATCAACAAACTGAGAATGTAGTTACCAGCTGGTGAATTATAAACATCTATGAAAACTATACAAATTCAGAAAAATGATATTTCTTGAAAGTTAATAATTTTTATTTAATAAATCAAAGCATTACAAAATGTTCTGAGGGTTCTTACTCGTATCTATGACACAATAATATTTAAAATTATCAGAAATTTGAACTAGAAAAGACAATGAGTTTAAAGGGTTACAGCTATTACAATGAAAATTTGAATGTACATTATTCCTTACATGTATTATGTCTCATATGAGTCAGAACAAAATTCTCTAATTGTAGAATTTAGAAATTTCACCTATGCGCACCCTTAACACGAGTGCATATCCAACTCTACACCACTGGTAGAGTGGAGGGAGGATTGTTTTTATGGATTCATTACGCATTCAGAAACAGAGATGGGTAACCTTGTGCGCTTTACAATAAGTACCTATAGGTAGACTTGAAAAATCCCGAGAAAACCGATCATTTAAGAAAAGTTCTGAAAGTCTTTGTCTATGTACAAAAAATAACTTTAAATACAAACTCTGTCTTCAACGAAAATACTTGCATCAAAATATATTTATCTAATGAAGAAAAATGACGAATTCTTTGTTAGTGAGCTTTTAAATAAATGTAAGGGTAGATAACTAGCCATAAAGAAAAAATAAACTCAATGATGAGTTCTCCCAGAACGAAAGATAATAATAATGATGATGATGATGATAATGATAAAAAAACAATCAGAACTATTTTGGTAGAAAAGTTATCAAGAAGGATGTACCTGATTGTCAGTTTCAATAATATTATGATCTATAAGCATGTAGATGCCAACTTTACTATTATTATTATTATTATTATTATTATTATTATTATTATTATTATTATTATTATTATTATTATTATTATTATTATTATTATTATTATTATTATTATTATTATTATTAGAGAAGATGAGCTATGTCTCCTCTCATTAGAGAAGTGAAATTTTCTTTTCAAATTATTAAATATTACTTAAGTACATAACTTTTAATTAATCATGTTATTTGTTTTGATTTAACGACTTTTTAGGGATTTTTAATTTATGATTTGGCGACTTTCGCTAACATTAGTTGGCAAAACTAAGATAATCACTAGTGCGCATAGAGATTCTTACATGGACACATTCCTCCAGCTCGCCTTCTTCTGATGGGCAGACAGGAGCTACTAGACTGGAAAAACTTAACAGTTGTATTTCGGTTTACCATCGCGGCGTCATTGAGCCCAACGTCTCCAAGAATGCGCTTAGGTAGATATCTACTAGATTTCTTTTTAAGAATAGTTATTTGCCTATGTGAGCATCTCACTTACTTTAGAACGAATAACATCTAAGAAAATATGTGAATTTGGTAGTTGAGTTTGTAAACACCCTATGTAGTACATAGACCGTACGACCTTGAAAGGCCGAATGATTTCAACGAATTAGAGGTTGCCTGTCAGCAATGCTTATGTCTCGCTATTAAGGCGAGAAATTGACTCTTGGGTGTAAATATTTTATTTAAAATTCTGTAGCTTCCCAGGTGTGACTAACATTAATTTCAAGGCATGCGTGAAAAAAGAAATAATAGTTTTAAATCTTACCTTTCCCTTGACATAAATGATTTCTGCTTTTCCATTTATCTTACTCAAGAACTGCCTCTTCACAAAGGTGTTATGTTTTGGTACAGCTACAATAATGCTATCCAAAAGCAACGTTTTTTCTTTTGTTTTCTAGTGACGAATGCTTTAAAAGTAGCTGTTACTATTCTTTTTCACAAGTTACTAAAAGTTGCTTTCATTAAAGTATAGGTTAGAGACAGTCATGAGAAACAAAATACCCACATATTTTATAAGTCCTGTAAACAACTGAAAAACTCACTCGTTGAATTAATAGAAGATAAACGATAGACAAAATTTTTATTATAAACAAAATTATAATAAGATAGGTACACCCACAACTTGCTTAGCAGAAGAGAATGAAGTTTAACTCATCTGGGTGCTGGGTCATTGTGGCACAGAGCTACTCTTGATGTTTAACAGGACAGGCTATAAGGAAATGGTTCAAAAGGATGCATAGCATTAGGCACATTAGCAGTTAGGCACAGTTTATAATTATCTACACTTCAGATAGCCCACCCTTACAATGGATATCGGTAAGGCTTGAAAGATCGCGAGAAAATAGAACATCTAAGAAAAACTCTCAAAGCTTTAACTTAGGCGCAAAAATTCAATTAAACGACAAATTCTGTTTTGAATGAAAACGCTTACATAAGAGTTAAGCTCTGTAATGAAGAAAATTGACTACTTCTTGGTGAATGAGCTGGTAAATAAATGAAAAGATAATTTGCCAATAAGAAAAATAAATTCAATAACTTGTTCTCACAGAACAAAAGAAATATGGCAGTAGTAATAGTAATAGCAGTAGTATCAGTAGTATTAGTAGTAGAAGTAGGATGATGATGATGATGATGATGATAATAATAATAATAATAATAATAATAATAATAATAATAATAATAATAATAATAATAATAATAATAATAATAATAATAATAATAATAATAATAATAATAATAATAATAATAATAATTTTGGGCTGCGATAAGATATCAGTCCACGCGGTGTGTTTCGGAAACTGTTATTTCAATTCGCATAATTGGCTAACAATACAGCGTGCTTAAAAATGAAAGAGCTGATTTCAATTTTGTATTACGGAAAAACTATCAAAGACAGAAACACATTGTGCATGTCACTGGATATAGGAAGGTTAAAAGTTTTATATAGGCAATATACACTCAACATGAAGACCACTTGTTGCATAGGAACATCTGAGAACTGACGGCGGAACGCTCGTTGCACTTGAACAATGGACTGAGATCTTGCAAATTCCAACACACAAAATGCTATTTCCTGTGGTGTACTTGCTATAAACAAACAGTGCAGCTGCGACCAAACTTTGAGCCTTCTTCTATGCAGTGACATGCGTAATACAAAATTGAACTTTGCTCTTTCATTTTTAAACACACTGTACATATCTCAATACCTTTTTTCAACAAAATAACAAACATGACCATGTGCAATTAACCCTTTGAGTTTCCCTTAATTCCCTTGGTTGCTTGGTGCAAGTGCCCAATTGCTGTTGCCTTTGTCTTATGCCCAATTGTTAGTGTGTCCAACTGCTATGGGTTCGTTCAAAATAGATCATAAAACGTGATTCAGAACTCATCACCATTATCATCATCACGGCAAGAGCCTTGTGGCTTGTTCTGTCTTCAAGGAATGTGCCCACACCTACCTATTGCTTTATAAGTTTGTAGATATTATTTGTGGCGTTCGATCTTCATCCATTTCATTGACATGATCTTGCCACTTTCTGTTCTATTTAGTTATTATTTCATTTAGACTGTGGATCCACAAGTCTCTTCTGAAGTCTTCGTTTAAGCAATTTTACCTAAAATGTTATCTACCAAATTACTCTTCATGTTTAATATTCTAAGACGGAAAATTCCAAAACGTTCAAAAGGCAATCCAGGGCGAGATTTAGAAACATTTAATGTTAACAATTATTTTGTTATTTTTATTATTAATTAGGGGGCAGGATTGTGGGAAGATGACGTAGTGTGAGAACTCACGCCCCTTTCTCGCCACTACAGTCTACCTGAGTCTCATAAAGTCACACAAACAACAAGATACACTAATGGCCTGATAAAGGAGTGCTTGTTTACCGACCTACCTTATCTGTTAGATGGCTCCTCGTGACAAATGAATCCGGTGTGAAACACAATGCCGCCGAAGCGTCCCTTTCCCCTAACTCGAAGCAAGAATTAATAGCGCAATGACTTGTAATTTTTAGACGTTTCCCCCCACTACTGCTGGCGGTGTTAAACGGCAATTTCAAAACCGTCCTCGTCTGAGATGACTCGGTAACACGAGCTTGGCCAGCGAGCAAATTATCTTTCGGGAACTATCATTAAGTAAAACCAAAGTGTGCACTTTGTGCTACAGGCCTAATCTAGAGCTCTAATCTTAACCTCATGCTATAGTCCTGCAAGTTGTAAGGCAAGTTGTAAATTGCTATAATTGTTTACACTGAAATAAATCGTCCTATGTTACTGCTAAAAAATTTCTGTGCTTGAAGTGACACGCAAATTGGTGCAGTGTGAAACATCAGCGACTTCCGAGAACAAGCAATGCATGCAGTATGTGATACCTGAGAGGCTTCTGATGAAAAATAAAGCGCATGTTAACCACCACAGTAGCACAGTAAAATGTTTTGTCCACCAAAAGAAGGCGACTGGAGTATGAGCTAAGAGAGGGTGCTTGAACTAACGGGAGAGCATAACATTTACAAACCGGCTGCGCGGTATTTCGCCTGTCCAGGTCCTCGGCGCTCGTTGCCGTCTGCCGCTATCGTAGAAAGCCGCGGATGAAACCATACAACATTTTAAAAACTACTTTTAAAGGCTTTACTTACCAACTTTGTGAAAGAAGATGCTGAAACTGGCATCCGCTGTTGTTTATACATTTTGACACCTCTTTAGGAAACTATCCATCATTCGCCGTAGTTCACGTTGAGAAATGCTGGCAATTTCCCGTAGGATATTTTGTTTTAGTTAATTCTTCCAAAATTTTTCGTCATGAACAATATTAGGTTCTGAGTTATAGGGCCAATTTTTTCGAGTCAATAGTTGACGCCCGTACATACCTGAAAAAACTTTTGCGTCCTCTCTTTTTTAGATAACTAACAGACAGGTATATTTTGCCTTTTTTCAACAAGACTGCAACAGCTCATATAGTCAATCTTTCGATGAGAGCAACTGAAAGTGTGTTTCAGGACAGAATTATTACTAGAGATTTGTGGCCCCCTCAGTTCCTCGACTAAACCTGCAACGCCTAACACCAAAACATTTTCAGCGCACTGGAGTTCTAGATGCGAGTAGATTGTTACAAAGATGTGGCGGTATCAAACCCATTTAAAGAATAGGCAGATTTGTCAACTGCAATTCCCTCTCTTCTACATTGCAATGCGGAGGTAGAGGGGCTTAGATCAGTGAAGGAAATTTTGATAAACTGGTAACATCTTCTCGGGAATCTCGTCGCGAGGAGACCATCTTGGCTCGGTTACACTTTGGCCACTGCAATTTTACACACGGTTAACTTTTCAAGGAGGACCCTGCTTCTCTTTGTCCGCTGTGTGACAAATCTTGTCGGCCCGTCACGTGCTGCAAGTGTAGGTATTTCCCTGGCGCACCTTGGGGACTCTGCAACTGCCGGTCAGTCTTGCAGAGGTCCTGGAGGACGATAAACAAGCGGTTCAAAAACTTTTTAAATATTTATCAATGATGATCCTAGTAGTTGAATGCCCTTAATTATACATCATCATTAGGGCTCGGGTTTTTAGGTGCTAAAACTTGGGAAAAATTTAGTTTTATTTGCTGTAAAAGTAAAAAATATGTACTAAAACAAGTAAAATATTTTTTAAGATCTGAATGGCTGAGTTAATATAAAAGTACATTATTCGTGGAAGGGGCCACTAAGTACTGAGTCACAGTATTTAGGACTATGCTCCCTTAAATTTTTCATCCAGAAAAATTGACATTGAGTTTCGAATGTTTGTTAACAAAGTTGGTCAGCTGTTATAGACCTATAGCTTTACCACATGGCTGATAATACAAGATTTTATCAACACAACCGATATCAATTCCGCAGTATATTGTTGCCTACGGCACTAATACTTGCACTATTTTTCACCCTGAGCATGGTGAACTCAAAACTGTAGATATTTTACTTCCCAACGCCACAACTCAAGTAGAAGATTGTAATAAGTTTGCGGCTTTACAAATTACTGATTGACTATATAGTTTAATGGCCATCTACAAGTATCAATGTACAGAATAGAGGGCTGTGAAGCGATAACATGTGCTTAATCAAGCACATGGCGGTGGAGAAGTTCCCGGTTCTTATCTTCCGAGCTCATATAGCTTGAAAGAGCAGGATGATTTTATATTTTGTTCCAACTGGAGGAATACTATATCTGACATATCAGTTACTCCAATACTGAATAACAAACTGCGACATCTGGCCTATGTAATTTGCCATTGTAGAAGTTGGATGATGGTTATTAAAAATAATTCTGCTGTTGCTTTTATGTGATTTTAGGTAAATATGTGAACATTATTTTAAAAATCTGATGTGTTGCACTCACACGACTCTCTCTACTCTTGTAGTAACCACTCTTACAAACTCTTATTTCTATATCTTCTTCGTTAGTTGAGATAAACATTTGCAGAAATTATTTGTATTGCTTATTTCCTTGTAGGTGCAAGGGGAATGTGGAATGAGCGATAGTCAAATCTTTTAAAGCTTTGAGATCCCGTTCTCTTTGCACACATAACATAAAAAATGAACAACGATGTTTCATTTGTCGAAAGTTTAAGTGTTCCGAAAGTGACACAAATAACAAGGAATATCTCCGAAATGGTGCACTCTGCAAAAAAATTTCTTTGGACATACATGGTGTGTTTTAGCGAGATCTACATTTTTTTGGTATAGCAAGATTTGGTCTATCTCTTACGGTTAATGACTTATTCAAAAGTCATCTAGAGTAAATAGGAATACATAGGCTATAGCCACAAAATTTTAAATATACATTTCATTTGTTATAAAAATATCTTAAACGTTATTTTAATCAACATCTTTAGAGTCTTTTCAAGAAAATGAAAATGCTCGAAAAATTTTCCATGAACAGGGTAGTTTAGAGTGGAGGAATTTTCTTAAAAATCTTCATGTCGCATCCTTGAAAGACATTGAACTTTAATAGCAGCTTTGGTTTTTAACCGACTTTTCGATTTTGAGTTATGTTGTCCACAGTCTGAGGCAGACCTTTTCCTATAAATGCCTTTTTCTATTTAGGGGGCCTCGAAATTTCGACATCGAATTTTTTGGGTGGAATACAACACTTCCTATACGTACTAGAGAAGGTAAAAGAGGTTTTCTTTGTGTGATTTTTGTGTAGTTTATATGATTACTCAAAAATATTTATTTACATAAAAAAATCAGAAAATATGAGTTCTTATGTGCAATAAATGTTAAAATATTTGCTCCGGTGTAAATATGCAGAATATTAAGCTCAGTTTCAAGGTCATATTAGAAATATGTATTTACCTAAAAATCCAAGCCCTAATTATCATCATTGGCTTCAGCATAGGCCATCATACACGTTAATATGAATTATCCAAACATACTATTTGACACTAGGAGATGCGAATGCCACACTTATCGGGATTAATCCAAGACCCTGCACATTTGTAGGGACGGCTCTCCATAGCAAACAAACAGTGCAGGCTGCGCACGTAGGGTGAGAAAAAGGGAAGAGAGAGAGAGAGAATGATCGGATTAGCGCGGCCATCTTGTGGTGTTGAGATCGAGTGTCCTAATCGCCTTATAAAGACGTATCTATACGTAGCGGGCTTCCCCTCTTGACTGCAAACACTCGAGTGAGTCGCTAGTAAATCTGTGACAATACACACTCTGTGTACCTACCTACCTACCTGGCTGACTGACTGCCCCCTAACTCTTGATGAAGACGTAATGGCGTCAGACACGCAAGCAAAAAACAATATTTACATACGTCAATGAAGTGCTGGGAAAATCTGCTCTTTCTCCCTCTTCTTCTGCTTCAAAACTTCGATTGCTTTTTAACTACAGATAATTGCAAAATAAACAATATGTAGGTATTTTTGTTACATTCACAAGCCGCTTTTAACCACTACAAATGCGAGTGGTGATTGAAGACGCAGCCTATTTGTATGACCGACAGACACACTTAACCTCCTATGTCCTTGGTATTATACCTCGCTCTGTGAATGTGTTAAACTCAGGACAGCAGATGTTATCATGTTTGATACCTTCTGCACTCTGCTCACATTTTTTTCTCTTTCTTGTCTACTTTGTATCGATGCAGGATGAAAAATCCCACAAAAACTTAATACAGTGTCGAGGTATCATATATACTACCCCTAAAGCCCCCGCGAACCCCAAACCCCCCAAAACAAAATGTTATATTTTGAATATTCTTGTTTTTTGTATACTTAATAACAAATAGTGGTCCACATAAAAAATTGTAGCTGTCTAAATACTATTTAACCCCCCCCCTCCCACCAAAAAAAAATAATAATAATAAAATAAATAAATAAATAAGTAAATAAGTAAATAAATAAATAAAAATGGAACAAAAATTGCTTTTTGCATTTTTGTTTAATTTTGGCCCATAGGAACTCATTAAACACAAAATAATAATTTTAACTCTAATACTGTGATCTCAGGACTCAGAAAACTCGGCTGCATGTTGGAAATATCGACTTGTGTGAACTGTGCTGCAACACGACGTAGAACTCCGAAATATTATGCTTTCCTAATGCGCTCAATCATTTTATCCATTGCTGTAGATACCTACTTCTTGTTAATCCAGATAAATTTTCATTACACATTACATCGTAAATAGGTAGGTATAAGAAGAATCGGTAAACTTAAGGGATAGTGAAATTCTTTAAAAGTGGAGCCTTATATGATGACTGAAATTCCGTTTTGGATGATCACGAAAGAAAGAAGAAAGAGAAAGAAAGAATAGCAATGTGCAGTTTGGCCGCACCGTAGCCGAGTGGTTAGACCATTCGCTTCTCACCAAAGCGATCTGGGTTCGATCCCAGGCAACCGCATGTGGGATTCATGGTGGACGAAGCGGCGCTAGGGCGGGTTTCCTCCGGGTTCTCCGTTTCCCCCGCCATCTCATTCCACCGGTGCTCCATCTTCATGTATCATCAGTGTCACCGCCTGCGGTGCCGTAGTAGTAAAAGCGGGCGTTAAACACTACAAAAAATGTGCAGTTTAGGTTAAAGTATTTAAAAATTTGAACCAACAGCAAAAACACGTCGGAAATGGTGAAAGAATAGAAAAGAAGAGAGAGAGAGAGACATAAATTGCCTGACTTAACGACATACATTTTTGTCCAGTAAGATGCTAGCGTATCTCTTAAGATTTACCAATTAACAAAAGTATACCACTTTTATATAGGTGAGTTTTTAGCTTTGCGGCATCCATTGGTGCCTTTAGTTTCCTGATTGTAGATTATATTGTCATAATTGCCATTTAGTACGTGGTATTCTATGGTATTTGCTTAGTGGTAAATGGGAAAAGTGGTTATTAAATAACATATAATACACACAAGCACACTCAAATTCCCACACCAAACTGTCAGCACACCGAGGAACTCGGGTTAAAGAAAAATTTCAAAAACAGCCGGGAATAATCCAGGACCTCTATCGACTACAGGGCAAGGTTTTATATTTGTATAGTAACTTTTATAAACCAAAGTAAATGGTGAAAAGCTCCGAAATAAATGTATACAAACACACCAGTAAAATAATTACTATTCTTGGCATTCCTTATGGTTATAAGATGGACAAAAAGCACAGAGAAGCTTTGAAGGCACTTATATCAGTGCAATGTTTTTTCTTGATGTAAAAACTTTCCATAGCTAGCTAGTTTTACAGTTTGTGCCGACCTCAGGATGTGACACATCGTAAAATGAATAACTCCACCGCCTCTTCACGCCAAGTTTGGTCCGACACCTTCAGAGTTAACAATGGGGACATAAAAACAGAAATTATCCCATGAGGCAAAGAGCACAAGTTTCAGAAACATGCACCGCGTGCATAGAAAGCAACAAAATTAATATCATAATCTCGTTCATCATAACGCATTAAAATAATATTACTTTATACAACGCACGGGTTATTCTGCTCCGTACTGCTGTAAAATTACATTCTTTGTATTTCCAGTTGGTAGCCCTGGGTAGAGGGGAAAGTTAGTTCACAAAGCAGTCACAGAAGATGTCGCTGTGTTTATATTATGAGAAAATTACTCCTGAATGAGACGGTTATGTGAATTGTGAACGTAACGGAGTTGGTTTTATGCGCTCACATACAACTACATGCAATTGTAATAATGGTCGACGGTCACATTAATTCCTTGCCTGGCAAGAGCGGAAGAGAAGAGGGAAAAAAATGAGAAATGCGCGGTAACAATGGTGATGGCTGTAAAACGCATATGGCTTTGCCATTCGCGCAAAGTTGGTTTCCGGTTTCTGCCTTGCCGGATCTTTTAGTTCACTTAGATACTGTTTTGATGAATAACAGCTAAATTCTGGGCGTTTTATAACTTGGAAAAGTCAGCCAGCTGTATCCCGAAACACTTCATGGGGAAAACAGCTCCGTGCTTAAAATCTGAAGTAAATATACCAATGAAATTGCATTAACACTACAGCTTGTTCACCAGGTTATGATCCCTGGCAGACAATTCCAGATAAACAGCTATATCTGAAGCAGGAGTCGTGCGTTTACGATAATGTTGCCAACCTTGGAATGTGCATTCACGCTAGATTAAAGCAAATAGCTAGCTCAAAATTGCACAAGTTAAATGTTATTTTCAGTTCATGAAGTAGATATGTTTAGCTTATAAAATATAAACGATGTTTTCAATTACTGCGTATTTTTCCCACTGATCAATTTCTGCATTTTCTATATTTCTCAAAAACCCTGCCAGCCTGTTTCGGTCTTGTGATATACCTATCCTCGAGCGTTCTGTCGTGCAATTTCTGTAAGAAAATGCGCGAAAGTTTACAAAACTCAGGTTACACTGCGCAGAATGTCTCTCCTCCATAGCCCATGAGCTGGTGAACAGCCAGTAGTTGGTCATGGTATGAGTTCGCCACTGTTATGTTGACAATGCTTAACATAAATGTACAGTTGCAACGCCCTCAATATATTGGATGCCCATCCGTGTGTAGGATGTGTGATGGGAACCTACGGTCGGATCGTAGCAACATTTTTGCCTATATTTCGAGGCCTACTAGTTCATAGAACTTTCGCAAAAAAATCAAAATTCAATCAAAAATCAAGTTATGCAATTACTTATGAAAACATCTTTAGCACAAGTAATTTTCACCAAATATTTACAACCGGATTTTACAAATAAAAATTACAAAAAATGTCAGATGTGAAGTGTTTAAGGCAAGGGCTTTTGCAAAATTGCTTTCATTATTCGTTGTAGTTAGGGCAATACAGGAGGCTGAAACGTTTAAAATGCGGATTGTTATATGCTGACTTTAAAATTCCAAAATCTGTGCATGACAAGAATCAAACGAATGTGGGCACAGCACTCAAAAATGTGAAATATTGGAAAAGTCCAGGAAAAAGCAAACATATCTTGGAAATGGTTAATGCCACACAACAATTATTCTAAATGGATGCCCTACTTCAATGGATGTTATACAGTTCAAACTTTTTGAATAGAAAGACAGATAAGAGTTGCCAACTGTTGAATCTAAACGAATTAAGTTCGCCGTTGTAATAACAATTCGAAGCTTAAATTGTGGTAAATTGCAGAAGGTTTACTGGACAAGTTCGCTAGCGTTAACCGCTAAATATTTTTGACTAAAGCGCGTCACAGCGTGGTAATTCCACAGTAAATTTGATCATGCGCAAAATCACGTTTGAACGACACGGTATTCACCAGCGAAGTAACTCTGCGTTCCCTTTGAATTCACAAGCAAGTGTGTGACCTGGTTTGAATTCACGGCTTCTCAAACCACTTCTTGCATGAAAACATTCAGGCTTACGTGGATCAATTATAAATCACCCTACCACGTCTCAAACAAGCCCTCTAAAACCTTTTGCTTCACCTTTTTTATTCTAAGATTGCCTGCCCTTACGTGATGAATTTATAAGGGTAGTTAACCTCATAACAAGTATTCCAGAATCCTTATGGCTGATGTGTTCACTACCTGGTCGCGTTTGCTAATGATTTCTTTCAACATAAATTGCTAATGACCTGTTCGCTGGGCAGTATTTTGACGCTGTCTTCTTGCATTTTATATTAATTTCACTTATATATGGTATTTAATTGGATTATTTGTTTATGTTATCATGATTTCTTTAATTAATAATTTGTTTCTTCCCCTTAAACATTACGATATTGAAGTTACAGGGGCTATACGAGTGAAACCAAAAAGGAAATGGACTATTTTAATGAGTTTTTGTTCTAGAAATGCCTTAGATGTAGGAAAGTGTGTGAAAATGAACGCACAACGTAGGTAGGTACATATGTTATCGACACACACGTGATAAGACGCTGCATTGGCAAACAGAAAGCGTTTATCGTGAGCAAGCAGGCAGGCGGACTAATTGCGGGCAACACGGCAGCCAGAGGAAGTTGTGTTATGCGTGTTTGCTGTGAAACACGATGTCATGCGATAACATAGTGTAGCTGCGGATAATGGTTTTATATTTTATTAAAAACGTTTGTAAATTAACGAGTCGCCGTAATTATGTATATAATGCTCGTAAACTATCAAGGACGAATTCTCAATCTTTCGTTTAATGTAGCTGGCTTTCAGATTTAATTTCGCAATTATGATTGTGTATTTCTTTTAGGTGCCCGAGGCTGCATTTCTTGTTGACGAGGCTTTAAGGACCGGAGTAGCATCTAATGTAAGTATAAGAAAACAGATACTCATTCTAAAGTATGTCAATTGTTTATGAATAAATCTAGCACAAGTTTAAATAACCTTGGAGCGAAGATTATGTACATGAATTCTCTCTAGTAGAACGATTTTTTCAGTCCTTTTATTTCTCTACCACCTACCTAGAGGTAGAGGAATTTTGGGTAATATAGAACAGTGTAGTTACTTGCTTGTTTGGTGATGATATCCAACAGTGTCTACTAGAAATACATCAGAGGTTAGTTTCAGAGCCCTGCAAGCAGTCTCACATCCAGCCTTAGATCCAGAGCTTGTATCCCTCCGCGATAATCTGGTATTCGTATCAGCTGCGACTAACACAATTCAACACCACGTGGACTCATGCCTCGTGTTCATGATATTTACTCTGGAATACCGTTGCATTCATGTAGTATTTATCAGGGTTGTTGTACATCTTGGAAACTCACAGATAATTGCCGATATTTAAGGTGCTATATTTTGTGGTGTGCTTTGGTTTCGCCGTATCGCGGGTTAGTTGACTGTGTTTACCCAACCTAAGAGTGGAGCAATTATAGTTAGTGCCATAGTATGGTGTTTGAGTGTGAATGATTATCTGATTTCTATCATCTAAAATGTTTTGCAAGTAAATTTTTAATTATTTGATATATAATAGACATTAACTAATATAATTGTAACAAAGGTGCTACATAGATCTTTTAATTTTATTTTATTTTCGTGCAGTGACACTGTTTGAATATTGCGTGTATAAGGAATATTGGCATTCCATATTGCCCTCATTTATATAAAGTATTTCATAATACCCGCATTGTTTCTCGTGAATAAAATTTATATCTTCAAAATATTTTATATATTTTTACTGCAGATATGCCGAACAAAAATCACAGTAATGGGGAGGATAAGAAATAACTGTGGGAGAAACAGCCATCAAATGACTTCAAAACCACAGGCGTGCACCCTCGTAATCGGAATATCTTCTCGGCGGTAGATTTCATTGCTGCTTCACTAATGGATGTCTGCCTCCATTTAACAGATGGCTCAGAAGTTGCAGGTTCTAATTCAGCAAATGAACCACAGGAACCACAAGTTGTGCGTCCTGATTCAGCCGCTGAACAACGACAGCCAAAAGCAGATGATCCTATTTCAGCAAGTGATCCAGTTCCTGGTTCATCAAAAACGTCCGACTTGGTCCTCCTACACAATATTTAAAAAATCTCAACTTCAAAAATCACTTAAAAAATCAAAAACAAGAGCACCACAAACAGCATGGCACCTAAAAATCGACGATCAGTCTCCAAACAACAGAAGAGATGCAGACCACCAACGAAAACTCCAACAGTGAAAGTTCTGAGTCATTTCACTCAGTGCTATTTTAGTGCAATTAAAGTACATTATTATGTGAGAAAAAGCTTTAGCAACAAATAAATAAGTTCTTATATATATTTGCTACTTCAAAATAATTATTAATTGGGAAACTTATGTAGTATTCCACACTATCTCTCCTATTCCATTATATTGGCAATATTGAGCATTTTCTAAATAAAATTGATTAAAAATTCTACTCTTTTCTTCACTGTATGTTTTAAGAAGCTACTAAAAAGGTCCACTTTATTCACTAAAATATAACTAATCAAATTATGATACCACTACTCAAATATCGAGGAAATGCAAACTGGTATTCCATATTACCCGATCTTCCTCTACTATAATATTACACCCAAGAATTCGATATTGAAAATTCAGAATGTTTGCCGTTTTGTAAATAGCACAAATCAAAAATGAAAAGTAGGAGATATATTAAAATGGACATTTATCTATGCATTATACCAAAGAAAATTTTCCACCCCCAAAACTACCCTCTAGGTGCAAAATTTGTTATGTTTATTTCCTCTTACGGCGGCGCAGTGGCCGAGCGGTTAAACGTTCGCTTACCACCTAGACGGCCCGGGTTCGATCTCAGGGACACGTATGTGGTATTCGTGGTGGATAAAGTGGTGTCAGGGCGGGTTTTCTCCGGGTTCTCCGGTTTCTGCCGCCACTCATTCGACCAATCGCTCCATCATCACCTTTCCATTCATCGATTTCGGTTACATTTCATATCATCCTCTTCTTCATTCTCATACCTGGTGCTTGGCTGACCACCCACTTCCAGGTCTTCACTCTGTCCGGTCCAAAGGTTCGTCTGCTCCCCGACAGGCGTCTGACCCTAGGCACTGGCTTGAAGTCCTAGGGGGTGTAAGTCCTACATAAGGGGAGGGTCATCAGGTAAAGAAGAAGAAGAATTTTCTCAAGTGTGACACTAACAGTTTTAATTAAAATACCAGATGTTTAAGATACAGATACATACACATAAAAACATTCATACATATGTCAATTTTACTGTAATGCCATGATCATCTTCATTCAGAAATACTTTTGCACAATGACTAAATAGTAAGAGGTAAACATTTTACTATCTATTGATTTTTCTTATTTTTTATTCTCTTTCTTTCTTTCTTTCTTTCTTTCCTTCTTTCTTTCTTTCCTTCTTTCTTTCTTTCTTTCCTTCTTTCTTTCTTTCTTTCTTTCTTTCCTTCTTTCTTTCTTTTTTCTTTCTTTTACGCTAACCATTTTATTATTCGTTTGTTTTTACAAATGCTTATACTTGAAAATAAAACGATTAATGCCATTCTTTCCGTCATTCAAAAAAAATTTAAAAAAAATTATTTTCTTGTTTAACGACGCTGTCAATTGCCAGGATCACATCAGCGTCGCCGGTGTGCCGGAATTTTGTCCCGCAGGAGTTCTTTTACATGCCAGTAAATCTACTGACATGGAGCTGTCGTTTTTAAGCACACTTAAAAACCATCGGCCTGGGCCGGGTTTGAACCCGCGACCTTGGGATCCGTAGGCCAGCGTCTAACCAACTGAGCCACCCAGACCGACTCGGTCATTCAAGGAGTGTGCCATTATAAAGCCCTCAAAACTAAACTGCTTCATAGCCCAAAAGCCCATACAGGGCCAAGGCCTACCGCCTGGCTGCCTCTGCCTACACTGAACACCAGAGTGGGGTGTAGGAGTGTAGGGTGGGACGTGATTTATGCCTGCTGTATCCTCCTTATGCCTACAGTAATGTGTAATGAAATTTATCTCGAATAATATGAATTAGATCACAATAATATTTGGTATGGGTCGTTTGCAGAAGTGTTAGTGGAGAAAGTGAGGTCTTATGTCGTGTTAATCTTGCACATTGTGTCATGTCTTGAGTTTGGTCTAATAATCGCAACTGCTACACATAATGACACACCATAGGCCTGGGAGTGGAAGGGAAGGAAACGTTTGTAATTACACGAGTGCCCTTTTCCCCCATGTCAGTGGTGACGTAACGTGTGCTCAACTGTACACGCCAAGCAAAACCGCATCGCTTGGCCCTCCACTGTTCTTAACTTTTCAATACTTTGCATGACTAACAATATAATTGGTCGTTTTCACGGGGTGAATTGTACTGTAACATCGCCAACAGTTGGTCTTCTTCAGCTTTTAGCAGAAAAATGACCTAAGAACGGCTTTTCTTCCTCCTGAAATGAGACATTGTGTGTTTAAAATACATCTAACGTCAGCTTTCTTGGGCGCAGAAAACTTGACAATCGTCCAAGTTTAAACTACATAGGTACCTATATGAAATTCATTACAAACTACGTTATTTGGTTATTGTACAAATATTGATGCATTATCTATTTTTCTTAGAATAGATCCTGACTGTTCACCAGCTCATGGTCCTAGGGAAATGAAGAAGAGAGATATTCCACGTAGTGTAACCCGAATTTTATAAACTTCCGCACAAACGTTGTACTGCTGGTTACGTTGCCAATTTATCTCCAATATCATTCGCCGTATGGTTACTCGCTACTAATTTATCGTAGGTACAAGGAGAATATGAGAATACAGCAGGCTTTGAGTGTTAGTCTAATCTTTTAAAGCTTTGAGATTCCGTTCTCTTTGTACGGTTAACATATAAAAAATGAACTACGACGTTGCATTTAATGAAAGTTTGTTTTCCGAAACTGACGTAAATATTTCAAGGATTATCTCCGAAATGGTTTTCACTCTAGAAAAAAAATTTATTGGGACATAAATTGTGTGTTTTAGGAAGATGTACGGTTTACCTTACCTCATCCAGAATAAATAGGACTACATGGTCTATAGCGAGAAAATTCAAGATATGCATTTCATTTTCCATAAAAATATCTCAAATAGATGGGATTTTAATCAAAATCGTTGGAACCATTTTCAAGAAAATCAAGGATAGTTCAGGGTGGAGAAATGTTCCTCAAAATCTTCGTGTCACTTCCTCAAAAGACACGCGGACCTTTTTCTGAAAATTCTTTTTTTGGATTCAGAGGGCCTCAAAACATATATTTACAGTGAAATCCCGATATCATATGCTTGGTTGGAATACAATACTTCCTCTACTCACAATTAGTAGTAGAGAAAGTAAAAATACCTTTTTTTGGATTCAGAAATAGTATTACTATTCATATTCAAGCAACTATTCTATTAAAATTTCCAAGATATTCATTTTATAGGAAATTTGTCTCTTTTTATACCTTTAACTTCAGCTTGTTTTATAGTATCTAATTTTGCTTTACTTTTAAGATTAAAATGTTTAAATAGTTGACAGTTTACCTGTAAATATTCGTATTACTGAAGAAGTTAGGTATTTAGCTCTCTGTACTCTGATGGTTAACATGCTAGCTTATAAATTCAGAGGTCCGGTGTTCAATTCCCGGCTGGAGGGTGGGAATTTTTCTTTAGCCACGATTACTTCCAATTCTCCCCAGAATCTGGATGTATGCCAGTGTAAATGTGTGTGTAAATTTAACGCTTATAAATAAAACCAAATGTAAACAAGTGGAAAGTTACACAAATAGAAAAAAAAAAACGAATGAACATGTTGCCGATGAGCAATTGTCCCAAAGGGAGAGCCACCAATATCACCTTATAGCCCTACGTTGGTCTCTAGAGGCCTGAGAGATCCCTTGGTTTATTTAAACTTATAGTTTGCGAACGAATGCACCTGACTATATATAGGATCTCTAACATAACACTTTATTCGACTGTTTGCTGCAACAACAACGTTATCTGTTTATTTCTTTAGCTGCAAGAATGACTAATCAACAGTTACGTGTATCATAGGCCAACCAAACCCTGCACGCCTACTCTCGTTACATATAGTTTACATTTGTTTTTCTCGTTAATTGTGCAATATTGCTGTGCCATTGCAAGTAGTATGTTAGTACTTCTCACAAATAGGAGAAATTTGGAAGAAGTGCATCATCTACCTTATGATGATGATGCCTTATCCGTAGATGACAACTTCTTTGAACAAGACGATTCCAATTCTGAATATAAACAGAAAAGGAGATCTTTAGATTCAGAAATGATGAAACCAACCTATGTGATAGCAACATGTATTTTATAGGTAAGATATTAAATGGTATACCTATAGGTAACTGTGCTTGTCACAGTTTTTATTACTATTTATTATTAATTATTATTATTATTATTATTATTATTATTATTATTATTATTATTATTATTATTATTATTATTATATTATTGCAAGTCATATACCTGAACATCGTAATTTATTACCTTTCCATGTAGTGTAGTACAAATTATAATATACCTATGTTGTATTTATACTACACTTTATCTTCGATATATCTAGTAAGATAATGCTACTCGTAATAAAAACCGTGTATATTTAAGCGAAATGAAACAAAATATGGGAATGAAGAAAAAATGAAGTTTAACATACTTATACGCACAAAAATATATCTTGGGCCTGCTAAGCCCCGCGCGACTTAAGCTGTTGTACCAAGGGATGCGCCTAGTGGAAGGTTATAGGCGGCGTATACATAGAATAAAACAAACAAAAAGTTGACGTTTGTTTCGTATGCTTTTGCTTCACTTGATTTTGCACATGCTGTAAAGTTTTCGCCGCAGTCATTTAACATCTACCACATATGTTATAACGACTTCATGGACAATTTACATGGCCATCAGGATTGGGGCACCGTAATGACGCAACACAAATTGGAAATGAATTAGTGACACGGTTTTATCTCGCTGATGCAGTAATTCCATCTGGAGGAATTTGGAAGGCTTTTGTTTCGCCGCTACGGGCGGCGGTTAGGTCGTTCTGCGGCCGATGACTACGTGCGCTTAAAATGTTGGCTGCACTGGTGACCACCTGTTTTCATATGCTTCATGTCTGTTAGTGTGCGTGCGGTCACATTATGGACAGACAGACGGACAGACGGACAGTTTGCCTGTTATTAACCCCTGCCACTAAATGTCAGCAGATGTGAATGTGACAAATGTGCGGCTTACAGCTGCCAAGCCACACAATCTAAATTTCCAAAATGTTTCAACTGAGATTCGTGTTGCAGTCCTTAGGCACGCACTCATCCTCTCCCAAACATGGCAGCTTTCTCTCTCTCTCTGCAGCATTAGTCAGGGTGTTAACAGTTTACATGCAAAAAATATACACTCGAGGACAATGTTGACGACTACCAATTTTTATTTTGTAAGATTCAGGTTAGCAAATTCAATACAAATGTTAGTTGAAGGGTATTAAAATTTCTACAAATTTCTAAAAACTTCAAACAGTTTACGCGGGTATTATCTTCTTCTGTCCCTGATTATCCTCCCCTTATGTAGGAGTAACACCCCCGAGGACTTACAAGCTAGTGTCTAGGGTCAGACGCCTGTCGGGGAGCAGAGGAACCTCTGGACCAGACAGAGTGAAGACCTGGAAGCGGGTGGTCAGCCAAGCTCCAGGTATGATAGTGAGGAAGAGGATGATATGAAATGCAGACGAAAAAGGATGATAATAGAGCAACTGGTGGAATGAATGGCGGGGGAAACCGGAGAAAACCGGCCCAGACGCCTCTTCGTCCACCACGAATACCACATGTGGTAGGCGAGCGGTCTAACCACTCAACCACGGCGCCGCCATTATACTTTCAGACTCAGGGAAGGATGAGGAACAATCCTAACTGGAGAAAAATTCCTACCCCCCTGCCGGGAATCGAACCCGGGATTCCTTGCACAGCAGGCAGGTGTTATCCGGGTATTATAGGTAACAAAATAACTTTCCAACAAAGGAAGTTATACAATTTCTATCTTAACTTCCGTTGGTTGCTAGAGGCCTGTGAGACCCCTAGGTTTATAGTTCGCAAGCGAACCTGCGTGCTTATCTATGACATCTAAAATTACCTTTACTCGATTGTTTGCTTCAGCAACAACCTTATCCATTTATTCTTTTAGCTCCAAGAATGACTAGTGCCAGTTAGATGTCGCACAGGACAACCAAACCCTGCACGCCTACTCTGTGTTACATACAGCTTACATTTGTTTTTTCTCGTTAGTTGTGCTATATTACTCTGCCATAGCAAGTAGTATGTTACTACTTCTCACAAATGGGAGTATGATCTACAAAATCCCAAGTATTTAGGAGTATCTATCTTGTGATAATGGTGCCTTAAACGTGCATGACAACTTGTATGAATAGACGATTCAAATTCTGAAGATAAACTAAAAACTAGATCTTTAGATTCACAAAATGATCATAAATAAGACGCTAAAGCAACCTATGTGATAATAACATGTATTTATAGGTAGCATTGTATGCCTATCAAAGTTATCTTATTTATATACGGAATGCATGGATATACATAGGTATTATTGGATTCTTTATGATTTTATTCGTTGAAATCAATTCTAATCAAAATCAATTACGTGGCGTTATTATAATGTTCTGTGCTTACCCGTTCTATGTATTAAAGTGTTTCACCTTTATATGACTGCTATCATAAAGTAATCCTTATGCAGCTCCTAAAATAAAACTTAAACAGTTGCCTGGCCTTTGGTCGTTTCGTTCTTATTTTAGTTTATAAGTAACGCTCTGAAATGACGATCTGTCACAAAGTGATAGATATACCGAAGCACTCTTGGATTCAGGGGATTACGAGGCTGGCGCAGTAAAGCCATATGAATGCAATGGGAGTGTTTTGCGTGAAACAGTTTTCTCAGGGAGAAGTAAAATGCAGGTAATTGCTGCAGTTTGGTTTCAGTGAAAACCCTGAACTGATGGGAGTGGTGCGCACGTCACTGAGGCCTTGGGTCAATAGTCATTCTTCCCCATTTTGTGCCGAAAGCCTACAAGTGTCTCTTTGTACTTGGTTTTATCTGCAAATGATATTTTGGAGAGCAGAATAAAACCCACAGAAATGGATTAGAACTCAAGATCAAATGACCCTTACTTTGGAACAGCTCCGAAAGTGGAACCGTTTCCAAAAATAACAGGTTCAGTTACAGAACTGTAAAACAACAGTCCTCCAGAAATAGCTATAATAAATTACATTAAGTCCAACACTGAAGACCTTGCAATCGTTATTTCCAACTTCCAATAAAGAGCAATCTCCACTAGAAACCTTCTCAACAATCATATTTAAAGATTGCATTAAGTCATTGTGATGATTTGTAGAAAGGTCCTCGGGATGCTGTTTTGGAACATATATGCATAAAGCTGATCCATGATGGTTACAATGATGACGAAGAGGATGATGATGGCGACGACGCAGGAATTCTTTTAACAAAGGTTCTCTCAACCTTATGGACTCGGAGAACTCGTCTTGGATTCAACACTGAGGTACAGCCCCTTAGTCCTTACCGGGATGGGGAAGAAGAGAAATGCAAAGTGAAGATATACAGTGCGATACATAAAATCTTAAACTACTTTAAAGGACCATAATTTCCCTCGGAAAGCTCAGAGAAATGTGAAATTTATTTTAAAGTTTTCAGAAACTCTGGGAGAATCAGTACCACTGCCTATTTTGTTGATTTCGATGACAATTACCAGCATTGCTGACAGTGTTTAGTTTGCAGCCGTAACAGAAACATGCAGTACTCACTTCAAGAGCGTGTTTTGATTGTGAAAACACATTGGAAGATAAATTCATTGATAACAATACAATGGGAAACTGGGAATTTTGAAAAGCATTCAATGTTCCAACAAAGGCAGCAATTTTATCGATAGCAAGATAGCTGGAGACAACTGGTGAACTGGTTAAAGGGAGTGGAAGACACACACCATCACTGAGTGCAGAGTATGTTGATAATGTTTGACCATGTTTAGTGAACTCTCCAAAGAAACCGTTGCGTCGATTGAGCTGGGAGACAGGCTATTCATGTCAAAGGACTGCGAAGAAATAGGGGTTGCGAAAAACAAATGAAAACTCTAATTATTCCGATTTATGTTCAGTTTTCAGAATATAAGCACATAAATTAGACCAAATTCGTATCGTACGAGTACTATGCTGCATTTTAATATTTCACGGTTTATGAATCACTACGGCAAAGAAGAAATTTAGGATAGAAATGTTCTTTTTGTATTTCTAACCTAATCTCCAAAATCTCTTAAAGCCAAACAAAACAGTGCGACATTCAGGTGTTTGTCGTAAAGGGCTTATGTATGCATTTCAGTATTTAATCAGAACAATATAGTAATTTAGATAGCATGAAAAATAAAATGGTATAATGTACAACTGCTATTTAAGTAATATTACAAGAATTCCACCAAAAATTATTGTGTACATGGGTATTTCTTTCGTAAAATACTGGTATTCCCTTTCAAAACCTTACAAAGGCGAATAACTTAAACTTTACCTATTTGCATCTAGCTGCTTTGGTATTTTTGGGGTTGAAAACCGCAGTCATTGGTTTATTTTACAATCACGGTACATGAAATGTGTAGTCTTTAACACCATAAGTACAGGTTCTACCAAACATTTAAGCACACACATTGATATTTTGAAATTTTCTCCTCGAAGAACACATAACATTATACATTATTATAAATATTTAGCACATTGCTTCAAACATACATTGCAGATGATTTTATACTTTACTGGACCCCCTTTGGCTTTCAAATATAGTAACTTTACTCTTTTGGGATTCTCTTTGCCTCCTATATTGCACGGCAATGTTATTCCAAGATTCAGGTAATGTTCTCGAAGTTTTCGGCTTGAGGAAAGCTACTCCTCTACCTCCTGATCTCATATGGATATAAGTGCCATAGTCCTATCCTCCCGGACGATGTAACCCTTGGCCTACCACTTCGCTCCAGGTCTGAAAATTTGCCGCTTTTCTTATATTTTTTATTGTCTATGCCCACACGTTTTACTTGCCCCCAGTTGAATTGCAATTTGTATAACTTGCGCACTTTGGAAACCATTCGCTAGCCATTTAATATCCTTCTTCACGTTTTTTTTACCCATTTTCACTTAACAATCTCTCTTCCCATCAGAACAGAATGGAAGCTAAAAGGCAACTGAATGTCATGGCATCATAACAACGTCAACATAGCAAGCATCATTCAGCGATATGATTTGCAGTACGTACTACTTGGCAAAGCGACGAGGCGTATTGACCTTGGTAATCGAGCGCTGTGATCGTTTCTTATTTTGTTTACTACAACAGCGAAAAGTCAGTAACCTGGCGCACAGAGTAATGCAACGCAAATGAATGATCTCTCGCGCCTGCCGATATATGAGACGTTGCTGTGCTGAAGATATGATTGCATCTGAACAGAGTGCACATGCACTATCTCGCCGTGTGTGTGCGATAAGCTCGCGTAAACAACTGGGCAGTTTAACATTCTTTTCGATACGCTTCATGGGTCTGCCAGGTAGTATAAACAATACTACAATTTTTTTCAATTTGTTTTAAAGTTATAAACATTATGTCAATTGTTGATAAATAGTATATGATAACAATGTCATGTTTATAAATACTCCTCACGCCTTTCCATTCAGAGAAAAATAAATGTATTGATTATAAATTTATTTTCGTGGTCACATCTTTAAGAAGATTTTAAAATGACATTTCTTTTTGGATTTTTCTAAAACTTAAAGAATAATAACTCCCTAAAAATAATGATATCTACGAGTACATAATTACTTTTTTTAAAGGGTAATTCTTTGACGAAACATAAGGTCGTTGCACAAAATAGTTTAAGCACAGAATGTATTTCTGTAAAATATGCAGATGTCCTTAAACCTTTGGTAGGTACTGTAGGATAACAGAGGTAACTCAGGTATTTTCCCGGTATCGATTCCCGGCTGTGGGTGGGAACGATTCTTTATTCGTCATCTTCCTTAGGGTCCGGAAGTATGTGTGTGCGTGAACTTAATGTAACACCAAGCCATAGATTAACACTGCAAAAGAGTGAACATCGTCGCAGATGAGCAATTGTTTCAAAGGCAAGAAGCCGCCAGTATGACCATAGACGTTAATGGCGGCATATAAATGGTGAACATGCGAAAAAACAAAACCAATTATTGGTCATCAGATGTTTTTTACAAATATTTTAACAAAAAAAAATTTTTTATTACTTTTCCACAATGAGAGGATTGTACATTGTATTATAAGGAACACTAATAATATAGTAAGTATATATTTATTTCGTAATGGAGGAAAATAAAGTCACGGCCTACTGGAACGTTTCTTTCTGCCAAATGAACGAGTGGCTTCTAGCGAATATAATAAGGCGTAACTAATTGATAAATTATAACCTCTAATCAGTATTGTGACCAATCATAAGCATTATAAATATAGAATTAAATGGTTTAAGTCGTAAAATGATTGTTCAGCGGCTATACAATAGTGACCAAGCGCGGAGTGATATTTAATATCTGCACAAAGGAAATGATGTCAGTAAAGAGTTAGCCACGTTTGTCTGAAAATGTATAGGTAGGTATGATGATATTTTTCGCTTGGTAGGTTTGTGAATGTTTTGTTTGGTAGGTACCTACATACTTGCGGTGCGTGGCAGCTCGACCGGAACGGAAAGGCAAATGTTCGTGTTCACAATCTCACATCACTTGTTACTCTTAGGACAGTAAATGGCTATGTAACATTATCTGCTTTCTTCTCTTTTTTACCATTGTTCCGGAAACTTCTTCATTGTTCTGAGCAAATTGTAGCTTTCCTTTTTCTTGCCTTTTCACCCTTTTTCCTGTTTGAAATTTGAAATTTATTTCTCTCTAGCTTTAATAAACTCACAGGTGGTGTGATACACTACCCCAGAGAATGTTATGAACAAAGCCCAGATTTCTAAGCAAAATGCTTAACCTTTTCCACACTTTTAAGAATAATCAGCCTAGATGAGTAGTTTTAACTATGTTTGTGTTTATGTACTGCTTATTTCGCAGGAAAAAGTTTTTGCTTACTTATTTTACGATCTTAAATTAAAACAGCACATTTTACGCGAAAACAGTCAATTTGAAGTGCATATTTAACAGTTATTCGTGACTTGTCAATCATTTATTTGCTAATCTCGGCTAAATGCGTAAGAAAGAAAATTGTTGCAATTGGGTAGAGTAAACTCATGTCAGTTATTGCCAGAGATATCGCAATGATATGGACAAGGACGGTGATTCCCCGGGTTCCAAGGAGCAGCGTATTGTGCAAGAATGGCATTTCTCCAAAACACCTATTTTGAAGCAGCTGGAAGCTCGAAATGATTCCTTGGCAAACTCAATCAGATGCTACAGAAAATTCTGGTTACAAAACCCTGTGTCAAATCTCTGGCAAAGAAACACATACCTACACATGCACCTGTAACGTGCCACTATATAAATAATTTTTCACTCAAACCCCTCGAAGGCACGAAACATAATTTTCCATAATCGACAAAAGCGAAAGAACAAAAGTACCACCATTTAATACGGAAGTCATGACTCCCCTGTTTAAGAAAAAATAAAATACCTTGGAATTACTCCAACAAACTCTCAAACACCACGCATTACAGAAAAAAACTACACGAAGCCAAAACTGCAACAATGTGCCTGAGATTCCTATTTAAGATAGGTAAGGAAGGCCTATCATCGACAGTCTTAACACAACTGTACAAAATCCTTATCAAACCAGTAATATCATTTGCAGCAATGGCAACTGAACCACTTACACCCAAACCCACAATGGACCGCATCATCCAATTCGAAAGCAAATGTTTTTGCATAACGACGAACTGCCTCCATGGTCTAGAAACGACGAAATCTACATCTGCAAAACACTGCCGATACAGGACACCATAAAAAATGAAGCACAAATACATCGACAATGCCAAATTACGACCACACAGACAAAAAATAATAGACAGATTCAAAGAATATAAGCCACCACAGATACGACCAACCAACATGCCTACCGAGCCACCAATAATGTCTATACTCAGCATTATAGCAACAGCTTCTGATGTGATGCTGGACTTCGAAAATAGTCCTCGATCAACCAGTGAATGTTGAATGTCGAATTAAAAATAATAATAAAATAAGTGCATGTTAGAATAGTCCTCAATCAACCTATGCTAGAAATAAAAAAGAAAGGAAAAGAAAGACAAAATAGTTCATAGTTAAGTTATATGTAAAATAAATAATAGAAATAAAAAGGCAAACAAATATGGCATAAAGTGTGTGTGTGTGTGTGTGTGTGTGTGTGTGTGTGTGTGTGTGTGTGTGTGTGCGTGCGCGTGTGTGTGTGCGCACTATTTGTCATATTTGCGTATATTCGATTTTGCTTAATTTGGTGCTTATTTTCATCATTTTTTACGTGCTTATTTGCTTGCTTGTTTTACTACTTTATTGTGCTTAAAAATCCGGGCTTTAGTTATGAACTATCTGTAGTAATACCACGAGAGGGTTTCATACGCCGACAATTTTAAGAGTGTAAAGCGTGAGAAATATGAAAACCTCGAGCGGTACTTGTTTACAATATTCTGTCAAATAATTAATAATTCAATTATTTAATACTATTTAATATTGATAATGATTTAAAACTAACAAGTTACGATAACATGCGCACATTTTAATTAAACGTCATTTTCACAGTTGGCACTACAACTAATCCAATAGGCTGTGAGAATAACAACAATAATAATCTTATCGTTTAATCCAGGTTAATAAGGAATTAGACATGTGATGAATATAAATGAACGAATTTGCGTTAGTAGGCTATTTATTAAAGGTAGGCCGGTTCTATTTAAAATTACAGTTGTTTCACTTCGCCTCTTCAATTAAAATATCAATATCCTACTAGATTGTTCCTCAAATTTTTTGTCCTCCATTTTTGAATGGTCCGCTGGTTGTTTTTACTGCACATGGATACTTGAGATGTTCAGAAACTAAGAAAAGGAGGACGTAATATAACCAAAGCGATAATACCACGACTAACACCTCATAATTCGACATGACTGGAATAGTCTTGAAACAATATCAAGTGCCACATCAGTCATAATAATTCTATAAACAATTCATATGCAGGGGAGTGGAAATTATCACACTCAAATCAAAGTTTTGCTTGTTTACTGATAGAGCTTTTGTCTCAAATAGTGTATATGAAAGCTTTAGCGCCTTAAAACATATACTTCCGGTGAAACCTCGACATCGAAATTCTGGATCAAATACAATACTTCCCATACTTATAGGTAGTAGAGAAAGTAAAACAATTCACTCGTACGTTGAGCCAACCAGATGGTATTTGCATTAACTATTAATTTACATAAATGAGGTTTAGTTTCGCAAACCTACTGTAATGTATAATCCAGCCTCGCCATCTTTGTCTGGATTTGAGCTGACCAATCGGAGGAGTGATAGCTTGCAAAGACTTCCTGATTCTTTCATGCAACACTGTTGGGGTGACAAAATGGAGTCCAATGCGAGAAGCCGAAAAGGGAATGTTTAGCCACTGTAGGGCTTCGGGGCTGGAAATATAATTTGTTGTAAGGGAATCCTGTTAAGAACGGCTCACTGTTAACCGGGAGGATTTGTCTTGTTGCCCAGCTATGAGGGAAGCGATCCGTTTGTGTCTCAAATTCAATTATATAACAGAGAATAATGTGCTATTTCCTTGTGTAACCACCTTCCGTTCCCTTGTCAACAGAAAGAAAAGGCAATTTACACTCATGGAATGGACTTTTCTTCTTTTGCATCTTCAGTCTTATGTATGTTGCTAAAACAAGAGCAGATTAAGAAAAAATCTGATGTGTTACACTCACATGACTTTCCTCTTGTACTAACCATTCTTACAAACTCTTATTCCTATATCTTCTTCGTGTTAGTTGAGATAAACATTTGTACAAATTATCTTATTGCTTATTTACTTGTAGGTGCAAGGGAATATTACAACACAGTAGGCTTTAACCGATAGTCAAATGTTTTAAAGCTTTGAGATCCCATTCTCTTTGCACGCTTAACATATAAAAAACTTAACAACGATGTTCCATTTCACGAAAGTTAAGTTTTCCGAAACTGACACAAATGACATGGAATATCTCCAAAATGGCCCACTCTACAAAAAAGTTATTCAGACATAAATTGTGTACCTATTTTAGCAAGATCTCCAGTTTTGTATAGTAAGATTTTGTCTATCTCTTACGGTTTACGGGTTATTCAAAAGTCATCCAGAGTAAACTGGACTACATAGGCTATAGCCAGAAAATTCAAAATATACATTTCATTTGTCATACAAATATCTTAAACATATGACATTTTAATCAAAATCGTTAGAGCCATTTTCAATAAATTAAAATTTTCGAAAAAGTCTCTATGTAAAGGGTACTTTAGGGTGGAGCTATTTTCTTCAAAATCTTCGTGTTACATTCTTGAAAGACATTAAACTTAAATACCAACTTTGGTTTTTAATCGACTTTCGTTTTTGAGTTATGCTGTCCACAGACTGACCAGGCACACAGGCACACACGCACACACACACACACACACACACACACACACACACACACACACACACACACACACACGGACATTTTTCTATAAATGCCTTTTTTATTTAGGGGGTCTCCAAACATGTATTTCCGGTGAAATCTCGACATCGAATTTTTGGGTGGAATATAATAGCATGCTGGCACTGGGAATTCGATTACTTTGTATACCGTCAACTGGATAGTTGCGCTCTTGGCTATTAGTGAGGCAATTGCCGGGAGAATACACAATTTTACCAGCGGACATTCGGAATAAACTTTCTCTTCGGCTATTTGCGTCTTGCAATTGAAACGAACACTGTTAACCGTTCCATTATTATATAGGTTTCCCAGTGTCTTTTCTTTAGTATTATTACAGTTGCCATGCTCTATTGATGAAAACTCTAAATATTAGAGTTTCTGGATGTTGTCTTCAGACCTTCTCTTTGGAAAGTTTAGTTCAGGAAAACATTAATGACGATGTCCCACGGTCAATGGTCCAAGGCACTGTATAGGCACAACAAAAGTGCATCGTAGAGGAAGTATTGTATTTGACCCAAAATTTCGATGTCGACATTTCGCCGGAACTATATGTTTTGAGACCCACTGAATAGAAAAAAACATTTTTTGAAAAAGGTCCGTGTGTGTGTGTGTGTGTGTGTGTGTGTGTGTGTGTGTGTGTGTGTGTGTGTGTGTGTGTGTGTGTGTGTGTGTGTGTGTGTGTGTGTGTGTGTGTGTGTGTGTGTGTGTGTGTGTGTGTGTGTGTGTGTGTCGGTCTGTGGACAGCATAATTCAACAAGGAAAAGTCGGTTAAAAATCAAGGTTGGTATTTAACTATAATTTCTTTCAAGAATGCGCCACAAAGATTTTTGAAGAAGATTCCTCCACCCTAAACTACCCTTTACATGGAATATTTTTCGAAAACTTTGATTATCTCGAAAATAGCTCACGATTTTGATTAAAATGCCATACGTTTGAGATATTTTTATACCAAACGAAATGTATATTTTGAATTTTCTGGCTATAGCCTATGTAGTCCTATTTACTCTGTATGACTACAAAAAATTTGATGTGTTGCACTCACATCCTTTTCTCTACTCTTACATTACATTCTTACAAACTCTTATTCCTATATCTTCTTCGTGTTAATTCAGATAAGCATTTGTGCAAATTATGTTATTGCTTATTTCCTTGTAGGTGCAAGGGGAATATTAGAATACAGTAGGCTTTAACCGATAGTCTTTGAGATCCCGTTCTCTTTGCACGCTTAACATATAAAAATGAACAACGATGTTCCAATTCACCAAAGTTCTGTTTTCCGAAACTGACACAAATAACAAGGAATATCTTCGAAATTATATACATTTCATTTGTCATACAAATATGTTAAACATAGATCCTTAATATTATCGTATTGGAGCCACCATAGAAGAGTAAACGTCGCTATGCTACGCGGATGTAGGCGGCTTTGTATATACTGTGCGACGCAATTTGTTTCGAGAAAGGGCGTCGGGAATTGTCAAAGCTAAGCGAATCGGCACGAGTGACTGTCTATAAGTACGTGATTGTGTAGTAAAAGGCGAGTTGATGCGTTTTTGGTTAGTTTTGAGGCCAATCTTTACCCGTCCGGCCTTCAAAATCCCTCAAAATCAAAATAATTTCCTTTCTGCTCAAAACATTTAACTTTTATTGACTTTCTCTCGTATAAGACTGTAACACATCTAGAATACTTTGTTTCGGACTTCTTGAAAAGTACGAAAAAATTAGATGCAGTAGTGACTAACATTTTCGGGAAAACAGAATGATAAATACAACCAAAAACAACAATTTCGTCATTTAACTTTAGAAAACGAGGTACAAAAGAATTGTGTTTGCCAATTATGACATTGGTACAATCGCCACAGTAAACAACAATATTTTCACATACCATGCTTGCATATAGTGAACAGAAAAAATATTCTTAGCTGTAGCGTTTTTAATTTGAACATAGGACTGCTGCACGAAAGTCGCTAATAAACTTTATGACAATGCATAGATCATCAATCAAGATTGAAAATGCTTTTCCTTTCAAGGATTCCATAATCATTTCCTCTACTTCCCTGCCGATCACATTTGTAATTAGGAAAGTAATTTTTATTCGTTTAAGTTGCATGAATTTGATTGTTATATTTTAGAAGTTTACTTAAAAAGTCCCTTAATTGCTAAAGAATTCCGTCATTAGCGTTCATTAGTTCACCTACGCCGAGGGAAAAACCCCTCAACTTGACAACACTGGTTCCTAGTCACCAAGTTAAACACCTTGGAAAATCGAGAAAAATAATATTCCGAGTTCTAGATAATTATAAAACATATATCCGTCGAGTGATTTTTAATGCTAACTGGATACGATTTCCTTTCTTTAACCTATGTGTTCTAGGGTAGCAGTGTTTCTTTCATTCTTCCCTTTCTTTCTTTATTTCTTTCTTTACCTGTTTACCCTCCCCTTATGTAGGACTTACACCCCCTAGGGTCAGATGCCTGTCGGGGAACACAGGAACAGAGTGAAGACCTAGAAACGGATGGTCAGCCAAGCACCTGGTATGATAGTGAGGAAGAGGATGGTATGAAATGCAGGCGACAAGAATTAATGGAAAGGTAATGATGGAGCAGTTGCTGGAGCGAGTGGCGGGGAGAACCCGGAGAAAACCCACCCAAACGGCGCTTCGTCCACATGAATCCTACACGCAGTTTCCTGAAATCGATCCCGGGCTGTCTTAGTGAGAGGCGAACGGTTTAACCACTCGGCCACGTTACCATTGGTTCCCGAGGTCGCGTGCACGAACCCAGCATGACTTCCACGCAAAGGAACCTCAGACTAATAAAGAGGCCTCTGAGCAAAATTAAGCGGTCTTTCACGCCCAATATAGAATGAGCACTTAAAGAAGATCCATAAAAAAAAAAAAAACATCATTTACAATTATCCCGACGTTCTTTCGTGCAACAAAGAAATTGAAGTTATCCAGAAGTTTTACACAAGACTGTTCCAAGAATTGAATTTGAAATAAGAAAATTATAATTGTTAAGTGAAACACATCATGAAAGTAATACGTAGGAGAAAGAGAATATATTCCGAGTTGTTTTAAGAGCTCGTCACGAAAACTAACCTCTGCCCCCGCATCTAGGAAATGTCTTCACTTTTTAATGACCTCAGAGCTGTAATAGAATACTTAACATTGCTCTAGACTTCTCCCAAATTATTTACCACGTTTTGACTCCAGCAGGAAAACAGATGTCTGACATTATTCACAAAGTTTCATAAACTTGTATTAATTGAAGTTTGACATCTGCGTCTTTCTCCGCGGGCAATTAAATATTGACACATGCGTGCTGGCTTTCCGTTGCAACCTTCTCTTTACCCTTTGTCTACTCTTCGTTGTGCAAACACCATTAAGCATGCAAAATAAATTATTAGTTATATATAAACTGTTACTGCTCTTCTCCTTGATACTTACTGCATTGTCAACACATGACAATGTTTTAAGCTTTCTTATCACGTTTTTAATCCCAAAGGACGTGTTGTTAATATCCCACGTAAAATATATTTTTATTCGCTTTTATGTTTAAGAAGAGATAATACGGATATCATAATTTAAAATTTGAAACAACAACAACTAACTTTGCTCTTGTACTGATCACTCTTAAAAACTCTTATTCCTAGATCTTCGTGTTAGTTGAGATAAACATTTGTAGAAATTATCTTATTACTTATTTCGTTGTAGGTGCAAGAGGAATTTGGAAATACAGTAGGCTTTGAGCGATATCAAATCTTTTAAAGCTTTGAGATTCCGTTCGAAATATCCAACAGTTGAATTACGAAAGTTACGTTTAGAATTGACATTTTAGAAATAGAGATGCATACATCCATCAGGATTTTCCAGTTGCCTCACTCTTTTTCGACTCTTTCCATTTTCACTCAAGCCACTGCTTAAAATTTGCTCCTTATTTTTCGGTGCTATCCCGTATTCTTTCGCAATTTCACATTTTTTCTTCAAACGCTCTTCAACTTCCCGAATGAGGGCAACATTTTTGACAGAAGTTAGTCTTGTGCTGGACACGTGGTTTACTAAGAGGGATTGTGGGATGGATTTGTAACACACTGAACAGTAGGAAGCTCTAGCGAAACTAAAGACGCACGTGTTTTAAACAAGGGGATGTGGGAGCACGTATAGAAGCTCAAGGCCGGCAGCTAGGAATATCTGTTCCACCCCAAACTGCATTCCGATATAACAACCTCGGAGCGATGACCTCTTTCGTATAAGCACATGCACGAAGTTATACTTATTAAATTTCCGCGTTTAGATCAATTTTCGACTGACATTTCTGAACAAAAACTTCGAATTAAGGAAAATTAAATGCGAGTTTTTTACATTGTTTTAATACAGAAATCAAGGGACAAAGAAAACTCTTCAAATTAAGGACGATTTCGAATTATAAACGTTCGAATTATCCGACTTCCACTGTATATTTCTCGTTGTATGTTTTTCACTGTTTTAAGCAGCACACTTGTAAGATAATACCTCAATTCTGTTGTCTCTCTTTGCAATAAATGGTTCCCAAGTGTTCTAGAAAGAGAATAGGTACGTAATAATGGAGTAGGTATTTTAGTGGGTCCTGAGACAGATTTGACTATAAACAGAGATAAGAGACGGCTTGTCGCAGCAATCTGAATGTTTAGATAATGGTGCTTTGTAGTATCTTACATCACGCTAATCCCAGAGCGTCCTTATACCGCCTTAACTGTCAGATCTGTCGCCAATCTCTTGTCATTCAAGCAGACACCTGCCAAAGCCCCCGCTCTTTCTAAACGTTCAGCTGTGATATCGGATTATCGAAAAGCAAGATCTCCGCCGAGGGGGTGTCTGGTAAGTGATGGGACGCATCCCTCGCATGCGTGTGCTCTCTCTTAGCATGGTGCCACCGCTGACACCACTTCTGTGTGGAGCCGCTACAAACTATAGCATAGACTTAACATTTGCGTATTTTGGTATTATACAAAACAAAAGAAGAACTGTATTCAGTGAATATGGTTTATGCGCTGTTGGCAGTGTTTGTTGCATGTACGTAGAGACTGTTACGCCTATGGATAGCGCGGTCTAACATAATTCTCTCATTATACCCGTAACCATTACCTGCTACAAGTATTTTCAGTATGGCACCAGAAAGCCAACTGCACTAAATGCTTGACTACTCCGCACCAAATTTCTTGATCGGTTCATCAACTTCTTTCGGGGAACAAAGTGGCGTTGCCCCATTACTGCACCCTTTGAAATTCAATAATTTTATAATATGTTTTAACATTAATTTGTAAATTTAAATTAACTGTGTATGAGCCTTCGTTGAATTTTCTCCATAAACATATCACAGCAGGTAATTCTTGCCCCGTACAGAAAGCCTCAACTATCGCTTACGCTAGCATATAATTACTGATTTCAAAGAAATTCCACTCTCCATTTGGTGAAAGTGTTCTACGACTATGTAATTATTTGTGCGTTTGATAAATTCCGCTGGTTAATCTGCAGCTGCTTACCGATGCACAATGTAATGTAAGCAGGCACGGATCGTTCGACCTTTGACCCTGTTTAAATGCACGTGGCAGTATTACACGCACTTTTATACGGCAATATTCATGCCAATGAATGTAATAGCTATCACAAGAATTTCGGGTGATTCGCTTCCGATTTGTTCAAATCATACTCGAGGCTGTTTTTCAACAATGATCAGTTTTATCACTTTCTCCGTGATGTTTATGTTTTAAAATGGAAAAGTGGCAATTGCTTGTCTTAAACTCGTTACTTTTCTTAGTGGATTCATTAAAGTTAAGGGAAAATGACCAGTAGTAGGCACAAAATGAATTTTAGTTATTTTACTCCCAAATTTATGTCAAAATTTCACCGAAGTACGTTTTTGAGATCCCTAAATTTCATATATTTCAGAAATTGGTACGAGATATGTGATGTTAAACTTTCTCTGAAGTCTATTATGTTCTGTTCATACATTTTATATAGGTAAGTGGTAAACTACATGATATGGAAAAAAGATCAATCCAGGAAAAAATTAAGGTTAATTGAAATATTAAATTTGTATCAAATCATTTGTTTTGTGTCGTAAGCTGTTTCGAAGATATTTGTTCTTAGGTAACATTTTCCCAGGTTAAAGTTCACTATAAAAATGGCAGATTGTGCTTCTCTCTCTCTCTCTCTCTCTCTCTCTCTCTCTCTCTCTCCCTGTCTCTCTCTCTCTCTCATTAGCTCATGAAAGACAAAAGCAAATTCATAATATAAATATTCGAATGTTGTTTGCAAATCTTGCTCATAAAATATATCCATGTTGCATAGTTTCAAGTCGCTTTTAAGCAAGCATTTTGACACTTACCAATGTGAACTGGATAGAATAGATAATTTTTTGTCTACAGAGTAGAATAAGGAATATATCCTGCGATATGACCAAGAGCAGAGAAAGTGTACCTATTTGGATTACAAACCAGATATTTTAGTCATTTTCAGAACTTTGACGTCATGATTTATGACCAGCGAAACAACTTATTTTTTTCTTAAAATAAAATCCCAGAAAAGATTAACTGAGTCAATGTTAGAATAGGTTTCTCACAGTAGGTGTCCTATTCTTTCCATCAGGACGACATGAATTCGTTTCGATTTTGACTATTTTCTTGAATATTTTTGGTCATTACTCTCATCGCCGCCATAAAAATGTTGGAACTCTCAGCTCAACGTTCCCCGGTCTCATTTTAACATATTTTTATCTCAAAAAGTGCGTTAAGAAAGAATAAGAAAAGCATTATTAGTGTTCTCAGATGTTCTTAAACATAATCAGAGCTATCTACAGCGCATAAATAGAACTATTTTGATATAACCTGGAACTCTTTCTGTTCTTCTGGAAAATAATTAAAAGTTCTATTAGGTTAGATAAATACATAACTTTTTAAATTATTCCTTCTTTTCTTATAAAATGGGGCGATCTGAAAAGACGAGTCAGCGGGTCTAATCTGCGGAAGAAATGGGAAAGATAATTTAAATCTTAGAATTTGAGTATATCAATGAATTTAGAGGTCCTTTAGGCTAGTAATAATCTGAACACCATCTCAGGAGGTTGCATAGGTACACGCATAATAAATTCAGACGAATCGCGTCATGGAATTACTTAAAATTGCCATTGTGAAAAATAAAAAAATAGTGGAAAGAATATTAAATACATGTTACCTGTTGTCATTATTATCACAAATATTGCGTAAGAATCGTTGAACAACAGTAAAGCAGTTTAGAATCAATTGTGACTGCTAATTCTTAGCGACAGTGGTATGCAGTTTAAGGTAGCCGTTAGCAAACTGCACTGAGAGGAAAACTAAGTTGTTAACCAATTTATGTGGTTAGAAGCGATAAAGCGGACAGAAATTTGTCACGCTCGCTTTGTTTACAGTAGGTAGGTACATGTACTGGAAGATTTAATGAGAATTATTAAAAACCGCTACTCAAATCAGTTATCATTAACTTATGGAAAAACAGAAATGAATTAGTGTTTGTCTACCAGAAACAGTTGAAGATGTCTAGCACGAGAATGCCCGTCTCCACATGGCGAGGAGGGTATTAGTGTATCCTTCATTCCTCAATAAAAGACATTGGTGTATGCCACCACTCTCTGTGACTGCCCTTTCTTTTTTACTTTGTAACTAAATGTGAGGCTTTTTTCTCTCTTTTTACTTTGAACAATTTTATTCTGTTAATAAATGTTATCAAAGAGTAAATTGTCCGATTTCTCGGGAACTAGCTACAGATGATAGATAAATAAAACTTTGATGTGACTAATTTATACCCTGGGGCGTTAATTTATCGTATACGATTTACTACATGGTCATTTTTTGTACATTTTATCACTAAGTCATTCTTTTGTTTAGTCAATGTCACCAACTGTACTCCCATAAGTGTTAACACAACAAGAGAATATCAAAATATATGTAAATATATGTGATTCCTCGGTTGGCAATACTGAGTACCTAAGTGGATTTGCACGAATCGTGATGAATATATTTTAGTTTATATTTTCATAGAATTTAACATTTATATGCGTTTTAAAAATGCTCCTTGGACCATATTTTATGGCTTATTGGCTTCAAGGTTTCAGGAGAATTTCAGGAAGTATGGATTTAAGAATTGCTGTGCACTATTTTCATCTGGAATTATTTCCCATAAAGTAAATTGAAAAGGCTGATTCATCTTTGTATACTAACATCAAATTAAAAGTTTGGAAGTGGTGCGACAAACCATAGAATCCAAAGGGCTTTTTATATTACCGTGTAAAAAGATGATTAATTATAAATAAGACAGTTTGATACAGTTCGCTAACATTTTCTGTTCGCTTTAGGTATGGTTTATGTTCTCAGTAGATATCGAGTAAAAAGTTCATGCGATCAGAAGAGACCTGTAGATTGTTTGATTTTCACATATGCATTGCGTAAAAGCTTCAACACACGGTTCTAAAGAAAACCAACATAAAAAAAGCAAAGGATAAATACTGAACAATTGTGTTCTCATATTGTCAGAGTTACAGGTTTAAAAATGAAGCGTTTAACGTGTACATAGTGACAGCTCATACTCTGCTTTAGTAAACCAAAGGAAAGACGCGTCGTTTGTTTATTTTAGCGAGCGTGTTTTGTCTTTTGCCGCTCGTTGCTGGCGGGAGGTAGGTATTGGCTGTTTACTTTAGCGAGCGTGTTTTGTTTTATCGCTTGTAGGCACTTGTTCTGCCGGCGTTGCTTGACCCGCTCTTGTGTAAGATACAATAAATAATTAGCAAGACAATCGGAGTAGCGTAATGGAGATCTTCAAATATTCAGTTTGCGTGGAATCGCGATCAACTTGATATAATACCTGGGGAAATGCCATCCAAACTTGCTCAAACCTTACCGGCGATATGTAGTTAAAAAAAGCATGCGTTATTAAAAACGATCCATTTGTAAAAGTTACATCAAACAAAAGGCAACCCAGTAACATCGTGTATGATTAATAAACTTCCTGCAACTACAGATTAGTAGCTACTCGGAGATTCAGTTTATAATAGCACCATATTTGTGTCCTCAAGAATTAACCGATAAATGTTTGATCATTTCTGAAACAACAGTGGAGCAATACAGGGATAAAGTTTGTTGGTGTCTGCTGTATTATTTCTCCTACAGAAAATTACAAAAATGTAATTTGTTTTTAACACTCACAAAGATATTGTGGTAAAATTGTTTTTACAGTTTCGGGTGATCATAGCAGAGGATATTTAAACAAAGGGAAAATATGCTTTGACGAGTACTTACATTAATTGTACCCATATTTAAAAGAGGGATTAAAACCAAGAGGAATTGGCCTGTTAAACAGCACTTCCAAATTATATGCAACAGTTTTAAATAAAAGGCTCCGTAATATTATTGGAACAAATCTTTTAGAAGAACTGACAGGATTTAGGATAGGAAAATCATGATCCAACATATATATCTATTTATATATTTTATAAAGGCATTTGACAGAGTAAAACGAAGAAAATTATGCGAGATAATGACTAACAGAGGAATACCAAATCATATTACTGAGATATTTAAAGAAATAAATTAGGGTATAAAGATATTATTAAACAACAAAGTGAGAATTTTAAGATAGCAGACATTAATAAGGTAGTAAGACAAGGACGTAGTATAACAACAAAAATTGTAATAATACATAAAATAGATCTTAATTATAATTTTGGCATTTCAAAAAACTAAAACGAAATCCATGCCATTCCGGGGAATCCATCCGTTAAGATGTAAACCTGACAATAATATAATTGAACAAGTAAACACATTTAAAGTTTTACGATCTTCAGCATCTTAATTAAAGAAGCAGATATTGGAAGTAAAACTGAAAGTTTCTAAAAATATGTGAAAGAATGATGAAACTTGTGGCAATGACAAATAGAGCTAAAAGTAGATTACAGGCAGCGGAAATGAGACTATTAAGAAGTTTTAAGAGTCACAGAAGAGACAATAAAGAATGGTCTTGTAAAAAATCAGTCAAGAATCTTAACCTAAATGAATAAATAGATCATAACAGAGAAAAGTGGCTAGGACACGTAGAGAGAATGAATGAGGAACGGAATCAGAAGAAAATACTGCGTTTCCATGCAGAATTGAACTCGATTTGAATTTATTCCCATTTCTGCGTTTCCATCTTGAATTTAATCCACAAATGAGATCGAACGACATTCATGCAATAACATTTCTATCCGATCCTAGTAAATTAGCGGATCGAATCCGGTGGTCGTGCTTCGTTTGTACCCTTGTTTCCATGTTCAAGTTTACTTGAGTTCGCCATGTTTCTTGCAAAGCATAGATGTGAGTAGGACTTGTAGGTAAATAAAATAATCCCCTAATTATCATGCACATTACTCTGTAGAAATTATATTATCTGTAGTAATACCATGAGAGGCTTCCATAAGACGATAGTTTTGGGAGCGCGATACGCGAGTATTCCGGGAAATAATTAATTTAATATCTACTGTTTAATATTAACAGTGATTTAAAAGTAAACAACTTACAATAACATTAATACATTTTAATTAAGATCTATTTTCACAGTTGGCACTACAACTAACCCAGTAGGCTGTGCCAAAACAATAGGTAAGAATAATTTTGGCGTTTAATCCACTGAAATGAATTACACAATGATAAATATACCTAAATGAAAGAATTTACGTTAGCAGACTATTTATTAAAATTAGATCTGTTATGTTTAAAAATTACAGTTGTTTGACTTGGCTTCTTCAATTAAAGTATCAATATCCTCATTAAAATATTGGTCAAATCTTTTGTCTGCGCATAGTTTTTACTGCGCATGGATACTTCAAATATTCAGGAACGTAAGAAAATGAAGAAGCGATATAAGCAAAGTGATAATACGAGTGCAATAGTCTACTTTATCTTTCTTTCGCTGCACTTTTTCCATTACATGTTTAACAAGAGCTCCTGAGAAATTTAATATCTACTGGAATATTTTAGTATTGTATCATAATAGGGCGCACTTGAGTATTTTACGTTTTCTATTCTCTCTACAGATGGAGTGAGTATAAATAGCACTCCACCTGGAAATTCGATATCGAGATTTCGCCAGTAGTACATGTTTTGAGAGACCCCGTTCCAAAGGCACATTTATCTATGTGCGCGCGCGCGTGAACATTATTTAAAAGCGAATATTGGCATAAATGTCAAAGACGCTATTGGGACATTTAAAAAAGAAATTCACCCAACAAAAGTACACTTTATACCTATGCAAACCTTTTTGTTATTTTGATTGTACTGAAAACAATGTAAATATTTTTGGCATGTGGGTATCAGCAATAAAGTTTATATCTGTCTCTAATTTTCTTTGAAGTGCACCTGATTCCATTTTATCTAATTTTCTATAATTGGGAAGCAATGCTCAATAAGCCAAATATTATCGTAGGAGAAATGTAGAAGTCTTTAAAACACAAATTTGGATCAAATACGCTTCCTAGTGTTATCTATTCATTCTCAAGTGTGACTGCGTCAACTGGTGGCCGGAAGTTTGCGATTGTTTTCACTACTTCTCTCTATCGGAAGAAGTTAACAAAACTAACAATTGAATGCTCTTTCTGCATCTAAACTACACTGCTGCAATCTTGCTTAGTCTGAAATCATTTCTAAGCAAAAGCGTTATGATTAATGTAACGTGTATAGAAGTAAATTGCAGAACTTTCGTTCAGCGTCAGCATAAGTCCTTCTGATATCCATTCCCAAAAAACGAAATCAATGCATTCAGTGCTACATAGATCCATTGTTTAACTCTTAGGTAGCGTTCAAAAAAATTATTTTAAAATTATTTTGTTTGTTAACGTTGCTATCAATTGCTAGAATCATATCAGCGTCGCCGGTGTACCGGAAGCTCGTCCCGCAGGAGTTCTTTTACATTCCAGTAAATCTATTAACATGGAAAATGGAAATTAATATTTATGGACTTAAAACTGCTGTGGTCCCAGAGTCACATTCTATATAGGATGTGAAAGACCACTTAATTTTGCTGAGAAGCCTCTTAATCAGGCTTGAGGTTCTTTTAGGTGACGTAAATCTGCGACACGGAACCACCGGTTAGGCGAGAAAAAAGTAACAAAAAGATCAAAGATAATGTGCTCACGTATTCAACACCGACTGTTGAAACTTTGCTAGAGTTATCTAGTAATTTAGCTGAAATTGGCAGTTGTTGCCTACCATGGATTCTTCAAGCCACTCTTGAAAGAAGTATTGCAGATACTTAGGAATTTGAGAATGAATACAACTGATTGAAATATGGCGGTAGAAAGCCTGAGGTCCTTATTGCACTTAACTGAGTGGGCCGGGGTACTTATGGGAAAAGTGTTCCACGAAAACGCAAAACCGGTTTTGCCTGGAGCGGTCCAGCAGACCTATAAAATTACGGAAGGCAGTTTAATATTAACTAATTGCTGCAGAAACCTATATGTCACAAAATACTTCATAAATTATCTGGTGAAAACTCTTACAAATACCCAGAAAACTGTAAACATTAATAATTCGAAAAACTAAGCTTTTCTTGAGCTTATAAGTGCGTTCTTTAGCATTAGCTTCTCTCTATTTTTCGTCTTCGATCCCGTGAAGAAGCATGACTTTTGCAATTAAATTAGAAAGCATATAAGAATAATATGACAGCAATTAAATATTTCATATTCTTGTTCCGCTAACTGGTGCGTCAAATTTTAAAAAAATATCTTTTTCTCAGAATTCCCCAACTTCTTTTGCACCAGCCCTTGTGTGAGTGCATTTCAATAACTTCGAAAACAACATGCATTTGTTAATAATTTATTATCCTTTGCTCCAGGCATACCTATTGATCTCAAAATATATTCTAATTTTTTTTACAATGTTGATACTTTACTACAAAAAATACCTGCATTCTTGAGATTAATTTATTCGCTCCAAGTCTTTAAATGTGTTAAAAATTAAATAAAACGTTATAAAAGTGAATATGCACAAAATTAGGTATTCAAAATATAAATTCAATAATTTTTAAAACAACACATATTGTTTAAATTAATTACAAATGATAATCCAACCACCAATACACATATACGCTAAAAATAAGAAGTGGAAAAATGAAGTTTTCCTAAAAACTAAACTGTATTGCATGCATTAGCTTAAACATTTTAACTGACAGCATTAATGGAACGTTATCATTTAAGATGAAATTTGTAAATCTGCCTGAATCGCTATACCTATTTGTATTTTACGTTTATGCACAAAAAAGACTATGTAAATTTTCAACGGAATTCTAAAAACTGTTGCACATTACTGCATTTGTGTTCTCGATGCTTCAGAAAACGTGAATCATGAAATGAATAAAAGACTAAATTGATTTGCAAGAATACGAACATGTTGAAGATAACTACTAATTCAGATGACTCTGAATTTTTGTATTTGTTGTTGTTGCTGCACCACAAAGAATGCATGGAGAAACAAAAGTCAGTTCTATTTATTCCAAGCAACACACAGATGGCTGTGGCTAAAAGGAAACAGACAACAGTAATCAAACAAATAACAATATGACCCTGTTTATATCAGTAAAATATGTGATTTTTTACCTTCTTTACTTGGAACTTTAGTAAATATCGCAGATGTTGCAGTGAAGTCAGTGTCAAAATCCCAGAGCCACTAGTTCTACAGAGGCATGAAGTTAAGAGCTGTGAAAGCTTCCGACTACGCAAGAAGTTAAGTTTTGACTGTGGAGACTGTTAACAGACCATGTAAGTATTGCATTTTATCTGTTGTAGCCATGCTCATTAGCAACTTCTGCTATTAGAGAGAAATTGGAATAGAAAGTATTTAAACAGAATGGCAGAATATAGAATACCAACGGCAGTAAATTCCTACCAACCAGAGGGTGGAGTAAACCCAAGACGATGCAGAAAAAAATGGAAAGAGCAAGGCTTTGGAGTTGGAACTGCCAACTTCTTGTTGAAGAAGAGGATTAAAACAAGAAGATGATGATGATCAGGAAGAAGAAGAAAAAGAAGAAGAAGAAGAAGAAGAAGAAGAAGAAGAAGAAGAAGAAGAAGAAAAAGGCTAAGCAAATTGTGTCTAAAACACTGAACCAGTATTTAAAATTAAAATTGTCTCGACAATTGTAGCTTTGTTACATGTTTACCATGTTTAAATCATTTAGGTTAGTGAAGACAGTTCATGTTTTAATTGTTAGCATATTGCATGCATGTTATCTACTGAGAGAGAGAGATGGGGGGGGGGGGGGGAATCCCCGCAATTGACGCAATCAACGCCCGCGAAACTGTGGGATTTGATAGTATGGAGGAATGTATAAATAAATGTTCATCAAATAGCCTAAGGCAAGATACCCTTAATGCAAAAGCAAGACTTTTAATGGGAATTCTTTACTTCCGGTACGCACTTTAATTTTCAAAATAGTACTTACGAAGTTAGGCTCCAGATTTCCAGGTGTTTTATTAAATAAAATCATCTACGATTCTGAATCAGCAGAAGATGTTCTAGAAGCCTTAGATATTTACTGTAGGTATGCTCCTGCCTTAATTCAATGGGATCAAAAAGTCGTGTATAGTAAGTAGGGGAAATATTGTATTCTACCCAAAAATTCATGTTGAGGTTTCACCGGAAATATGTTTTAAGGCCCTCTGAATAAAAAAAAAAAAAAAAGAAAAAAAAAAAAGAAAAAAATAGAGTCCGCGCGCGCGTGTGTGTGTGTCATTCTGTGAGCAGCATAACTCAAAAACGAAAATTAGTATTTAATTTTAATATGTTTCAAGAATACGACACGAAGATTTTGAAGGAAATTGCTCCTCCCTAAACTACTCTTTACATGGAAAACTTTTCGAAAATATTGATTTTCTTGAAAATGGCTCTAACGATTTTGATTAAAATGCCATATGTTTGAGATATTTTTATGGCAAATGAAATATATATTTTGAGTTTTCTGGCTATACCCCTTGCAAGTCCTATTTACTGTGGATGACTTTTGCATGACTAATAAACCGTAAGACATAGACCAAATCTTACTGTACAAAAAATGTAGATCTTGCTAAAACACACATAAATAAACTTTTTTTGTAGAGTGGACCACTTCGAAGATATTCCTTGTTATTTGTGTCAGTTTCAGGAAACAAAACTTTGGTCAAATGCAACATGGTTGTTCATTATTTTATGTGTTAAGCGTGCAAAGAGACAAGGAAACTCAAAGCTTTAAAAGATTTGACTATCACTCAAAGCCTACTGTATTCCCATATTCACTTTGCACCTACAGGTAAATAAAGAATCAAATAATTTCTACAAGTGTTTATCTCAACTAGCACGTGAAGAAGATATAGGAATAAGAGCTGTAAGAATGGTTAGTACAAGAGTAGAGAAAGTCATGTGAGTGCAACACATGGAATTTTTAAATTTGGCACCTTTATATCGGCCAAGATACTAATTTTTTATCGCCAGAGTTATGACTTATCGAATTACTATGTAAATAAATATTTATTGAAAGCTCCATTCTTTATTTCTACCTCAGATGCACTGAAAATTGATAAACCGTATTTGCATAAGTATATTTGCGAGCGTAGAACTTGAAAAAGGAATTCACAAAAGACAAAATAGTCTTGGTATTTCGATTCTTTTTAAAGAAGTAGGTTGAAAGCATAACAAGCAGTTATTAACAATCGATTAATTAAACAAACATTCACTTTTATATGTAGGTACATAGGTACATCTATTTTAGCTTTTGCCTGTTCTATAAATGATATAAGCACGATCTATAAAAACAATGGCATTAGAACTAAGAAAGCCAGAATGTGAAGGGACACTATTTCCACTGTTCGGTCAAAGCGCTGTCAATTGTTTTTCTCAGAAAATGTTTGCTGTTTTGTTTTTCTTCGAACGCTTTCATAAATTATAACAAATAGAGCACAATTTAATCCTACAATATTCCTATGTTGGCAGGAAATTTATGACCAGAATAAGCAGTAAATATCAAACTTTATTTCTCAATTTGGGGCTGGAGTTATTCTCCACACCCCTTTGTACACACTGCTGTCGTCATAAATGTGTAAACATTGGTGCTTAATTTTGCCTTAAATTCCAAACATTGACTCCTTACGTTTTACAGATTTATAATTATCCATGACTGCCATGCAGTATGGCTGCTAACAGCTTTTAAATCTCTATGTTTAACCTGAAACAAAAGATTATCAACGATGAAGGTTCGCTAGATATCTACTCATACCGCAATAAAGAAAAGGAAGAGAAAAATTACTTTTGTGTAAATGTTTATATATTCAGTGCTATCCTTTCCACTCTGGCATTTGTAATACCTGGTACTAGGTGCCAATATATACACAAATAGAGTTTTAATAGAACGTTTAATTAAATAAACACACCGCTTCCAAATACTAAGCTTGAAAACAAATGGTAGCTATATTATTTCAGCTGCTACACCGAACGCGGGATTTCATTTGCGCAATACCTATGCGTATTTTGGTGCATAATATTTGTATTTTCCAGTACAAGAAACAACGAATAATTTTTTGGCTGTATTTCTGAGGTTATTTTGAACACTATTTTATTTACAGGAACACAATTAGCAATCTAAAATACGGAAGCAGAACATAATGATTAGGTATTGTTTATTATTATTACTGTTAGTAGTAGTAATAGTATTATTATTTATTATCTTTGTTATTGTTATTACCTACTTTATCATCAGGTGTGGATATGGAAAAGGATACATAAGTATTTCTTTCAGCGAAGATTTTTCTGACAGCTTTTAAATTGTTCCCGTTATTTACATTTGCACCAATTCAAAGTTTTACCTTGTCTTTTTAAGAGCCGATATGTAACATATTAATTTGAGCCACTGGCGAACTTGCATCGTAACACTGAAGGCCTGTTGGAGAATGTCCAACATTCGTGGAGGATTCGTAGCGGGTAAAGAAACAGACATTTCCAGGACTTGTGTGCCTGTTTGAGCAGATAAACTGTTTGGATATGTAGGTATAAGGAGCGAAACCGCAAGGAAACCCTCGCAAGAGATTGTGACTCACCGTTTGAGCAGACTGAAGAGGTTTCGCCAGGTAGGCCGCTGTCGGTGCCGCTCTCATGGCCGCCGTCGCTGAGATCGCCGTCGCGGCCATGTAGCGAGAGATCACGAGGCCCGTCAGAGGACGACGCCGGCGAGGAACACGGGGACCTAGGGTGCAGGCCCTGTACCGAGGGTGGCTGGGGGTTAGAGCTTGGTGGGCCGGAGAGGATGTCCGTGATCATGAACCGTGACCTTCCCGCCCCTGGCGTGGTCGTTGTAGTGGCGGCGGAGGCCGTCGGGGGCGGCGGGTGTGGACCCTGCGCCTGCAGGTAGCTGTTGAGGTGGTGATGCATGGCTAGCACGTGGTGGTGATGGTGGTGATGGTTTAGATGGTTGTAGTGGTGTAGCGAGGGAGGTGGCGGTGGCGAGGGCCGGCCGTCATCCTCCGGGGGCGGTGTCGCGGAGTTGCGGTGCAGCAGCTTACCGCCCCCGGTTCCATTGCCACCTCCGGGGGTCGCCGTCGTCACTGTCATCTCGTCCACGGTCATTCCACCCGTCGCTGCCACCGCCGCCGCCGTGCCGCCCCTTCCCGCCGCCGATACCTCCACAGCCTCCACTGCCGGCAACACTATAACCATACCAGCGTCAGATTTCAGTCCCTCATCCTCCAGGTCACTGGACACGCATTAAACAGCCAAAATCCTTGTCAACAGTGTCATCCACACGAGCTATGTTCACCAAAAACACACCTGCACACCAACACGTAAAACAACAATGTCAACAATGCCGCAAACACATGCAGCTCGCAGCGGCGAAAGTCGTTCGTCCTCTCCCACAGCGTGACGTGCAAACTAAACCGTTTCAAAGCCGGCACATCCACGCTGCCCAAGATACGCGACTGCTGCGCCCCTGCCGGCCATCTTGGAAACCCCTCTCGCTCCCCACCCTTGAGAAACAGGAAGTCGTCCAATCACGCCGCGCACAGCTTCCAGCCGCCAACCAATCAGCGAGAGAAGGGCGGTGGGGCGTGAATAATTGATTTGTGTGACGTCACCGATGCGTCTAACCATTAAAGAAAGAATGCCGCGGCGGCGTGTTCTTCTTTTTTTTATTATATGCAGAGATGTTGTAAGCGATGCTCCTCCCATCTAGGGGTCGGATTTGTAAATATGCCGCGTCTTGTATCACTGTGGATATGTAATGTTTTTGGGGGGCAGGTAGGGGAGGGGGCGTAGCACCGTTTTCCCCCCACTACTAGCGTCTTCGGTACGAACCATTGCTGAATTGAGTGCAATGGCGTGCAGAGATTGTCAATTGTTTTTACAAGTGTGCATTGACTCCACCCCCAAATCTTGGAGGGAGGTCCTGATTTTATATCATAAGAATCCCTATTCAATAGCCGGTTTATCTTCTTAATGCGGCTAAAGACGACTGCACAGTGAATTAAGTTACTGATTTCTTGTGATGCCGATTATAGAAGATCTAAGACAGAAAAGGGATATTATTTCAAATCAGTTAAAGATGTTCCTAATATACCGAACTGGAAGACCAGAGTTCTGGATGAGTAATTGCATTTGTTAATTCCTTATGCAACAGGTGTACCAACTCACTGCAAATCTTTGCCTGAAGCTCGGAGTTCGAAGCATGGTTTGTAATTGTAACCACGTAAAACATAACTGCATAGCTAATCCTTACATCATTTCCATCATCGGTCTGGGTGGCTCAGTTTGTTAGACGCTGGCTTACTGTTCCCAAGGTCGCGGGTTCAAATCCAGGCCAGATCAATGGTTTTTAAGTGTACTTAAAACGACAGCTCCGTGTTAGTAGATTTACTGGCATGTAAAAGCACTCCTTCGGGACGAAATTCCGGCACACCGGCGACGCTGATATGATCCTGGCAATGGATAGTGTTGTTTAACAACAAAATAATTTTTTTTAAACCGTACTAGCCTATTCCAGCCTCAATTCCAATCATGAATTCATCTATACGTCTTCCAAAGCTTGTCCTTCATTTGAGTGGACATGGCTTAAAGCTTCAAACTTCTTACACGCGACAACCATAAACTTTGGACTTCAATTGTACTTGTATTTGTTATTCTCTGATATCTTCATTGTCTTCCATACAGTAACACAAGCTTATAGTCCAACCTAAAGAAGCCCATTTTCTTTGAGTGGCACTAGTCGAAGTTCACAAAATAGCAATTAATAGATATGTATCTACTTATCAATCTCTGAAATAAAAGACTGACTCCGACCATAGGTGGGTATATTTGGACAATACGGTGCAAAGCAATTTTGAGGCTGCTCAGTTTAAATCTGTCTGCTCTTTAAATACTTTTGTGAATTAAAAGTATAATGTTTTTAGTATTACTTTAGGGGTTATGTAACACAAACGCCCCCTACGGGATAACGGTGGCTGTGGCCAATTTTGAGCTATCTAGCCTTTCCTAACAATAAAAGTAGGAATGCTTGAATGGAAGACAGGTCGGAGTATGTATTTTTACTTTCTCTACTGTGTATAGTAAGTAGAGGAAGTATTGTATTCCACCCAAAAATTCGATGTCGAGATTTCACCAAAAATATATGATTTGAAGCTCCCTGGATCCAAGCATTGTATTTTTATATAGAAAACTCTGATGTGTTGCACTCACATGACTTTCTCTACTCTTGTACTAACCATTACTACGAACTCTTACTCCTATACCTTCTTCGTGTTAGTTGAGATAAACATTTGTACAAATGATCTTATTCCTTGTTTCCTTGTAGGTGCAACGGGAATATTAGAATACAGTAGACTTTGTGCGATAGTCAAATGTTTTAAAGCTTTGAGATTCTGTTCTCTTTGCACACTTAACATAGGTATAAAAAATGAATAACGATGATCCATTTCACGAAAGTTCTAAGTTTCGCGAACGTCACACACATAATGAGGAATATCTCTGAAATGAATCATCCTACAAAAAAATTAATTCGGACATAAATTGTGTATTTTAGTAACATCTACATTTTTTGTGGAGTATGATTTGGTCTATCTCTAACGGTTTACCAGTTATGCAAAAGTCGTCCAGAGTAAATACGACTACAGGGACTATAGCCAGAAAATTCAAGATATACATTTCATTTTTCATAAAAATATCTCAAACATATGACATTTTAGTCAAAATCGTTAGAGCCATTTTCAAGAAAATCCAAATTTTCGAAGAATTTCCACGTAAAGGGTAGTTTAGGGTGGGGCTATTTTCTTCAAAATCTTCGCGTCGCATCCTTGAATGACATTAAACTTGAATACCAACTTTGGTTTTTAACCGAGTTTTCGTTTTTGAGTTATGCTGTCCACAGGCGCACTGACACACAGACACACACACAAACCTTTTTCTAAAAATGCTGTTTTTGGATTCAGGGGGCTTCAAAACATATATTTCCAGTGAAATCTCAACATCGAATTTTTGGGTGGAATAGAATACTTCTACTTACCAGTAGAGAAAGTAAGAAGATCGCCGCGCGCGCGCGCGCGCGTGTGTGTCTGTGTACAGCACAACTCAAAAACGAAAAGTCGGTTAGTAACCAAAGTTGATATTTAAGTTTAACGTCTTTCAAGGATATGGCAGGAACAAAATTTTTACTGTAAATGTCAACATAATGTAATATGTGTATGTATAATTGTAAGTTAATATCCACAATGTATTACTATGTATGGTCGTGATAAGACCGTGCTGTCAAAACGACCTTAAATAAATATTTACAAAAAAAAAAAAAAAAAAAAGGAACAAAATTGCTACACTCTAAACTACCCTTTACATGGAAAATGCTTCGAACATTTTGATTTTCTTGAAAATGGCTCTAACGATTTTAATTAAAATGACATGTTTGATATATTTTTATGACAAATTAAATGTATCTCTTGAATTTTCTGGCTATAGTCCCTGTAGTCGTAAGTAGTCCGAATGACTTTTGCATAACTGGCAAACCGTAAGCGATAGACCAAACCTTACTAGGTATACAAAAAATGTAGATTTTGCTAACATACACAGTTTATGTCTAAATACTGACCCTAGGCTCTGACTTGTAACTCCTACATAAGGGGAGGGTCATCAGGAAAAGAAGATGTCTAAATAATTTATTTTTTTATTTATTTATTTATTTTTTTTTTTTTATTTTTTTTTTTTTTTTTTTTTTTTTTTTTGGCGGGGGGGATCGAACCATTTCGGAGATATGTTTCGTCATATTTCAGTTTTGGAGAACATACGTCTGTCAAATATAACATCATTATTCATTTTTTATACCTATGTTACGTGTGCAAAGAGAACGGAATCTTAAAGCTTTAAAATATTTAACTATCGCTCAAAGCCTACTGTATTCCCATATTCCCCTTGCACCTACAAGGAAATAAACAAAGGAAGTAAGTAATAATTTCTGCAAATGTCTATCTCAACTAACACTAAGAAGATATAGGAATTACAGTTCGTAAGAATGGTTAGTGCAAGAGTAGAGAAAGTCATGTGAGTGCAACACAGATTTTTTGGAAAAGGATCACTGTTGTTAAGGTGAATTTGTTTATGGGTCACATGATTCGATATTTTTACCTTGTTAAATTGGATCCAAATTCTAAGATAAACCAGTTAATTTAATATTGAGATCTTCATATTAAAATATTGATCATATATTAGTCAAGCTATTTTAAGTGATAATTATGGCTTTCAAGTGTAGTGGGAACAAAAGAAGGTAGATCATTTCAAATAAAGTGTATTTCCAGTGAATATCGAATTTTTGGATGGAATAAATACTTTCCGACCCACTTATAAAAAATCACAAAATTAATTACATTTATTCTTCAAATCTCCTACTAATACTAATCCTACAGTGTATGCGAACAACTGCAAACTGGAAACTAACTTGAAATTTCTACAAAAGTAACAGCAACATCTCCATACATTGACCTTTGAAATTAGTAACGTTACCGGAGGGTCAACAATGCACAGAGACTTGAAAGCGATTATAAATAAAAATCTTGGATGGGCATTTCTTAAAACAGTTGTGATTTGTGCATGTTTTGAGTAAGAGGATGAGTGAAGTTTATGTTGTTAAAAAATATTATTTCATTGGACTCGATTGGAGGATGAAAAGTAGTTAGTAGTTGAAATATATTAGATCAATCCTTCGGTTGGTCTTCGAACTTCAATATGTTGGAAAGGGAAAGAGTCCTGCTCTTTAAAGTTTATCCTATTTTAAATAGAATTACTTATTTCATAAACAATACAGTATCACTGCAGCCCGAATGCGATGTGACTGAGGGCCGCGGGTTGCACACATGCATTAAAACATCACAGATAGTTACTTCTTTCTCTATTTTTCTGCGCAGTTGCCACATTTCTTTAAAAAAATTGCCATAACGTTGTTCACATTTTGGTATGTCGACGTCATAGATGGCTGTGATCATTGATTGCCGGTTCATTATAGGCACTGCCCTGTACCTCCGTGAAAGCCCTCACCCATTTACGCATTTTGCTGTCATTCATCGCATTGAGGTCATACACGCGCTGATTTGTCCACTGCTGAAACGTTCTTTACTGTCAAAAACCGAATCAGAGACCGTATCGGCGCCCATAAATTGTTTTAAACATTTTGAACCGACACTGTAAACAGCACACTGCAATATCTACTACCAATGCAAATAGCGTGTTTTACGCGCAACGCATACAGGGAGTTGGTGCGCATGCGCGTTCTCATGCGTGAGATTCGATGAGCTGTGGCGATTCGGACTTTACGATAATGTAATTCTGACAATTACCTACGAACTTATTAAGATAAATGAACATGTTAAATAAGGAAGTAGTTACTTCGCATCAGAGATCAACCTATTCCACAACAGCAGCCAGTGAGAGGTGACAGTTAAGAGATAAGGACAAAGTTATGTGGAACAGACCTTATATACGATGTGAATTAAATGTACTGGCTCGCTTTTTAAACGGAAGAGCAAAACATGGCTTAATTTTAATAAGTAGATAGTATACATATAAATCTGTTTGCTGATTATGTGTGTAAGAAACCGTAACAAAAGCTGTTAATGTGGCCACATTAACTGTGTAGAGAAATTAATTATTTTCATCTCTTTCTAATATATTCCTATGCGTACATTATGGTACTAGATTACGATCTTGGTTCACACTTCCCTTGTAATTATGACAAAGAACACACACACACACACACACACACACACACACACACACACACACACACACACACACACACACACACACACACACACACACACACACCATACGTTACGAGGTTTAACAGTTTAAAGAGAGAGAAAGTCTGTTAGATGGGACTGTCTGTCATATTTCACACACGAGGGAGGGCTAGTTTTAAATATGGCTGTTGTGAATGAGGAAGTGTTGCATGCTTACCAACCTGGAAAACTGATCTGCAGCGATATGACTGCTCTCAGCTTTGTTTACTTCTTTTGCTTTCATTCATTTTGTTCATTAAACCTTGATTTTTGTACACAGTTTGTTATCCTTTATTTATCTTATTGTTCTAATGTCGCAGCTTTCTGTTTTTGTTTGTTGATTACTGTCTTTTCAAATGCTTTGTTTTCCTCTTGTGTTACCTTAATGGTTTAATGCATTTCGTATTCCATGGTTAATGTTCTCCCTTTATCTTAGTTTATTGCCTTGCTCTTTGTTAGTTTCAAGTTTTCCTGTCTTTGTTTATAAGTTCTTGTACTCCATTTGGTTTAACTTGTCTCATGCCTAAAGAAAGAGAAAGACAGATATATGTTGAAAACACCTATCTGTCTCTGTTGTTATGGGGAACGCGAGGCAACTTCGACTCCCAGTCAGTGCCGAACTGAAGAGGCAAGGATCAATTGACTTCCGACGTTTCTACCCGAAAAACATGTTAAACTTTTATGGTCCTTGAGACAAGTAAATCCATAGGAGATATAATCGTTTCTCTTTCACCTAGCTTAAAACTCCGGTAGGTTGTTCTCAGGGTTCGAATTAACGGGGGGATCGGGAGATTTCCCCCTCTTATTAAAGAATTTCCCCCACTCATCAAAGAGGAATTTCATATCTGCTAGGGAAGTATTTTTTCTTTTTGTTGTGGGTACAGAGACCCAAAAACATCAGAACCGCTGCACAGTATTTTTCCATTGCGCAAACGGAAACACGATAACAACAGCTGATGTACAGCTCTGAAAATGCAGTATCATGCAGATTGAGCTGACGCTGATATCGTGTGGCTGAATTATTACCAGTGTGCTTTATTATTTTGTCCCGTACTTAGTTAAGTAGGGTATTATAGCTCAGCTTTTGTTTTCTACTGCACAACGATTTACGATTATTTACGTATTTATGATTGGTATGTGCTGACTCAGTCTGTTTGAAGAGTTTTCTTGTTTCCTTGACTTTGTTTTAAAGCAATGTAAAATAATCACATGTAATTCAATTTTTATTTTCCTTAATTCAAAGTTTTTGTTCAGAAATGTCAGTCGAAAATTGATATAAACGCGGAAATTTAATATAACTTCGTCCTTGTGTTTCTGCAAAAGAGATATTTGGAATGCAGTTTGGGGTGGAATTGCGTTCGTAGCTGCCGCCCTTGAGCTTCTATACCTGCTCTCACATCCCCTTGTTTAAAACACGTGCGCCTTCAGCTGTCGCTTGATCTTCCTGCTGTTCAGTGTGTCCCTTAGTAAACCACGTGTCCAGTACAAGACTAACTTTTGTGGAAAAAGTCACCATCATTCGAGAAGTTGAAAAGGGTTTGAAGAAAAAATGTGAAATCGCGAAAGAATACGGGATACCATGAACACTTTGTTAACTATATGAAGAAAGAGAAAATTGATCGCCTCCGTAGCGCATTGGCAGCGCGCATGCCTTTGGCGCGGAGGACCCGGGTTCGATCTCCGGTACCAGTATGGGGACTTTATCCCCTCTTGGAGGTCTGGCACGGGGTGCACTCAGCCTCGTTAGGTTCCGGGGGGACCAATTGAGGAGCTACTTGATGGAGAAGCCCACATAACTGCCCGGGAGGGCTCGGGGCGCTGACCACGTCCCACCCTCCAGTACTGCACCTCACCAATGACGCCTGTAGTGGGCAGAGGTGGGGGATGCAGCGGCATGGGCTGCTGCGCTGGGTTAAAAAAAAGAGAAAATTGTGCGCAGTGCCTCGGTAAAAATAGAAAGAATCGGAAAAGGTTGGAAAATCGGTAAATCCTGATGGATATGTGTACCTAATGTATTACTAAATTGTCAATTTTAGACGTAACTTTTGTAATTCGTATTTTTGGATATTTTAAAATTTAAGTGCTGAGGCTTTCACGGCCGGCGTTGTCAACTATGTTAAGTAGATTTTCCGGGCTTGTGGGCCGTGGTCGAGTTGGATTGCCTTCCTCCGACGTTTCGCTGAAAACTGCGTCCAGCATCTTTGTTCTTGTCCCTTCAGCTTTGAATTATCCAAGTTCCACTGTATATAGCTTGAGCACAGTCTTTAAACGCTACGACTGCCGATAATTGATCATAATAACCACATCTGTAAATCTCTTCTGTGAAAGGCTGTAAAGCACGAAGAAAAAGAGGGGATTTAGAAATACCTACCTATACGCTCCTTTATTCACCTATATTATGCCTACATGTCAATCCCTACTTACATATTGTTGCCAAAATCTGAGCTTCCCATTTGCTTATGAAACCCCATTAGTACTTGGTTACTCCTTTTCCTTTCTAATTTTGAGAACTTGATCCAGCATGTCTACGAACTGCCTGACTTCTGGACGTAACTGTTTCCAGGAAGGCCTTCAGTTAATTGCCTTCGCTACACGGCTGTTGCTAATGACTTCTGAATAAACTAACTTTTAACTTGTCTAGCAACTCTTTAAATTGTCATAGAATATTTTTTACAACTTCTTTCTTCTGTACATATCGTGATTACTTACAAATATTTCATGATCAATAAATAACACCTAGGTACTCTTAAACACAATACTTCTTGTGCTAGATTTACTATGCTACTTTTACATTATTTTCTCTTCTGGATTCGTATTGTCAATTTACAAGAAAGCTATTTTTCATTGTTCTATTTACATGCCACCTTTAACATCTAAGGCAAACCTTCTCTCTTTGGAGAACCTTACTTAATTAGCTGTTGCTTTCCCACCTCCAACCTACATCACAGGGTGCATTAGCTAGTGCGTGTAACGTGCAATATCACAAGCAGACAGTTAGTATCCAGTGACGCACACAATCAGGCGATTACATGGCAGTTTCCGAGATATTAAAACTATTATGTTTCATAACAAATGGGAGGATAAATATTTTTGTATTCAAGAGGAAATAACATGAGTCCTTCAAATGTTCCACAAAATAAGGTTGGGATTTATTTCAGTGTTTGCCCTCTGACACGTTTCCTAGAGTGCGAATATTTGCATCCCACCTGAGTCAGTTTTTGAGTCTACCTATATTTGCGAACATAGTTTCTCCAAGTTGAACTATATTAAATGTCTGTATCGCAATATGTTACGCGACGATCACTTGGTGTATCTTCTAAGGCTATGCACTTCGACTTTGTCACCAAATATTGATAAACTTCTTAAATGTAAACAGTAACTAAGAAGTCATTAATGAACAGATGTTTATGGCATGAGATTTGAAAGAGCTGTCGTAAATGAAACGCAACGTACGTACCGGGTGGAAGGGAAGTCATTATATTATTTAAACCAGTAATAGATCTCGATATTTGAAACACCTTTTGCATCTTACGTTTTTATCTCTGACCATTTCCTACGGAGATATTTTAGTTTTCTCGAAAACAAGCTGGTGACACTACAGATTGTATGGGTGTCACTTTCCCTAGTTCAGTACATAAACAAACTTCCTAACAGTGCGTCTTGGGAAGATAAACACACACCGTGCCTTGTCTTCTGTGTTTCCTGTGCGAGTGTAGGCCAATCAGAAGCGTTAGCCCCCAAAACATTACACGAAAAGTGAAAGTGCCCGACCTGTTTACATACACAAACCACGTCAATTCCCTAAGCAGCCTCAACGCAACGTTGTCGACATACTTCACGTCTCAAAGAGCTGCCCGCAGTATTCCTTCACGTCTTTGAAGTGATTAATTATCTCGAAACCCTATGTGATGTTCCATAATTACTACCAAAGCAATGTCATAAATAAGTTACTCCACGCATCTTACAAGTAACAAACTGCTAACTTCCTACATTCTTTGGAATTATGCATACAATTCGGATTAAAAATATTTATTTTTACGAAATCGACTGATGAAAAAAACAAATGCCATTCGACTTTTTTGTTTGTAATGCTTCTATGTAGCACATATTAGAAGGAATGTAATGACTTCCCTTCCACCCTTTATAACCAAACCGCCAATGTTACACAATACATGCCTGGAGGTTAAATGGAGGCAAAGCCCGTGTGGAAGGAGGTAAAGTCAACTTCTCCTCTGAAGTCATATCTGCGGCTTCTTACCTTTGGAACAGGAATGGTGTTCGCTCGCTTTACGGTGGTTTTTTGATCTTTGGGTTTACTATTACATTAAATTCATAGACACATTCACACTCCCAGCCATACTTCCAGACTCTAGGGAGATCGGGAATAACCCTAGTTGAAGAGAAATTCCCACCCTCCAGCTGGGAATCGAATCCGAGACCTCTGGATTTAAAGGCTAGGATCCACCACACCACGGAGATACTCTTCGATATTTTGTCGAAGCATTGATGTTGGTTTTTGCTAAGTTCACTGCACATTACTTTCACGGTGTCCTGGTTAACACGAATTTTTACTTTCTCTACTATATATAAGTACAGGAAGTTTTGCATTCCATCAAAAAGATTCGAGATGTCACCGAAAATTTATGTTTTGAGGCCCCCTGAATCCAAAAAAAAAAAGCCTTTTTAGAAAGGGTGTCTGTCTATGGGCAGCATAACTCAAAAATGAAAATTTGGTTAAAAACCAAAGTTGGTATTTAAGTTTAATGTCTTTCAAGGATACCACACGAAGATTTTGAAGAAAATAGCCCCACCCTAAACTACCCTTTACATGGAAAAGTTTTCGAAAATTTTTATTTTCTTGAAAATGGCTCCAACGATATTGATTAAAATGCCATATGTTTAAGATATTTGTATGACAAATGAAATGTATATTTTCAATTTTCTGGGTATAGCCTATGTAGTCCTGTTTACTCTGGATGACTTTTGAATAACTCGTAAACCGTAAGAGTGAGTGAATGATTAGGGTTTAAGGGTCCGTCGACAGCTAGGTCATTAGAGCCCCCGTAAACCGTAAGAGATAGATCAAATCTTATTATACAAAAATGTAGATTTCACTAAAACACAGAATTTATGTCCAAATAATTTTTTTATAGAGTGAACCGTTTCGGAGATATTCCTTTTAATTTGTGTCAATTTCTGAAAACTCAGAACTCTTGTGAAATGGAACATCGTTGTTCATTTGCTTATATGTTAAGCGTGGAAACAGAACGGAATTTGAAAGCTTTATAAGGTTTGACTATCGCTCAAAGCCTACTGTATTCTAATACTCCCCTTGCACCTACAAGGAAATAAGCAATAAGGTAATTTGTACAAATATTTATCGTAACTTAACACGAAGAAGATATAGGAATAAGAGTTTGTAAGAATGGTTAATACAATAGTAGAGAAAGTCATGTGAGTGCAACACATCAGATTTTTACACTGACAGTTTCTTATGCCTGATTTTGGCTATTTGTGCAAGTTGTGCTATTTTTGCTGTGTTTACCCTATCTCTTACATTCGGTGGGTTTCCCCTATTTCTATTTCTCTTCCATTGTCTAAGCCCTCTAGATCTTAAACTTATAGCTGTTTTCTAACCTCCCATACTCAGTGCCTAGCTCAAATTCTTGATTTTTCCCTCTAGCTGTATCAGATCCTCTCATATTCATATCTATGATTTCTGTGTGCCTCTGAGACTCCGAAGGGATATTTCTTCCTTAATTCTAATACGTTCGTATTCTACTACGGAATGAACATTAGCAGATGTTTGAGTGGCGCAAGCGTAAACAAAAAACAAGCGAGAGAGAGACAGACAGAGAACCAAAAGACAAAAAAGAGGAATTCTGTGTCGGTCCGATGGCTCAGTTAGATAGGTGCAGGCTAGTGAGCTCAGGTCGCGGATTCAAACCCGGCCCAGATCAATGGTAGGTATTTAAGTTTTCTTAAAAGCGACAGCCCCATATTAGATTTACTGGCGTATAAAAGAATTCCTGCGGGACGAAATTCCGGCACATCAGCGGCAGTGATATCATCCTGACAATTGACAGCATCATTGACAAACAAAATATTTATTCTATCAATATAAAAGTTTCCGAAATTTCTGTGCATCCATCTATATCCATCCATATATGTGTCTGTCTGGCTCTAGTATACATTTACACATAAACATATTCAAATTTTCTCTCTATAATATTAGTGTAGATTTAAAACCATTTTAAAATTACACTTTTATTTGCACTATATGAAACGAAGGAATGCATGACTTTTACCATAGGAGCACCAGATCTCTGGGTAAATGCTTACGTAGATTTGTGTGAATTTTGAATGTTGGCAATGTAGAAAATGAAAAGTGACGTTAAGATACATTTTCATTTAAATACTCAGGTGCTGCCTTAACTTTCTGAAGCAAACATTTAGGGGACTGGGAGGTTATTTTTAACACCACGAGCTTAACTTACACCAATATTTAAAATTTAAATATAGCAGCTATTAATGATTAGAATAAATTGAAATTTGGTGTGATTATAGTTCAAGCATTTTTACATTTAACTACTACATAATAATTAAATTACGTTCACAGGATTCCGTGCAAAAGGGGCATAAATCACACTATGTATCCTGAAAAAAAAATGTTACACCTCATACTTCAGGTACACTTTTCTTGTAGGATTTTGAAGCTACAGGCATCAAATTTTTATCTGAACAACATAAAGCATAGCTTGACATCGCCGGTTAAACATAAATCCTGTGTAGTTTGCATTTTGCACATAAAAATAATTTAATTCTATATAGGAAAAATATGGTAATATTTTTAAGCATTAAAATTTTTTATTTCCACATTATGGCTCTAATTCCCAAAAGCTTTAACCGGCTGTAATTAACAAACATGGATAAATAAGCACTAAAAATTTTATATCAATATCTCTTATAGTTTTTGAGAAATGTGTACCTGAAGTGTAAAAAATCAAGGTTTTGGGAAATTGCGATCAAAGCTGAAGTACCATTCTTTTCAAATTACACGTACTTTCAGAATGCCTACTCCATATTCCTGCTCACATAAGTTTTCCTCACCTTTTCTTTTCCATTTCTTAGTTCTAGCTTTATTTTCAAGCAACTGAACTGCCCTTTTTGGCTCTGAGAGTCGACATATATATTTTTTATACAGGCTTCCTTCATATTCTGACCAACTTTTATACCCATTTTTTCCATCACTGTAAATCTAACACTGCAACCGTCATTATAACAAATAACACTATACCTATGTTATATATATGATTTTAAAGCTGAAGAATTATATATTTATTAACATTAAAAACAAAAAATCGATTTTTTGAAGTCAATCGACCTCCCAGTGCCCTTGTATTTTCTGGGGTGAAAACGAAACATATATTTAAGCTCTTTCCTTTTGTACTGATACCTATTCTATGTATTCAACGCTCCTTTGCTGTTAGACCTATCCGATGTATTTTTGTTTTGTAATGTCGCATTGCCTATCCTTTCTTTTTTGTTAACACGTTTTATCTTGAAGAGAATAATTCCAAGTTCGATTTCGTTAGACATCACCTAACCTCACTCTTCTGTGAAAAGAAATTTCTAATTGGCAGTTGGTTAACTAGACGACAATGTTGTGGGAAGTGAAGAAGCCACTTCTTCGTCACGGCAGTGGTTGCTCTAAGAGACCAGGCACATACTTGGGGTGCCTTGCGTTCTGATTATAACAAACACGGAGATTATCTCGTTCTCCTAATTCTCTGCTCCCTTTGCTTGCTTCAAAGTGAAACTTCTAAAAGACCCTTTCGTATTGTTGTTCCAGCTAAACAAAAGGCAACAGGAAGCAATTTTTCGTCATCACTAAAATTATCGCTAATTACCCTTTTTTTCCATAATTTGCCCAAGCTCGGTATAATACGCAAGGCTTATTGTTCAGGAGAAAAACAGACCTATCATTAGAAGCGCTGTGTCCGTTTTGCGCATGCGCGGATATTACCTGCAGTTATCTCGAATGAGGAAACAATTACCTGCTATCATGGCCGTCATCAGCTCATGACCATCATTGTTGCTACGGATGCGACTTATCAAGGCCCCCTAGCAAAGTGACCATTTCTACTTGCAGACAGGATGACGTGATCCTTATAGACCCACTTCTGACACCACTTTGCTGTATCTAATCATGCAAATCCTCACCTGCCATTGATGTTACAAACCTGAGTTTGATGCAATAGCACACTTTTCTTGATGGGAGTTTTCTAAAACATGATTTGGAAAGTTGATCGTGTGCTTGAAATATTCCATTACTCTACTTCTTGCTTGCATTACCACAAAAATTATCTTTATCGGAAAATTTGCAAGTTGTAATTCGCACCACATTACAATACGCTATTTCAAACATTTTTCAAATGAGCCTTTCTTACCAGAAAATATGAAAGGTTCTTGCTTATGGAACAGGTAAGTTATTGCAGGGAAATGTAAATAACCTCAAAGTTTGACTTACTGTGTACCTATAGAGGCTGGGACTATCTGATTCGGAATAATTTTATGAAATTGTTTTAATAGCGGTATTTTAATTCCAAATATATTAGGATAATTTGTCTAAAAAGGAAAGTTTGTTTCAAGTTAACATAAAGCCATGAGGTTCAATTCTCTAAATATCTGCAATAGGTACAAATTAGGCAACTGGTTTCGTAAATTGTACCGCTGGGCTCCTAAATTGTACCACATACCTTTTTGCGCAAACAATTTGTTTTCCTTTGCAGTTAGTATAGAAATATTTTTTTACAGATTTCTTTCCTCCCGCACACTGTGGTTCTTCCATAGATCTCCCAGCACAATTAGCAACTACCTTTCCTTTAGCGTTCCTTAGTATTGTAGGCTTTGGCACACTGTGTATACGAGCACATTAATTTATTCCATGATCGCCATTCATATATGCAGCGATAGCAGGACTTAGTTGATCCTTTATCACCTCCCCATATTGCCCCTTAGTTGCCACACTGAAATTAAATACCATACACATGATTATAATTTGCTACAAAGGAAGACAAATATACCACACTATGAAATAGAATTTTTAAATATACAGTTGAACCTGATTTATACGTATATCAAGGGGAAGAGGAAAGATTACTTGTAACTCAGAATTACTTACAACTGAGATTTTGATAATGCATAATATTTTTTTAAAGCAATACGGTGGGCCTACATGTGTAAATTTTTACAAACAACTAAGATATATATGAAGAAAACATTATTTTGAACTTGGTCCTCCTTTAAAGAAATTAGTTAATTTGGCCTCTTTCACTTTTCTTGCATTAAGTGCACACACCTCATTTTGTTACTGATGATTATATATAGCATGGTATAAACAATTCCTAGTCTGAAGCAATTTTGGTTTTGGATTAAATTCCACCTCTAGTATGAATTTTACTTTCTGGTCTAGTGTGTACCATTACATTTTTCTGTCCTCCAGGGCTGAGTAAAAGCAACTGAGAACTGAAAGACAAAACCGCTGTGCAACAGTAAACAACAGATATAAAAAAGTTTGTGTTTACTTCTCGTTTGTTGCTAGGACATTGTCGCCCCTTCATGTTGGGTCTTTATCAACAGAATTAAAGAAAATACACCTCTAGTTTCTCTTAAGATAACGAATCAACTCTCAGTTGTATTTCACTGAAAGTTTATAGTATAACTACGAATTACGTATAAATGCTAATTACATAGAACTGGTCACGTATAAAACAGGTTCAACTGTATAATCTGAATTTATGATATTTTATATAGGTAGTAATTTTTATTGCTTTTAATGAAAGGTTGACTGATTAACTTAAAATGTAGTAGTGAATGTGTTTTATTGTATTAAATAAAACTTAGTTTATCATAGGTATTTATACTAAAATAGAAGTTAACAACTTATAATTGATCAATTGAGTTATACTTTTCTCATACGTTTCTAATATAAAAATTATAATCAAAAGATCGCTATATTATACCGGTACATTATAGGAAACTGAAGTCGGTACAAAATGGGCAACCTCGACAAATTCTCTTTGTTAAATTCTTGCAGATGATTTTTGACACAATCATGTACCGCAGTGAGAATTAAACTATGTTAATGCAGTTTTAAACAATATATAACGTAGTGGAATTTCACTTACGTTTCGGCAATATTTCTTCTAGGCAGTTAACGGAAAAACTAGATTGAAGCCACCTAAAATAAGTTCCTTCACTTTGCGTCTGCACAACTCTACTCAAAGGCTTCTTCTCTTGGCAAATGTCATGTGTGTAGACATATTTCACAGTGCTCGACGTAGATGGCCGCATTTATCAAGGAACTAACTTTTAAGAAGGTGGTACAATTTAGGCGACGGTACAAATTACGCTACCTTCCCCTATATAAGAGTAACACTGTAATTTAATTTTTCCAAAAATTAGAAGAGATTCTAATGAAACTCAATTGGAAGTAACCAATGTAGGCACTTACCTAGATATTAGACTTCAAAGTTAGTCTGTCCTGAAACAAAAAGATTTATTTACTTGCAAGGATTTGTCTAGAAAACCTAATTATTGTATTTTAAGACCTCCAAATGTAATTATAGCTTTGAACTTTTTATGAAATAGTGATAGTTTCATTCAAGTCATTAATAGCTGAAGAGGATATTATGGCTCACCATGGGCTAAGCCATGCTTTTGAGATCACAAAGTTGCAGTTTTAAAACGTAGCGAAACCACATTAGAATCTCGGTTGAATCAGCCAAAAAGAGAGAAAATAACGCCTTAATTTGAGTTCAATAATTTTTGCAAATAAAATGTGGGTAATTTATAGCACTATAAACTTTAAATGATATAATCAGACTTCCAAAAAGTAGCAAGCATAATAGCTCTGTGTGTGTGTGTGTGTGTGTGTGTGTGTGTGTGTGTGTGTGTGTTTGTGTGTGTGTGTGTGTGTGTGTGTGTGTTTCCGGTTATTGCGTTAAGTGTGAATAACAAGTTTAATAATAAATCTTCATCCTATGTAGATAACTAAAAATATTGGAATATACATACATTTGTGTTTATTAAGACCCTTTTTTATTTCTTCCCATATAGGTTGTAATACCCTTCCTTGTCCCTCCCCACCTCTTTCTCTCCTTGCATTTTCTTCTGTTCCTTTTTTTCTCTAACCCTTCTTTCTTGTTTCATGTTTACTTTCAATTTCTCACTCCCTCTTGTATTGTAACATACATGCGTGGCGATATTTTGAAAAGTGCTATTTTGCTGAGGTGTTGATATGCTTTGTTATGACTTAATGATCGATCAGCGGTTGTGTGCTCTATAAACATTGTTCTTTAAACAAGGCCTGTTATAATGTAAACTCAATGAAGGCCCCAATCGTGTTTCCCTTGTTTCAGTAGTATTGAAACTGTAACTTTTACCGACAGAGAAGTAAATAGCTCCAGGAAAGTTTGTTAGGTTGCTGTAGAGTTCTTCTGGTTGTGAAGCAATTAACTGTTGGATGGTGTTGATTCCACTTTCTCTATGTAATTGGCTATTTCTGACAAATCACGTAGCGTTAGTTGAGATGCATAGACTTTCGTTTTACAATGTTTGGATTGTTTGGTTTCAGAAGCACTGGTTCCTCCCCAAACCGAGTAAGCACGCTGAAAGAGTGGTTTTAATGGAATAGGATAAACTAGAGTATCATGCAGATTTTTAGTTTGAGTGAAGAGTTTTGTTGAGAAGTGGGTAAAGCTTTACCAGTCTTGTTTGAGCTAGTTTAAGTTCGTTATTTACGTGTATTTTCCATGTTCATGAGTTGTCGGCTCAATGTGTACACTATGGTACTTTACTGTTTCTCTTTCAGATTTCTGCAAGTGTTCTACTTTTGCTGCAAGTGTAAATTAAAGACCATTGCTTCATAGGATAGAGTGGTAAGATTGCGAACTCCAACTATACCAAATTTTGTCAAAACTCCTTCTTGATAAAATTCAGTGATATAGGAGACTTGGTGATATGAACACTATGTCCAAGTCCAACCCCCTTCAAATAACTCAATTTTAAAATATGTTAAATCTCTGCAGTACCCCTTTGGGCAGCAATCCATTAAAAATCTGCCTTGATCGCAATAAAATACTAGAAATATTCTCTGATTCCTATAAATATTTAAGGAAACGGGATTAAAATTGTGTGACCTTAATATGAATCTCTATCTTCATCCAGTTTTCAAGTTTTTGGAAGAACAGTGTTTTGTGCTTTTCAATAAAAAGGTAATTGAATATTGCTGATGCTCTCTCTCTCTCTCTCTCTCTCTCACACACACACACACACACACACACACACACACACACACACACACACACACACACACACACTTCATATGATGTGTGTTGAATACTAAAACGGTGAAACAGAGAGCCAGCCCTTATGTGGATATACATATTCTTGGGAAAATGAAGGGCTTTGTAAAATAAATGCACTTCCATTTTTTGCTAACATTTACTTCATCGCCCCTAACAAAACTTCTGTATTACAAATAACATGCAACATGAGATAAGCCTGCACCCCCTAGCAAGTTACGCCAAGCGAGATAGGCTGTGATCGATAAGAATCGATATGCATCTTGGCAGGTGTCACATTTCCTTCATAAACACGTAGCTCTGTGGGGCTGGTGGCGGCGTTGGCTTTTGTTTGTACCCTCAAATCCGCGTTACTTTGAGCATGCGCAATTTATCCGCAGGCGTCCATCTGCTGCTTTGCAACACATGACAATCGCAAAACGCAATACAATCTGGTTAAAACGAGTTTATATCTACATCTGATGTAACTATGTGAACTAAATATGCTCAGGCATTAAGAGGTCGATAGAAAATTATTTTAAAATGGGTATACAGGGAACAGAGAGGGTGACAAAGAGGAGGAAGCTTGAAACTATTCAATAAATGTCTCATGCCTTTCACTCTTACTTACACTTCCTCAGTTCTTCCTTATTTTATGTTCTGCTCTTGTTTTTACATTTCAGCCTCTCAAGGTAAGTAATATTCACTATTATCTGGTAACTTTTGTCCCAAACACTTTTCCCTTACACTGCATTTCTTAACAACAAAGTTCCGGAATTTATTTTTGTTACTCGTAGAGATAAGTTTCCACAGTTTTCACTTTCTTTACTCGTACAGTACAGTAGAGAAAATATTGTATTCCACCCAAAAAATCGATGTGCTGCAATTTTTGCGGAATGAAAATACAAGTTTGATATTTATTCAAATTTAGTTTTTTTTCCCTTGTTTTCTTTTGTCTTTTTGAATTCATGGACGCCCTTTAACTACTTGGTCCACAGCGTCCCATTCCATATGCTAATTATGTAATTAATAATATTACTAATTATATAACTAATAATGCGACGTGGAGGGAAAAGCCCAATGAAAGATTAATTTGTATTTGCAAATATACATAATGTTAGTCTTATAACTAGAGTTAAGATTTGATTTGTTTATCAATTATCCCCACTTTGTTTTTTGTGTTTGTATATAATGTGTTTTTATGCTATATTATACATTTCCATTGACATGTTCAATGTTCAAGGGCCACTATGGCTACTTGTGAACTCGCTGAACGTAATCTATGGGCGTGAAAGGCCGCATAATTTTACTCAAAGGCCTCTTTATCAGGCTTGAGGTTCTTTTATGTGAGGTAAATCTAGGACACAGGACCACCGGCTTTACTTTCCTTCCGAAGCAAGCCATGCTAAGGATTTTTGCGCCCGAAAAAATACATACAATACCGAGTTTGAACCCGCGATCTCGGGAACCAGAGGCTAGCATATTTTCCCTAGACCACGGAAGACGAAGACTTTCGTTTTTTAACTATGCTGTTCTTGCTCTCTCTCGCATACACACTGAACTCTTGCGGGACGAAATTTCGGTACACCGGCGACGCACGCGCGCGCGCGCACACACACACACACACACACACTACTCATACACACAAATGTTTCCACAGACCTCAAGGTGTTTATTTTTCTTGAAGTTTCGATATCCAATTTTTGGATGCAAATCGGCACTTTCTCTGTCTACTAGATACATACGTGACAGAGAAAGTAAAAATTATATTGATGGAGAAATTGGGGTGAACTCAAGTAAAGGCTTGTTAGATTTATTGTAATAGAATATATAAACCCTTCTATACGGTCAAGTTGGTATAAATACCCTGTAACTACTAATAACAATGCACTGTGTCCATGATCTAGCAGTCAGAAATTTGATTTCTGAACCAGAATTCCTCCGTTCCATTCTCGGCGGATGCTACTCTTCAAGAATCTAGGGAGTGAATGAATCTAAGTGTGAAAAAAAATTAAAAGAAACTACGAAAACCTACAGTAACGTAATCCTAAAAGTTGAAAGAATAAAATCACCATCAGATGTTTCAGTCTAAGGCCCCGACATGACCATAAACCCTAAAGGGGTCTAATAGAATGAACCATCCCCCATCCCAAAACAACACATAGCATTGCCTAGTCCCATATTTGTCAACTATGTCTTTACTGTGGCATGATACATATTCGTATGAGTAATCTTATAAAAGAAAACTTTGCCCATTAACCCATGCTTCACTTACATTCCTTCTTGCCAGTTCCTCCAGGAGAGACCATAAAATCATACAGCTTCTTTAGAAAGCACTTACATTTAATTCTGAGCGACATAATGGCCGTTAACTTTACACAGCGCTTTGTTTCCTTTTGTTGCAGATTCCATTTCGAAACTTTCACCAATTACTACATACTTTGCCGTTATACAGTAACCAGACATATTGTTCTGGAAGCTTCGTCACGCCATCGCCCACAACAAATAAACTGAATGTCGTAATTAAGCTATCGTCAGTAGATAATAACCGCTTTTCCCTTAATCTAAATAATAATGGCGTAGACTTTCGCAAACTGCTCTTCCGGTGAACACAGTGCCCATTCCCAACAGTACAATGGCATGTTTGTGATAAATGATTTGATAAAGTGTCAGGCAACTCAATAACCCAAACGATCTTGGAAAATTCCTTAAATGCAAAAGAAGTGACTTTCACTATCTGTTGCAATTTTGTAGCAATCTGAGAATATCTGAGTTACGCGGAATTGCTTTACGAATCATGAATGATGATTTAATTGACTTAATTCCCCCGTAACCGAGGTAACGGTAACGTCTGTGACTCGCTTTCGGGAGGTCGTGGGTTCAATTCCCATGAGGACTTTCCTGACTCATGGGCATTTTCGAGGGTTTCCTGTGTCGCTAGGCGATTGCTGGGAAGGATTGTCTGCCGGAATCTCTATCCTCCACTTCACATCATTTCTCGTTCCGCTTCACCTTTCATCCTGGTTGGCTATTTCAGGGTTCTACGTGTCGGCGGGAGTTTCGGCGTGCATGGCAGGGAATTTGCTATCTGTAAATTGTCGTCCTCCGGATCGGGGGAGGTCTTCAGTTCCAGGGCCCCCCAGGGAATGTGCAGACCCGCACGGTAGAGGAAGCCGGTTGTATTATTGCATTACTTTAATGCAACACTGTCTAACGCGACGCCCGTGGGCATCGTGACATACGTGATGTATTTTTCCGGCGCCCTTCATAAGCAAATTTTTACTCCGACATTTCTAATATTAATTCAAATGTGAAGACAAAACTATTTTCTTCCCACTACACACTCTTGATGTATGTTTTTGTACACCTAAAGCTGTATTCGTTACTTCCCTAACCAGTGCTTTCCCTTTTTGCTCTCAAAAGAAGGGTGCTTGCCCCAACGGTGGTTGTGATGGCGCCCGCGCCTCCTGCTTACACATCAGTTATATGTGCCTGAGCACAAAAGAAGGTTGGAGAGCATTGCCCTAATGGTTAATATGCGGCGCGTCAAAGCGGGATGAGAAGATGAAAGTATTCAGTGTCGCAAAAAGCTACGTTGTCACGTTTTCCCCAAGTAAGCGTTCGCACTCCACGCGTGGATATTTACTTCTTAGAAAATCAATACCACGAGAAAATAAACAGAATGAGGGAGAAAGCGGAAGATATTACAACGCTGTGTTTCACTCCACGTGGAGTTATCAACTGTATGTCATTTGCGATTTCTTTGATTTCATTGGCTGAAGTGACACACGTTACCTGAGAGGTTTCTGATGATCAAAGGTAAACCACATGTTAACCATTAGAGTAGACAATAATACGAACCGCCACCGGGAAGTTTAAATGTGTAGTTGTTAGGGACCCTGCCCTCTGCTGTCCTCAGTCATCAGGTCCGACCACCGTTGCTTTTCAGAAAGGACGATACGGAATCTTGCTATTAAGTCTTCAAGTGATTAAAAGCGAAGCGTTGTCGACCGATGAAACTACATAACAACTCACTAGTTAAATTTTACCATTATAGTATATGTATATTTAGATAAATACACTTCCCGACGGTATTGTAAGTCACGGCGGTTCGTTTTAGTAAATAATCCAACTCAATTCTGCTCCTTAGGCAGAAACTACGGAAATCTATTCCAAGCGACAAAGGCGCCCAGACGCTCCAACGAACCCAGAAGAAGTGAGATCTATCCGAGCCAAAACTGAGCTACTCGTCCTTAACTCCTTTCTTCGAATTGGCCTACGGAATCCGGCCCTTCGCTAATGACCCATTTAATTATTTAGTAACCACAAACTAATTCTTCTGTCTGACGAACTTTATACATTGCAACATTATATAGCTTATTCTTCTAATATTAATATTTAAAGTAATTCCTTTTACTTGGTTTTATCAATTGTTTATCGATAATTATGACTATAATTATTTCATTTATTAGTTCTATTTTAATGATTTATTTACTTAAACCATAATTTCGGTGTCATAGTTGAGCTTTATATTGCCCTGGACATTTATTTTCTCTGTTTACATAACTATTGTAGGTACATTGTTGCTGAATTTGATTACAGAAAAAGTTACTTAATGAAAGGGCCTGAGATGTTTTAGAATCCAGGAAGCCGAGCCATGTCTTCTTGACCACATATGTATATTAAGTGGAATGAACGATATACTCAGCTTCTGTTTTATTTTCACACAAATTCTTTGTGTAGTAACAACTTTATTTCTTATGGAGTATACGTAGGTACATTTATTTACTCCATGACAAATCTCTTCTATTCCGAATCCAGTGTATTCTAATTCTAAGTCCTTGGAAATCGTTTTGGTTTTTATTGTAGTCACTTAACGGTTGAAACTGGAGTGTTATAGCCTTGGTGCACTGGAAAGAACAAGGCTTTCAGTGTTGAAATAAATATTAAAGTTGTTTAAGTAGTTTTCGAAATAAGGCAATTTTATTGCAAGTGATTTCGCTGTATCAGACCGCCGAATGATATTTATCTGGACTATTTCATAAATAAACTTTGAATTTAAATACTATATTGCAAAGATTTAACTAGAAAATGTTAAATTTTAATTAATTAATTAATTATATATATGCAGTTCGACTTATTCAGTATTGCCGGCTGAGGAAAACGAAATCCAGGAATCCAGGTATTTCGATTTTATCTTGTTATTAACAGAAAAGCAGTTGACAATCTCAAATAAATATCACTTTACTTATAAGTTGAAGAAATAGCCTTTCTTCTAGGAAAACACACCGGTTATTAAAAGAAAATTGTTAAAAAGAGTTTTCAAATTCCGTTCATAACTGCCTACATATATAATAATTTTCTTGGATGATTCTAGCCACTATCTTCCACATTGTTCTCAAGGTGTAGGTACTCTCTGTATTTTTTTCCACTTTTTTATTCATTGCCCAATCATTTAAAATAGAAAACAATGTCTTCTACCGAAGTATCTGGCAAGAGATCGAATTGCCGTTCATTACAGAAGTCATTGAATTGATTCCACACATTTGTTCTCTTTTTTATTGTATTAGGTACCTACCTACTTGATATGGAGTTTTGAATTATTATTTCAATTTGATGTACCACCAAACCGTTTTGAATTACCCTCCATTGAATTGACTGTAATGTGTATTTCAGCGATTTATGGGAGTACAGTTGTACCTGGCTGAACAAAAGAATGCCCTAGTGATAATTGTTGCAAAACAGGTGCTAAACCCTCTACGATAAATTAAGGCCTCTATGCATGAAATCCCCATCAATGACGCCTGTAGTGAGCAGAGGTGGAGAACACAGCGGCTGGGTGGCAAGCCTTGGCTCTTCCTGGGCTGTTACTTTTTCAGTTTATGTATGAAACAGTCGCAATAAATTCTGCTTAGAAGTAATATAAATAACTACTGTAATGTATCTTCTGTATTCCATGGTAGGGTGAGAGTCTATTCCCTCAAACCAAAAGCTTTTCAACTAATGTCTGCATATTTTGAGCCAGTAAACGCGTTCCAGCTAATCTGTATCATGACTTCTATGATTGTAGTTATAAACGATCAGATGGGTATATGCAAAGCAACAGAATTACTGATAGTAACTGAAACCGATACTATATCAAAACAGTGGGTTAGGTGGTGGACGAAGTTATGAATTACTGAATTTGGAACAAAGCTACAACATGCTAGGCATGGTCATGAGAAACAAATGAATTAGCACTTGCTTTAGAATGTATTCCTTAAAATACAGTTAAACTTGTAACAGCGAACTTTATAGAAATCATTAAATATCATGAAAAATAATTTGATATACAATTTAAATTCACCTACCTGTATTTCTGCTCTAGAAAGATTGCTTATGGTTTCCCATTGTATGATTTCTGTCATTGGGCTGAAACTATGAGGCGGTTTACCACCCCCCCCCAACACACACACACACACACACACACACACACACACACACACACACACACACACACACACACACACACACACACACACACACATCCTTCACTGTTGTTAGCTAATGCTGGATTTCTGACAATGAAGTCATTAATCCTCTTGCTGTCCAATATTTTTCACTGATGATATTGAAGAGAGCAATAGCAGTAATACATCCTTCACTGTAGACGCAGTGAATCGGCTCTTCCTACTTCACAATTTCTTTCACTAAATATGATCCATTTGCTACTTGAAAGTTCTTTCGCAGAATATTATTTTTCTCTCAAGTTAACGTTAAATCATAATACCTACATTCTACATCAAACCGATTTTCTTTCCAATGACTATGAACACACTCTGCAGCCAAGGGAAATTTGAGTTAGTAATTATCTATAAATGAGATTATGGGTAACAAAATAATAACTACATAAACTATTACCTACTTAAAATCTAGAGTAATACAAACGCTCAACAAAATATTAGGATAATCCTGAATTCCATATCACTTATTTGGCATACGAAATATAGACCATACTTTTTAATTTCTCTATCACGTATAGTATTGTATTCCATCCAAAAATTCGATGTCAAGATTTCACCACAAATATATGTTTTGAGGCCTCCTGAATAAAAAAGCATTTTTACGAAAATGTCCGTGTGTGTGTGTGTGTGTCTCTGTGTGTGTGTGTGTGTGTGTGTGTGTGTGTGTGTGTGAGAGAGAGAGACTCAAAAACGAAAGGTCGTTTAAAAGCCAAATTTGATATTTAAGTTTAATATATTTCAAGGACACGAGACGAAGATTTTGAAGAAAATTCCTCCATACTAAACTACTCTTCACACGGACATTTAAAAAAAAATTGATTTTCTTGAAAATGGCTCTAGCGATTTTGATTAAAATATGTTTAACATATTTTTATGGCAAATGAAATGTATATTTTGAATTTTCTGGCTATAGCCTATATATTCCTGCTTACTCTTGACGACTTTTGCATAACTGTTAAACAGTAAGAGATAGACCAAATGTTACTATACAAAAACTGAAGATCTCGTTAAAGAATACAATTTTATTTATGTTGCATAATATTTTTATGGTGTTAGCCATTTCTGGACCGCCTCCGCAGCGCAGTTGGTAGCGCGCTTGCCTCTGGCGTGGAGGACTCGGGTTCGCTCCCCGATATCAGCTTGGGGATTTTATCCCCTCTGGGAGGTCTGGCACGTTTGGTCCCGGCGAGACCAAATGAGGAGTTACTCGATGGAGAAGTAGCGGCTCCAAGTCGAGAAGGCCGTATAACTGGCCGGGAGAACTCGGGGCTCTGACCACGTCCCACCCTCCAGTACTACACCCCAACAATGACGCCTGTAGTGGGCAGAGGTGCGCGACTTAGCAGCTGGGCGGTAAGCCTTGGCCCTTCATGGGCTGTTGCGCTAGGGGTTTTAGCCATTTCTGAGATATTCGTTATTAGTTTGAATTTTGAAATAGCCTTTTTTTCCTCCATGTGGTGATACAAGGATTATGGAATTTTAAAGCCATCACATAGTGATATGCTTTTTAAAGCCTTAGTATGGCTTAAGCTACCGTATCGTTTTTATAGCTACAACAAAACCTGTAAATGTTGAAGTGAAGTAAATAAAAGTCACGCTGCATTTCACTCCAGGATGGTTCAAAGAACGTATTTCCACGGAAGCTATGGTCTTATCGAATATTTCATATTACCTGCCCTGCCCAAGGCTAACATAAGAGAAAGTAATAAATAATGTATGATGCGCAGTGGATAGGAAAATATGATTGTAATGGATCAGAAGGAACCGTAATTAAGGTATAAGGTATTAACCGATCGTTTTCGTTTGTTTCTGTTTTGCTCTACTTATTTACTTAACTAAAATTGCAATCAGTAAACAACTACATGCGTTTAAAGCACTTTCTCCGTCAAGTTTTCTACTTTAAAGGGAATATTTAAAAATCAAGCTTATTTGATTTTACTTTCTCTACTACATAAAGTAGAGGAGGTATTGTATTCCACCTAAAAATTCGATGTCGAGATTTCACCGGAAATATAAGTTTGAGACCCTCTGGACCTCAAAAAAACATTTTTAGAAAGAGGTATCTTCCTCTCTCTCTCTCTCTCTCTCTCTCTCTCTCTCTCTCTCTGTGTGTGTGTGTGTGTCAGTCTGTGGACAGCATAACTCAAAATAAAAAACTTGGTTAAAAACCAAATTTGGTATTTAAGGTTAATGTCTTTCAAGGATGCAACACGAAGATTTTGAACAAAATATCCCTACCCTAAACTACCCTTTACATGGAAAATTTTTGGAAATTTTTGACTTTCTTGAAAATGACTCTAACGATTTTGAAAAAATGTCATATGCTCAAGATATTTGTATGACAAATGAAATATATATTTTGAATATTCTGGCGATAGACTATGTAGTCCTGTTTACTCTGGATGACTTTTGAATAAAGAGATAGACAAATTATTAATACACAGAAAAATGTAGATTTCACTAAAACACACTATTTATGTTTAAATAAATTTTTTTGTAGAGTAAACCATTTCGAAGATATTCCAGGTTATTTGTGTGAGTTTTGGGGAACTTTACTTCTGTCAAATGGAATATCGTTATTCATTTTTTTATATGTTAACCGTGGAAAGAGAACGGGATTTGAAAGCTTTAAAATATTTGGCTATCACTCAAAGTCTACCGTATTCCTTTATTCTCCTTATACCTACAAGGAAATGAGCAATAAGACAAGTTTTGTAAATGTTTATCTCAACTAACCCGAGAAGATTGAGGAATAAGAGTTTGTAAGAGTAGACCAAGTCACATAAGTGCAATACATCAGATTTTTTGTAGTAATGAAGGAAGAGAATTTATCCTGAGATACTATTTTTACTATTTCACTAATAAACTTAGAGGAAAATGTGGTATTGTGAGATAGTCTTCTTTATTTGTCCATAAATACTAAAATACACGATAATTTTTGTAACTTATTTTTGATATCTTACCAAAAACAATTTCCTTTCATAACCAATTGTGCAGAATGACACAAATTACATTATATTAACATCAATTTGAAAAAAAAAGTTGTAGCACTTCTGACAATCTTTAAATTTGGGTGGTGATATGAAACACAGAGTAATAGAGTATTCAAATGCACCATCAGTGATAAGTTATAAGGAAGTGGAGCACAATAAATTACATTTCAATACAGAAAAATATTGTTTGTGCAACAAATAAGGCAACTAAAATTGTTTTCTCAGTTTTTTAAAAAATGCTTAGCCCTACAAAGAGTGCTAAAGTTCACAACAATTTAAAGCCAAAAGTCACAAATCAACCTGTCATTCTCACAAGCAGAGCAGTTCAGGTGCACCCATCTGCGGCAATTGTCACACTTGATCCATAGTTCCCCAGGTTTCGAGTTCCTCAATTCATCATCACAAAAGCTGCTTTCAGGATTCTCCTCTTCATGTGTGGAACCAGTAGTTGGAGTTACTGATATGGAGATCACCAGTGTCATCTGAGTCTGAAGATGCTTGTCTGAATGCGAGCCTTCTTTTGACTTTAAAGCTCGTATCCTTTTTTATTTCCTTTGGATCATTTCTTACATATTTTGGGTGAGATGCGCATTTACTTGTTGATGGCTGGGCTTCATCAGAAACTGTAGGAAATTTATTCCTTTTGAAGGTACAAATAGAAGGGCTTTGTCGTGTTTTCTGAGAATTCTCATCCCAGTTCTGTTTGTCCCATATTACCACCATTCACTTTACAGCACATTACCATCAATATCTCTCTTATATATTGACTAACTAGGTATGTGTAATAAATAATCTTCATCTGTTGAAACTTCCCACGCCACAAAAGGCAACAATGTCCTCTAGCAACCACAGTTCTCAGCTTACTGACTAGTCACATTATCTGCAGGTTTAGAGAAGCTTCTGGAGTGGTCTAGTATTGTCACCATCAGATGGTGACAGTTTTATCTCAGAAAAATTGAGATGTCCCATTTTCCAACTCCGTCCTGTAATACCACCTTTTCCTCTAGATAAAATAACATCGCTACAACGCTTATAAAATACTCAGGGGTATTTACAACTAAAGGGTATTTATGAAAATTCTAAGAACTTTAATTTCCTTTGATAGTTGAACAGTCGAAGATTGAAACTAAACCGATTTACCAGATACCTAGCTGTTGGCGACACAATTGCAGGTCAACGTATTAAACTTGAAAACGATAAATTGAAAATGATAAAACTGGTGGCAGATTTAAGTAGCTGAGATTGGTGCAGACGCAAAATATTTTTCTATTTGAATTAGTCACTTCATACATGACTTAAATCTTTAATACTGTTTCTAAATATTAGGGTATGTTCATAAGAAATAGGAAATAATAGACATTTTTATATCTATGTGATTAAAGTAATAATTTAGTACGCTTATTTTATGTGTAGCTATCAGTTTTATCTACTCCAGAACTAACAGCAATATGGTATATTTAACTTATTTTTATTTCAACTTTTTTTTAAATTGAATTAGATTCCTTTTTTGCTATATCCCTAATGAATAGAAATTCTGCCGTCCAATCGGGGAGAATGTAGAATGGACATGTTGGAATACACGTTCTATGTCGTTAATTTCATGCCTCTTAAGATAATCTCGAATAATTTTTGAAACAGCTGTTTTGTATGTCTATGCACTGGCTTAGTGAGATTGAGTTTTAGTGCTGTAAGATTTAATTAAGTATAATAACGTATCGTTACAGAATATTTCGGTTGACAAGCCTGTTAGACACAGTACCTATTTAATGTGTAACAATATTGCAAGAACTACATCTGTGCATTTTTGTCATGCCCTTTCAGGAAAGCTTACAGCCACAATTCTGCGTTTAGTTTGAAGGCCTTAATTACAAATAAGACTTAGAGATATCTCCAGAAGTATTACTTAGAAATTAATGAAGCCCAATTAGAATGAGTAATTTAAAAGGTTAATGTAATTAAAATTGTTGGAGTTAGCCTTCATGGCAGAATTTCGCAGTGAGGATGACGAAGCAGTCTAAATAAGTAAACCACACTTAGAGCAACAATCACGTTGCCCGCCATTTGATGAAGAGCGCGGCCATTACAGGTCAAACCTAACCTATCATTAGCCTTCCTTCATTATAATGGAGAAAACAAATGAAATGAAAAAAGCGATGGGAGTCGTGAAGTAAAAGAGGAAGACTTGCTCTGGACCAAAACCTTATCATTAGGAAGGGAGGACGGCCGCCATTATTGTCCTATAGGACATCATTACAGCTGGTAAGATCCAATCGGAAAGTAAAAGCGGGAGGAGATACCTATGCCATTACACCGGACATACTAGCATCCGAACAAAAACATCTGCCACCTATGCTTATGGGAACCGGCCGCTGCGGGCGCTGCACTTAAATAATAAATACCTGTCTTCCACTCCATAATGTATTATTTATTTCTTTAGGTCGGAAATCATTCGCAGTTTTCAGAATATGTATCTGCTTTACGAGTTCTATAGGGAGCTAAAGCTGTTTGAGTCAGCTGAGGTTCAAACTCTTTTGAGAGAAAATTGCAATAATCTAAGAATCTTTTCCCAGTTAAAGCTGCAGCACAAAATATATTTTAATTTAAATTTAGATATTGGTGACTGTCCATTGTTACTTATAGGTATAGTGAACGTTTCTGCTCTCGAATTGCTGGAGAAGTTAGCCGGAGGTCTCTTAATTTCTCTGTCACTTATCTTAGACGACATTCAAGACAAATAAATGGATATCTAGAATTCACAGGAATACGCCCCTGTATCTCCAAAAACTGTATTTACTGCGTGTGTGCTTTTTCTTAAGCCAGCCTCGCTTAGTGATGCAAATCGATGACTCCCAAAGAGCTTTCATTGGTTATATATGATATTTTCAAAAAATTACTTTAATCATTTCATGTTTTGTGTAGTGTACGAATGAGAATAAGATGTAGGTACCTAACTCTTGAATTCTATTGTAAATAGCCTGTCATGTGTTCTTATTGACATTTTTAGAAAATAGGCCCTTGTGTGTCTGTGTGTCATTTTATGGCAAATGAAATGTATATCATGAATTTTCTGGCTATAGCCCATGTAGTCCTGTTTACTCTTGATAACTTTTGGATACTTGGAAAACCGTAAGAAATAGACCAAATCTTACTATACAAAAATGTAGATCTTACTAAACCACACATTATATGTTCAAATAAATTTTCTGTTGAGTGGACCATTTCGGAGATACCTATTCCTTGTTAATTGTGTTAGTTTTGGAAAACTTAAAACTTTCCTCAAATGGAACATCGTTATTCATTTTTATATGTTAGCTGTACAAAGAGAACGACATTTGAAAGCTTTAAAAGATTTGACTATCGCCCAAAGCCTACTGTATTCCCATATTCTCCTTGTACCTACAAAAAGATAAACATTAAGATAATTTCTGCAAATGTCTATCTCAACTAACACGAAGAAGATATAGTAATAAGGGTTGGTAAGAATGGTTAGTACAAGAGTAGAGAAAATCATGTGAGTGCAAAACATTAGATAGTTTGATGTTATACCACTTTCTATTTTATGGGGACCTTTTTCGTATTTTACATAATTATTGCGTCTTTATTTAATAATGATTACATTGAATATCCAAATAATTTTATATCACGGATATTTTACGCAAGGATAACTTCAAAATTAAAACATTTCACAACTCAACTGATAGTAAGAGTAAACCAGTACTTACCACATTTCTTCATATTCTTAAAAAAGTCCTACTCAATGGTTAGTCTCCAAAATGTTTCTTGTGACTGGTGGAGTGGTTAATGTGAAGGTAGCAGTTATTAGTTCATGCTCCAAACTGGGAATCAGACGTCCGTTTTCCCTTTTTGCCCGTTTTTAAGTACGCAGAGTTATATTGCTATTTATTCTTGTCCTGATTCTAACATAGGTTTCATTTGCCATGAATTCTGGGCAAACTGAGAATTCACAGAAGCTAAATGCTTCATTTTTGTAAACCCAGCTTAAAAATCTTAGTTTCTTTTCAGATTCTTCAAACAAAGAACATGGAACATATATATTTCTTAAAATTATCTCATCATTATTCTTACTGTTTGTGCTTCTACAGCAGTTATATCCATGTATAAGTTAATTTATGTATTCTGTGTACTGATTTTAATGAGTTAATTGAATCTTAAGCTCATTTTAGGCCATTTTATAATAATTATTTCATAAGTTTAAAACAGTCATTCTGTTTTAAACATATTATATATCATCAAAATTTGGACCCTGATAATAAATAATAGCTGTAGTTTTATGGTAACTTTTCTCTAGGGTGTGAAAGTTCTGCGACTCTTGTGCTGACCGATGTGATGTAAACCAATGACATGTTTTGAGTTAGTCTACAAGAAATTGTAGATTCAACACTGAAAAATAGCTGCCATAAGATCAGTAAATCATACTGTGACAAAAACGAGAACAGTCCAGCTACTTTATTTTCCTTCTAAACTTTTGCAGAAATACACAGTTCTCTTCCACTGATGTTAATGCAATCTGCAGTATTTCGTGATATTACAACTCAACCATTTTCTTCTCGTAGCTTTGACTCGCTCCTTTCACTGTCTCTCAAAAACTAACTCCGACAATACGATCACTTAACACTCCTTAAAACTTCTCTTCGACGCGCGCTCTACAATCTTTTATAACGGCGATGACGTAGCCAGATCGTTCTCGAACTTCTTCAAACAAGCCGGTCTCCGGGCACTTCTTGTGTCCTCTGAAAAACCCCCTTTTGGTCGCGTGAGTGGTGTGGGGAAGCTTGCCTGTGAGCGCATTTGTTACGCTCCGTGCCTCGTATGTGGTGAGAAGTAGTTTGTTTGCCCCTGACTTTCCTTTGTTGTGCGCAGCGGCTGGCGTCGCAATATTGCGCAAATAGCTGCAGATTATGTTTACTTAAATGATCCTACATTGTTCCTTTCTCCACCACGTAGAAGTATCAATTCCACCCAAAAATTTGATATTAAGATTTCACGGAAATAGGTGTTTTCAGGCCCAATGAAACAAAAAAAGTACTTATATAACAATGCAGAGTGGTACCATGATTCTTTCATAATTTTCATTGCTTTACAAAAAATCTGATGTGTTGCACTCACATGACTTTCTCTACTCTTGTACAAAGCATTCTTACAAACTCTTATTCATAAATCTTTTCGTGTTAGTTGAGATAAACATTTGCAAAACTTATCTTATTGTTTATCTTTTTGTAGGTACAAAGAGAATATGGGAATACAGTAGGCTTTGAGCGATAGTCAGATCTTTTAAGGCTATCAAATTCCGTTAAGATACCTATACAAAAATAAATAACGATGTTCCATTTGACAAGAGTGTAAGTTCCCCAAAACTCACACAAATAACAAGGAATATGTCTGAAATGGTTCACTGTACAAAAAAATGTATTCAGACATAAATTGTTTGTTTTAGCAAGATCTACATGTTTTGCATATTAAGATTTTGTCTATCTCTTACGGTTTACTAGTTATTTAAAAATCACCCAGAGTAAACAGGACTACATAGGCTATAGCCAGAAAATTCAAAATATACGTTTCATTTGTCATACAAATATCTTAAACATACAACATTTTAATAAAAATCGTTTGAGCCTTTTTCAAGAAAATAAAAATTTTCGAAACATTTTCCGTGTAAAGGGTAGTTTTGGGTGTGGCCATTTTCTTCAAAATCTTCGTGTCGCATCCTTAAAAGACATTAAGCTTCAATAACAACTTTGGTTTTAACAAACTTTTCGTTTTTGAGTTCTGTCCACACACACACACACACACATACACATACACACACACACCTTTTTTCTAAAAATGCCTTTTTTGGATTCACGGGGCTTCAAAACATATATTTCCGGTGAAATATCGAGATGCAATTTTTGGATAGAATATAATACTTCCTCTACTTACCAGTAGAGAAAGTAAAAATTTGATGTGTCGTCACTCACATGACTTTCTCTACTCTTGTGCTAATCATTCTTACGAACTCTTATTCTTATATGTTCTTCGTGTTAATCGAGATGTTCAAATGATTTTAATAAATACTTCCTTATAGTTAAGTTCATTTTAAAATTAGACTGACATCTCAACTAAAGCATTCACAGCTGTAAAGAAACTCCTAGCACCTGATTACTCCACGTGCCTAAGATGCTCCTGATTGGCTAAAGTTAGATAATAATCAATTCCTTCTGGATGGAAGTGGGATAGCAACGAGGTTTTCATCCCCTGTACTGAGATTTCATATGTTTAAAGTGTGTCGCGGCTTTAGAGAAACAATTCATACGAAAGTATCCTATGTTTTCCGAATGGCTAGTAGCAATACGAGAAAAGGTTGTCGCACCGAAAAAGGCGTGTACGCAGCATAAAGGCAAGTACAGCAATTGGCTCTGTGTTCACGAACCTGTAATGAACTTTAATGAACAACTTATTTTCTTGCTGCAACATCCCGGTGGTTAACTTTGTCCTTCTCTTCATCTTCAAGAATAACGACACATACACGAACAGGCAAAGAAAAAGGAACGGCCAAACCATTATACACGATTAGTGAACATAGGTCGTCAAGAAACTCAGAGCCATCTGCTCAGTGGAGCTTGTGTTTATGTGGTTCAATATTACACTTGGCTTATGATATGAATGTTAAATAGATCATTATTTTGAAAACGATCGTGTGCCAGTATTTTAGTATATAATGCAAGTCTTCATATGTCCTTATAATTCTTAACATTTTAACTATTTTTATTATACAGGCTTTCTACATTCTCTACTTGTAAGTAGAAGGAAGTATTGTATTTCACCGAAAAATTCGATGTATAGATTTTACCGCAGATATTTGCTTTGAGATCCCATGAATAAAAAATAAAAAAAAAAAAAAAAAAAAAAAAAAAAGAGCATTTTTAGAAAAAGATCCGTGTGTGTATCTGTCGGTTTAAAACCACAGTTGGTATTTAAGTTTAATGTCTTTCAGGGATGCGACACGAAAATTTTCAACAAAATAGCCCCACCCTAAACTACCCTATCCATGGAATTTTTTTCGAAAATTTTGATTTTCTCGAAAATGGCTCTGCCGGGTTTGGATTAAAATGCCATATGTTTAAGATATTAGTATGACAAATGAAATGTGTATTCTGAATTTTCTGGATATAGCCTATGTAGTTCTGTTTACTCTGGATGACTTTTGAATAACTCGTAAGCCGTAAGCCATAGACAAAATCTTACTCCACAAGAAATGTTAGATCTCACTAAAACGCATAATTTATGTCCGAATTAATTTTTTTTTTTTTTTTTTTTTTTTTTTTTTTTTTTTTTTTTTGTGTAGAGTGAACCACTTTGGATATATTCCTTGTTATTTGTGTCAGTTTCGGAAAACTTGAAACTTTCATGGAATGGAACATCGTTGTTAATTTTTTCTGTTTATACTAGTAAGTAGAGTATTGTATTCCACCCAAAAATTCGATGTCGAGATTTTGAGACTCCCTGAATCCAAAAAAAGCACTTTCAGAAACAGCTCCGCGCGCGTGTGTGTTTGTGTCTGTGTGTCTGTCTGTCTATCTGTCAGACTGTGGACAGCATAACTCAAAAACGAAAAGTCGGTTAAAAACCAAAGTTGGTATTTAAGTTGAATGTCTTTCAAGAGTGCAACACGAAGAGTTTGAAGAAAATAGTCCCACACTAAACTAACCTTTACATGGAAAATGTTTAGAAAATTTTTATTTTCTTGAAAATGACTAACGATTTTGATTAAAACGCCATATGTTTAAGTCGTTTGTATGACAAATGAAATGTATATTTTGTATTTTCTGGCCATAACCTATGTAGTTCTGTTTACTTTTGGGGACTTTTGAATAACTCTTAAAGCGTAAGAGATAGACAAAATCTTACCATACAGAAAATGTAGATCGCGCTAATTTATGTATAAATAAATTTTTTGTGGAGTTAACCATTTCGGAAATATTCCTTGCCATCTCTGTCAGTTTCGGAAAACTTAAAACTTTCGTGAAATGGATCATCGTTGTTCATTTTTTATATGTTAAGCGTGCAAGGAGAACAGGATCTGAAAGCTTTAACAGATTTGACTATCGCACAAAGCCATATGTATGTATTCCCATATTCCCCTTTCACCTACAAGGAAATAAGCAATAAAATAATTTGTACAAATGCTTATCTCAACTAACACGAAGAAGATATAGGAATAAGAGTTTGTAAGAATGGTTAGTACAAGAGTAGAGAAAGTCATGGGAGTGTAACACATCAGACTTTTTGTATGGGATTACCATTAGTTGATTTCTTATAAAAATGTATTAAAATTTAACAAATTAATAGAGCCTTGAAGTGCACTAATTCAGGTAACAAACGTAAAATTTAAGAGTGTGACGTTTAATTAGATGCCGTATATTTGATTCTTCTTTAATATAAACTGTTTTGTTTCTTGCATTACCTCACATAGGGCTATGTTTTGCTTCTTTTATGTTCCATTTATGTGCCTCCTTTAACATCAAAGGTCATATCGGTAGCACTTAACCTCTTGCACAATTGCGCAACAGCAATGGTGCTCAGTGGCCCGGGTTCGATCACAGGCAACCGCTTGTGGGATTCGTGGTGGACGAAGTGGCGTTGGGGCGGGTTTCCTCCAGGTTCTCCGGTTTCCCTCGCCATCTCATTCCACCGCTTCATTCCATGTATCATCAGTGTCAGCGCCTGCGGTGCCGTAGTAGTAAAAGTAGACGTTAAACACTACAAAAAAGCAATGGTGTTTATTAGGTTTTAAAATTTGGGTTGCTATTACTTTTGGATTAATTTTTACATTAAATTCACACTCCCATTTATACTTCCAGACTCTGTGTACGATGGGGAATAATCCTAGTTAAACAAAAATGTCCACCCTCCAGCCGGGAATTGAATCCGGGACCATTGCACAGCAGGCAGGTGCTTTACCGAATGAGGTACGTGGCTAGCCTGACTTTATGTTGAATTATGCATTTTCCAAGAATTTTTAGAATGAAACCTCTACCTATCAGGAGAGAAAAGCATTGTGGAAGACTTCAGGACTTTTCACAGAAAATTCAAGATACACTTACACACACACACACACACACACACACACACACACACACACACACACACACACACACACACACACACACACAAACATTTTTTATTTATGCCGTCAGTATGTTAAACGTATGACGTTTTCATCCCGAAACCCGTTTACAGAAAATAAATTTTAAAAAATAACAATTTTCCACGCAAATTGTAGGTAGTATTTTTTTAAAGGTGCTTCTTCAAATCTTCATGTCACATTCTTGGAAGTTGCTAGTCCAGCTGTAAAATAGTTGTTCTCGAAATATTGTATGTAACATGTTTACAATCTTTCAGTCATCTCATGGAAACGCGTGAATGTTGTTGTTAGCTAATGCTGGATTTCTGACAATGAAGTCATTAATCCTCTTGCTCTCCAATATTTTTCACTGATGGATGGGGCATTAGAAGTGGCCGGGCATATTTGAAGGTGGTCTTGATCCATTTCCTCTTGCAGATCACATAGAGGACAGAGTGGTGAAGAATATATCCCAATTCTGTTTAAATGTTTTGCCAGACAATCATGTCCTGTAATCAACCTGAAGGTTGCAACTGCTGTTTTTCGAGGATACTCAGGAATTATTGTTTGAATGTTTGGTAGTTCCCATCTTTTACTCTTTGATTTTGCATAGTAATATTTTGCAATAATTTTTTGAATTCAGAGTTGAGTAATCTTTTAGCTGCATAAAATGGTAGATTAACTATAGATTTTTGTACACCGCTTGTACCCTTTTTTTGCAAGAAAATCAGCTTTCTCATTACCACTCAGTCCACAGTGAGCTGGTATCCATTGGAAGACTAGGTGTTTTTGAAGTGCTGTTAGATGGCTAAGCATTTTCCAACATTCTATAATAGTTTGGTTTTTTGGTGACAACTTGGAAGTAATTGCTATAATTGCTGCCCTGGAATCTGAGGGAATAACTGCTTGCTGAAAATGTGAAATTCTGTACAAAAGATTTTGAAGGGCCATTCGAATTGCTTCAGTTTCTCCATCAAAGTTAGTAGTTCCATAACTTAAAGATTTGTAATAGGAAAAGAGGTGACATGTAACTCCAGCACCTGCTCCATCTTGGTTTGATATCAATGATCCATCAGTATAAATATGGAGCCATTCATGTTCTGGAAATCTAGTATGGATTGTCTCTAATGCCAATAATTTTAGAACACTACTTGGAGTATCACTTTTCTTAACTTCTTCTGTCAGGTATAAACAATATGTGATGTCTAATGTTTGTGTCGGATTGATTTTAGATATGAAGTTTTCCTTTGAATTAGGAAGGTGTACATTCTTACTGATGTCTTGAATTTTGGAAAGAAAGCTCTCCTGAGTCTTTAGTGTGTGTGTAAAATTTTTTGTGCCATGTATTGAATGGGAGTCTGATCAACTTTTCGTGTTGAATAAGAGCCGCTTTTTCTATTTCATATTCAATGGGGCATTGGTTGGTTAGTATTTCCATAGCTGCTATTGGTGTGGTTTTGATAGCACCTGTAATTAATCTCAGACTTTGGTTTTGAAAGATTTGAATGTACATTCAAATACATTCCATAGCTACTCCATCAAAATAAACATCAACCTTGAGGGATATTATTGGTTAAATTATTATTTTTCATATTATTTAGGTTAGATACTTAATTGTTGGGTGCAGTAATCTTGTAATACTTAAGAGCAGATGCGATTATTATTATTATTATTATTATTATTATTATTATTATTATTATTATTATTATTATTATTATTATTATTATTATTATTATTATTATTATTATTATTATTATTATTATTAATAATAATAATAATAATAATAATAATTATTATTATTATTAATAATTATTATTATTATTAATAATTATTATTATTATTAATAATTATTATTATTATTAATAAGTATTATTATTAATTATTAATAATAATAATAATAATAATAATAATAATAATAATAATAATAATAATAATAATAATAATAATAATAATAATAATAATAATAATAATAATAATAATAATAATAATAATAATAATAATAATAATAATAATAATAATAATAATAATAATAATAATAATAATAATAATAATAATAATAATAATAATAATAATAATAATAATAATAATAATAATAATAATAATAATAATAATAATAATAATAATAATAATAATAATAATAATAATAATAATAATAATAATAATAATAATAATAATAATAATAATAATAATAATAATAATAATAATAATAATAATAATAATAATAATCATCCGGATTTTGTTAAAAACCGGCCACAATTTCTCATAAATGACCTTAAACGTTCAACGAATATTTCGGAAATGGTTAACAAAACTAAGTTATATGGCAAAAGTTTATGTAAATGTTAATAACCTCTACATTTTTCTTGTAGTAAATTTTATCTCTGTGTTACGGGTTTCCAATTACACCAAAGTTAGTTAAAATGTACTGGATTTATATATATTTTGTTTTCATTTTCATATTTAGGACGAAACCTTTGAGAAATACATAAATTGAAAGCTTTTCATTAAATAATGATTATTTGGAAGGGAGAAGACGTTTAAATTTAGGAAGTTTCCGCTTTTCAATCATTCTGTTGACACACAACAAACACACATACACACATGGACATGGTTTCCAGGTGGTAAGGCCTGAACTCTTGAACAGGTTGTCCACGGTTCAAATCCCGCCAGGACTGCACTCTGACGTAGTTCTTTCCAGGTTTCTCTGTCCTCATAGCTGACAAAAGTCTGGGAGGTAGCCTATACTTGGGTCTGAAACATTTCCTCCCCAGATTTCCTTTTCTAGTTCTAATTTTCATAGTTTCATTTCATGATCAAGAATGTACACCGCCTGTGGTGCCGTATCTAGTTAGAACGGGCATCAAACGTTACCAAAATAACACAACAACTGACACAAACGCTTAAACGTACATGAACCTATCTTCTCTGTTTCTTATATTTTCTACGTACTGAGGGAATCTACTTCAATCCTGGTGACGTCAAAGTGTTGTAACAACTGCAATACGTTGCACCCCATGTAAGCGGTAGAGAAAATAAAAGGTGCATATTCAACTAAAAACCTGCGGTGTAGGTACATTAGTTTTGAGAGAGGCCTGTAGCACACAGTCCAGTGCTCTTGTGCAGGCTCTACACGAATAGGCCTTTATGTAAGCAAAATGCTCGTTTCATTATTTTAATTCAAACACATGAAGCAGTGTATCATTATATGGCCGAAACCTGCGCAGGCCGCAAGGTAATTGTCTAACTGCAATAAAAGTGATCATTACAGTCGCTCGCCAGGGAACCAATCAGCTCTCCTTGTGGGAAGCGTCTTCCAATAGTTTCTGTGACCTTACCTCAGTTCTGCCACTTGGCTAGAAACACGAAATTATTAGCAATATTTTAAAATATATTATAAAACTGAAGCTCCTTAATCGTTACTGTTTCTCTTTCTGTTTTATATGGCACGAAAACAAAGGTTAAACCAGAAAAGGCTAAAGGGTATTCACACTGAGGGGACCTCTCGCACAGCTCAACCTACGTGTGCTAACAGCCCCCAGGAGGCAAGGATGAAGTGAAGAAACCGAAGGGACCACAGGGCCGTACTCGGACGCACCACAGAGACGCACGGAAGTCCTTAACAAGTGCTGAAATCGCTTCTCGCTGCCAGGCCCCGCCGAACACTGCGGGTCTGGAGTCGCACAACCGTCCCTTCCCCCGAGGAAGAACAGCGGCCGCCCAAGCGCCACCTAGCGCCGAGAGCAGCAGTTACTATGCATAAGCAACCAGACCATCTGCCCGGCACTGCCAACACTACTATTGAAAGATGATACGGAAATGGAATGAATGTATAATGATGGAAAGGAAATCGTGGTATGAAATTAACACCTAAGTGACCTGGGGAAACCACGGAAAAACCCAACTCGGGATCTCTCAAATGTGAGTCGGTACCACATCGGTCGGTAAAAGAAACGTTAATATGCCTAAAAATTAATTCATAAATCCTATGTGTAACACTACCACTACTGTCTCTACTAATTAAGGGCACATTGTAGTTTCTAAGGTAAAAAATAACTTTTTTTTTCTTTTCACCATTTAATCTTCTTCATATAAGTTCATTGTGATAGAAGCGTTTTCGTTCAAAACATACTTTGTCACTTTTTTATATGAGCAAGAGCTTTATGTGTTTCTCTTAGATAATTTTTCTCAACATCTTTCAATCTGTACCGATATCCATTGTAAAATGCATCAGTCTTACCCTTCTCTGTTTCTGTGAGTTTCAGTTTAGAAACGGTAAGAAAATCAAACTTATCTTCTTGAGTTACGAACTGAAAGTCACTTTCACAATGAAACCGTAACCCACTCCACTTAACTGAAAGGGCAGAGCACCTGAGGTCTACGTACTTATGTGTGTGCCCAATTACTAGTATGCCCAATTGCTAACGAAGCCAAAGCCTTCATCTAAGCATATCCTGTTATGATTTGGGCATGTTGCTATTCTAATACCCAGACGTTTTAATTCCTTTATAATCTTTTAATCATTTAGGAGTTTAAATTAGAAGCTATGTTATAACCCATCATCATGAGATGTTCAACAATGAACCAAAATCAGTGGTTCCACAACTTTTCTCTGTTTATAATACTTAGAAATAGCTGTTTACATCTGACTGTTATCGCAACCGTCAAATCTTTCACTGTAATAGTGTGAGGTTAGAATTGCACTCGGCGCATATTTATTAAATAAACTACATTAATTAAAGAAAATTTATGAAATGTAATTTTGTGAGTAAAAGCTTACGTTAACCTGAGTCATCAAATTTAGGCGCTGCTCTCTGAGATCTCAGATAACATCTCCACACCACCATAGCTTCTCGTTCAAATACCCTATTGTATTTCTTTTTGTAAACTGAAACCCAATGTCTTTCAACAAAGTATTGAACGTGGTTTACCTAAAATTTGAAAGATCTGGGTCACTGTTCATTATCTATTACAGGAGGCCGGTTGTTTAAAAAGAAACTAGGTATGCATTTTAAAGCGAATAACACGTAACAGTCATCCACTTTGCCTAAATGGCCCTTCCCTTTTCCTTTTAGGGACTTTTACAGTTCCTGTTCGTTTCATTTCCTTTCTCACATTTGAAACAGTGTGTACAGAAATGCCAGTTGCTTCGGACGTCAATTTTGTTACGTCTTCCACAGCTAGAGTGTCATAACTTTGAAAGATAAAGTTAAACACATATAATACAATAGTCTTTTCACCACTTCTTACAGTCTTGCCGCTGTTATGTTTTCTTAACTACTCTGAGAAACTGAACACTTCACCACACTAACTGCACGCGCATTACTAGTGTCAGAGCATCACTTCACTGCAGTAACAACACAATCGGAGAATTACCGAGTACCACGTGATAATAAATGGAAGTAAAATATTTATGCTCATGTTTAAATGTTTTGTAAGTTAAATTACGGTATTTATTCATCCCGTTCATTATTTGAAAGTATTAAGTAAGTGATAATATACGCAATGCAGTAAGGAACTATTTCCAATCGCGCTTCACCATTTCACTCCCGCTGAAAATTGTGCTGCGGCGTAATGTTGATATCCGTACCCACTAAGGCCGGACAGGCTATAGCTGTTCCAAACGATATCTCGATCCCAATCCCAATCGCACGTTTTTTTTTTTTTTTTTTTTTTTTTTTTTTTTTTTTTTTTTTTTTTTTTTTCCAGGTAAAAACAACTAGGTCGTCCCAAATATGCTACAGCCCTTAAAAGTGAGACTCGTGTCAGCACATTGCTCCTGCGGGATAAAATTTCGACACATCGGCAGCGTTGTCCTGGCAATTGACAGCGCCGTAACAAACAACATATTTATTTATTTATTTCCCTATGTAGAACACTAGGCGTGAAACACCTTTAGAAATTAAAGGGATGGATCTTTAATTATTCCTCTCTAAAGTATACGATCATAAGATGCCCCAAGATCATACAAATAGCTACCGCGGAACAGCTTTTGTTGTTTTGTATGAGGAATCTCGCGAAGCACTGCGTATCCGGAGTTCTCATTTGGTACAATTAGATAGGAAGTTTATATTAACGTTCTCCAATGTAATATGTCATATTGGACGATGAAGGAATGAAGTGGGTGGAATGGTGCTCAAATGAGCCCGAGTTCCATAGAGCTTAAAGTTACCCAACATTTTGTCTTCTCAGGATAAGGGAAAATCCCGGAAAAAGAACCGCATCCAAATAACTCACTCTAACCAAGATTCGAACTTGAGACCTGTGAGACAGACACGCTACCAGCACACCAGCACTTTCAAAGAAAGTGATTTTATATGACAATATGAATGAAAATTTGCATCTGAACGCCTCATTTCAGCACAAACCAAACGTTTTTCGCAGGTTAAATGTCATAATTACATATGGGTAATTTAAGACTTAAGTCTTATTGAAGTGTATAAAGCAGTAAAGGATATAGCCGAAGGGGAACACCTCGTACACTGCGACTTCCACACCGAGATCTAATGCGGCTTATACCCCCAAAGGGAAGGGATAAAGTGAGGATGCCAAAGGGTAGTAGTCAGGCGGGCCAAAGAGACGCGTGGAAGTCTCTACCAAGTGCTGAGATTTCTCCACCCCGGCGCCAGCCCCAGCCGAACAGCCACCATCACTCCGGGTCTGGTGTCGTAGAAGCGTCCCCTCACGAGAGGACAGCGACCGCACAACCACACCTAGCAGTTACAGTAAGCAAGCATCCGCGCCATCTGTCCGGCACTGCCATACACCACGTGCCTGAAAGCACACCTGAAATATGATAAGAACATGGAATGAAGTGACATGATGGAAAGGAAATCGTGGTACGAAATTCTAAGGATAAGGGGCAGGGGTTGACCACCCCTGTTTTACAAGGACAATGAATAGATATTTAAATCGTTGTGACTACAACGCGTGGAACCAAACTGCCCTGCGGATGGTGGATAATTTCTCGGTCGCATAACTCTTCCGTGGCTTGCAAGCATTTGAAACAATCACATTCAGGCTCCTAGGAGGCCTGCACGTTTTCTTTTGTTTTTTCTAAGCTGCAGGTCTTCTCCGTGATTATAGACAGGTCGTGATACACCCCCACCAATCGTGGAGCACGCACGCCATTTTGGATTCTTGATGCTACGTGGTATTATAAGCTTTTCATTACATGTCTTCGAATTGAGTAAAATAGAAACCTTTATATTAACTTCCTTGTCCGCGGAGTTATTTAGTTTTCTGTCTCTGTCTCCTTGCTCCCCCCAGCGCTTCTTTTGCTGCTGTTCTGATCGGTTCTTTGGCTTTTGCTCCCCGCTTCTCGAAGGCACACAGGCATAAAGGATAGTACTCTTTGCAAGCGAAACTGTTAATTTAGTTAATATGACATCTTCTCTTTAAAATGATAAATTTCGAAATGCAATTCTATATTATATGTATATAGCACTTATATATATGATGTGTTAAATCTGTTAACTATGAAGTTGACCCTACAGTTACGGTCAGTGGACAAAAGATAAATTCAGGCACATTTCAAGTCTGTTTTGGCGGCAGCTTGGTTGATGCTCGCTTATCCTGTTTTCTGGTTCTCGAAATATGTTTGATGGGCTTTGAAAATCTTCTGAAAAACGGCTTTTCATAGAGTTTCTCTTTTCTTTTTTCTTCAATCCTACTGTTTTCAGTAGAAGGTGTACTGAACTCGAAACAAAAATTAGATACAGAGATTTGACGAAGCTACACGTTAGAAAATGTAAGCAATGAATGAATACTCCCACCCCAAAATACATTTTAGTTGGAAAATATTTAGCTATTTTTTTATTTTCTTAAAAATATGATGTGTTGCATTCACATGACTTTCTCTACTCTTGTACAAACTATTCTTAAAGACGCTTATCCTTCTATTTCATGTTAATCGAGATAAACGCTTACAGAACTTGTTACTAATTTTCTTGTAGATGCCAGAGGAATATGGGAATGAGTATGAAAGCTGGGTTGCTATGTGATACCTTTAAATCTGCATTATCTTTCCATGGCCGTGGAGCTGAAAACATCATAACAAATAATAAATAGACACTAAGCTTAAAATTAACAGTCTTAAGTATTTTGTTGAATGGTAATTCCTCGAAGTTAAATGCCCTGGTTGACAGTTTCCAAAGTATAGGTATATTTAATTACCTTACTACAGATTTTTACATGTATAATTGAATGTAACCAAAAATTTCATAGTTATATTTTGCGAAAACATCATTCAAGTATTTCCATGTAACAATCACTGGCGACGAAAGTAGAAACGAAAAAGAATGAAGGATTGGAATTTGAGCTTGAAACTTGAAAGTAATAAAATGCAATACCTCGGAAACGGCGAACTCCACAAAAAAAGGAGTATGCAATAAATTCTGTGTTATAACGAGGTATTCATTTGTATAGTAAGATTTGGTCTATCTCTTACGGTTTACCAGTTGTGTAAATGTCCTCAAGAGTAAACAGGAGCACAGCTATAGTCCGAAAATTCAAAGTAGACATATTATTTGGCATAAAAATATCTTAAACATATGACATTTTAATCAAAATCGTTAGAGCCATTTTGAGAAAAAAAGTTTTGAAAATTTTGCATGTAAAGGTGGAGGAATTCCTTCAAAATCTTTGTGTCGCATCCTTGAAAGACATAAATTTCAATACTAACTGCGGTTTTTAATTACTTTTCGTTTTTGAGTTATGCTGCTCACAGACGCACACACACACACACACACACACACACACACACACACACACACACACACACACACACACACACACACACACACACACGGACCTTTTTCTAGAAATGCTTTTTTTATGCAGGGGGTCTCAAAACATATTTCCGGTTAAATATCGAATTAATCTCACACACTAAACTAAAAACAAACCCCTAGCGCAACAGCCCATGAAGGGCCAAGGCTTGCCGCCTAGCCGCGGCATCCTCCACCTCTGCCCACTACAGGCGTCATTAGTAGGGTGCAGTACTGAAGGGTGGGACGTGGTCAGCGCCCCGACCTGTTATACGGCCTTTTCGACCGAGGCCGCTGCTTCTCCATCAAGTAGCTCTTCAATTGGTCCCCCCGGGACCAAACGAGACGGAGTGCACCCCGTGCCAGACCTCTCAGAGGGGATAAAACCCTATGCTGGTACCGGGAATCCAACGTGGGTCCTCTGCGCCAGAGGTAAGTGCGCTACCAATTGCGTTACTGTACTGTATTCCCATATTCCCTTTACAAATGTTTATCTCAACTAACACGAAGAAGATACAGGAATAAGAGTTTGTAAGAATAGTTAGTACAAGAGTAGAGAAAGTCATGTGAGTGCAGCACATCGATTTTTTTTATCTGTTGAAGTTCGATTATAATTCTAAGCAGGAACCCAGGCACGTCCCATAAAAGTTATTCTTCTTGCAAATCTCTTACGTAGGTACGCAACTTATCATTAAAACATTTTGAAAAATTTGCTTGCTAATGAGAAAAATTTTATCGAGTGTGATAACAAGCTGTATGAAGAAAGTTGGGTGTAACCGTATTGTGGCAGTGGTCATACAGTAATAAACAGTGTAGTTGGTCTAAGAACTTCACTGCAGGCTCTGTCTAACGTATGTTTAAATGTGCCCCATCGACGACAGATATAATTTGTTCAGAATATGTTTCCCACAAAATGACCGGTCCCAGGGGCATTATTAACGTAATTTACTTTCATACATGTCCAGTAGGGGCATGGGTACAGGTTGCTGCTAAAGTTGTGCCGACTTCGAGAAACTTAAGCTATAAATTATCTCATTCCTATCCTCGGTTTGACTTAAGGGACTGAAATTTGGATTGTCAATATTTTTATAAGTATAAAATTAATACTTTGCAGGTTTAAGGATGTTTACGTTTAAAATTACCTTTATGCTCGACCATGCCCAAATTTATTAATTATAAGTCTGATAGGGATCCTTTAATGGACGTCCTTAAGTTCAAACTTTCATTGAAGAACTGGTCTTCAGCCAATCGGAGACTTCAATTTTCATTAAAGGACAGGTGTTTCACCAATCAGAGAATTCCTATGCAGCAATGGCAAAGCGCAATATCGATTAATTCTCGAAACGAAACTAGCGCGAGTTTAGAAAACGCTAAAATGTCAGCCAAACATAATACACACAAATTTAGCGGAATACAGCATCAACTTCCAAGAGTATTACACCAAGCACAGTCCCGCAAATTAATTTCACTAATTATACAATAAATACCGTATAGGTAAATGAAATAAAGTTTCCTTTGAAAACCAATATATTCAATTTGCCTTCTATTTTTCAATGTTACGTAGCATTCCAATGTTATCATTTTCATAATACAGCTGTGACGTGCTGAAAACGAATCGATCGTTTAGCGCCTGCGCAGAACTCCAAATATCAGCAACACATAACTCACTGTCCCTGGTGAGTGTGCATTTTACAATGCTTCAAGTATAAAATTAGGTACCTTAATGGTCGAAAATAAATTGTCGTATGAAACTTAACTGTAAGACTTAGGAGAAGTGTGATCACTGGTGTAGTTCATGTGTTCCGCCGCACAGATGGCAGCGCAGCTGCTAGTGCGGTACAATGCTAATACAAACACTAGCGTTTAGCAGAAGATTCACTGGAAAAGTAGCAAAGGAGAAGAATAGTGTTGTTTAACACTGACTAACTCACGCATGCACATTCTGGCAGCCATTCAGAGAAATCCATGACAATAATGTTACCACTAGAATGCAAAATGCCATTAAAGGAATAAAGTAAAATGTAATTTCCTGTGAATGAAAAGTTAACTTTGCTGCAAGAATAGTACAAGCTACTTGTATTTTGTTCTACAGATAAGAATGTGCTCACCAATGTTGAAATTAGCTATTAGTAACCTTTGACAATTTCCGAGATGATTTTGCAGCCTTTGATGATTGTAATTCCTTTATTTCCTTGGTGCGGAAAAAGAAGCGACACTTCATGTAATGCAGAATTAATTTGGGGACAAGGTCCAGTAAATGTTCCTTACAACACCCAATTCCAGAAGGAACACGAATTTGGTTAACACTGTCACAACAATAAAAAAATATATCGCCCCACAAGTTACTTTAATTTGAAAGTTTCTCTGCTAAAACCCTCTCTATTTGCGAAAGAACGCAATATGCAGATTTAGAGGGGTAAGTAAGGCATAAACTGTCTGTACCAGTTTTGTGATCTTTAATTGTAGTTAAAAGTGATACGGAGGGGAAATTTGCACACTTGCCATGCAGTAAATTAACACATGCTTTGAAAAATTGTGTACTATATACCCACTCAAGTGATATACCAGGCATTCTTTAGTCATATCCTTCTGAATAATTTCAGGTACATTGTTTTCCCATTCTGGTATATCAGGTTCCTCAATCTCAATTTCGTCCTTAATTTTGCTCTCTATATTTCTTGTAATTCCACTATTATGGCTCACTATTTCCTTTGCTAATAACTTCATTTGGTTAACGAATGATGTTAAAGGCAGTTCTTGCCTATACTCACACTTGCCTTCAGATGATATTGCTAATTTATTTGGAACATAATTGACTGTAACATATGCAACTGGAGAAAATCCACTGTAGATGGATGATGGTCGGAATATATCTCATTATATCTCATACCTTTCCTTTTAGTTGCCTTTGATCTTTTCAAAATTGTATCAACGACAATTTTTTGTTTTTCAGTTGGGTATTTTGTTCCATCAGATTCATCGATATTGCTACTACTTCCATTTACTTTCCTTTCAAGTACTTGAATCTTTGCATTGGCTACTTTCAATTGGCATTTTAGTCTAATTGTATTACGCTGTTGTTGTTTAAACCTTTTCTTTAGTAAGCCTACTTTATTACTAACATGTCTACTGGTATCCCCTGCGAGGGGAACATTAAATGTCGTATTTTGAAGGCCTTCTGCCTGATTCCCACTGTCTTTTAAATTGGTATTTCTTCCAACCCTTTTTGATGGTCGCTGTGAAGGAGGTTTACGGTAGTCTATTGGTCGTGATAGGTTTTTAGGAAGATTAGGAAAACGATGTGGAACTGCATGAGGCATTAACTTCCATCTTTGCCTTGCAATCTCAATATTTTCTCCATTAACTATAAATTTGTGTACCTTTATCAAAAGTTCTTATGAAAAATGTGAATCACACGCGTAAATATTAGAAGAAAGGTACTTGTCCTTTCTTGGTATGACCCTCTCCCATTTAGAAAACAGTAGTTTATCTTTTGGAGATGTAGAAAAATGTTTACCCTTAGATTTGTCATATCCAGATCTACAAACAGACACGAAACACATAGGCATGTCGATTATTTCTATAAATTCACAGTTTTATAAAAATTAACCACAATTCATCGCACTGTAACAAACAGAGCAACCATACACAACAACACTCAAATGCAATACCCAGCGAAAAGCGCTGTAAATAGCCACACTAACGCCTTTGCTGCCACCTGACGGAGGCGCCAGGTAGCTCTTGTATAATCATATGGAACAGCAGTGGAGTGATCACACTTTCTCTTTCTCTATTCGCTCTGACTTAACTATAGTTTTGAGGGAACTAATTATTTTGTTTATTCACAGTAATATTAAAAATACTCCATCATATCAAAAATTGAAGTATTGCAGAAGTTATATTCTTTTATAAACTTGTCCAACAAACGCCATCAATCTCTGGCAGGAAGAAAAATTAATTACTTTTAAAATAATAATTTCTTTGCTTTGATGGACATTGAAAACATTTTTTGTAACTTCTTTTGGGATATTTAACTTTTTAAACCTAAAAAAAGAACTTTCGGATTTTGAAACCGAAGAGTGAAGTGTAAGTCACGTAAATGGAACACATGCTGGAAAAATTCTAGCAGAGCAGATCGTATATTACAAATGTAAAGCGGAGAAAACCCAATTTTTCTACACTCATGCTTTAAGATCATGAGTCAGATTATCTGTTTATCACACCTTCCCTCGTTTGTCTAGTAGTCTCTCTCCTAAGATTCATAGCTTAACCACTTCTTTCCGCTGAATCGGCTGTTTTTGGGCCCTTTATCGCCCATGTTTTGTTTAAATAGTGCCAAAAATTTAAGCAGAATTGGTGTTTAAGTGTAATGCACATGATACACAAAGCTTGCACTGGACATTTAAACATGGTGGAATGTTTGAGAAATATTTATATCGATAAACCTAAAAATCATCAATTTGACAATTTTCGGACATTTTTCTGTCCCAGGGTCCCTTATCGACTTCAGCTATTGATACGACCAATCAATCTGCTGGCACCAAATGCTTGTCACAAATTTACAAATGTGTGACAAAGGATACCCAGAACATCTTACTGCTATGATAAGACAAATGTATGGTGGTACGATCATCAGCATAGACAATAAGAGCAGGAAAACAGTGTTGATGCATTTAGGAGGAGTAAGACAGGGCTACCCAATGTCGCCGACACTTTTAATATATACATAGACGCAGCAGTTGACGAGTGGCAATTCCAACTGAGAAGTAATTTTAAACCTAATTATACCAACTTAGATACAATTTTATTTTCTGATGATCCAGTAATCTTTGTTGGAAATGAAAATATGCTTCAATAATTAGCAGCACATCACTTGGAAAAAGCAATAAGTAACTAAAACTTAAATATTTCAACACAAAAAACAAAGACTATGGCTTTTCTAGGGAAAGATCAGTTAAGATCAAAAATAATAATTAAACATAAAACAATAGAACAATTACAATATTTTAATTACCTGTGATCTGATATTTCATTTTATGATGATAGAGATATAAAACAAAAATTATATAAATTTCAGAATATATGTGGAACGCTTAAACGAACTCTGAAAAATAAAGTTCGAAATGAAACTGTGATGAAGTTTTATAAAGTGATGGCCGTAACAATATTGACTTATGGTTCCGGAAATTGGCAATAAATAGAAGGGATAGAAGAATGGTGGAAACAGCTGAAATTACGTTTTTTTAAGAATTATTGCTGGATATGCCCGTTTAAATCACGTGAGAAATGATACAATCAGAGAACAACTAAAACTATATAACACGAATAGGAAAATATCTATATTCAAACAGAATTGGGCAGATCACATAACACAAGTGTCAAATAATCGAATAACGAAAATAGTTGCAGGATATAAGCCTAAAGGGAACCGCGGTGTAGGAAGACCTATGCGGCGCTGGAAAGATGATCTCTGAGCCGAAACAGGTCAGCGTGACCTATCTTGGTGTAGATGTTGAGATACACAAATGCTCACAAAAGGAAGAAGAAAGAAAGAAAGGAAAAAAAAAAAAAAAGCGAAAGATAGAAAAGCATATCTCAATAAAGTGCACAATTTGTATCTAGCCTTTTGTTCCCCCCTTTTCTTTTTGTCGCATTAACTTTCCTCCTGGTTTAAATTCTCCAGTATTTTACATTTTGTTGAAATACCAGATCTCTGTTCTTTTGCTTCTAGCGTTGTTAAAGGGTGCAAATGTTCAAAGTCACTACATAGAAACACGGTCTTTTAAAATTTAATTACACTCTATTGGATTTAAAAGCATGACTCTCTACCTTTACATAAGTTTTGAGAAGTATTAGAGGATAGGAAGATTAACAAATTAACAAGTAATACTTACAATAAAAATAGTTCAAAGCGCTGTACCTACCTGAAATCAAACTTGGAAAAGTTGTATCAGAAGAAATTAAAGTAACAAAAGACCTCGTAAGGGTCACAGCATATCGTCTACATTATTTAAGATATTTATACATAAAGCATTATTGAATTGGAACAAAAACCGTTCAGGAATGGGAGTACCAATTGGAGATGGATCAGCGACACAATATATACACTGTTACTTGCGGGTAGTAACTGCGCAAGGGTATGAATATATTTATTGATGCTTAGAAAGTTACTAGAAGCATGGGAACTGAAAATAAATTTAGAAAAAAAGTTTTATGTGGGATGTGGAACAGATTTAATTCTGGAAAAACATAAAGGTTATTAGATAATATGAAGAATTTGAGTATTTGGGGTTAAAAATACGAGAGAAGATAAACAGGAAAATAAAGGTAAAATTATAATTATAAAAATTTAGAATAACAACTTATGTCGATAGAAATGGATGTCCTAAGAAAGTGAGCAAGATGCTCAGGATTGTAATAAATAAGAAATGTCATTAGAGAACAAATGAATCCCCGATAACTGTATCCCCTCTGGGAGGTCTGGCACGGGGTGGACTCAGCCTCGTTAGGTCCGGGGTGACCAATTGAGGAGCTACTTGATGGAGAAGTAGCGAAGGCCGCATAACTGGCCGGGAGGGCGCTGACCACGTCCCACCATCCAGTACTGCACCCCACCAATGACGCCTGTAGTGGGCAGAGGTGGGCGACGCAGTGGCCGGATGGCAAGCCTTGGCCCTTCTTGGGCCGTTGCGCTAAGGGTGAAAGATATAAACAGCTGAGTTATTAGAAGAATGAATGAAGATTACCAAGAAAGATTTTGGGATGGAGTACACCTGGAAGAAGAAGAAAAGGAACACCTCAAAAACTCATGGAATGAGAACAAGAGGACTGGAATAAATGTCATAGATAGGGATAAGTGAAGAAGAATTCTTTAGGCACAGGAAGATGTGCAAATATTGAACCTCTGTATATAAATAAACATTTCAACCTTTGTACTTACAATGAAATGTGTAATGACATCATTTACTTATAGTAGATGTATAGGTATAGTAGACGATAATGGGTAGAGAACATCATGTGAATGTGAGATGCTAGATATTTTATTCATGCAATCGGAAAATATTGATGTCGAATTTCCGGATGGAAATTCAAGATTACATAATTTCAAAGTAAGAATTTCGTATACTTACCAATTCATATTAGGGAATACAGTAATTGTAAATGCTGGCCACATGAGTGTCTGCATTATGCATGCATGACTTGAACGGTTGTTGCTCTCAGCGCGTGATGTACAGAAATTTTTGTGCAAGCTTTACTTTCCATGTGAATGGTGCATAATGGGAGAGTTCAGAAGAAAAAGGGGGGGAGGTAATTGAAAGCTTTGAAATTGTCCTGTAGGTGGAGTTTCCAGTAGGAGGGACCTGTCCTTAGGGCCAACTTCTTAATATGCACATCCTGGTGAAACCTTTTCTAGAAAATGGTGGCCTGCTGTTGACCATCGCAGAAAGAGACCATTAGCATCATCAAGAGCAATTGTCCTATCCCTAGTAACGGAAAAAATGACATTTTAGGGATGTCCAACATAGCACATGCTTGAAGTATCTTATTAACGAAATGTGTTGGACACAATTTGATTTGATCTAATATACTGTGTTGCAATATGACTGCTAAGGGACACCTGTTCCTTAAGGGAGGTTAAAAGAAACAATGACCGACGAATTTATTTACACGTATTACAATTATTACATTTATCTGGAAGCTTACTGGAGCCATGGAACGATAACGGGAAGTTTGGTCAAGTTTCAGTTGTTCCATTGCCGAGAACGGCATATTGGATTCGTATTGTGGATGGCCGTTTTCGTTACAGAAATAGTTGCTTAAGGAGGCCATGATCTAATTGTCGCTAGACTCTCGCTAATTGTAACTCTGGAAAACAAATCTAGAACAGTCGACAACCGAGAACACGAAACAATAGTTAATTACAGAAACCCATAAGTCTATAACGCTTTCATAAGAGAAACCAAAAATAGCAATGATATGGTTGCTAGAAAATATTTATTGGTGGTTGTATATTGTGTTGTCTCAATTTCAATCAGCTGAAGAATAACATTCATAATTAGGGCCAGGAAGTTCATGCATTTGCATGTTTTTTCATGGGGGTTAAAAATGTATGCTTTTACATTATGTGCACGAATTACGGAATTTTCAGTTATTTGGACATGATTTTATTTTGCATATAACTGCATATTTTATAGATTTTTGATAAATGCATATTATTTCAATATTATAACCGCTATATTGCATATTTTAATGATTTTTATTACTTTCTTCTATCTGGATAATATTTTTCATATTGACAGTACTGCACATGATGATGCAAGTCACGAAGATTTCAATATTATTGCCCCTATATTGCATATTTCAATGATTTTTATGTTTGTTTTTTTTTTATTTTTTTACTTTTTCATCTGTATAATATTTTTCACATTGGTAACATTTCTGAGAGAATGGTTCTTTCCCATTGGTAGGTAGATTTGTGTCTAGAACGAAGATAATTTTTGTTAAATCTCCTAAAAGAGTTAAGTTGTTTAGATCAACAGCACCTAATATCCGACTTCCTCCTGCACCAGTGTTAACTCGATGGGGAACATGGGTCGATGCAGTTTTATATTATACTGAGTACATAGAAATAGCCGAAGAGGTTGTTAATTCATTGGACTCGAAAGATACTTCATTAATAGAAACTGTGCAAAATATTCTGTCAGGCACTAGGTTAAAAGAGGATCTTAGTTTCATATCTGTCCATTTTTCTGTCTTACCTACAGCCATAACGGCATTGGAAGCTGTTCCTTTGCATGAATCACTGTCTTTGAAAAAATAATATGTGATCAAAGTTCGGTTCCTGGTAGCATAGGACAAAAAGTGAAAGAGAAAGTGAATTATGTAATTTCAAAAAATTCTGGTTGTAAACAGATGTGCGATATTCGAGACATCCTCAAAAGAAAACCATGTCTCACCAAGAGACTTGACTCTATCTCTCTCTCTCTCTCTCTCTCTCTCTCTCTCTCTCTCTCTCTCTCTGTGTGAAGCAGTTAGCATCATTTAAATATGCCCCGATAGCATCTTGTGACGTGGAGAGACGTTTTCCACGTTACAAAAGTGTTTTGCAAGACAACACGGTGCTTTACAGTTGAAAATTTGTGCAAAGTGTTGGTTGTGAACTGCAATTTAGCAGTTAATACTAGCAGTGGGACTACTTCTGCTTCAACCTCTAAGGAATAAGGTAACTTTATTTATTATGTATACTAACTCGTTTTGTCTACTGCAAAGGGACATTGTTTTAATTCAATAGTGCATATTTCTTGGCATATTTTCAAGTTTTTAAGAGCATATTTCATGCATATTTCAGTGTTTTTTAGGGCATAAACTTCCGAGGCCTATTGATAATTCAAAAAGAAATATTACCTAAGCTGATAATAATCGACTTTCCGCTTTACACTTGCGTTACGATTTATTGGTAACCGGGAAGTCTTTACGAAATTCATAGTTTCTGAGAAGTTTCCAAAGTCACAAATGCAAAAGTTGCTTTAAAAAGCATACGAAATTATTGTACTCATTTTGGTTAAATATTTACAAATATAAATAATGATGTTTCAGGTGTCTATGTTTTAGGAGGTATATTTAAGAGTGTACTTTTAAAAATGTAGTGTTTTAGGAGAGCAAAACAACAATGTAAAGCGGAAAAGCAAACGTCACGGAAAAAAACGTGGGTAGATATAATGAATGATTCCGGAAGTTAATACTTCTTCTTCATCTGATTACCATCTCCGTATGCGGACTTACAGCCCCTAGAACTTACGAGCCTGTGTCTAGGGTCAGATGTCTGTTGGGGAGAAGACCAACATATGGACCAGACAGAGTGAAGACCTGGAAGCGGATGATCAGCCCAACACCAGGCATGTGAGTGAGAAAGATAAAGTTATGAAATGCATACGAATTGGATGAATGGAAAGGTGATGATGGAGCAATTGGTGGAATGAGTGGCGGCAGAAACCAGAGAACCAGGTGAAAACCCGTCCAGATGGAGCTTCCAGCACGAGTCTCTCGGATCGAACCCTTGGCCTTGGTCATAGGCGAACGGTCTAACGACTCGGACACGGTATCACCCCGAAATGAATTCTAAAATCATAGACTTTAAGAGGATCTTCGTATGAACTACCTTGAAATGTTTACCAGGTTGAGTCTGATTCTAAGCGTGCCGAAAATGTTAATCAAGTTCTTAGTTTTTAACACCTTATAGTATATGAAACGTTTCGAGTATACTGACACACAAATGGACAAAATCAAACGAACCCACATTGTCACGTCACATATGTAGGTATATGTACTACTTTGTGGCTCAGGGAATTGCAGCATGCATGGATGTTCGTATGATTCTAAATATGTATATGCCTATAAATATAATAGTAAATTGCCTTGCCAACCTGAGTAGCTAATACAGCATAATCTTCATTGAAAGATATTTAAATCAGAGAAATTTTGTCTCTTTCCAGTATTTATGGAAATTAGTGGCAGATCAAAATATTGTTTTTACAATGTAATGGGTTTACTTAGGATATAATTTCAAGAATATTGTCATAGAATACCCTCAAATGATTACTAACACCGACATCAATCCTTATATCTCATAACTTAGCTATAATTTTCTAGCATAATTTAATTTCAATTTACACCATTTTTGTACTTTCGATTCACATCATTTCAAACTTGAATAGGTATTAAATTCGACGATTTGATAAAATTTTAATAATAAAATTATAATATCAGCACTAATTTAGGAGGAAATTATACACTTGTTTTACAAGTTACTTATTTGTATGTGCAATGAAAAAACACCAAGCCAATGCTTTATTTTTAATTTCTCCAGTTAGTAAATGCAAATGCTTATCTCAACCAATACGAAGAAGATATAGAAATCAGTGTTTGTAAGAATGGTTTGTTTAAGCGTATTGAGTGCAACACACTACTTTTTACTTTCTCTACCGGTAAGTAGGGGAAGTATTGTATTCCACCCAAAAATTCGATGTCAAGATTTCACCGGAAATATATGTTTTGAGACCCCCTGAATCCAAGAAAAGCATTTTTAGGAAAAGGTCCGTGTGTGTGTCTGTATGTCTGTGTGTGTGTGTGTGTGTGTGTGTGTGTGTGTGTGTGTGTGTGTGTGTGGACAGCATAACTCAAAAACGAAAAGTAGGTTAAAAACCAAAGTTGGTATTTAAGTTTAATGCCATTCAAGGATGCGACACGAAAATTTTGAAGAAAATAGCCCCACCCTAAACTATGCTTTACATGGAAAATTTTGATTTTCTTGAAAATGGCTCTAACAATTTTGATTAAAATGCTATATGTTTGAGATATTTTTATGACAAATGAAATGTATATCTCGAATTTCCTGGCTAAAGCCCCTGTAGTCGCATTTACTCTGGACGACTTTTGCATAACTGGCAAACCGTTAGAGATAGACCAAATCATACTATACAAAAAATGTAGATCTTGCTAACATACACAATTATTTATGTCTCAATACATTTTCTTGTAGGGTGAACCATATTGGGACATATTCCTTGTTATGTGTATGAGTTTCGGAAAACTTAAAAATTTCGTGAAACGGAACATCGTTGTGCATTGTTTTATATGTTAAGTGTGCAAAGAGGACGGAATCTCAAAGCTTTAAAAGATTTGGCTATCGCTCAAAGCCTACTGTATTCCGACATTCCCCTTGCACCTACAAGGAAATAAGCAATAAGATAATTTGTATAAATGTTTATCTTAACTAACACGAAGAAGATAGAGGAATAAGAGTTTGTAAGAATGGTTAGTACAAGAGTAGAGAAAGTCATGTGAGTGCAACACATCAGATTTTTAATGAAACAGTTGCAGCTTAGCCTGCTCTATTTGTATAAATAGCAAAAACTTGACAGTTTCAAGATAAACATGAAGTGAAGAATCTTGTTATGCGATACTTACGGGACTTTCTCTAGTTATTAAAATTGATACATACCACCTACAGGTGATTCCTCTATCTAGATTGCGTTATTCACGATAGATATTTCCCTAGAAATGGTCACATATTAATATTTTAGTTACACGGAACAGATGGAGAATGCCTGAATTAAGGAAAGGTCCCTCTGGTTGCAAATGTGTTCATCGCTTTCTCTAGGCAGTTCCAGTAGTGTGTCAAGTCTTAGAGCCAGAAAATATTACGATCATTCGTATATCCTTATCGCCTGTTTGCCTGCGACCTATAGTCTCCTGTGCTTCCTTCACATCCATTCCTTCTGGAGGGCGATATCTGCAATATTTATATTAGATTTACATTATAAATGGGCTCATGCAAAGAAAAGGAAGAACATACACATATTTTTAAAAATCTTCCACGGGATAAACCCTTTCAAAACAATCACAACTTTTCGAAAACTGTTAAAGCCACGAAAAAAGATTTTGACACAAATTTTATATTTGAACTCTATTGTATTAATTATTTTGCTACATATACCATCCTTCATGTAATTCCTGAACTGAATTTGGTATGACTATCAAAGGCACCTTGAAGGAAGTAATTCGAATAGGCATGACGAAATGGACTGGCAGTTCATTTAAAGCAGAAGTTCATGAGTTTAATCTCAGGGATTGTAATCATATGTGACTGTACTAAAGGGTGGGGAGGATCCATCTAAAATAACCGGTGAGATGATACGCGTGCATGATGACGAATTTAAATTAGACTAGGATTGCATGGATTTATATTTCTGGAAACTACTTTAATACCGAATTAAATTCATACCAGTATCTTTATTTAAATGTTAAGCATCAATATAATATAAAAATAATAAAAATAAATAAAATAAAGACACTGTTACAATATTCTAAAACTTTGCCTAAGTATCTTCTTGTCAAATGGGAACACTGTGGAATAGAGAGTTAAAAAACTCTTAAATAATTTGTATTATAAATTTTAGTGCATCTCTTATGGTTCCCAGTTACACAAAATTATATATAATTCAACCAGAGTGAAGAGGAGTTTAAAAATATTCATGTGAAGTATGCTTTTTTTTTTTTTTTTTTTTTTTTGCCAGTATCTCAACTATATGAGAAATCTTTAAAACGGTTTCAGGTTAGGGAATTTTGTGAAAATCTCTCTATATCGTGTTCTATGGAAACACAAGACTTAAATACCAAATTTTGTATTTATCCTCCACAGCATGCGCCAAAGTTTATCTAAAAATACTTTCAGAATGGTTCATGGACTTCAAGCTTTGTATTTTTAGTGAAATCTCTATTTCAAAATTTTGGATGGAATCAAATACTTCCTCTGTTTGCTAAAGAAGAAATCTCTTTCTCTTCTTTAGGATTTCTAAATCCCAATACCCTAGGTTTAAAACAATCCTTACTCCCGTAAGATGTAAACCTCGTAGGTACTTTACAGAAGGAAGTATTTTTTGTGAGTGCTGTACTTAGCTTTTGAAATTCCGAGCCCTCTGGTCACGGCCCCTGTGTAACATTTCGCACCTGCAGAACAACATAAGTAGTGATTTGTGAACACGCACCACCATCACGCAATGACGTCATGTAATTGCATGGTAGCGTTCACATTTACCATTCAGAGTTCAAGTGTTGCACAGAATGGCTACTTGTTTTTCTTTTATTTAATGCTGTGCGCCATTGATGTAGATACCGAAGCTGCGATTATCAGAAATTGCACCTTTGCTGATGGAGGAATACCTACTCAGTATGGGCGATGAATCTCAACGTCATTTCGAAATACCAATTTCAGTGATTGACCTATTGCAAAGCTTTGTAAAAAACTAAATTGATGTGAAGCCATACACATGTAGAAAGTAATTAGGTAAATAACGCAAAATCAATTAATAAAACCCGTTTATTGTGTCTACAATGTTTCTGCAGACACCTCTGTGGTTTGGTGGTTAGCATGCTTCCAACATTAGAGGTCGCGGGTTCGATTCCTGGATGGGGGTGGAAGATTCTCTCTACTCGAGATTACTTAACATTTTCCCTGGAGTCTTACAAGGGAGGGTATAAATGTGTGATATTTATAAAAAAAAATCAAACTGAATTAACCCAACTGTGAAGATCATTAACGCCGATTAGCTCGCTGAAGTGCCTGGCTTTGGTATTTTGCAGACTGCGGTTCGAGTCCCACTTAGAGCATGGATGTTTGTGGGTGAATGTGTGTAAATAAACTGAAAACAACCAGGAAACTAAGATAGGGAAAGATGAAAGAAAGGGGGAGAGAAAGGCCAATCCACAAATATGACCGTATACTCCATATAAATGGAGAAACCACTTTTGCACTTGCCTATACCAGATAACATTGTATTCTGTCTCAACATTCGATATTTAATGTTTAATGGATACAAATGCTTAAATCTCCATTAAATAAAAAGTCATTTAAAAATATGAGAGAGAGAGAGAGAGAGAGAGAGAGAGAGAAGTATAACTAAAAAATAGGAAGTAGTACATTCATGGGACTTTCAGTTATAGGATTCATGAGGGATACAGTAAGCTGAAGTGACGTCGAATTTTAAAAAAGCGGGCGATGGTTTTGAAAGTCCACTCTATGTTTGACCACAAGAGAGACGCATAGCGATTTAGCATTTGAAAAGGTATTAAATATTTAAAAATTTAAACCCAATAACAACAAATATCTTGGAAATGGCAAATGGTACACACATGATTTATTGTGCACTTTAATCATACGAGTATAATATATGCCCTCGTGTTTGCGTTAATTTTTTACGCCAATTTACAATCTGTAACCGTAATGTTAGACAATAGCAGCATATATATGAATAAGTTTATTCCCAGGAAAATAAAGTCCTGTAACTGAAGTGTAAAATATTCTAAAACCATTCTTGTCTATTATCATGTGCTACACACGCTAGCCTGGCATCCCGTCCGCTTCTCCTACAAGCAGAACAAGGTTCATGCACGCCATTGACTGGATTTACCCCCGTGATTTCTGCAAGTCTTGCTGTTGTTAGCTAATGCTGGATTTCTGACAATGAAGTCATTAATCCTCTTGCTCTCCAATATATTGAAGAGACTTAGCAGTAAATGTAACCGTTTTTTAGAGAGCACCATCTGCAAGTCTTTTAACGCACGAAAGGTTATTTACTTACCACAATGCCGGCTGGAGTGGGCCACCTGATATATATTATATTGCAGAGCATGTTTTCGTGTGTCCGTTATGGGGTTATACAAAATTCATTCACACACACGTGCGCGCGCGCCTTTTCTAAAGATACTTTTGTTTCAACGATTCATAAACATGGATTTCCAATTATCTCGATATTAAATATTTGCGTGCAATGCAATATTTCTTCTTACCTAATAAAGGCACGTTGTAGAGAAAATAAAAACATATCAGAATTTATGGTTTTGCCGGCACCATTCAAAAATGCCTGACAAGATTTTTAAGAAAAGACTTTGACAGCAGATAGATTGTTATAATGAGCATTTTTCGTAACTTGTTTTTCAGGCGTGTACGTATAGCAAATTTTAATAAATCCCTATAGTAGTGCCTGAGATCAAATGTTATAAATAGTTCATTGGTAGCCATATACAAAAGTAAAGATGTGATAAAAGGTAGAGTATTTTTTAGTTGTAACTTTTTTAGTTTAAACGTATTACAAATTTTTTAACTATAATGCACTAGTAAACTTAATATTGCTATAGAACAAAATTTTCATACTTAAAAATTATTTTCAACTTTCTATTTCGGTTTGTTATTGAAGCATGTCTTTTTTAAAATTTTTTTGAAACTGTAATTTATTACTTCTTCAGGGAACTTCAGAATATATATTTTTAGTGAAATCACGCTATCGAATTTTTGAGTAGAATGCAATACTTCCTTCGTTTACTATAGGTAGAGAAAGTAAAAATTCAAGTCTTGATTTTATTCGTAATTTTGTCAACAATTCACTGTCGAGTGGGCGGGCTTAGAGAACAAAACATAATTACATCACTTGTAGGTAGTGTCCCTCCTTCTTCTGGTAGAGTTAAGCTGAACCATTGTCTGCTACATCTGCGGCCCGTTTCCTGTAGATATGTAATGTTGTCAGTCATTATTCATTACATGCGTAATTTACAGATGTGAGGCGATCTTTTCTTTTCAACAGTTGGTCAGCGTTGTTACGAAACGACAAAAAAGTCGGCACGAGTTCTCAAAATAATGAACGCTTTTCAAGAGTATCTGCCTTTGTTGTCATGGTAAGAGCGTCTTTTGCAATGCTAAAACAGTTGGAAATTGTGCTCAATCTTGTGATGGTTAAAGCATGTTATTTTGCATGGCCGTCCGTATTTTTCCTCCGCTTGCTGCCTGTATAATTGTGGACTGCGCAAGCGTGGGAACTCACTTGTTTTATTCTAGCGTGGCATCTCCGCAGGCATGCAAGCACCACCTCATTCTTTCTTCCTTTTTCTTTCTTTCTTTATTTCTTTCGATCTATTTATTTTACATTAATTCTGCTTTCTGTGGATTTAACATCTTACTCTCTCTATACTCTTTTACTCTCTAGTTTTTACTTTCTCTGCTAGTAGGTACAAGGAGAGCAAGATTGTATTCTGTCCAAAATATCGATGTGGAAATTTTCCATCGTATATACAATTTTTAGGTCAGTAAACTTCCCTTTTTATAAAAAAAGACATCATCTGTATATGTGAACAGCACAGCTTGAAAAATACGATAAGCATCAAACTTGATAAGAGGTGGAATCAGGACTGAAAAATTCAATTCCATAGCTAGGATGTGAACCACGGATCTTCCGCTTACCACTAAGCTACCATGGCCAACTTGCCAGTATGGCATTAACTTCCACAGCCGATAAATAATAATCAAACTTGGTATTTAAGTTCAGCATCTTCAAAGGATGCGCCATGAATGTTTTCAAGAAAATTCTCTCAGCTCTTCTCTATGGAAGGAGAACGTTTATTATTTTGTATTTCCCAGAAATTGCTAATAAGTTTTTATTAAACTGCCACAGATTAAAATATTTGTATGACATAAAATATATCATCTTGAATTTTCAGCGAATAAGTGAAGTCCTCAATTTTTGAATAAATAATTGGTAAACAGTACAAAAGTAGACAAAGCCTTACAACACATAAAACTTGTATATGAGTGTAGTTAAAGCACACAGTTTATGCCACATAAAGCTTTATGACTAACCATTTTTCGAGATATTGTTTGTTATTGGTTTGAACATTCAAATTCTTATTTATTTTCTTTTAAATATTTCCACCAATGTGGGCTGCCAGAAACGACAAAGTATAAGAAACAAAATAACACAATAATAATAATAATAATAATAATAATAATAATAATAATAATAATAATAATAATAATAATAATAATAATAATAATAATAATAATAATAATAATAATAATAATAATAATAATAATAATAATAATAATAATAATAATAATAATAATAATAATAATAATAATAATAATAATAATAATAATAATAATAATAATAATAATAATAATAATAATAATAATAATAATAATAATAATAATAATAATAATAATAATAACAATAATAGCAATATACAATTCAAAGCAACCTGATTCAATAATAGAACGAATGGCCTTCGGTAAAATGAACGTGACAGTATAAGACTATTAATTAGAATAATACCAATAACATGTGCAATTGAATATAATAATAATACTAACATGAACCTATGAATGGATGAACATATGTAATAGTATAAATAGTACTAAAACTATACAATATTTAAGTAATAATCGTGTAAGTCTATAAGACAATAAAATATTTACAATGTATAACAATGGCTTCTGCAAGTATATTTGAAGCAATCCTTCGATGGCCAGCAAAGCTATGATCTTCAGCTTCTAGAGGTCAAGAAGTAATATTCTCAAATATTGGCGATAAGGCGGGGCTCACTCATATCGTGCCAAGCAACACTAGTGAACCATAGTATACTGGAATTTTTTCGAGGGGTATTTTTTATAATAGTATAGGATTGTAGGCATATAGGTGTTTGTCACCTGTCGTGGTCGATCTTATCCCTCAAATGGACGGTAGATAAATCATAAAGATGTTGGAATTAAAGTCCAGAAGAAGCTCTTAATCGTAGGTTTGTTAGGTTTATCATTTTGGTTTAAAAGTGGTAAATCTGAGAAATGATTGGTGGAGAATGTAATGCTTCCGACTAGGTTGTATTGACAAGTAAGAAATTTTGAAAGTATATTTTGTACAGGAAGTCGTGTAAATACAACACCATATTTTTAGTTTTTGTAGCACCTATGTAGGTATCTATGTATGGAACAAAGACCACTGTACCCTATGCCTCAGAAATATATATGTTTAGTCTGAGCCAAACCTTGAAAGAAAAATACTGGGGAATTTATGGTTTATAAATTATAGAGAAAATATTAATTTCTGCTCTTCCTAAAATATTCGTAACTTAAAATTTTAATTTTACAGTAACAAAACCTTAAACCGCGATATAAAACACTGAGACTTTTGGAGTCCCAATTTACTTTATAATCTCAACAACAGCAGAAAAATGTCTTATTTTACACATTTCTTGTAATATTTTTTGTATATAAAACGCTAATTTTCAAGACGTTTTCACTGTATTTATGCAAGATGAGATAATTTCACAGAGGTTGCCTAAAAAGAAGAGGGAAAAGGGAATTAGCATTTCGTGATGTGTTTTTTCTGGGTGTTATTTACCAATCTCCGAATTCATCCGCCATTAAGCCCGCTTGCGGTAGGATGTAATTGCCTATTACATGCGGTCTTTGCGTTTCAACTTTTTCGAATCAATTACTCCACCATACTCTGCTGAAAGCGCACACAAGTAACATGTTATTTTCTTGAAGAGAGATTTAACGTTTTCAAGACCAAGATCTAATACAGGTACGTACCTGCCTATACCTACCTACCAGTAATCACAACTTGTGTGAAGTGGTGCCGTTTTGAATCGTTGGAATCCAAATTGTGGGTGTTGCTGCGCAATGAAACAGTGGAATTTTTTTGTGTACGCCATGCTTTTTCCCCGTCTTTACCTTTTATTTGCCTTTATTTCTCTTGTTTTCTGCTTTACAGCTACCTTGGGAGCTACCACGTGGGAAACAGTACCGAAAGAGGGGTTCAACATCCATTCCTGAAATTCCTTTAGGTAAGTGCCTGCGTGCTACAATAATTGTAGACAGATGTGCCAGCAGAGAAACTCAATTTACTGAGTGATGTTCTAACACACAAGTGGCTCAAATATATTCTATTAAATAATTTTGTTGAATGGAAATAACTACTTAATATTTCTACAACTAACACTCAGTTCTTTCGAATATTATAAGCATTGACGTACTTTTTATTTTCTAAAATATAAACAGAACAGAGTGGAGAGTTTATTAAATGTTAAATTATTCATGAACAGAATTTTAATGCTTGTTTTTCAAGCTTTGAGGAGTTAAACATTATTTTAATAGGGCACTCTTACCGTTAAAGTTTAGCCATGGTTATGCTATACCAGAGAACATAATTTTGTTTGTTAACGTTACTATCAAGTACCAGGATCATATCAGTGTTGCCGGTGTGCCGAATTTCTTCCCCCAGGAGTTCTGTTACATACCAATGATCATCGGTCTGGGCCGGTTTTGAACCTGCGACCTTGCGATCAGTAGGCCTGTACCCAATTAAATGATCCACCGAGACGGACATTAAAATTCGGTTTAGTAATAAAATCTAAATATAGAATTTTTGGCTACTTCCTTTGTCATAATTAGTACGGTTCGGATTTTTAAGTGGCAAAACTTGGGAAATATTTATTTCTTATGTGCTGAAAATGTCAAAATATGTGCCGAAAGAAATAAAATATTTTTAGTTTATGAGTGGCTGAACTAATATAAATGTACGTGGTACTCACTGGACATTGTTCCTGGAAGAAATCCCCAAGTAGTGTAGAGTTATAGTATACGACTACGTGCTTCCTTAAATTTTGCATCCTTATTGTCGCGAGGAAGTATCTTGAATTTTATGATCACTCCACGTCACAAGAATTAAGTGTAGCACAATTATAACGTGGAATGTCACTCATACATCAAGTTTCTTCATGTTGCCCATCTATCACATTTGAACTTTTAAACATTGTGCTAAACCCAGTATTATTTTCTAACACTTCATTACATTTTCTTGTTAAGTTCTATGCTGATGGATCGGATAATGTTTTAGATATTTTGAATATTAATTTTAATCATTTTTTTTTCTTCTTCTTAAAATTGACTTTGTCATATATCTCTGTATTCTGGATCTTTATGGTCACCTGCAATGTCAGGCAGATGTCACAATTTTTGTTTGTGAAATATATATATATATATAGCCGATGTTCAGATCCTGAACTACTCCAACTGCTTCTCTCAAAGGCATGTTTAATCCACTGTGAACTAAAATATGTCGATATATTACTTTCCAACACCATAATATAACTAGAAGGTTGTATAAACTTTGTGAATCCACAAATGCCTGATTGATTATACAGTTTAATGGCCAGCACAAGTAGGTATCAGTGTGTGGTGACTAGTAGACTATGGAGCGATAAGACGTACTTAATCAAGCGCATGGCAGTGGAGGAATTCCCCGTTCCTACCCAGAGGACTCATGTAGCTGGAGAAACCAGAATATTTATATTTTCTTCCAACTGAAGGGATACTGTAGCTGACATATCGATTTTTCCAATAATTAATTACAAGCTACGACATCCGGACCATATAATTGAGCATCAAATATGTTGGATGGTAACCTGTTTATAATTCTGTTGCTGTTTTTGTTTTACTTTATGTAAATATATGAACATTACTTTAAAAAAGGTTACCTCTATGTAATTTTTGTGTAATTTATGTGAATATCCAAAAATATTCCTTTGCATGAAACATCAGAAACTATTTTTTTTTTTTTTTACTTTTTTCGATATAAGAATTATTGAATTGGTTTATAATAACAGTAATAATTAATAACCTTTTAAATATTGTAATAGTGCTGATATTTGGTATACCTACCTATACAGGGTGGAAGGTACTCCTTCGTCATTAGCTAATCAGGGATAATAATTTTTGGTGAAACAGTTCTTTATTGGCAAAACTATGAGACATCTGTGGAAGTTGAATTTTCACAGATTTCCTGCCTTGTGGTATGTTTTGACAATACAGGTTTGATATCATAGTATAATAGTTTTGGTATGTATGTACCTAAGTGTGAAGTGTTGCCCTTTGCTGTGAAGTAAGAGCCCCTATAAAACTGTCGGAGCTCTTTCGCACGGTTCTTTTCTCAATCTGTAGGAAAATAACAGAGTACTCCGTGCACCCTTTTGCTTCCTCATCACGAACTTTGCCGTGGGAATCGTCGGTAAAGTTCTCTCAGGCTGTAATATGTTACATACAGTTCAGTTATTGAGGGCAGCAGCAGAAACATTAACGTGGAGGAGATTTCGATTTGTGGGCAGGAAGGTTAGGAGACCACGCAGTTCACTTTGTCCATTCATCAGTCGGCTATAGGAGTGTTTGGGAAATGAGAATAATAAAATTGTCACTTGCTAGTCAACTTTGTCAGGCTGATTTTGCAAGCAAAGGAAGACATTTTGTTTTGAACTTGATAGCGGAATTATACTCGTATAAAGAAACCAGTTGAAACACCCTTCGTTGCCCCTAGTTAGACGATTTGTCTCTTCATCACTTACTACGTTTTCATGGTAATTTCAAGTTAATTTGAGTTATTTTTCCAAATTGAACACTGCATAAAAACGTAGATTCAAAGGAAGCTCAACCACTGGACCCGATCTGCTTATTTAGTGGAATCGGATTGACAATGTGTTGTATGGCAAAGCTACCGATTCAAATCGATTTGAACTCACCAAAGATGCTAACTTCTACTATACTGGTTGTAACTACTGCATTTCGTCATTTTCTTTTCTTAGCGAAAGTGGTGTAATAAATCAAAATACCAAAGCCACTTGTATTATTTCTATTATCTCTCAGCATATTCTCAAAAACACACACTAACCACACGACCATGTTAAAATACGCAGAAAACATACTTTTACAGGTTCACCAACATTAACCAAGTGACCAACTTAAAAGCTTAAATTATTATTTGTGCTTGAGCCTTGCATACCCAAATCGATCTCGTCTGCGGCTTGAATTCAACATACGAATGCGGAAATGGGAATGGATTCAAATTAAGTTCCATTCTGCATGGAAACGTTGTAAATTATGCCTCTTGTGCTTGTCCAATAATCTGGTGTTTCCTTGGAGACATTTATAGAACTTATACACAATTAAACAAAGAGTTAATTAAAAATCTTAGGATAACATAAAGAACAAAAATAAACAATAGAAAGAAAGACAAAAACACCGTGAAGATACTGCAAAAACGTTGAACAACCACAAATGGATAGTTTAGCAATAAAAGTGAGTAGAGAAAGTCGTATGAATGTAATACGTTGCATTTCTATTGGATCATATAGAAAATTGTATGACTTACTTGTAGAGCTAAGTAGAGAAAGACTTGTGAATCTTTTATGTAAAAGAAAAGTGTGTAGAAAAACTTCGGTGAATGTAATAGGTATATTGCTTTTGTATTTCAATCATATTATAAAAAATTGACAAACTGTTTGTAGAAGAGGGATTAGAGAAAGAGATGTGAATGTGTTAAAAGAAAAGTGATAAGAAAAAAATTGTGTGAATGTAATACGGTGCATTTTTGTTTCAAGCATATATAAAAATTTAAGAATTGTTTCTAGAAGAGCAAATAGAGAAGGAAATGTGAATGTGTTACGTAAAAGGAAAGCTAGTAGAAAAAACCATGTAAATGAAATACGTCGCATAGTAAAAAAGATGGCATAAAAACCTTCTCCATGAGAAAACACTTGATGTGTCAGTTTTCATGCTGTTTATCCTTCCATAATCGGTGATAAATATTTCATAGTTCATCACTGGAGCAGCTGGAAGCAGATACAAGAAAATGAAATTCGAGACGGCGTCGAAGGGTGGCGGATTAACGATTACGAACTTTATAGACCAGAAATTTAATAGCCTTCGAACCAATTCACACCTCGTGCTGCTCACGATCGATTATCACAAGATCAGTGATTGTTGATAAATATGAAGAGCTTAGCCTTAGACATTCGAGTGATGTTAATTACAGCTATTCCGTCAGTTAAATAAGAATTAAAAGAAAGTTTTCCCAAAATTCGCTCATAAAATGTTAATAATTATACATTTAGGAATACTTTATTCAGTCATCTTGAGATTCTATTGATGAATGCCGATGATCAGTCAATAATGCCAATAGAGATAGACGATTACTGATTTTAGTAATGACGGTACTATTGCGTTTATCTTTCCTTATTAGATAAACAGAAATATAGCTACATAACAAGAAATCAAGTTGCAGCATTACTCAAAAGTGAAAAGTTTGTTCAATACCAAACTTGGTGTTTTTAAGCTATTTTCCAAGGATGCCATACGAAAATTTTCTAGAAAATTCCCACGACCCAGGCTACCCTTTACATGGAAAATTTTTCAAAAATTGTTATTTTATAAAAGGTGGCTTTATCGATTTTGATTATAAATTACATGCTTAAGATATTTCTTATGAACACTAAAATTTATATCTTTATTTTTTAAATTTCCTCAGAAGTTCTCTTCATTCTGGAACGGGTAAACCGTAGTATCACAGAACACACAGTTTACGTCAAATACATTTTTTGTGGTCTGAATTTTTCAATACTTATATTTTTAGGAAATAAGCACACCTTATTCGGTTTTACTTCCTCTACAACGTATAGTAAGTAGAGGAAGTGTTGTAAATCCAAAGGAAACATTTTTAGAAAAAGGTTAGCGCGCGCGTATGTGTGTGTGTGTGTGTGTGTGTGTGTGTGTGTGTGTGTGTGAGTGTGTTTGCGGGTAGAATAACTCTAAAACGAAAAGTTGGTTAAAAATCAAAGTTTATTTAAGTTTAATGTCTTTTAAGGATGCGACACGAAGATTTTGAAGAAAATTCCTCTACTCTAAACACTCTATACGGAACATTTTCCGAAAAGTTTGATTTCTCGAAAACGGTTAACGATTTTGATTAACATGTTTGTGATACTTTATGGCAAATGAAATTTATATTTTGAATTTTCTAGCTATAGCTTATGTAGTCCGGTTATTCATGTTATACAAAAAAATTTGGATCTTGCTAAAACACACAATTTATAACCAAATAAATATTGTGACTTTGGTGGGTGTAAAGTAAAGAAGACAGATGTAGTCGGGATAAAGAAACACTTTTATTTCCGTAAACAGTAACTTTTTACACTCGTTGCAACAACAAGAAAGTCTTTACCGATTCACCAACAGCACGGCTCCGAATTCGTAACACAAGAACTACTCCTTCTCACACTTTACCGCTATTTATATCTCCCAGGCACTATTCTGGAATCTTCAGGAAAGTTCAGCTATTATTGCGGTGAAATACAAAGCAGAGAATTCCAGAAGTCTCTATCCCTTTCTCTCTTTTGCGGTAGTGCCAACAATAATGCGATGGACGACACTGCTCCCTCCTCAAGGCTGGTCGTTAGGCCAGGTAGGCGACTGGCTGGGTCCCCCCACCCCAGTGCAGCAATCAGATGCGGCGGGCGCGGTGACAATATTTTTGTAGAGTGAACCATTTCTTATGTATGATTCTGGAAAATAAAGTTTCGTCAATTGGAAGATCGTGATTCATTTTTAAAATGTTGGCCGTACCAAGAGAAGGGAATTTGAAAGCTTCAAAGGATTTGACTATCGCTCAAAGCCTAGTGTATTCCCACATTCCCCTTGCATCTACAAGGAAATAGGCAATAAGATAACTTCTGCAAATGTTTATCTCAATTAACACGAAGAAGATATAGGAATAAGAGTTTGTAAGAATGGCTAGTACAAGCGCAGAGAAAGTCATGTGAGTGCTACACATCAGATTGATCACCTAGCGAACAGCTTTAACAGATTTAGTCTCACTTAAAGCCTACCTACTGAATTGCCATACTTCCTATGTATCTATAAAAATTAGCAATTAGGTAATTGCTACAAATAGTGAGCTCGATTAGCTTAAAGTAGATAGAGGAATAAGCGTTTGTTTTGTGTAAGAGTAGAGAAAGTCACGTGAGTTCAACACATGAGATTTTTAATACTCAACTCTAGTTGGAAAGCACACTAATTAAATGTAGTCACAATTGTTATACGACTGGTACCGTAGCTCAGTCAGTAGAGCACCTACAGATGTGCAAGGTGTCCGGGTGCGATTCCCGGCTGGGAGGGGGGGAAATTTTCTTCCACTAGGATTGTTCCCCATCCTCAGCAGAGTCTGGAAGTGTGAGTGTATGTGTGAAACGAATGTGATTAAAACAAAGTCAAAATCCGTGTTTGGTACCATCGTTAAACAAGTGAACACCTTTGCTATTTTCCAAGAAGTTAAAAGTCGCCGATATGACCGTTTATGTTAAAGGCGCCGTGGTCAAGAGGTTAGGCCCTTCGCCTATCATCAAGAGTTCTATCCCAGGGAGCCGCATGACGTATTCGTCGTGGACAAAGCGGTGTCTGTGCGAGTTTTCTGTGGGTTCTCCAGTTTCCCCCACCAATCATTGTACCATCTGCATCCATCATCACCTTTCCAGTCATGCAATTCGCCTACATTTCTTATCATCCTCTTCCCCAGCCTCATACCTGGTGCTTGGCTGACCACCTGCTTCTAGGTCTTCACACTGTCAGGTCCATAGGTTCCCCTGCTCCCCAATAAGTCTATGACCCTAGGCACAGGGTTGTAAGTACTAGAGGCGTAAGTCTTCCATACGGAGAGGGTAATCAGAAAAAACAAGAAGATAAGTGAAACATAACAGAGTGTAGCACATCAGATTTCTTATCTTTAATTTTCTTTTCTTTCCTTTTCTTTTTTTCTTTCTTTCTTTCTTTCTTTCTTTCTTTCTTTCTTTCCTTTCTTCCTCCCTCCTTGTCTCCCTTCCTCCCTTACTTCTTTCTTTCCTTCTTTCTTTCTTCCTTCCTTCTCTTCTTCCTTTCCTCCCTCCTCCCCTTCCTTCCCTCCTTCCTTGCGTCCCTCCTTCCTTTCTTTCTTTTTTCAAACATGTTTGGTTATTAGTGTCAAACACTTTTTGGAGCCACAAGTGAAATTATTTCGTGCAAAGTGTTTTTAGATCTAGAACTTCTGACAATCCCAAATACAAAGTTTCAATGCACTCCATGTTGGTTCACCGCATATTTATACAATATTTCAGAATAGTGTTCATATTATTCAGGTACATCAGAAGTGCAAAAAATACCACCTAAAAAGATGTTTTAAAAATTCACACACTCTAATTATGGTATGGACAAATGTGAATGCTAGGCAATAGCGAGGAAGTAGCGATATCAAAGAGACATAATAGTTTCCAGGAACTCTTTATGTTGGTGTTCCGGATGATACACAGACACTGCAACATTGTTATTGTGGTGGTGAGATTCCCATGAGCGATATATGTATGTCTCGTTATGCTCAGTTCCGCATTAAGTAAACAAGCACGTTATCACATGTTCAACGCTCAAACTTCCTGCCATGTTTCAGCGTTTCTAATGTGTTTTCATTACTTTTTTCTGCCCCCATTGTTGTTTATAATAATTATTTCGTGTCGGTCATGGCCATCATGGCAGCTTTTGATGTGGAAGATACCACGGGACTTTTCGTTTAAGAACAGGTTTGCATTAAGAAACTGCTGAATAACTTCCAACACTATTTCTATGACCACCTCCTTAGCGCAGTGGTAGCGCGCCTGCCTCTGGCGGGAGGACTCGCGTTCGACTCCGGTACCGGAGTGGGGATTTTCCCCCGCTGGGAGGTCTGGCATGGGGTGCACTCAGTCTCTTTAGGTCCCGAGGGTGTGTGTGTGTGTGTGTGTGTGTGTGTGTGTGTGTGTGTGTGTGTGTGTGTGTGTGCGCGTGCGTGTGTGTGCCTAGTTCAAAAACGAGCTATTGGAACGAACAGCAATGTTGATAAAGCGGGATAACGGTTTGTTGAACCTTCTCGCTGGGCAAAGTTTTGATATGCTGGTGGCATTTTGCGAGTATGACAGATATAAATGTCCAGGTTGCCAAGCAAATGTACGTACTGAGAAGGAAAGGTAACGATATGTTGTCGCGCAATTTATATTCATGCATTGCGCAGTTAATAGAGCAAGAAAATATACATACATCATAAAAATATTAGCTGCTGTGCACTATTAGCACAGGAGATATCAGTCGTCCAAGTTACAAGGAGAATACGGTATGCATGACTTATGAAACAAATGGATTATTGGTGACAGTCAATAATGTAACATCAAACACTGTATAGCAGAGTTTACTTACCTGACTACACTACTGAAGACAAAAATACGCAAGTCAGTAATAACAGCTTGGTCAATGCATATACAGTTCTTGCAGTGTGGACATCAGGTTGGTCACAGTTCTCACCTTCCTCCATTAACCCTTCTTCGAAGCAGTACTCCAAGGAGTTTGAAATATGTCAGTTAAGTCTTTTGGTGTAGCCGCATTTAAAAAATGCATAGCTGATTAAGTTGGAGAATCACTTCCAAAGACTGGAAACACACAAATGATTAAAGGCATAAGAAAAGATCTCTAAGCCACATGCTAATGTCATTATCGGAAGAAACTAAAATTGTATCTGTAATAACTTTCAAAATTTTTTGTATGGATGCAAAAAGAAAGCGTCGGCGGTTTGCACAATGCCCATGTACTTGCTGGTATCAACTTCTTCATGAACTCAACACCTTCAGGAAATATAGAGTTCCTCATCTCTACTTGCTGTCCAAGAGTAAACCAAAAGAATGGCAGTAGTTTTTTCTTGTACACCTGGCTACATTATTTTTAGCTCACTACGTAAATGGAGAGTTTTAGTAGAGAGGGCAAACCTATCACCACCCTTCTATTCCTCCCTCTCCTGTCTTAACAGTTGTAGCATAGCAAATAAAACTTTACAACTTTCCTCTCTTGTCTGTAACAAAACAAAAATTTATTTATTTACTTATTTATTTACTTATTCATTCATTTATTTTTCAAATGACAAGTACATTGACAAAAACAAGAAAACAAAGGTCTGATTCACTTATTAATCCTCGAGTTTCCCAATATCTCTTGCTCTCAGTTGTTGGTTTTATTGTTGGACAGATTTTAAGATGGTCTCTGCCCATTTCCTCCTGTGGGTTGCATAGTTTGCAGTTCGGGGATGACAGTAACCCTACCCGGTGCAGATCTTTTGCTAGAATGTCATGACCTGTGAAACATTGCAACTGCTTCAGTTCTTGGTCTTTCAGGCACGTTGGTAACGTTCTTCCAGTCTTCAGAGGATATTTGGCTTCTTAGATCTTGTCATACGATTCTTTTATGGCGGCTTTGACGTATAATTTTGCCGATTGGTATGAGAGTGGGTGAATTAATAGCAGGGATATCTTTGCTCCCTTTTTAGCCAAGAAGTCGGCCTTCGTTCCCGGAGATGTGGCAGTGCCCTGGAATCCATAGCAGGGATAGCCTTGCTAAATGTTTTCAGTCGAGTTATCTTGCTGCAGGTTTTGATTTTTACTGATAGTTTTATTCATTCTCCGCGCCAACTACAATCTTCCCTTGTGAGGGATATCCTTAACATGTTCGTCAATGTTGCTATATTTTGCTTCTCATGTACAAACAGCTGGACAACTGGAGCAGGCCACAACAAATATACACATAATATGTTTTTCTCCTTAAGAGTGTTAAATTAATACAAGCGTTTCCTAACAAACATGTTCTATTCTGAATGGCTCTTCTAATGATGCTCTAGTTGAACATTTCAACCTCACCATTTCAAAATTTACTAACTCATACGTCATTGACCTCACTTTGGTTATGTACTTGTCTGCCGCACATTCAAGAGGTCTCGACTTCGAATCGTGGTTGGGGTGAGTGGTTCGGTTAAGGATTTTCCCGGGGTTTTCCCTTATCCTCAGAAGACAAATCTCGGGCAATTTTAAACTCTACGGTCCCTGGCCTCATTTGAACAACATTCATTGTTCAATATGACCTATGACGTTAAACTAAACTAAAAAAAGAATAAGAAAAAGCTTTGTTATGGCTGATTGATGAAGTCAAGCTCAAGTGAAAGATTAAAAGTCGTTTAGTTATGAAGGAGTTTTTATATAAATTAATAAGTTCGTGGATTTCTGACCCTTAGAACAACATGTGCATGGCGTAGGATAAGATGTGTTTCCTTGTCTACTGGAGTTATAACACTTTATGCGTTTAAAAGTTTAAATAAACAAGTATTTTATTTTGTATCAATTTTCTTTCAAGTAATTACCTAACAATTATTATTTACAAATACCTCTTCTTTGGTGAGTGTAGGTATCTCTTAAATACCTTTTTTCAGTACGATTTATTAAGTATTTATCTTGTTCATAACAACTTGCCTTGTTTTCTACGAGAAATACTTCAAGAATATGTTTTAAGAATATCACGTCTTAATCTTACCTTTTGTTGATGTGATAATGAGTGTCTGAAACTCACTATATGCTGTTTTACTTTTGCTATCTATTATTTATTATTTGTTATCAAATGTTCGATACGTGTAAATGTACTTATTAGGGCTAGGAAGTTCATGCATTTGCATGCTTTTTCATAGGGGTTTAAAATGTATGCTTTTACATTATGTGCACGAATTATGGAATTTTCAGTTATTTGGACATGATTTTATGGTGCATATAACTGCATATTTTCCTGATTTTTTATAAATGCATAATATTTCAATATTACAGCACTTATATAGCATATTTTAATGATTTTTATGGTTTTTGTTATTGTTTTCCGTCTGGATAATTTTTTTCGTATTGGTAATATTGCATATGATGATACAACTCACGAAGATTTCAATATTATAGCCCTTATATTGCATATTTCAGTTATTTTTATTGTTTTTATTATTTTTTCCATCTGTATAATATTTTTCACATTGGTAGTATTGCACATGATGATGCAACTTGCGAGGTGACGAGAACTAATGCTGAGTCATGTTGTCATGCAGTGAATCACCTGTTTCCATCCTTTCATTATATGTATGTGCGCAGAGAATAATCAGTTCGTTATCTGTGGGGTTTATATTAACATAGATAAATTGCAGGTCTACGTTTCGAGCAGCACAATTATATCAATGCTTATCTGCCCACCAGTAGTTGTGTCGTGGTCTTCAAACGTAACAGTGTTGTCAACTGGTTTCCACCAAATTAAATTAGGCGTATAAAATATTAAAAAGCTGTTCAAATGCCGAAAATAAAACCAACTTCGAGTGCTACATTAATTAATTTACAGAAAGAGTTTTCGATTTAATATCTACAGATAATAAGGTACTGTTTTGTGGAGCTTGTGAGAAAAATGTAGGATGTGAGAAAAGATTTCAAATAGTTCAGCACATAAACACACAAACAAAGCACCTGTTCAAAAACAGCTAGTAGAGTGTTTAGGAAGCAGGGTTACTGCATTTTCCTAAGACTTGTGCCAAGCATTTTTAGCTGCTGATATTCCCTTGTTCAAAATTAATAATCTGACATTTAAAAACTTTCTTGCCAAGTACACTCGACAACATGTGCCTGAAGAAAGTACACTGCGTAAGACTTATGTAGGACATTATTACAATAATGTGTTCTCAAATATACAAAATGAATTAGCGGATCAATTTGTGTGGTTGTCTGTTGATGAAACCTGTGATTCTGAGCGAGTTCTATTGCTGATATAATCGTGGGGGCCTTAAATAATGAACAAAAGACTACACCTTATCTTCTTAATGTGTGCGAATTGTCGGCCACTGACAATGTGACTGTGACCCAGTTTGTGATGGACTCTTTGAAATGACTATGACCTTGTGGAATCAAATACGATCGGTTACTTATATTTGTTACTGATGCAGTCCTTATATGGTAAAATCAGGACAAACTCTGGAAGGTATTTTTCCTAACTTAATTCATATAACTTGTTTGGCACACGCTCTTCATCGCATTTCTAAGACAATAAGTGATTCTTTCCTATTGGTAGATAGATTTGTGTCCAGTACAAAGAGAATTTTTGTTAAATCTCCTAAAAGAGTTAAATTGTTTAGATCAACAGCATATCCGACTTCCTCCTGCACCACTGTTAGCTCGATGGGGAACATGGGACCATGCAGTTTTATATTATGCTGAGCACATAGAAATAGTCCAAGAGGTTGTTAATTCATTGAACTCGAAAGATGCTTCATTAATAGCAATTGTGCAAAATATCCTGTCAGGCACTAGGTTAAAAGAGGATCTTAGTTTCATATTTGCCCATTTTTCTTTCTTACCAACAGCCTTAATGGCATTGGAAGCTGTAGGATCTTCTTTGCATGAATCAGTTACTGTCTTTGAAAAAACAATATGTGATCTAAGTTCGGTTCCTGGTAGCATAGGAAAAAAGTGAAAGAGAAAGTGAATTATCTAATTTCAAAAAATTCTGGTTATAAACAGATGTGCGATATCCGAGACATTCTCGAAAGAAAACCATCTGTCACACCAAGAGACTTGACTCTCTCTGTGAAGCAGTTAACATCATGTAAATATGTCCCGATAACCTCTTGGGATGTGAAGAGAAGTTTTTCACGTTACAAAAGTGTTTTGCGAGGCAACAGACAATTTTTTACGGTTGAAAATGTTTGCAAAGTGTTGGTTGTGAACTGCAATTTAGCAGTTAATACTAGCAGCAGGACCACTTCTGCTTCAACCTCTAAGGAATAAGGTAACTTTATTTATTATTTATAGTAATTCGTCTTATCTACTGCAAAGGGACATTGTTTTAATTGAATAGTGCATATTTCTTGGCATATATTCAAGTTTTTAAGAGCATATTTGCATGCATATTTCAGTGTTTTTTAGAGCATGAACTTCCGAGCCCTAGTAATTATTATTTGTGTGGGATACCATTAAAGAGGCGTGAGTATGTGTAAACTCAGGTATATACATGTATTTATCACACACTACATTCGGTTTTCCTAATAGCACCTCCATTTTTACTTCAGAGCTGTATGCAATTTACCGAGCCGTTTTATATGTGCGTCGTCGTAAATTATATGACTACCTGATTTGGGCACTTCAGAGCCTTCGTGAGTTGTACAACTCCCATCCTATTGTACAGCGTATCCAGGATGCCCTCCATGTTTTACACGCTTCTGGCGTTGACGTGGTGTGTGCATGGATTCCTGGTCACATAGGTTTGCCGGGGAATGAAATGGCGGATTTGGAAGCAAAGACGGCAACCACAGAACCCAGTATTACCATCTCACCTGTTACTTCGGAAGACTTGAAGTGCAGAGAGCGGTGCTGTCGTCCTGGCACGAAGAGTGGTCAGCTCTCTGCGGTAATAAGCTTAGAGAAGTGAAAGAACTTCCAATAAACTGGATATCTTCCTGTCGCATATCTCGTCGCGAGGAGGTTAACTTGGCTCGGTTGCGAATTGGCCACTGCAATTTTTCGCACAGTTACCTATTTAAAAGGAACCCTGTTCCTCTTTGTCCGCTATGCAACAACCTTTTGTCTGTCCGTCACGTGATGCTAGTGTTTCTCTCTAGCAAACTTTCCAGAGTCTCTAGTAGAGAGTCTCTACAGCTGCCTGCCAGACTTGCAGAGGTCTTGGAGGACGACAAAATAGCGGTCGAAAGAGTTTTTTGGTTCTTAGCGGAGTGCAACATGAGTTTGAGGATTTGAAGCTTTATATACCTAATTTGTTATACTTTTTTGACATATTTATAACTTTGTTTTAATTTCGGCCTTTACTACTGTTTTGTATATTTATATATGTTCCTTCTTTAGTATTAATTTTATTTTTTATTGAAGTTTATATCTGCTATTGCCATCAACTGTTATTTAAGGGCGCTGATGACCACGAAGTTGAGCGGCCTTAAACCTATAACACCAAACCCTTATCTTGTATTTCGCGGAATTATTTCTCACAAATATTAGTTTACTCACTGTCTGTACCTACGTATTTCTTCTTTGCCACGACTTACAACACAAACTCGCACGCGCATCTTCTTTTTTTCTATCGCCTTGATCTCCTGCAAAGTACAAATACGACTACCGCATTCTGATGTGCTTATTGCGACCAATGTGTATCATTATTTATAGTATTTTAATGCTTAGTTATTTCTTAATCATTAATTGATTTGATATTCTTTAAATCTTTAATAATACCGATTCTTGAGATAACCTTTCACATGCTTTTTTCCCCGTCAAATTCCATAGGTGTCTACTTTTTCAACGGCTGCGGTATAAAGATTTTATTTAGTATTTCTACTGACTATCACTCAAAGTCTACTGTATTCTCATATTCCCTTGTGCCTACAAGGAAATAATAAGGTAATTTCTGAAAATGTTTATCTTAACTAACACGAAGAAGATATAGGAATAAGAGTTTGTAAGAATGGTTAGTACAAGAGTAGAGAAAGTCATGTGAGTGCAACACACCAGATTTTTATTTTAATATTCCTGTAGTTTAAACAAAAGTAATACAACAAAGTTATGGTTAAAATGCTTTCGTTTCGCAATATTAAAGTAGTAAAAATTAACTTAAATTTTCTCTAAGTGATTTTAAATAATTTGATACTATTTGATGACGCGAGTTGTTATGCATATTACAAGAAGTTAATGTTAAGTAAATTCTTAAAAAAGAAGCTCTGCATGCGATTCCCAGGACGCTGAACGTCGCTTAGTTAATGCGATTCGATGTAACAGATTTCCGAGAAATACAACATTCCAAAAATACGACATTTACCTATCATAATGTGCCCGCAAACTGTGTCGACATGCAAGGCAGGCAGTTGAGGGGTTTGTTCACTGTTTCCTGTCATCAGGCAGACAAAGAGCTGGATTATTTCAGTTAAATTGTTCCCATGCAGTGACAAGTGTATGTATAGTGTGTTCAACAGCTGCGGAACCACGCTCTAACATTTTATTTTATCGGCTAGTATCGTATTTGTTTATAGCCTTTTCATCTGCTTTGTAAAACAAACTAACGGGAAGCAGAAACTCCAAAGCAACCGTTGTATGTTCTATTCTTTGCCAATGATTATATAACGATAGCAAACCGTTTGAAACAAATGTGATTTTAACAAACGTAGCTTTCTCTACTTCTTACAAATTACATTTATACTTGCTGTTCACCAGCTTATGATCTTAGGGGACTGAAGGAGAGAGGCGAGAAATTCCACTATATTCTAACCCGAGTTTTGTAAACTTCCCTGCAAACATTGTTCTGCTGGTTACGATGCCAACTTACCTCCGATGTTATTCCCGCTATGTTTGCTCGCTAATATCTCTTCATTTCAGTTAAAACATTGGACGAGTCACTAGCGCTATCTTGGAAATAAAGAAAACAGGAGTGTAAAGACAAATCCTCCACCTAGGAGTGTTGTGAAATCTGCTATGATATTATCACTGCAGAACAAAGGGGTTCAGGATAACAGTTCCATGTGTAAAACAGATTTTTACAGGATGTTTGAAATAAACGAACATAAAGAGGCTTCTAAAGCGGATACATTTTTGATTTCATTGGGTCACACTGTCGTTTGATTGCTCCCATATACAGGATGGAAGGGAAGTCATTACATTAATTTAAATCAGTTATAGATCTCGGTATTTGGAACATATTTTGTATCTTACATTTTTGTCTCTGACCATTTCCCACGGAGATATTTTAGTTTTATTGAAAACAAGCTGGCAACACTGCAGGTTTCACTTTCACTAGGTCAGTACATAAACAAACACGCGTCACGGAGCCGCGCGGCTCGTGAGTGTAAACATAAAGGCATACCATACGTGTCTGCTACGTCGTAATAAATAAGTACATCTGAATTCTCCAGTAACGCATACTGTAACCTAAACTCACAATCTGAGGATATTGTTTATCATTTCCTTCAACATCAAACATATCGTTTCGTAGCTGATACTGCTATAATTTAATAAACTAAACCATCTCTCTGACTTATAAACACTAAGGTACATTTGTAGGCACCAAACGATAAGGTGGCAGCAAAAGAAGAAGCAATGAACCAAATGGTCCACACACTTCACAGGTACTGTTCAAAATATCCACCATTTGCGCACCTGCAAGCCTCACACCTATTTAACCAATTACGCCGCACTCTAACGAAAAGGAACCTCATTGTTGCCTATTTCTTCCGCAGCCAGATAAATGCATTCTCTCAAAGATACGAGGGCAGTAGTTGCTGTTTTGTAGATCCTGCTTTTCACGTCTCCCCAGAAGAAAAAATCCAGAGGAACGTAGGCCAATCACAACTGTTACCTGCCAAAACATAGGTGAAAGTGAAAGTGGTCAACCCGTTTACATTCGCAAACCAGGTCAAGTCTCTGACCAACCTCAACGCAACGTTGTCGACATACCTCGCGTCTGAAAAAGTTGTTTGGAGTATTCCTTCTCGTCTTTTAAGTTATTAATTATTTCGAAACCTTGTGTGATGTCCCATAATTACTACGAAAGCTATGTCAGAAGTAAGTTACTCTACGCATCTTACAAGTCACAAACTGTTATCTTTGTACATTCTTTGGAATTGTGCATCCAATTTGCAACAAAAACTATTTATTTTTTTCGGAATGTACTGATCAAAGAACAAAATGCCATAAGACTTTTTTGTTTGTAATGCTTCTATGAAGCACCAATTAGAAGGAATGTGATAACTTCTCTTCCATCCTGTATGTGTGATCTCAACCCCTTAGAACTAGCTTGGGCCAAGGTAAAACGAATAGTTAGCGAAATGTAACAGGTGACTTGTTGTTACAGAATTGCACGATATAACTCTCAAGAATATATCACTTGTAACCGAAACAGTAGTTGAAAATATCGTTTACATTTTATAAGCTTAATGTAGTGCATGAACTAAAAATAACATTTCAGATCCTCTATTTTGAGCGACTTCGTTGGTTTAATATAGCGTGAATACACATTCCAAGGTTAGTAGTGCGACCAGAAGCAGTAGGCCAGCTTCAAATATTGCTGTTTACCTGAAATTGTTTATTGACGTACACACTTGCTGTATTCTTCGCAGCTGCTGAATAAACTGGATACTTACCTTTTAGATATCTCAGTATCCTAAAAGTAAAACTATTCTTTTTCCTGTTGTGTAAATAAGTTTTTTTTTTTTTTTTTTTTTTTTTTTTTTTTTTTTTTTTTATTTATAAACTTAACTAATTTACTTCTGTGGTGACTCTGTTTATTTTTAATTTGTTCAGTGGTGGAGTTGGTCCGGTACCGCCGAAGCAAACCGGATGATTGTGGGTAATGTTAAAGTGGGGTCGTTGGCTTAGGCAGGTCAAGTGTAATGGCGTTGCCCTGACACTGACCTGCGGTTTGGGGGGGGATCGGGTCGTACTGAAGGACCGGGTAGAGGGCCGAGTAGAGGTCTGAGGAGTGTCAGTCTATTTAAAATCTGTTGAAGTAAGTCCTGTAGTAATAATGTGTGTCCTTGTAGAATTTCTTCTAGTGTCTTATGGACCTTGTGAATGCGTGTGTCGTTGATGTAGGTGACCACTTTCTCCAGCTGCTTGTTGAAGTGGTCACGGAGGCTATTGTTGTCTTGATGGACTGTGGCAGGTAGCGTTGTTTGCAGATTATGGGTGACATCCTTAACGTCCTCGAGAGCACGAGTCAGGGCTGTCTCCCATGCTGCAACCCGGTCGGTGAGAGTCTGAAGTGTGTCTTGCATCTTCTGCAGTGCGGCGGTGTTGTGGAGTAGAGCGGTGTGAAGTTGACTGTCTGCAGCGTCGTGTTGGTCGGCGGTTTGGCGGTTGGTCGTGGTATGTTGGTGTGTGACGGTGAAGGTCTGCGAGGCGGAGAATGGTTGTTACGTAGGCAGCCTGTGAGCTGCAGGCGTCTGACGGCGTGGGTTCCTGGGGCACGCCGCCTGGCCCGTGAAGTGGCCAATGCAGTTGCACGTGGCACAATACACTGGGCGACGTGTCAGGTCGTGGCTGGTGCAGGATGTGGTGAAGGTGCCGGCGCCACAGTAGTGGCAGCGTGGGGGGTCGGCGCAGGTATCGGCGGTGTGACCATACTGGCAGCAGCGTCGGCAGGGAATAGGGCGTACACCACGGCTAGCCTCGACTGGGAGCACCTGCCCGAGGGCAGGAAGCCCATCCTTCAAAGCAGCGCGGTAATCTGCCCCATCCCAAAACTCCAGGCGCACCAGCGGCGACGGTCCTCTGGCTGTGATGATGCGCGTCGCTTTCATGAGAGAAGGCCAGCGACGTCGGGCTGCGTTGAGGAGGAGAGAGTCCGGAAGCTGCCGATGTACTCCGCGCACGACTGCGCTGAAACTCTGCAGCCTCGTGAGGTTAGGATGACTCTCTCTGGACGTTTGATATTCAACCTCTGGCTGTGTCGACTGTGTGCGGTGGGTGGTTGATGTCGGCGTGGTGTCGCAGGCTGAGATACCTTGGTCAGGCGGCGTTGATGGAGGAGTTGGCGAGGAGGCTGGCTGTGAGGCAGGGACGGCGCTGGCGTTTTCAGTCTCCCCAGAAGGTTCTTCGGAGGCTCTTTGGACTGCTGCGGAGGCTCGCTTCTTCTTTCTTCCTGCCATGTTGTCTCTGCGGCGGCTGTGGCTGGACTGCCAAATAAGTTTTGTGGGTGTAATTTATATATATATATATATATATATATATATATATATATATATATATATATATATATATATATATAGACTTTAAAGCGTATTTCACAGCCTGTTTAACTATACATACAACACAGGAAGACATGGGAAGCCTATGATTGAATTTAGTATCGAGCCACCCGGCATCATATTTTGTGACAGCTATAGTAAGCAAAGCTTATTGAAATGCCCCAAAAAACAACCTTGATATTTTCCCTCCATTATGGTGCAGTCTGGTTATATTTGGTGATATTCCAGCTGTTAGGTTGCATCAGTGCCTTCAGCTGTTTGTAACATATAACCATGGCAAAGCTACGGCCATAGCTGGTGCTATTGCGTCTGTTATGTTGCCACAGAAGCCCTTGTTTATGAACGTGTTGCAGAAAGGCCAAACAAGATTCTATTTAGATATCGTATTAATTAATTAATCTGCTCGTGTGTGAGTGATTTTGCCTTGAATTCTTTTAGAGCAGTACGTATATGCAGTTATAGTTACAGTTATTTTTCTGTTCGCTACACAGTAGTGCATGAAATATATATTATGATATTTAGCGCTCGGAAGTGATTTTGTAGTGTTATTGTAGAACAAGATTTGCCGAAGATGAGTACGTTCTTTGTTGTGGTAATGCTGTTCAAGCATTATTATCGTTTGAAAGCGTAATGCTTTAACCCTGTGATATTTTAAGCTTAGAAATGCCTTTATTATGTACGTTGGCAAGACTGCTTTTTGGGTACTTTCGTCTGCTGTTTAATGTAATGTCGAACTCTTGGGAACTGCCGATAAACTGTGTCCACTATATAAAAGTGCAAGCCTGATATCCTATGTTGGTGTAAAGCTTTTCTGTGGAAGAGCAGTTGTCAGCTCTGAATCAGGTTTGGCAGGTGTGATTCGCAACATCCAGTGTAATTTATCTGTTCTTCCTCAAAGACCTCTAATTGTCAGCAAAGAACATGGGAACTGTCCGCAATCAAGAGTCGTTAGCAATTATATTTTGTTCTTCATGCCTGTAAGTCATGTACTTATATGGTAAAAGTTATGCCAGGTATTTTATTGTTCCCCCTAATGGTGTACAATTAAAGGTTACAACGTTGTCATAAAGTACTCTTTGAAAACGACTCCTCGTTAACACTGGAAGATATGTTATTATTGCATTATATATTACACATTTATTTCTATAGTCCCATGTTCGTCCTCCATGGCTGTCTGGACATCATGTCTGTATCAGAACAAGTCTTGATATCTTCACGTAGCACTGGTTTTCCTTGCACGGACCTATAAAACCCTCATTATGCTGTGGTATAACACACAAGCACATAAAACTTACAGCTGTCATTTACACTGAATTTACTATATATTGTACACGGAAAAACGAACGCGATGGCTCAGGCGGTAACGTCTGTGACTGCTATTCTAGAGGTCGTGGGTTCAATTTCAGTGGCTCCTTTTTTTACTTTTTTTTCGGGAGATCGCTAGGTGAATTCTGGGAAGGATCAGCGTCTATTGGCACGGCCTACAGGATTCTCACTACGGGAGGTTCGAAATGCACGGCAGGCAATTTGGTCTCTGTTAATCTTCGTCTTCCGTAACGGGGAACGTCTCCGTGACCCGCCCCCCCTCCCCAGGCGATATCTAAGCCGCAGATGGGAGGGAGGAGTGCCAGTTACACGCCACCGGGAGATTCAACCTGTAGCAGTTGAGACCCTGCCCTCTGCTGTCGTATCCCCTCAGATCCGACCACCCTTAGTATCCTCTCACCTTATAGCTCCCTCTCGAGGGGGTGTCACGTCTAAGGCGTAACCACACAAGATCTTCTATACATCGAGGAGCTAAATCCCCCTTCCGAATCATAGAGCTATCTGATACTCAACATACGAGGTTTTCTTAGTAATATAAACTAAAGTTCTTTTTTAAACTTAAAAGTAACGTTTAAAATCTGAAGTCCTATTTATGAATTTAACACCGGAATTTATTTTTTTCTCATTTGTAATGATATTCACTTGTTTTACTGTCCATTTGTATTCTTTTCCGCCATGGTTTGAAGAAGAGGGAAGAGGTTGGGCTAGCCTGACCTTCCCCCTACGTCAGGTAAGGCACGTAGTGGTCCTGTGCCAGGAGTGAGCAGTTGAAATATCGCGTTGTAATATGGCCCTTATTATACAAATGTCCGCTAACTTTGCCTATCTGTTTGGCTGAAAATTGCTTCAACGTGATTGTAAATAAGAAACCTGAATCTATAGGCCGGAGAAGATATCAGGGACGTGCAGTAATCTGCAAACATGATGAACATAAAAAATGCAGAATATTTTATTGTGCTAGTTACACCATTAAATTACTATAACATTAGTGGTTATTCTCTGAAAATATATCGTCGTCTTATAGATCGATTACCAGGGGCTGACTATTTTGCGTTATTCCTTTAAAGGAACGATATTTTGTTTTCTAGTTCTTCAACAAGGCGTAAATAGTTAGGCCAATGGTTCTTGTTTTCAATGTTCTTTATAGTATTTTTAACTAAGGCTCGAATTTCACTATCTTTTTTTTCTCCCGAAAACACTGGCTGAAATGTTTGCAGTTCTGACCATACATATGCTATGGGATTCAAAGTACAATGATAGGAGAGCAGTCTAACACCTACATGACCGAGTTTAACAGCTAATTCCTCAACAGCGTACATTTTGTATTTATTGTACGTTTCTATTACCTATACGTTTTTGCAGCTGCAGTGGTGGTCTTATCATTCACTTCTAATAGAGAGTACAAAGTTCAGCGTCGCCTGCACTGTTCACATACGTATTGCGTATACCATCAAGTGCCGCTTGCTGCATGGACCTCTCCTATCCCTTACTCCACCTGGTGACCGAAAAGAATGCGGATAGACTGTAAATCTTATCATTGGGTCTATTTCTATAGCTCTGAAACTTCCAGAACGTAGTCACGCATTCGCACTTTCAACCACGGATAATACTACTGTGACATTGTTACGTCGAGCTTCCGCATGGAAAGCATCCCATAAATTTGATGCTCGTTGGATGACGCCACGTTGCCAAGGGGGTGGATTTAACTTTTGAGAGTTTGTAATGATATGGTGGAAGTTTATTTAGCAAAAGGAGTTTAACAAGTGTATTACTGTTAGTGTTGAGTGAAGCAATAGCTAGATTAAAAAACGAGTCAAGTTGTCACAATACCTAAGTAGTTTTAATTTAATGTAACACTGGCCTTGTGATAGAGCATCTTTCTGAAAGCCGAAGATGTATGACTCAAGTCCCAGCTATGACCTTGAGTTTTCAAGTCTGATTCTACCTTGCCACGTGGAGCCTGTGTGTAACTAATTTACATGAACTATCAAACATTTACCGTGCTTTTTGTATCAACATAAGCAGATATAAGCACACTTTGTAGTACTTATGTAGGTGTTCAAAGATGAGGGACATTTTTATGAGTTGTATCCATTTTTACTTTAGCTGTCGTCTACGTAGGCAGAGGAATTGTTGCATTCCATCCAAAATATCGAGATTTCACCGGAAATAAATGTTTTGAGGCCGCTGAATGCCAAAAAGAACTTTTAGAAAAAAGATTCGTATGCCTTGCCTCTTTCTGAATGGCGTAGTTTGAGAAAGAAAAGTCCGTTAAATACCAAACTTGATATGTAATATCAGAATTTTTCAGAGACTAGTCCAAATATTTAAAAAAATGTCCATCTCAAACTACCCTCTGTATGTAAAAAGTGTATTACTTTTTATTTTATTTAAATGTCTTTAATGGTTTTGACTAAAATACTGCATGTTTAAGTTATTTCTTGAATTACCTGTAAATAGCCAGTCAAATCCTCCATAATCTTAAGAAATTCTATACACGTTTTTATAATTGGTTAATCGTAAGAGACACACAAAAACTTATTACAGAAACGTAATGCAAAAAATTGTGTCATTTATATTTTCCGAGATAATCGTTATTGGTTTGCATTTTCAAAAGTCTCGCGGACATTTGTGAAATGTTAAGTGAACATTCGTTTGATAATCACGATGACATACAAAGAGTATGGAATTTAAAGGACAGCATATAGGGAAGCACTTTTGAAACATTGTTGTATTGTTTCAGCGTGCTTCTATTATTCTTGTACCTAGAACCAAATATGTTAAGAACCCATTTCTCGATTAACATAAAATGGAGAAAAAGATCATAAGAATGGGAGAAAGTCAGGTTAGTGCAGCAAATTGGATTTGTTTTAAAATGGGGATTTACTTGAGTCGCTCTGTCTTCTAGGATAGCAGCTGAACAACTAGGCGAAGGCTGCAAGAGTCATGTGCATCTTCTAGACGTCCTCTAAAAGTTCTCTCAATGCTGAACATGTCTAAAAAAATTAATGTGTATAGGCTTTGGGTGGAAAGGATGAAAGGCAGATGAACGAAGATTTGTAGTTTTAACTCACATCCGACTGTTATGGATACGAATTCAGAGAAAGTCTCCATTATTGAACTGTTTCTCCAAGTGTCTGCACCACTTTACGAAGAAACAGTGAGGAAGCATTTACTAATGTGGAATTTTGACTTGTATGATGGTCATACTGAAAGTCGTAAACAACCATTATTAAAACTTAAATTACAACAATGTTAAAAGATTACTTCGGGATCATAATATACAAGCTTTCCACCACATGTTGCCAAATTTTGAAATCATTAGCTTCTATCACGTGATCACAAGCAGTATTTCCAAAATAATGGACATCAATGTTTCGCTTCGAGAGTGTGTTCTCATTTAATTCTTTGTTAAAGAGGAAAACTCTACTGCTGAATTCACCTCAGACTTCAACATGGCTACGGAAATGTCTGCTTGGGCGTCAGCTGTATTAGGAGATGGCGAAACATTTCAAAGTTAAGTATACAAGTATCCAAGATGAGCCTCGTAGCGGTCACCCTCAAACTACCTCCACGGAACACAACAAGCAAAGAGTTGATGAGTTTATTACAGAAGATAGGCGTGTTAGGATGACATCTCTGCAAGGTTGTGCACGTTGAATCCCACGTTTACTGACCGAAGACCACAAACTTCAAAGAACCATCAGCTAAAACCTTCTTCAGAGATTTCAAAATGAAGGGATGCTTTTTATTTGACCATATTGTTACAGGTGATGAAAGCTGCGTCAAGGGAAGAAAAGAAAAAAGAAAAAAAGAAAAAAAAAAAACTTCAGAATATGGAATGGCACCATTTGGAACGTAGTTCTATCGTACTGGTGTTTTACAAACTTACAGAATATGATAAACTATAGGCAATAGAGACTGTGTTGAAAAGTCATAGAACAGTCTGTAGATTAAGATGATATGCTTGGTTTGTCTAAAAAATAAATATTAAGATTTTTAAAAATTGTCGCTCATGACGTTCAGTATGACCCTTGTACGTCTACAGTGGAAAAGTTGAACTTTAGAGAGAGGGCCGGTCAATTGCATCTAAGCTTAACGTATCTATATGCAAAAACTTTCTATACCAGAGATTTCAAACGTGTGCGTAAGAGGGGAGGTTGGATTTATCTCCTTGCACTTTATGCAGACTATGCCACTCTTTTAACAGTCATGTGTGTTGCAGTGGCGGTTTGTATTATGTACGTAGCGTTTGGTTTACGAAAACACTTTCAAATCTTATGCAATAAATATCTGTTTATTAGTGGCTTGTTTGGTACTGCTTACGTTTAAGAAGTGTATTAATATTTGGCGACAATTTCACTTTGCAGAACGCTGGTATAGGTGCTGCTGGAAGCACTGCTCTAGTACATTGGAAAGAAAATACTACACGCTTTTCTTGTAGCAGTCCTCTTGTCCTGTTATTGAATTCTGTCCCCAATAGTTTTTGTTTCCAATTGTTGAAGAACAAGAGGTCAGGTATTGTCAGATCTGATGAACACTGAGCGTGCGACAGAGCGATTACTTATTCTCTTAGAGTCACAGAGCTACTCTCTGTTCACTAGCTCATGGCCTTAGGGGAATGAATGGGAAAAGAGAGACCTTCCACGTAGTGTACCCGAGTTTTGTAAAGTTCCTCGCAAATGTTGCTGCTAGTTACGTTGCCAGCTTACCTCCAATGTAATTCGCGCTATGTTTACTCGTTGCTAATTTCTGTGAATTTCAATTCTAAAATCGTACTTGTCACTAGTATTATGTTGGAAGTAATGGTAAAAGAAATGTAGAAGTAGATAATCTACTTGTTATTGGGTTGCAGAACAAAGAGGTTCGGAGTGACAGTTCTATGCGTAAAACAGATCTTTATATGTATGTAGAATGATTTGCTAAATGAATGATTGACATGGTGCATAATCGGAGCGCGTCCTTCTGTATAGGTGAACATCTCACATACAAGCAGTTAAAAGAGATACAAGCCAGATACCTCAAGAGAGTTCTGGGAGTATCAGACTAACTTAAAGGGAGAAGTTCTTCATAGATTGCGGCACGCACTACTGCTGCCAGCTATAGAAGGCTATAAGACATTTCTACAACACTCACAAGAGAGAAATAGACACATATCTATGTAATTGTATGCAACCTATGTGACCCAAGACAGATCCTGGACGCAAACGAACTACGAAATGCAGCTATGTGAATACAAGTTTGGTAATTCATGGCTTCAATCTCAAGATGTCTTCCAATAAATCTTTCCACGACACAAGTGATACCTGTGTCTGTGTTCTGTGTCACCGATATCATACTTTAAAGTGCAACAACAGATAAAAATCTGATGTGTTGTACTCACATGACTTTCTCTACTCCTGTACTAACCATTCTTACAAACTCTTATTCCTATATCTTCTTCATATTAGTTGAGATAAAAATTTGCAGAAATGATCTAATTGTTTATCTTCTTTTAGGTACAAGGGAAATATGGGAATACAGTAGACTTTGAGCAATACTTAAATGTTTTAAAGCTTTCAAATCCCGTTCTGTTTGCACAGTTAACATACAAAAATGAATAACGATGTTCCATTTCACAGAAGTATAAGTTTTCTAAAACTTACACAGATAACTAGGAATATCTCCGAAATGGTTTACGCTACAAAAATGTATTTAGACATAAATTGTGTTTTAGCAATATCTACATTTTTGTACTCTTAAAGTTTACGAGTTATTCAAACGTCATCCAGAGTAAATACGACTATACGACTAGCCGGAACATTCAAGATATACATTTTATTTGTCATAAAAATGCCTCAAATATATGACATTTTAATAAAAATCGTTAGAGCAAGAGAATATGAATTTTCGAAAAATGTTCCATCTAAAGGGAAGGAATTTTCTTGAAAATCTTCGTGTGGTATCCTAGAAAGACAGTAAACTCAAAAAACAACTTTGGTTTTTAACTGACTTTTCGTTTTTGAGTTATGCTGTACACACACACACACACACACACACACACACACACACACACACACACACACACACACACACACACACACACAGATTGTCCGGGAGAGCAGATTTCCGAGGGATTCACTGCAAGATGGCCCACCACCAGGTGTCTTACCTTCATAAAACGGCATTAGAAGCATTGTCAGGTGTGCTAATCTCAAGCAACATAATTAAAATGCAAACATAGGCAGTATTACATAACTGTCCAAAACAGAAACAAACGAATGAAGCCGCGACGGTACTACCAACTTCACTCACTCTGAAAAAAAAGTTAAACTGTGTAGTTAGAGAATATCGAAGTCAAGGACCATGGCAAATTACACCTCGGTCAACTTCCTGCGAAATGGCGGCTCAAGATTCCACGCTGATAACACGCACACACTAATTATTTCCTCTCTCTCCCCTACACGTTTAAAAAAATCCACCGTCGACTTGAAAAAGGTCGCATGTTTAGTGCCCATTACGTGCAAAGCACTTTTTCCCTCTTTAGTCCAGATTAACATCTCCCACTTCTGAAAAGAACAAAGAATAAATCAAGTCTCTCTCTCGCTCTCCCCTCCCTTAATGAGTAATGAATGTCTGTGCTTGTTTGTATCAATGCTTGGCAGATGGCGGTACTCGATTGTGTCTTAAAACAAGACATTCATCATTCGGCTGCATGCAAGAGAAAGTATCTGTCGCACACTGGATACTTACAAGAAACTTTCATAACATGAAACACGTAATCATACATAAAACACAAAACCACGCTTTATACGTACAATTGGTTTAGATTGATCTTTTGTTTGTGGGATTATATTATTTTTGTACGTTTCGAGACAGGTTTTGTCCCAGATGTTTCAAAAGCTCTCCAAATATATGCACTTAGCCACGCTGAGGTTAACATGCATTGCTTCCTTAGCCAGTTATTCAGTAGAGTTCATATAATTAATGTGGAAATTTTCTTAAAGCATTGAAAGCTGACATTTATATTTAGACATTTGTATACATGCTCACAAATGCAAAATGATTCAAGACGCAGCTTGTTTGAGTGTCCAATAGACGGTGATATTTGGAGCAGAGACTATTAATAAACTCAGCTGCAGGTTGACTGGTGCACACCACGCAGCAACACGACGTGGTACTTGGAAATATTCTGCTCTCCTAATGCGCTCAGTCATTTGTACCATGGTTGTACCTAGTGATCGCGCATCGGTGCCGGTTCGTTTCATGTTTACAAGTTCCGACCCAAACGAGCAAATTTTATTGCACATTAAGAAAAAATGACTATTTGACATAACCCACTTCTGACACCATTCTGACAAAAACGACAAAAAGTCGTTACTCTTTCTGTCACTAATTGAACCACAAAAATACAGCCCTCTTTTATCTTTAACATGACCTACAGTTCTTTGTGAGCTTTCAACGAACAGTTTGAACAACTGTCCTCTCGCGGCCCAAACACACACACACACACACACACACACACACACACACACACACACACACACACACACACACTCTCTCTCTCTCTCTCTCTCTCTCTCTCTTTCTTTCTCTCTCTTTCCTCTCTTTCAGTTTTCTGTAATAAACAGTTGACATTGAACGGTACAGTCCCTCAACGCTCATTAAAGCTGCTTACCGTCAAGACTAACTCGGACGTGACGGATCAAACTGTCTGTTGACACACATGCACTGCTTCAGGCTACGAGCGATACGAAACCGCTAGTAGCACGTAGGGCAAGGGGATGGTGCAGATGAGAAGGGAATAGGTTGCATCATTGCCAGGTTTAGCCATTAAGGTTTATGTTTTAGTTCTTTTTTAAATTTTCAACAAATCCATTATCAAACGAAATGACTAAGTGCACAAGCATTTCTATGTGTAACACTGGGAACAAATGCTTCGTTTATTTTTACCGTTTTCACTAAACTTTTAATTGGTTTTCATTTGCTACAACACAACGTGGCAACTGCATTCGGAGCACATGGTTGCCACATCTCTATTACCTATGTTATGTTTCATAAATGTTATGTTTCTCCTTGTTCAGAACCGAATAGTTGGAGGTTAAAGCGTGACAAAGTGTGTTAGCTGATGCTTGTTTTTTCACATTAATGTGCTGTATTATTAGCGAAAATGGAAGCAATGTCACCAGAGCGTTATAGTATGAAAAGAGTTCGTAAAGCCTGCCACAATGATGCAACACTACATGCCTAAACACGTGATGTAAAGTGTTGCTCATAGCCTGCATTTCTGTACAGCAGCTGTCCCATTAACACTCACTATTCCGTCACAAAACAAGAATTACTCACTTCTCTCATCGTCTCACCTTCTTTTATAGATGAGAATGGCGCAGCACGGATCTTTTGCGAAATTCACCTTTTTCTGGAAGTTATCACAAATAAGCCGGTAGTCGAGACTTAGCGAACGTTCTGGAAACTCTTCATGCTGTCTCTGCATTGTTGTCACTCACGTATTCACACGCGTGAGGCAGTTTGATCCTGACTCGGTTTTATATGAGACAGCATTTTGAAAGCGTTAATGCAACTAAAGGATTACTATTTTTGTAATTCAGTTTTGATAGTTGACTTTTTTTTTCATTTCCCACATTGATCATTAAATACTGTTTATGCAATTCTAGCATTAAAGTGCCTTATTATGACGGCACAAATCGTCGAAATTACTCTCAAGAAGACAGCAATGGTGCCATCACTGCCACAATGTAATTTTCTCCAATGTGCCTGTAAGAATACCTGAAATCACCACTCTCGCAAACTAAAGCATTTTCATTTCCCCATCCACAAAACTTTTCATATTCTTTTTCGTCAACATCTTTTGATTTTCCTGGACTTGATAAACTCTCAGCACTCTTGGCTTTATTCAAACTGTTAAGCGGAATACAATCTATGTTTTCAGTCGTTCATAACCTTCCATTTTCCTCTATAAGTGTAGAAACAAATGAAACATCACTTAGCAACCATATTACGTCATACTCTCTGATCTCTGATACATTATACTTTTACATTACTAACAAATTTATTATTTATTTTTACGTATTTTAATGCTAAAATTGCATAAAACGTTGTAACACGTATCTAATCTTTGCATTGTGACGCTAGTAACGTTCACTTTCGCTCACACGTTAAACATATACTCGTGTCACAATCAGTCAGATTATATACTGGTTACATAAAGAACTACTACCTAGGTGATCGAGCTTCGCTCAACGTTCCCCCTTCCTCTTTTTGTGAAATTTTGCTTTTTGGGGGAAGATACTTATTTAGATAAACTTGAAAAGCAAAGCGTTAACTAAATAAAACTTTTTGTTGCAATTGTTAAGAGTCATTTCCGAGATAAAAGAGATATAGAGATACATATAAATATTTCATAAGCAGCATTATTTAAGCCGTAAAACGTCTACTGCTGAACGCGGGTCTCTCCCATAGATATACACCTAGTTTGAGGTTTTCGTCGAGCATTTGTTCCACTATGGAGTTCAGTTCTTGGGTGCTGCGGTCGACTCTATCTTCCAGGGCGTTAACACGTTGGCCAAGGTCCTTCATCTTTCCGTCGAGTTCTTCCATAGCTTCCTTGACCCTGGCCAGTCGTCCTTATTACCATCCGATAGCTCTATCGTCATATCGGACATTCTCGTTTTAATCTTTTCTATTCCGGTGTTTACATTTTTCAATTCGGCTTCCATATTTGTTTCCATCTGCCGCATTCCGGAATTCATTTCATCTCGTTATGTCCATTTGCCTAACATTTGTTTCAGCTGTTTCGTCGCACACCTGACACCAATTCTGACAACTTTACTTTTTAAACACTTCTTTATTTTGTATTAAAACACCGGAACGACACTGAGCAAAAGCACTGTTGAACAATAACAAATACTACAGGAAGATAAGCTAGTTGATAAAGCCATGTGAATGTAATGCGCATTTCTGTTTCAGTCATATATAAAATTGTATGACTTGTTCGTCGAAGAGGGAGTAGTGAAAGAAATGCGATTGTGTTTAGTAAAACAAAAATACGTATTAAAACCGTGTGAACGTTATACGTTGCTCTTATATTTCAAATGGATTGTCTGTAGAAGAGGGAGCAGTGTGTTATGTAAAAGAAAAGGGAGTAAAGAAAACCATGTGAACGTAATACGTTGTGTGGTAAAATGGATTGCATAAACGGCTTGTCCATGAAAAAACACTTAGATATGCAAATTTTCATGGCGATCTCTCAACCGGTTTTAGAGTTTAGTCACTCTTCAACACACAACATGTATAGGCGTTGTTAAGTATGAAGTTGATAAACGATAAAGAATAACATGTGAATTTTTAAGTAAAACAAAAGTGAGTAGAGAAAGTAGTATGAGGGTAATACGTTGTATTTCTATTTCAAAAATATGTTGTTGTTATGTTGTTAGCTAATGCTGGATTTCTGACAATGAAGTCATTAATCCTCTTGCTCTCCGATATTTTTCACTGAATTGAAGAGAGCAATAGCAGTAATAATAACCGCTTTTTAGAGAGCACCATATTTTTATGTTTTGGCAGTCACATCGCTCTCTCACACCCCCAGAATGTCTGGAGGACCACACCTGTCGTTGGTTTACGGGTCTCACAGACCTGACCGGGAGAATTATCAAAATAAATTCACCGACCATATCCTCTGATCCAATCAGAGGACGTATTACATGCCATGACAGGTCAGCATGTTAGGGGTTAAGATTTTATAGAGAAATTAGAGAAATGGAGAGGTTGGAAAAATAAAGACTCCCTAGCCCTCGGGAACCCTAATAGCATCGGGGTCGGAAGAGAACAAGAGATGACCAAGGTAAGGTCAGATAGAAAAGTTACAGTGAGGAGCAAAACACCAGTAAGTGGAAGTAATGTTCTGCTTAGCTTGGGTACCTTGTGGTTGCCATTCACATATCCCCTAGATGGAGACCCCTATTTGAAAAAATGCAGGCATACAAATCAAAGGTATAAGAAAAATCAATAATAGTAAACATTTACTATTTTTGATTCCTCTAGCAAAGGCATCCTATCAAGTGTTATTACTTTATTAACTGCATAAATTAGAGATATCTGTTGTTAAAAATACAAGTTACTTTTATATTAAAACCCATTCTATTAATTGTGAATATTAGCTATGTAATTAATTTATTTTAACTTTGTCGTTCTGGTTTCCATTCCCATTATTGTGAAACAGCCTTGACAGTGCCACTTAAAGTAGAACTGGTAATATATATTTTTTCAATAAAAAAAAATATAGCACATTGTATGAATTATATGTTGAAGGACAATTAGCGAGGGAAGAGTGATTGTGTTTCGTAAAGGAAGAATTAGTAGAAGAAATCGTGTGAATGTAATACGTTGCATTTATACTTCAGTCATATAAAATTGTATGAATTGTATGTTGTAGGGCTAACAGAGGATATATGAATGTGCTACGTAAAAGAAAAGCGATGGAAAACCATTTGAAAGTAATATATTGTGTAGTAAAATGGTTACCATAAAAAATTTCTCTACGAAAAATACATATACGTGCCGAATTTCGCTCTGATGGGCTAAGCAGTTTTCGAGTGAGTGAGTTTTGTTTAAGGATCCGTCGACAACTAGATCATTAGGGCCCGCAGTTTTCGAGATTAACAGTTACATATATATACAAAGATCCACTTTGTGTATATAGAGAATATGAGTTGTTTGTAGAAGAGTGAGTGGAGAAAGAGATGTGAATGTGTTACCTAGCAGTGAGTGGAGAAAATGGTATGAATGTAATATATAGCATTTCTATTTCAAATATACAGAACATGACATTACTTATTTTAAAAGCGGGGATAAAAATGGTTTCTTTTTGGTGTAAAATCACGTATTTTATGGAAAATTGTTTATCGAAAAGTGAGCAGACAAAAAAGATATGTGAATGTGGTATCTAAAAGTGAGTAGAGAAGACAGTGTGAATGTAATATCTAATATTTACATTTCAAACATACAGAAAAATGTATGTATTTTAAAAGAGGGGATAATTTTTTTTGGTGTAAAACCACGTTTTTTTATGGAAAATTGTCTATAGAAGAGTGAATAGAGAAAGAGATGTAATGTGTTACCTGAATTTGAGTAGAGAAAACAGTGAGATTGTAATACGAGTACGTAGGATTTCTAGTTCAGACGTACAAGAATTGTATAATTTGCAGAAGAGGGAACAAAAGCATGCTTTTATATAAAATCGCATTTTTTAGGCAAGACACCAATGTAAATAAATGTAAGAAGCAAAGCCTTATCTGAACACAAAATTTGATCAAAATCTATAGAACTGTTTCCGATATACACGTAATATATGCAAGAATTGCTCTGTAGAAGTGGGAATAAAAATGTTATTTTTATGTAAAATTGCGTTTTTTCCAGAAATTACACCTATATAGATAAATTTAAGAAGCAAAAGCCTATCTCAGCACAAAATTTGATCGAAATCGTTAAGAGTCGTTTCCAAGTTACGCGGAACATGTGTGTGTGTTTGTGTGTGTGTGTGCGTGCGTTCGTGCGTGCGTGTGTGTCGGTATAATTGCTCGTTTAGATATATTAGATTCGATTAAAACAAGGCATTCTTCTAAGTAGTTATATAGATGAAAATTATATATGTCAGAGTCTATTTATAAATTACAACATATTTATATAATTCATCACATATACGCTGAGTTTTCATGCATTCATTTTTCGATATTATATTATAGGCACTAATACATATACTAATATTATATAATAGTATAATAATATAATGCTAATTTAATAATAATATTACATATATCACTAGCTATTTAATGAAGGGTGGCTTTTTAAACTTCAAATGAACAATTAATTAATTAATTAATTCAGTTTGCCTCATCCCAGTATTCTTTAACCCATCAGAATACAATGATCTAAGTTATTTTAGATCATTTTTACTTTCTCTACTGGTAAGTGGAAGAAATACTGTATTTCACCCAAAAATTCATGTCGAGATTTCACTGGAAATATATGTTTTGAGAACCCCTGAATCCAGAAAAAGCATTTTTAGAAAACGGTCCGTGTGTATGTTTGTCTCAGTCTGTGGACAGCATAACTCAAAAATGAAAAGTCGGTAGAATGCCAAAGTTGATGTTTAAGTTTAATGTCTTTCAAGGATGCAACACGAAGCTTTGGAAGAAAATAGCTCCACCCTAAACTACCCTTTACATTGAAATTTTTTCGAAAATTTTATTTTCTTGAAAATGGCTCTAACAATTTTGATTAAAATGCCATACGTTTAAGATATTTTTATGATAAATTAAATGTATATTTTAAATTTTCTCGCCATATCCTATGTAGTCCTGTTTAATGTGGATGACTTTTGAATAACTCGTAAACCGAATAACTCGTAAACTCGCTAAAACACAGAATTTATGTCTGAATAAATTTTTTTCTTAGAGCGAACCACTTCGGAAATGTTCCTTGTTATTTGTGTTGGTTTCGGAAAACTCGAAACTTTCGTGAAATGAAGCATCGTCGTTCGTTTTTTATATGTTAAGCTGCAAAGAGAACGGGATATTAAAGCTTTAAAATATTTGACTATCGCTCAAAGCCTACTGTATTCTAACATCCCCTTGCACGTACAAGGAAACAAGCAATAAAATAATTTGTACAAATGTTTATCTTAACAAGAAAAAAGATAGAGGAATAAGAGTTTGTAAGAATGGTAGTACAAGAGTAGAGAAAGTCACGCGAGTGCAACACATCAGATTTTTATGGCAGAGCTCATGTATTACTCTTGTAAATGTGTAATTTTTAAAACCTCTGTGACAGCTTACCAGCGGAACCGATTATTCTTTGTTTTGCACCATTTTTTCAGTTGCTGTATCATGACCATCTATATGTTGTTTGAAGTGAAAAATCCCCGGCTTTTATCTTATTTGCTCGGTCGTTTGACGGCGGTATTCCAGTTAACGCTTCACGCTGTCATATGGAATTCCTACCATTGGTACATACTAAAGTTGAAAACTTGCGTAAAGTTTATAGGAAAGTACGTATTCCTGGAATTGATCTTAGAAGAAAGATTAGAAAAACAAGCGGATGTACATTCATGTATAATGTGTATGGATGGGAGGCACGCGAAACCTCACTTAAGCTTCAATGGCAAGGACTTACAATGGTGTCAAATTAAATAGTTATACGATAGAGGGCAAATAAAGATTTTTAAAAAATCTGGTGTTTGCAGTCACACCACTTTCTCTACTCACGAATCCTTAAAAACGCTTATTATCCATGTACTTTATGATCATATTACATATCTTCTTATAGGTACAATGGGAATAAGGGAATACAGTAGGCTTAATCGATAGTCAAATCTTTTCAGAGCTGGCTTTTATGTGATGGCTTTGAAATTCCAATAACTTTTGTCCTATTGACATAAACTGTGTTTTGATGAAATTGATATTTTTTGTATATTAGGAGTTTTGTATCTATCTCTTACGGTTTACCAGTGCCCAAAACTCATCCAGAATGATGAGAATTTTTAGGAACATTTCCAGAAAATAAAACATATACATTTCAACTTAAACATGTGGTATTTTAATAAACATATTCACTGCCGTTTCTAAGAAAATAAAATTTTTTTAAAAAAGTTCCATTAGAGAGATGATATTAGCACAGGAGCTCTTTCGAGCCCTCGCTGTCCGCGGGGTTGGGGGGCGGGGGGCATCTAGGGGCGTTGAATCCCTTACGAAGATCCCCCTGAGATGGCCCCGGAACACCTAAAGATTTCGAGGTGTCATCAAATTAGGAAACCTTGGGAGCCCTGTCAATGCGTGTGTCGTTAGCCTGGATCTGGCCGCCCGGACACAAATTTCCAGTTTTCAACTGTTAGTGAACAATGGCATAAGTCCTTACATTGACTCCGTTAGCTCGGTCGCAGCATGCACCACTTCTTCACTTTGATGATTTGCACCATGAGGTGCTTCTTCAGTCTCCCAATGTATATTTGCGAGCGTCTCAGCCGGTTTCGAAAATATGAGATCATTTACTGAACTTTGCAGATGCACTTTCTATATCTCTTTAAGTAACAGTTTATGTCATATACGTTTTTTTTTTGGGGGGGGGGGGGGACTGAACCATTTGGGAGATATTCCTTGTTGCCTGTCTGAACTCCCCAATACTACATTTTGTTTTTAATCTTTTGGCCATACAAAGGGAACGAAATTTCAATGCAATTACATAGCGACCAACTGGTTTTAAAAGATTTCAGTATTGCTTAAACCCTGCTGTATTCCCATATTCCTCTTACACCGGGCGTGTCATCCATTATTTTCTAGGATCCACCTTCCATGCCAGTGAGCTGCACGGTCAGTTGAAACTATGGACGGACATTCAGAATGACTATGCGCGCGTTTCATCAAGAACGGGAAGATCATTTTTGTATTTTACACGACGCGAAACCATCTTGTTTAATTCAGATTATTCATTACATCACACATCTCATTTTAACATTGGACGCCATTTTAACAAAAGAAACATGTCAATGAATATGGGAGCATCGTTATATTAGTATGTTTATATATTTTCCAAAAGCATATAATATTGTTATTATATGTTATTTACTTCAACATAATCATTATCTCACTACACATTATGTTTGGAGAATGAAAAATATATACTACTCATGCTATCACTTTTTTTTTCACATTATAACTAATTTTATTGTCATATAGGACACACCAGACAACAGAGGGTTGAAGGATTGAAATCCCAGTTCTCCAAAAGACTCAAAAAGCCATTCAGCAATCTGTTAAGAGTAGTTAACATATTTCAAATTTAATCACATGAAAAGCGGATTCAAGTAATGGATTTAGTTTATGTTCTATGACTAAGTTGTTCGACTTTGAAACCTAATTTAAATACATTGAAAATGAGAAACCATGGCCGTTGATCTAGAACTAAGCGATTTAAAATATGTGCACAAATGGGGCACATTTATATTTTTTCTGCTACATATAGTAAGTAGAGGAAGTATTGTATTCCACCCAAAAACTCGATGTCGAGATTTCACCCGAAGTATATGTTTTGACGCTCCCTGAATAAAAAAAAAGAAAAAAAAGCATTTTTAGAAAAAGGTCCACGCGCGCACATCTGTGTGTGTCTGTCAGGCTGCAGACGCAAAACTCAAAAACGAAAAGTCGGTTAAAAATCAAAGTTGGTTTTTAAGTTAAACATCTTTTAAGGATACGAAACGGAGATTTTGAAGAAAATTCCTCCACCCTAAGCCACCCCTTATATGGAAAATTTTCCGAAAATTTTGATTTACTCGAAAATGGCTAACGATTTTAATTAAAATGCTATGTCTTTGAGATATTTGTATGACAAATGAATCATATATTTTGAATTTTCTGGCTATAGCTTATGTGGTCCTGTTTACTCTAGGTGACTGTTGAATAACTCGCAAACCATAAGACATAGACCAAGTCTTACTTAACAAAAAATGTAGATCTAGTTAAAACACACAATTTATACCCAAATGAATTTTTCTGTGGAGTGAACCATTTCGGAAATTTTCCTTGTTATTTGTGTGATTTTTGGGATATTGAAACTCTCGTCAAATGGAACATCGTTATTAATTTTTTTATATTCTTAGCCATGCAAAGAAACATTTGACTATCGCTCAAAGCCTACTCTATTCCCACATTTCCCTTGTATGTACAAGAAAATAAGCAATAAGACAACTTCTGCAAATGTTTATCTCAAATAACACGAAAAAGATAGAGGAATAAGAGTCTGTAAGAATGGTTAGTACAGGCGTAGAGAAAGTCATGTGAGTGCAACACATCCGACTTTTACTATTACAATGTGCCGTATTTTCACGGGCAAACAACGGTGTAACGAGGGTGAATGTACAGTTTCGACTTGAACATCCTGTGTGGTTCCGTAATGTGGTGTGGGAGCAGTTGCTAGCCCCCCCCCCCCTCTCTCTCTTTTGCTTTATTGACACGCATGCTTTACACTACAAGAAAATTAGTAATAAGTAGGAAACGGGACTTCACACGGAGAACGAAAAGTTGCTGAGTTTGGACTGTAGCACGTGGAAGGGGGTCAGTCTGTCACGTGATTTTTTTTTTTTTTTTTTTTTTTTTTTTTTAATTAACGTCCTCCAACATTGTGTCATATCAGACGAAAGAGTCACATGATCACAATACAAAAGAGGCAAGGTACGGTCGATGTAAGAACGCTGTAGATAAAGTTGTTCAGTGCTGCCACCATTTACAGCAAAATATTCACTCCCAAATTTTTGTACAAGCTCAGCAATACGCGAATAACTTTTTTATTTTCGTGTTGCAGGTATTTTGCTGTGTGGAACTGGTGAACATATTCGAGATACACTATGGGCTGTCGGCAGTGTTCTTTGTGCTGTCACTGTACTCGCGCAATGACGTCACGCTCTGCCCATGTGGCAGGCTGCTTGCAATCGCCTCATTTCGCAATAGCTGTATAAAGGTTCACAGCCTAGTAATAAGATAATTTCTGCAAATTTTAATCTCCATTGATATGGAGGAGAGAAATAAGATTTTGTGAGAATAGTTTCGGTGAAACGTCGATATCAAAACTTTTGATGGAATGCCTACTCTCCTAATTACATGCTATACTAGTAGAGAAAGTAAAACATTTGTTTGTTAAAATACAGAGCATTTTTATGTCGTCTACTCCTAATTTTTCCCTGTCTGTTAGAACTTGAGAATGGTGGTTGGTCACACTTCGGTGCTTCGACTATTGAAACATCTGGCAAATGTGTGAAATGCTTCACGCCCTAGTTCCTTGTTTTAAATTGATGTATGCATAGATAGGAGATAACACAACAATTAAAGTGAACGTAATGTATCAGTGGGTATGCTGCATTAACATGCATATTTCTCACTAAATTATACCAGCAGGTTGTTACCGCTTTTCACATTGTTGTGCTGCATCAGTGGATAACATACAAGTAGTTTAGAATGGAATATTCGTGTGTATTGTTTTAAACAAATTCAAACAAAAGTATAAAGCAGGCCTGGGCGATTAGCGCGGTACCTTGAGCGACCTTCATTTTTTATCACTAAAGAAGGTCGTGAGCAGTCTGCGCTCTCTGAGTACCAGTTGCCCAGCCCTGGTGTAGATCCTACCTATAGACCAGTCCTTAAAGGTTCCTCATGCAACATGTAGGTATCAATATTACTCCCTAAAGAACAGTGCTTATTCCAAAAGTACGATTATTATTATTATTATTATTATTATTATTATTATTATTATTATTATTATTATTATTATTATTATTATTATTATTATTATTATTATTATTATTATTATTATTATTATTATTATTATTATTATTATTATTATTATTATTATTATTATTATTATTATTATTATTATTATTATTATTATTATTATTATTATTATTATTATTATTATTATTATTATTATTATTATTATTATTATTATTATTATTATTATTTATTGCGTATTGTATTATTTACAAGACATCAGAGTTTTGGATAAAGAATGTTTTTCTGCAATATATAGCAGCAACTTCTTTAATTCTTTCTCTATAGCGCCTCCTATGATTTCACCTCACATTTCTGGGTGTACACTGCTATAGTGTCCTTCAACACATAATTTTCTCAATATCTAATCAACGTACGGCACATGACACACTTGGCCTCTATTGTGACGACTTCAAAAACTAAGAAGGTTCCCACTCTGGTTTAAATGGACTCCCGGCATTCTTTGCCTTTATTGGACCAAGTTGCTCCATAATTTGGTATTTCTATTGCATGTACCTATTTCACAGATAAGCAAGCCGTCAATGAACACAGGTTTCTTCGAGTCTTCGCTTCTTCGCTCTGCAGCATGCGAATTGAGCCGAGCTTAACCGAGTCGCCGTGGTGCACGGTGCGAGGAATCTCTGCACCTTTGATTCCGCCCGCTGAAATGTTAACCTTTGAGAGGCCCTGCATTAAACACTAATGCATTTGGTTGTTCTGTTTTATAATATCCATAAGGTTATTACTTTATTTCGAAATAATGAATAAGTAGGTTCGCATGTAAAAGGCTATTCAAATAACCAATATACTTTGGACAACTCTTGTGGATCTCTCTTAAATTTCGCTTTGTTGAACCTCTTTTTTACTGCTCTCATCTTTCAGGTGTCGGAAGCTGCAAGTCGGGGCCTGCCACATTTTTAGGTAGGAATACACCTGCATACAATTTTATCATAGTAGTATGATCCTAATGTATTTACAAAGCAAATTACCTTCCTTAGTTCGAACTAAAGACCTCAACATATCACATATCAGTTTCTAGGTTAAGAGCAGCGCTCTACAATATTATTATAAACTTTTACGTTTCGTGCAGTAAGAAAATCTCTCTTATGTATCCCTTTTCAGATTATCAAAGGCCATAGTTGCTTAGTCTATAATTACTAAAGCAAGTATTTTACATGGAAGAAATTAAAATATATTACACTATACCCAGTCATCTCCTTAGCGCGGTGGTAACGCTACTGCTTACCAAGTGGGAGTCCCGGGTTCGAGTTCAGGTACCGGCGTGGAGATTTTCTCCCACTGGGAGACCTGGTCCGGGGTGCACTCAGTCTCGTTAGGACCTTGAACGTCCAATTGAAGAACTACTTGATTGAAAAGTGGCGATCCTGGTTGCATAGACCACATTGCTGGCCTGGAGGGATCGGGGCGCTGACTACATCCCACCACCAGTACTGCACTCATAAGTTCTGTTGTAGGCAGAGGTGGGGGACGCAGCGGTTGGGTGGTAGGCCTTGGTCCGCAAAGCTCTGTTGCGCCTTGGATTGTTATTACACTATGCTACGAATTAATATTTAACAGACAAGAGAAACAATGCAGTCGTCGTATACCGCAACTTTATCCATTATTTTACTGTAATAATCTTATCAACAGGAGTGCATTTATCATCTCAGTTTTGTCAACCGTAGTTTCCCAAAAATAGTGATTAAACTTCGTCAGTTCCTTATCAAGCTATATGTGGGTTTTCAAGAACTCTTTCATTCAAATTAATGTTCATTTTGTTATCTTTGTTCAAAGTTAAATTCTATACTGCTTCAGATAGAATAAACAATTATTATCATCATTATTAATGTTATTGTTACTGTTATTATCATTATTAGAGACCATATTTTCTCTTAAATTTTAGGGTAATTATGCTTTCATTTCTTCTATTTGACAATGATTTACTTATAAACAGAACTTATATTTTAAACTAAATATAACTACCCCATTGCTTTATTAAATAACGGCTATTTGTTTAATTTATATTTTATTCATAAAGGAGTCCGATTAAGTAGCACTCGACTTTTGATTTACTATCTGTGGCTTCATCTATAACTTTATGTGTAAAATACAACTTGAATAAGATTGCTATCTTTAAAAATACCGTAATTTCTATACAGTCTTTAAAGTACGGAATGTCTTATATAATTTTTCCTTTAGTTTTAGTGTTATTAGTTTAAATAGTACCCGTTAAGATACTTTTTCATCGCTTTTGAGTCGCATTGTGAGTTTACTCTAAACATCATGTGGGATATACTGCTCTTGAGGAAATTAACATTATTGCTATTGTTTAGCTCATTGAAACGTAAAGGTATAACTCTCTTGTTATCTTGTTCAGGGAAAATCTTGGAAGCACTTTTCAGATCTGCGTGTATGCTTGTATTTTTTTCGTTGCTAAAAGGGGCAATAAAAGTGAAAATATTGTCATTGCTAATACAAAGAGACCGCAATTCTTTGCTGGGTTCTTTAAGCATTTGTTTACATCTCGCTCGGAAAGTGAAAGTGGCAGATTGCCATTCGCGTAATTTAGGGAATTTTAATTCGTGGAGTTTCACTACTTTCTTTTTCCAACTCATTTATTGCTTAGCAACGTATAACAATGCGCAGGACAACAATCTGGTTATTTACTTCACGGTCCGTTCCCTTCCTATTCAGAAAGAAGGAATTTCCAACATGATTATTAACAAAGTGCATGTAAGTACAACAGGTTCAATTAGGAACACAAGCCTACGTACATATGTGAAAGTATTTCTCTACATTAAGGAGAGTAATGAATACCAAGAAAAGTTTGCACGCTAAAGGAGGATTAGAACCTGTTTTTTTAAATATGAATAACTCAGCAACTTATTAGTGTAGTCTAGCACAAATGAAAACAGATTCTTACAAGTTTTATTAAATTATATTCAAATTTTGTAAACTTATCCATAATACTGTCGCTAGCATTTTGTACAAACTTCATTAAAATTGATAAAGTAATTTGTGATAAAGTTTTATCATTTTTGTTTAGTGATAATTGTAAATTTTCAAATGATTATCTCTGGGCAGTGAAGTCTTCTTTTCTACCTCCTGTTTCTTCTCCTTTCAGGCATTAGGCGAATTCACCTGTTCTATAGTTTCAAGTCATCTTTTGCGTGCTCGTGTACTGGGTGCCTTCCCCCTCCCAAAAAAAAAAAAAAAAAAAAAAAAAAAATACTGACAACACATAGTATGTTGTGCGGGATGGCAAACTGATCGGTTTTCAAGCAGGAAACTCTATCCGAAAATGTACAATTTGGAAGCTGAAGAGCGTCGACGTTTCAGAACGAACGGTTGTGACAATTTGTTAACATTCGTTTTGATATCTCAATACAACCCTTTAGCCATCTGTGCACTGGGATGAACGACCAGAGCATAACACTCCTGCGCATGCGCTACATTTCTCCATGGAGTCCTTAGTGCGCATCCTACTGCGTTACTTGTGTAATTTTCAGTACAGTAACGTTTTTAACTATAGTGCGATACGTACCAGTACACAGCTGCTGAAATGGCCAACATGAGCTCCACCACACTTTGAAGTAAATGTGCGGAATCACCTCAACGTCGCATATCGAAACCGATGGATTGGTAGAGGTGGACCAGTTCCATGGCCAGCACGGTCACTAGATCTGACACCCCTCGACTATTTTCTCTGGAGCTGTATGAAGAGTATGGTGTATGACACTCCTGTAACGTCAGCGGAGGATCTTATTGCTCGAGTCCACGGAGTGACTGAAAATCTTCAACGGCAATCACACTTATTGCTCATGTGCATGAGGCTGACCACTGCCGATATCGGCTCTGCAATGTCGTAAGGGGTGAGTGAGTGAGTGAGTGAGTGACGTTTAAGGGCCCGTTGACAGCTAGGTCATTTGGACAACGCAATGGCGTAGGAGATACACAGTTCAAAGTCCGTTTGTAATGTAGACAGCTCGATGTTGGGTTTATTGAGAAATGTGAACATACACTCATCTCACACTTCGACGCTCTCTTGCATTTCCGGACAGCGGTTCCTATTTGAAAACCGATAAGTTTGCCATTCCGTAGAACATACTAAGGGATTTTGGTTTTTTTTGGGGGGGACACTCTGTATATGTATTATAGAAATGCTTTTATTGTATATTTCCTAATAGGCACAAAGGGAATAACTGAATACACTAAAGCGATAGTTAAGTGTTCAAGAACTTGAAATTCCGTTCTTTTGTCATGACCTGGAAAAAACTGACTCCTCATTTGAAAACTGCGTAAGTATTGGAAAATGCAAACCAATAAAACAATTTCCAAAATAATTAATCTCTCTCTTCCCGCTCCAAAAAATAATAAAAGAAAAGAAAAAGAAAAAATGCATCCAACATAAATTGTGTGCTCTAACAAAATCTAGTAACTTCGGAGTGTGCATAAGAATTTGAAAATTTGAGTATGATAGTGTGTTTAAAGTAGGCTATAATTTTCCCACAGTCCTGTCAAATTTCTGTCCTGATTGGCAATGTGATGCAGCTTCGTATATTAAGAATTGAAATAAGGGCAAGCTTTAAAACTGAAGCTACCATGAAAATGAAAATGAGGTTGAAGTAATTTTTGATGTTGGACATCTACACGTAAAACAAAGATTATGGCTTTTAAAGAGAACAATCCATCAAGTATATTAATCATCACTATCCATGCAGAGTTAGACTATATGACATTACTGTGTTATCAAACAAGACTATTCTTGTCAATGATTCTAGGGACGATCCAGAAACCACTTCCCATTGTGTTTGATAATGAAGCATGGCTTTAGTGATTCTATGGGGTGGTTCTGATAAGTGTATAAAACGAAGAACGGGCCAAGTTCTTCCATAACTTCATTTTGCATACTATAGTCACTCTTGTAGATATACCTGCTTTAGTTCTCATAAACGCATTTCATTTGCTATTATTCCGCATTTAATATAAGTGTTTCACTCCTAATATAACACTGGCCTTGTTACTATAGATATAACCTTGTACTTTACTGCACTAGAGAAGCTTTAATTACTGTATTATTATTCCTACAGTTCCCAACGTTATTAAATTTTATTATTTTTATATCTGCATCATCTTTAAGGGTTACATTATGGCCTAATGTGTAAAGATATTCAGTCTCTGTAAATATTGCTATCAAAACATATTTTGCGGTGCACAGGATATTTCTCATTAAAGTTCATCTTTGTTTTCCTTGTACTTATTTCTATATATGTACTTATTTTCCCAATTATTTTTTGATTATGGAGGCAGTATCGTAAGTTCAATAGATGCTATTAACAATATTGATTGAATTAAAGGATACAGATTTCTACACAGTAGGTTAAATATGGTAGAAGCAGGTTTTGAAAGTTTTGTTTTTTGCCAGCTTCTAAAATCAGTTTTGTCAAAATTATTCCAATAACATTGTCCAGAAAAAAATTAAATGATATGAATATTATACACTGCTATCCTCGCAAAAGTAAGCGAAGTTGTGCTATTTTAAGCCTCACTTATTAGGAGTCACTTGTTCACAATAAAGTGCCAAAAATATCCTCTGCAATTCATATTCATATTTACCCAATTAATGGAGGAATTATAAAGTTTCTATCTACATGGGACAATAGGGCTTTAGTATGTTGAAAGAATCATCAATATCTATTAAATGGATTTTGAAATTAACAAGAACACACAAAGTTCCTCCATTTATAATATTAATGTACCAGACTTAGATTATCGAACTCTTTAATTGAGGTTGCAGGTAGAGAAACTCTATTTTTAATAAACTAAAAAGTAATAACTTAGAACTAATGTTTCATGTAAACTTTGATCCGCCACTGATGTCCATTTAGATTCGGCAACAATCAAATGGTTTTATATCATAGCTCTGAGATTCAGCTCGAGGAAACAAGCTATTTTTGTGCCAAGAAAGCATAACAGTTAGGTTTTCTTCTCCTGGTTGACTGAAAGTACTTTTCTTGAGGACAACTGCTGCCACCTGTCGTCATTTGCGTGATTATCCTTGTTTTCTTCTTCGTGCACATTCATGAGAAAAAACATGATATACATAGCAAAGCAAAAAAGATCCACATTAGCTTTATAAAACGGAATAACTCTGTTGTAACGTGTGACTGTTGTAGATACAGTTAATGGGCATAAAATAAGAGACTGTTGCTCGTTAAGCGGAACTGCCATGACCTTGGCTCGACAAAATATGGAGTCATTCTATAACACACTGGCTGAGTAAAAATTATGGAATATTGCTTATACATATGCCACGGATCTTGTAAATGAACTTATATCCCTATAGATCTATCTAGCCACGTTGAGGCGACATTTGCAAAGCTTCTTGAGCGGGTGCTTTGCGGACGTAAGTTTTCAATACGTCATCCAGGATATATCGCGTATTTTGTTAAATATTCCTCAAGGATATTGTTCCTTAGAGGTTTTCCTGTATTTAGATCCTATTCACTTTTGATGGGTCCGATGATTTCTGATAACTGAAGCGATCTGGAGCAATCTTCTCAGGGCGTAGCGCTCGAAGAAGAGCCTACAAGAAGGCGTGTCGCATAGGATATGTATGATTAACCGTACAGTAAGCTTGTACCATCCCTAACCTGTACTCTTCCGTGGCCTTGGCTGTGGCTGGAGGATGCAGCGGCCAGGCGATAACGGTACCCTCTGTATAGGGGTGATTACTTGGGAATTTTTATTATTAATAAAACAGGTCACTAAGTAATCGCTAATAAGGTGATATGAATACCCAAAAATACAGTCAAACATTTGCAAAGAGGAAGCAAATTTCTCTATGTGATGTAGGTTACTTGCCAAGTTCCCCTCACAATGGCAACGTTCACAAATCTTTTAGGGAAACTGACAAATGTCCGGACCATGTAGTTTGGGTTGGTAGTCCATGAAGTTAGGGTCCTGTTCATGCCCTAGGAGGCCTAGGAGAAGGGCATGCTGCACATGGAAGAACTGGAGTACTGCTACTTGATGTGTCTTTTACACTTGTATTACACTCTTAGTGTGAACGCTGATTTCTATCGATGCTCACAGTTTGTTTCTCTGAAAATATATCTACTTCAAAATAGTTGTCTTTACGGGACATGTACGGGTATCCTAATAGCATTGCGACGAATAAAAACAAATTCACCAATCATCAACGCTAAATGTATGAACACTCCCTTCCTGTCGTGATGTTCATCTCGCGCTGGTTTGAGATATCTCGCATGTTCTTTCACTTGAAAACGAAAGTTCGGATATCTGTAAAGGTCTCCTGTTCATCGGAAAAATTCCAGGCAGGTTGATCATTGAACAAGTCATTTTTGCTGATGTGGTTTTCAATTATTGGGATGACAACAACTGAAGACCCACTAACACCAGGAGAAATTTAAGAACTCGGTCTCCAGAGACATATGCCTTCAAAGCTGATTTTAAATGGCAATGCCACCGTTCAGTTTTGTCATTGGCCATTGGGTGGTATGCTGTGGTTTTTATATGGTTATGCCTAATGCAGCGGCAAGACACTCCAAAACCTTGCGGTCTAATTGCTTTCCGGGTCTATTGTGATGACTTCAGGCACTCCAAAGCAAAATATCTATCTGCAAGAGACGCAGCCTCTGGCAAACGTTTGAAACGGTCAATACCTGCAAGCAGGTAGCGGAATCTTTGTGAAGATGTTAAAGGTCCAACCAAATCAACGTTAATGTGGCTGAATCTTGGGGGTACTTTCCAATTGCGCTGCTGGCGTGTCTCTATTTTTGTTCCTTTGATTTGGTATACATGTTTATTTATTTAATACTCAAGACACTTGGTACATAGCGAGTCGTCTTCTTACTCCCCTGTACAAATCTGCAAGAATGTTCATTTTGTCTCTAACATTGTTTAAAGCACTGCACTTGTTTACATGTTCCCAGTCCGTCAACGAGTCTCCTTCCTCACACAAGACACATGAGCCTACGGAGGTGAGCTGTGGTGATTCCAGTGGTGTCCAGTGGTGATTCCATACGGCATACGCGCGAGCTCTAATGTACACAGATCCGTACACAGGGATTTACTTTGGCTTATCTGAAAACAATTTCAATTAAAATCTCATACAGAATCTCTTTCTATTTATTTTACTTCGCTTTAACTATCGACGGATCTGCTAAGAGATGCTTGTGGATCAGTGTGTAGTGGATAGTTAGCCTTCTAGGTCTCATCCCTGTGCACAGAGGGATTAGTGCATGGCAACTGTATCTCTGCTTGTATGGGCAGATGGCATTAGGGTCTCATTAGGTCTAAGCCTTTTAGATCTCACCGCTGTATCATACCATCTTGCTACATCACGTGTGCACATACTTCATCAACAACAAACATACCAAGAGATGCTTGGATTTCAAAATATAAAGCCAACGTCCATTATTATTTGGATAAAATTTTTTTTAAAAAATCTGCATGTGATTTTATTACATTGATGATCAATATATATGTAGTCTATTAGGTTTTGTAAACTAAGTTTAGGCTTACCAAGATTATCATAAATTTGGGTTGCACAAATGGAGTTAGAAAAATATGGTGCTAAAGCTAAAATTATGTAAAGAGTATTGAAATACCTATCCCATGGGTTCGGTAACCATACCAACAATGTCAAGTCTGTCAAGTTTCCCTTATACAAACGTAACACTGTCAGTCTGTTAGTCCTGCTAACAACTCAATTAATACACTTACTTCCCGATGGTGTTACTCAGACCTAGGTATGAGTATCACCCGGCACAACACATGCACGATGCATGTATTGCATGCTAGTACATACGCCACACTGCCGGGGTGCTACGCGGAACCCGAACACACACTTATCACTACTCTATCACCCTGTCCCCCTGCTTGTGCATGAGCATGTGCATGGGGAGGCGATGTAGCTCCTCTGGATGATAGCCACTGAGGGGGCATCCTTTCTATTTAAAAATAAAAAAAAAAAATAAAAAAATAAAAAATTGCTAGTCATTCATCCTGAAGATGGGAGAGATGTACACTCCCGAAACGTCGATGTCTTTTCATCACTACACCTGGCTCGAAGCCCGAGAGCATCTTGAATAAGTATATAGGGATATTTGGAGGGACAGTCATAGATTAGAGAAAGGTTTCTGGAAAGGGTATACTGAGTAATATGAAAACAAATAACTTTTGCCATTTATTGATAGAATGTGAGGAAACAAAGAATTGGAGAAGAAAAGTAGGAAAGAAGAATTACAGTATACTACTTAGTGAAATTTTAGTTAAAAGTTATTGAGAGTAAAATCAAGAAACAATATATTGGAAAGTATTTAGGTTTAGTGAGAAATAAATGGGTGAGAAAAATTAGAAACAAGAGTAATCAAGATAAACTAGATGGAGGATAAAAAGTGGTAAATAGGGCCCAATACTCGAAAACCATGGTGTTGGTGTATAGGTATGGGCCCAAGGAAATTCAGCAATTCAATGAAGAATTGTAAGGGATATGCAACTTGGGATATTTAGGGATGTACGTAAATAGTAGGTATTAAATTGTAAACATAAAAAATTTGTATCCATAATGAACTTTAATAAACATTATCTGTCTATCTAGTCTGCATTTGCAGATCAGATAACTACTAATAAACATAACAAAGAAAAGAAAAGAACATTTGTCTTGCCTACTTATGGTGTTCTTTTGCTCCTAGCCTCCTCCAGTCTTCCAGTTGATATCCAGAATTGACGTGTTCTGTTAATCTACCGGGTGGTTGGTCGTCCTCTCACTCTCTCGGTTGTACATCTCTAGTGTTCATCTGAGTTCTTGTAGAACTCCTTAATGTTTCTCTAAGTAAAACTCTTTCATCTTCTATTCTTCTGCGGATCTTCTGGCTATATCCATTTCTCGTGTACTCCCCCATTGCTTTTGTGGACAATTTGGTCGTCATTTCTTATAATATTCGGAAATCCCTACCTGATGTTCTGATGCTCCAGATCCTTTTTCCAGCTAAATATTGCCTTCCTTCCTCAAAAAGAGTATGATTTTTATCACATTCGAAAAGTGCATGCTCTGGTGTGTCCAGCACATTGCACCCAAATCACACTTGTCAGGTTCTCGACGTCCTATTGTATTAAAGTAGGTATTAAAAGGCCTATGTCCTGTGAGAAACTGAATTCCATATCTTGTAGCTTTAAGGTGTAACTTCAAACATTCCTTAATTTCTGGATAGATGTACATCCTTCGTCCTTGTCCGATGTTTGACCATTCTACTTACCAGTCATTCACCACAACTCCCATGTACACAAAGGGACCAGTGCAGGGTAACTGTATCTCTGCCAGTGACGGGCAGATGACATTACGGTGCCATCCAGTCTATCTGCTTTAATATCTGTGGATAGATCACACAACATTAGTTATGAGCAGCTATTTTTCATGTTTGCTATTGTTTTATAAGTTGCAATTTTGGGTCGTGGTATTAAATATCCACTCCGATATTTACCTTGGTGACTGAGGAAAACCATGAAGAAAAATCTGATGTGTTGCACTCACATGGCTTTCTCTACTCTTGTACTAACCGTTCTTACAAACTCTTATTCCTATATCTTCTTCATGTTCGTTGAGAAAAGCATTTGCAGAAATGATCCTATTGCTTATTTACTTGTAGGTACAAAGGGAATATGGGAATACTGTAGACTTTGAGCGATAGTCAAATCTTTTAAAGCTTTGAGATTGTGTTCTGTTTGCACGGCTAACATATAAAAAATTAATAACGAAGGCATATCTCCGAAATAGTTCACTAACAAAAAAAAAAAAAAAAAAAAAAAGACATAATTGTGTATTTTAGCAAGATCTACATTCCTTGTATAGTGAGATTTGGTCTATTTCTTACGGTTTACCGCTTGTGTAAAAGTCATCCAGAGTAAATAGGAAAATTCTAGATGTACATTTCATTTGTCATAAAAATATCTCAAACGTATGGCATTTTAATCAAAATCGTTAGAGCCGCTTTCAAACAAATCAAAATTTTCGAAACATTTTCCATGTAAATGCTAGTTTAGGGTGGAGCAGTTTTCTTAAAAATGTTGGTGTCGCATCCTTGAAAAACATTAAATTTATCTAAATACCAACGAGCGCGCGCACACACACACACACACACACACACACACACACGCACATGGACCTTTTCTAAAAATGCTTTCTTTTTGGATTCAAGGGTCTCAAAACATATTTCCGGTGAAATCTTAACATCGAATTTTAGGGTGGAATGCAATACTTCCTCTACTTACTAGCAGAGAACGTAAAAAAAAGTCAGATCGGTTGGCCCACGGTATTTGAATCCGGAACCTCCCGAATGTAGGTCATCATACAGAATTGTTGGATGTAAAACAGTGCTTTCTGAATAATAGGTAAGCTAGAGACAATAATAAAGGTTACTGACGCTGGTGAAAATGCTGTTATGTACCAATGTGATACATGTTGGAGAACTTGAAAGCCAAATGTGATGCTTTTGTCTAGAGTAGAATTCATTTCTAAGTCTCGTTGTGTAAAGAAGGCTATGAGCAAGAAACAAAATGGTAACATGCTCAAGTGCGCTATTAGTGTTCTGTGGAGCGGGAGATGAACTCTCATTAGGGGCTATCCAAGGTCTACAGCATTAAATCGCTGGGCACGGAGCTTGCCTGCGATAATTGTAAACAACATTACGTAATTAAAGTAATTTCTATGGTATTATCCTAAATTATTGCGAAGGTATGCTTGCAAACACAATAGAAATATGAACACACATGACGACGCTGAAATCCTGCTTTGCCTTTCCCTTCATCCAACTCCGGAATGTGCTTTAATTTCTAATGTGGTCAATCAGGTTTAAAGCTAAACAAAATTAAAGCAGGTTCCGACGTCAAAAAATATCGTGTTGTACTCACATGGCTTTCTCTATTCTTGTACTAACTATTCTTACCCCTATTTCCCTATCTACTTCAAGTTAATCGGGATAAACATTTGTAGAAATTATCTTATTTCCTTGTAGGTGCAAGGGGAATATGGGAATACAATAGGCTTTGAGTGACAGTCAAATCTTTTAAAGCTGGTTGCTATACGAAGGCTTTCAAATTCCGTTCTCTTTGCAGGGCCAAGAGACAAAAATGTGAATAACGGACTTCCATTTGAGAAAAATATAAGTATTACACAACTCACTTGAACACCAAGGAATATCTCCGAAATTATTCACTCTACAGAAAATGCATTTAAACATAAATTGTGTTTTAAGGACATCTGCATTTTTGTAGTTTTATTTGGTGTCTCTCTTACGGTTTAACACTTATGCAAAAGTCATCAAGAGTAAATAGGACTACACGGCTATAGCGAGAAATTTGAAGACATTCATTTGTCATAAAAATATATGGGATTTTAATCAAAATCGTTAGAGCCACTTTTGAAAAAATCAAAATTTTCTATGTAAAGGGTAGTTTAAGGTGGAGGAATTTTCTTCTGAGATTGAAAAGGACTTGAAGAAACAATCCTTAATTGCGAAGGAATACGGGATACAACCGAACATTTTGCCAACTTATATGTAGAATAAGGAGACAATTTTAAGTAGTGCTTGAGTGAAAATGGAAAGAGTCCAAGAAGAGTGAAACAACTGGAAAATCCTGATGGATAATGTACCTGTATTGCCAAGATGTCAGTTTTGGATGTAACTTTTGTAATTCCCATTTTTGCATATTTCGAATTTTTTTCTTGCCCCTTCGGTTTCGAATTATCCACTGTACATGAATTGCACATTAAGTATTTACGCTTTTCCTGCATTACATCACGTGATCTCGAGCGCACCTTGTAGTAATACAGTTGATCCCGTTTTATACCTTGGTTGTACGTAATTTGCATTTATACGTAAATTTTTGTAGGCCCCGGCATATGTAATTTAGAAACATGTTAATAGAACCTTATTTATACGTAATGCATGTATAAGTAATTCGTTTTTATATTTCAGTGACAGACAACTGAGTTTTACGTAATTGTAATTAGAATACGGCATACATTATCTTAAAAGAAACTCGAGGCGTATTTTCCTTATCTCTGTTGATAAAGACCCAATCTAAGGGGCGGCTTTCGGTGCGACAATGTCGTAGCAGCAAACGAGAAGTAAGCAAATAGTTTTGCTATCTGGTGTTTACTGTTGAACAGCGGTTTTGTCTTTCAGTTCTCAGTTGCTTTTACTCAGCCATGGAGAACAGAAAAATAAAATGATACACACTAGATCAGAGGGTAAAATTCATACGAGAGGTGGAATTTAATCCACACGAAACCAAAGCTGCTCAGAGCCAGGAATTGTGAAACAAGCTAAATTAACTGATTTCTTCAAAGGAGGACCAAGTTCAAAGTAATGTTTCCTTTATACATATCTTTCTTGTTTGTAAAATGTTACACATGAAGGCACACTGTAGTCCTTTAAAAAAAAAAAAAAATATGATACATCATCAAAACCTCAGTTGTAACTGATTCTGAGTTATAAGTAATATTCCCTCTTCCCCTTAATATACGCATAAATCAGGTTCATCTGTACTGAAATTAAGTAAAAACTGCAGGAAATTTACTTTTAGCCTTTCAGAAAAGTCTAATTCACGCCAGTTTTAAAAAAAATAAATGAAATTATCATTCAAAATTTTAAAAGCCACCATGGAGTGTAGAGTAATTGGGGTAACTAGTAGTTGATAACTAAGATGCAAATTGCGGGGAGTGAATCAGGAGACAGAAGTGTTACTTGAGAGTGAGTTTCTTTGTGTGGTGAACAAGCTGGGGGTGAGTGGGGGTAATGGCTGAGGTAAACGGCAGCATTTTCCTCCTTACTGCGCATCTCTGACAACCAACACAATGACGCTAATGTATGATAATGGCGAGTTTGTGTGTCTTCATTACGTCACACTCTCAAGATTTAAGGAGACAATCTTCCACCAGCATCCCTCTGTACTTCCTCAAGGGTTGGCCAAATCCTTCTGCACATTTCACGTGTCCATTAATGGTAGCCGACACATGTAATCATAGATGACTACTGAAGTATGAGCACAAGGACATACTTTTTCCACTAAAACATTATTTAAGTAAAAAGTAAAAATAAAAAATATATTAGTTTAGCATTCTTTGAGCATATTGGACAATGAATCTATGAAAGGGTGAAATAATGCTCCAATGATCCTGGTGTCTGTAGGGCTGAAAGTTATGTGTAAGATGCGGTGGTTTACCTTGTGGTGGTCACTCCACCACGTGGTTAGAAACATCGTAAGTGTATTCATACTGTGTTTACCTCAATTAACATGAAGTGGGTATAAAAATAGAAAGCATAGTAAGTAAAGAATTGAGAAAATAAAGGAAGATGCATGACAAACCTGGGTGCTTAAGCCTATTGAGTCTTTAGACCAAAATGGTCCAAAAACCAACTGAGATTTTTGCTTTATAAGTTGTCCCATTATGTAAGACACACGATCACATACTTATTTTAGCTGTGCAACCATTTTAAAAATACTGGGAGTGCTTTAAATGGCACATGTAGTGCCCCTTTAATAGGTCACGTCTCCCCTTTAAACCAGAAAATATGGCAAATGTAATATTCGGATATTGCTTTATTTTGGTTTCTCCCCCACAATATTTAGCAATGAAAATACTTTTAATTTTATACATACACTGTTTGTCTCAGATTTTGAACTAAGACAGTTTCTTTAGTTTTTCGAGTATACAATAACAAGCCCATGTTAGTTTGTTTACCCTATTGCACGTGGTGTGCATTATGTGTTCTATGAATAGATATTTTCCCTGCAAAATTCACGTTATTTTATTGAAATTATGAAATAATCCATTTATTAAGTAAAAACAAGTAATTATGAAGCAGTATTAGCGACCACCAAATGATGAACTCAAGAAAATTCTGCAAGGGGTCAGACATAAAATCCAAATGAATGTTTGTACCTTCTTGTTTGGCAAAAATGTCCCAAATAAATGTTATTTTCAAAGTAAAAGCAAAAGTAGTTGTTGCAAAAACTATGGGTGAAATCAGAACCTGCCAGAAAATAAAGATGGAAATTTCTGTTAGAAAAATTTGTGAGATTACCCACAGTATAAGTGATTAAGTGATCAGCAACTAAAAAGTGTGGTAACGAATAGGGAGAAATAAATGATTGCAAGAAAGAAGAACCTTTCCAAAACTGCTGTAGAGAAGAGAAAAACCATCGAGAAAGGAGATATGTAGAATGTTAGGAAGTTTTGAATGGTATTAAGGCATTAAGCTTGAATCGTTGTTTTTTGTGTATTCTTCGAATACTATATTTTTCAATATTCAAAATCGTTCTAGCGCACCAACTTTGGTTCAATTACCTTCGAACTTTGTGCACATTTAACAAAGTGTCATATCTGTAATACTTGGAATGCAAACTGAAACACTTTGAAAATTACTAAAAAAGTTTATACCAGAGCTTCAAAAATGTCTAACATTCTAGAAATGTAAGCATTAAGTATACACACATTTTTATATGGTATAAAATTGTGTAAATTTTAGAACTGAAGCCAATTATTATTCATGTATACGTTATAATTCACAAGAAAAAATCTGATGTGCTGCACTCACATGACTTTCTCTACTCTTGTACTAACCATTCTTACAAACTCTTATTCCTATATCTTCTTCGTGTTAGTTGAGATAAGCATTTGTACAAATTATCTTATTGCTTATTTCCCTGTAGGTACAAGAGGAATATTAGAATACAGTAGGCTTTGAGCGATAGTGAAATCGCAGGCTTAACATATTAAAAACACGTAAACAACGATGTTACATTTCACGAAAGTTTTAAGTCTTCCGAAACTGACACAAATAACAAGAAATATCTTCGAAATTGTTCACTCTACAAAAAAAAAAATGTATTCGGATATAAATTGTGCGTTTTAGCGAGATCTACAAGTTTTGTATAGTAAGATTTTGTCTATGTCCTACGGTTTATGAGTTATTCAAAAGTCATCCAGAGTAAACAGGACTACATAGGCTATAGCCAGAAAATTCAAAATATAAATTTCATTTGACATAAGAATATCTTAAACATATGGCATTTTAATAAAAATCGTTAGAGCCAGTTTGAAGAAAATAAAAATATTCCAAAACAGTTCCATGTAAAGGGTATTTTAGGGTGGGGCTATTTTTTTCCAAAGCTTGGTGTTGCATCCTTGAAAGAAATTGAACTTAATTCGTTTTTGAGTTATGCGGTCCACAGACCGACACACACACACACACACACACACACACACACACACACACACACACACACACACACACACACGCGCGCGCGCGCGCGGACCTTTTTCTATTTTTTTTTTTTCTTTTTTTATTCAGGGAGTCTCGAAACATATTTCCTGTGAAATCTCAACATAGAATTCTTGGGTGAAATACAGTATAGAAAGTAAAAATTTTTGCACTTGGAACATTTTGAAAAATGTTTATAAAATTAATATAACATGTCCTATAACATGGAAACTTATAAATCAAATTTCTCCAAATTTTGTAACTACCTTAATTTTAACTGCAATAACTAATCTACCAAATCTTATCCAAGTTGAATAAAAATTGCAAAAATTTGGAAACTCAGTGGGCCCCCCCTTAAAGAAATTAGCACTGTCGAGAGAGGTCACTATGACTCAATTTGACAGCAAGTCTTCCATTTTGTTGACATGTTTATTGATTCGAATGAAACCTTGCGGCTAATCTGAAACAGACGTACACGTTTTGCTGATGGTTTAGCTCTCAGAGTTTAACAATACGTTCTCTCTATCGTTAACACGACTATGTTAACATATCGTTAACTAGATTGGTATCTAGTTGCACATACTCGCCGTAAAATTCATGTAAATGAGCCTCACTTTTACAACCTCTAGTCCGTCAAGGTTCACTGAAAACAAATTGGTAACAAAGGTCTATTAATTTTACCTTTCTCTGCTCTGGCCCCTCTTTCGTGAAGCTGAGGCTGCTTGACAATGATACCGGAAAATACCTCGCAGGCAACAGGAAGCACAACAGTTTAGTTGCTGCATTGTTTAGACGGAGGTGCGCCACAGTTTGACAATCCATGTTGGAGGAAGCGGCGTTACCGCAGTTTAGCTGAGCGTCGCGACGTCCCAGGTCGCCTCCTTCCTGCGGCACAGTCATTTGTCAAGGCAACTTTGTGCGTGTGACGTCAACCTGCTCGTGCGCTTACAGCGGCTGCCCAAAATGACCCCCAAAATTTAACATATTTTGTCAACCTCATTCTCGATTCCTACTATTTTCTCTACCAGCAACCAGTACGTAAAAATGTATTATATTGCATTCGAAAATTCTATTCCAAGATTTCTCAGGAAACACCGTTTTGACACCCCTGAGCGCCCCCAAAACAATGCCGCGTGCACGACAGACCGCGTGCGTGCTTGTGTGTGTGTGTGTGTGTGTGTGTGTGTGTGTGTATGTGTGTATATGTGTGTGTCTGTGAACGGTATAATTGTATAACTAAGAATCCAATATCTCATTTTTAAATTCAGGAAGTAACACTATTACCTGTATAGTGTGACGTCGGACTCGACGCTCATTGAGATGTGCCTCGTGGGACTGCTGTGTATACGTGACAACAATCGAGGCGGCAGAAACAAAGAGGAGTCGATAACGTTCGCGAGACTTCATTTCCGGTGCGTTTGTGTGTGTAGAAATCGAGAAAGGTCCGTGTGACGTCATTCTCAGCAGGTATATAAGGAGAGCAGAGGAGTGAGTTTTAGAGTTGAGTTCCGGACACGAGTCAGTCAGTGTGTCACTGAGTGTGAGACAGCTGTGCAAGTGTGTGTCGTCGTGAGAAGATTCTGTGAGCGTCGTTGGTGATTTTAATTAGAGTATGAGAGACTGAGCAAGTGAAGAAAGACACTAAAAGAACTGTGCAAGGTTATTATAAGCAGAACTTTTTAGTTTTGATAGTCCGAAAAATTGTAGACTGCGTTAACAACAGGAAGAAAACTGTATTTGTGGTAGAATTTTGGAAGATAGTACAGTGATGGAAAAGTGGTCGGCCTGGAATAATTATGCCTTTTGTCACAATATGTACCTATATCACCGTGGTGCCGTGGCTTCTCGAAAAGGCGATCCGTGTTCGATCCCAGGGAACTGCAATGGGATTTGTGGGCCCGAAGTGGCGTCCGGGCGCATTTTCTTTGGGTTCTCCGGTTTCTTCCACCATACATATTAATCAACTGCTGTACCATCACCTTTCCTTCCATCAGTTTTTCCTTCACTTCAATCATCTTCTTCGCTCCTTCTCGTTCTCGTTTACTAGCTGTGAAAACAGCATTTACCGGCCGGGAGGAATTCAGGGCACTATGTCCCGCTCTTCACTACTGCACCCCACCCTGTTGTGGGAACGCGGTTGGGCGGTAAGCCTTGGCCCTGCATGAGCAAGACTGTACGGACATACCCTAACTTGCTGTAAGAGATAGAATGATAGACTGAAGTTGGAGGAATAGTAGGAGAACCTAGAAATTCCGTGGGAGAAACAGAACAAAATTAGTCGTTCAGGCATCGCCATTGCTAATAATTGAGCAAGGCATTGGCAATTTGTAGAACCTTGGCCAGCTCTCCAAGATGCGTCCATACTTTCATAATTCAATGACTTGCCAGAATTTTAACCAGTTATTGTTACTGACTCAAATGGAGAAGTAATTGCTCCTGCTGTTAATTTACATTTGTGGTCCATACGTCCTGGCTATCCGTCATGCTTTGCATATGGCAAGCAGGCAAACCAGTATTAAAATTATTATACGTCATAGTTAAATTGAGTACCCCATGCAGAACGTCATGCTGCAGTAAAATACTTAGGGTAAACCTTTAATATTCTCTTTCATTTTCATACAGTTTTGCGTACTTAGCTTTACAACATGAAGATGTATTACAATGCACATATTACAATTTACTGCATTGCACTTTTATGTAATGTTAGACACGAAAAAAAACTTCCCGATCCAAAGTGTAATCTTTAACTTTAATTCAACGCAAAAGAACAGTTTAGATACTTTAAACACTTCACTTAAAGTAATAAGTACATGTTTGATATATTCACATCTATCGCATTCACATCTGAAAATCTATCAACATAGCTTGTTATCTAAAATAAACATTTAAACGTAGTTTCTGCGTGTTGTCATGTTAATCCTGTGACATTGTGTTCGACAAGCAGCGATGGAAAAGCACAAAAGGAGTCCAGATAGTTATAGAGCTTCGGTGTGGCATGGCTAAGATGTAGGGAAGAGGAAGCCGGCTGCCCCAACCTGCTGGCGGTGCGCCTATCAGAAGCGCGCACGGTTAAGCTCCCCGCACCACTCACACGAGAGATCACGTGACAGTAACAATAGCGTGCGGTAAAAAACAAAAGGACTTTGTTTCTAACACCTTCATTTCCGGTGTACGTGTTTGTGCGGCGTCTCGAAAAGTCAGCGTGACGTCATCGATTAATTCAGTGAGTTCTTCAGCTAGTTCTTTACTCAGTTTACAGTGACACTGGCCTACTGACCCCAAGGTCGCGGGTTCAATTCTGGCCAAGACCAATGGTTTTTAAGTGTGCTTAAAAACGACAGCGCCATGTCAGTAGATTGTAAAAGGACTCCTGCTAGCAATTGATTACGTCGTTAAACAACAAAATATTTGTTTTTCAGCGTAAGTTAGTTTTTATTTGATAGAGTAGAGCTACGGGAATGAGTCGGTCAACTTGTCAGTGGCTGCGCCGTAGCCGAGTGTTTAGACCATTCGCTTCTCACCAAAGCGGCCCGGGTTCGATCCAGTGGCGGCTCGCAGTCAAAATTTTAGGGTAGGCAAAGCGTAACAACATCAACATCAACAACAACAACAATAATAATAATGATAATGATGATGATAATAATAATGATAATAATAATAATAATAATAATAATAATAATAATAATAATAATAATAATAATAATAATAATAATAATAATAATAATAATAATAATAATAATAATAATAATAATAATAATAATAATAATAATAATAATAATAATAATAATAATAATAATAATAATAATAATAATAATAATAATAATAATAATAATAATAATAATAATAAACCCCGTTTATCCGAAATATAGGGGGCGAAGTCATTGCGGATAACGCAAACAATATATTGTTTGGTTGCTTAATAAGAGCAGAGTGAATGAGTGTGACTTACGGACGAATTACCGCCAAAACTAAAATCACGAGTGTCGACAGACTTTTTTCCAGGGGGGGGGGGGCACATGTTGGAAATTTGCAATCATATACTATTAAATCATTATTTTATTGTCAAAATTTGTAGTATTTGTTGCAGATAACCATATTAATTTGTGCTAAACAAAAATTGTTCTTTACGCCCCCTTGCCCCCGTTTCGCGACGCCCATGACTAAAATGGATTAAGAAATTGAAAAATTGTCTGACTGCAGCTTTGTGTTAAATAGCTGAAACACTCCTCTTTTCATTGTCAGTGCGCCGCGAAAGCGGAATTTGTAATAGTTCACTAATTAAGTCGGGCATACTGGTATTACAACACATTAGTATTACACAGAGTGATATTGAGACGATTCGGATCTCTGAGACCTTCGTTCGTGGAGAATGGCTGTTCGGAAAATGTCGCATAAATTCGGATTTGGGCAGGCAAGTGTTCGGAGTGCTGGCAGACGCGTCTACCCATGCATATACAGATGGAATGTTTCCATATCCCTGTTCAAGGGCCTCGTACTGAGGAAATGGGGCCGGGCAGGTAGAGGTCAAGCTAGCCGGCTCTCCACTACCCAGGTTCCATGCGTATCATTTCTGCCGCGCGTTTCAAACACGCAGCGCAGTTTTGGTGAATCGGAATTGAGATTCAAGGATTTGACCATGCGCTGGTCATTATAACTGAGAAAACTTTTCTTGAACTGCAATTAGGGGAAAATGACGGTTCAAATGATAAAATGCAGAATCATAGTTAAACATTATTTGTTGATGTATTACGGTAGGGTAGGCAATGCCTACCCTGCCTACCCTGAGGAGCCGCACCTCGTTCGATCCCAGGCAACCGCATGTGGGATTCGTGATGGACCAAGCGGCGCTGGGGCGGGTTTCCTCGGATTCTCCCCCGCCATCTCATTTCACCGGTGCTCCATCTTCATTCCATGCATCATCAGTGTCACCGCCTGCGGTGCCGTATGCAGTAAAAGCGGGCGTTACACACTATAAAAAAGCCTGTAAGTGAGTACGTGTGTCGTCGTGTGGTGCGTCGTAAAGAAGATTCCAGAAGCGTCGAATAATTGCATAGTCTAGTGTATGAGAGACAGTAGTGAAAGTGGAGAAAGACATTGAAAGACTGAGAAAGATTATCAAAAGAAGTTGCGATAGTAGAAAAGACTATGAACTCTGTTAACAACGAGAAGAAAACTGTATTTGTAGTGCAATTTTAGAGGACAATAAGGTGATCGAAAAGTAACAGGACTTGGGTTTTTGCTATTTTGTTAAAATACTAAACACCAAGGCAACTGGAACTAAACAGCTTGACCTCGCCCAGGGATCACAGCACTACTCATGTGATATCTTCCCCTTACGTTGGTATACGTGTTAGAAGATGCCACGTGAAATTGCAAGTCATTTCTGGCAGCAGTTGACTTTAGGCGGTCATTTGAAGCAGTTGTGGTGCGCGTGGAGTTGAAAATGAAAAGCATCGAGTACTGTGCAATGATAAAATATTTCGTCAAAAAGGTTTAACACAGATCGAAATTCATTTGCGGGTCGTAAATGAACGTGGCGACTCTTCGCCTTCAATTTCCACCGTGAAGATATGGGCGGCCGAGTTTAAATGTGGCCGTGAAAGCGCCCAAGATGATTAAAGAAATGCAACCACACTGGAAATCATGGAAAAAGTGCATGGTATGATTTTGAAAGATCGGCGTACAAAGGTGCGTGAAATTGTTAATGCTGTAGAGACATCTCGGGAATGTGTTGGTCACATCTTGCACCAGGATTTGAACATAAAAAAGCCTTGCGCAAGATGGGTACCACGTGTGCTCTCTGCGGATCACACACGCATTCGCATGACACTTTCTGAAAAGTTATTGGTGTGTTTTAAGAAAAACAAAGATAACTTTTTCCATCGATACGTGACAATGTTTAAAACAGGGATTCACCGTTCTTCCCAAACAGAGAGAAAAGTATATTGTGATGATGGGCGAGGGATAGCTGAGGTAGCCACACTTTGGGAAGCTATTATTCTTATAATTCACAAGCCAAAATCACACAATAGTTACACACGTATCCACCAATACTACACTTGGAGAAACAATAGCAACACAATGGCCCCTTACTAGCACATGACATGCTGACCCTGCCCGCTGTCCGTTTTTCCTTGAGTTGTGGCTACCTCAAATAGCGTTCACTATTCTGTAGTTTTATTCTGTTCTTCTCTTATCAATAACCAATGGCGTTATAACTACCTCCATGGTTAAATGCTGAGAGTTTCGGCTTCTTAACACAGAGATTCCTGCTAGACTCGAAGTTTGCATTTCGTAATAAGGCATGCAGGAGACTTCATATCTTTAGAAAGTTGATATCTTTTTGATGATTTTGTATTTCCAAATGTGTGATAAATCAACACGAAAAACAAAAGAGTAGTTGCTTATCGCTTGAACAAATATAAAATAAAGCAATGGAAAATTCAAACCAATAGCAACAAATATCTCAGAAATGGAGAGAAATGGAGGAGAGTTTTACACGAGGGGGCACGTTTAACACACCGTCATAGCAGTAAAGTTACATTTCGATACAGAAACCCAAGAGATATTAGAATTGCAAATTACCAAACACCGGTTTGCTGTGAACATTTGGGTTGGAATTGTGAATGACACACTCATAGGGTCCTGTTTTTCTTCTCCACGTTCGACGGGCCACATTTACTTGCAGTTTCTACAATATCTGTTCCAGGACCTCCTTTAAGAATACGCCAGTAATGTGGTTCCAGGGTTGTAGTGATGTGTAATCCTGATCGCTGGATTGGTAGATGAGCACCAATATTATGGGCAGCATGTTTATCAGACCCAACCCAACCAACCCATTTGCTTAATGAAGAGAAAGCCTGCTCGCACAAACAAGTAGAGGGCGGGGGGGGGGGGGGGATGGAAGAAGACGGTATAACTAAGTTAAGCGTACTATTTGCGTGCATAACACCAGAAATCACAGATTGACATGTTTTCGATTTTTAATTTCAGTCCAAAGACTTTTTTTTTTTAATTTTATAGGAAGATCAGAGGAATTGATGGTGGTGCAAAAGAATTTATAGTCGATGCTTGTGGTAGGAGTACAAAACTTCGTCTGCATGTAATTAGTAGACGGTGAAGAAACTAAAAGGAAATAAGATAGAAGAAAGCAGCCCAGACAAGAATACTTCAGGCACTTCTTTCTTCCCAGAGGCATCCATAAGAAGGTTTTGGGCGTCATGTTTATGCATTGGTTTTTACAGATTGTGGCACTAAATTTAAATGACATATTGACTAAGTTCACGGACCTATTAGTACATCAGGCGGTCAAGGAACTCAAACATGTTCATTGCGCTTGGTATGTGCAGAGCTACGCACTTCGCGTAACTGCTGCCAATATTGCTAAGCAATTTTCTCAGAATTCAATATCTATATCCAGAGTTTCTTATAGGATTGCCAAGGATTAACTACGGCTTGCAATTACCAAGGAAGGGTGAGGTCGGCCGATACCAGAGGATGCAAAATGTTTGACACTCTGGAAAAATAATTTGAATGATCTTTGCCAACAGTTCTGAATGCCACAAGTTGGAAACAACCAAATTTGCAATCCTGTTCTACATTCGGAAATACTGCTGGAAATTGGATAAGTGGATCTTATCTCACACATTTAGGAGACCAGGTGCCAAAATATGACCAGCCATCTCCTTCTTCAGTGTATAGTAAAGTGAAAAAAAGTCTATCTCACCCCCTCCAATCTGTTAAGAATAACAAAAAAAGTGTGGCACAACAAAGACGGAGCAGACAGGCACTTGCTAAGAAACTGTAGAGCAATTTTCCTGCCGATGTTGGTGTCACTGTGTATTGAAAATCCCTACGTACGCTATAGCTGTGTCGATATATGGAAAGGATCTGTGATTATTGCAAAGCGAGAGGTGTTCTAGATACACACGTGGCGACATCAGGGATACGTGTATCAGTGATGAGCTCACTATTAGCGTAACTGTCTCCAGCCTTGAAGCCGAAATTGTGAACGCCATAATTATGGATATAATACTGCATCACATGGCGGAATTAGATAATCAGAAAATGTTAAAATTGTTACGTGTATAAATGTACGAGATCTGGGAATATTAGTTGTGACTAAAATTGTCAAAAGGCACGAAAAGGTACAGACAAGTCATTAGGGGCGAGCTTCAGGTAGTCGAGCGGGACCTGGTAAGACCAGTTTTCCTGGAAATCGCTCAGCACCGATGTGAGCCGGAAAACAAGGGATGGTCGATTCTTCGAAACCCTGTTGCTAATTAGGAAGTGAAAGGCACAGAGAGCGTCATAACGCACAGACACTTGCCTGCGAGAACCCGGAGAGAAAGGGTCGTTGAGAGTTGCCCTCCAGAACCCGGCGGGTCACTACATTCGTCGCCCATATCTTCAGTCACGGGACTTGTATTCCGGATCCTCAAGTGTGAGGACACATTATAGTTAATATTAACGATTTCCTGTCTTAGTAAAGACACGGTAACGACTGAACTAATTTAATAACGATCGGCAAATCTCACGCTTTCTTATTTTGGTGAGAATAAAAGTGTTTCAGCGAAGTTCTGGTTTTATTCGTAAACATCCACGCATACCCTGAGATTAAAGTCACATGCCAGAGCAGCCGGAGCAGAAGACCAGAAAGCAGCAGTCGGCGTAGGAGAGCATAGGACGGACGATTCTACATCAACCTATTTGTCTTCTAAGTAACTTTCTGTTTGACGTCACTGGGGCAGACGGAAATAGCTCTGGTGGATTAAAAATTACAACGAATAGCCTTATCATATCTTAATAATGATGTGCATCATATTTATTGAAGCTTAGTTCTGTGTTCATCCCAAATAATACGAAAACAACAACACAGGAAGGTCAGACTTCTACATCGTTGACAAGCTTCCAACAGATAACTCCTCCTCCAACAACTTTCCTCGATGCTAAAAAATCTGATGTGTTGCACTCACATGACTTCCTCTGCTCTTGCACTAACCATTCTTACAAACTCTTATTCCTATATCTTCTTCGTGTTAGTTGAGATAAAAATTTATACAAATTATCTTATTGCTTATTTCCTTGTAGGTGCAAGGGGAATATTAGAATATAGTAGGCTTTGTGCGATAGTCAAATCTTTTAAAGTTTTGAAATCCCTTTCTCTTTGCACGCTTAACATATAACAAATGAACAACGATGTTGCATTTTACGAGAATTTTAAGTTTTCCGAAACTGACACAAATAACAAGGAATATCTCCATAATGGTTCAGTTTACAAAAAATGTATTTATACATAAATTGTGTTTTAGCGAGATCTACATTTTTGTATAGTAAGATTTTGTCTATCTCTTACGGTTTACGAGTTATTTAAAAGCCATGCAGAGTAAATAGGGCTACATAGCTTATAACCAAAAAATTCAAAATATGCATTTCATTTGTCATACAAATATCTTAAACATATGGCATTTTAATCAAAATTGTTAGAGCCATTTTCAAGAAAATCAAAAGTTTCGAAACATTCCATATAAAGGGTAGTTTAGGGTAGAGCAATTTTCTTCAAAATCGTGTTGTATCCATGAAGTACATTAAACTTAAATACCAACTTCGGTTTTTAAGCGAGTTTTCATTTTTGAGTTAGGCTGTCCACAGACTGACATTGACAGACCGACAGACACATAGACACACACGGACCTTTTTCTAGAAATGCTTTTTTTTTTTTTTTTTTTTTTGATTCAGTGGTCTCAAAGCATATATTTCCGGTAAAATCTCGACATCGTATTTTTGGATGGAGTACAATACTTCTGTACTTACCAGCAGATAAACTAAAAAGCAGCCCATAAATCAAAAGTAAATCCAAAAAAAAAAAAAAAAAAAATGTAATTTTATAACAAGCGTAGGATTTATGAATAATCTAAAAGCTAGGAAAATTGCCCGCGTTGAAAAGAAAAAGGCAGCAGCACCTGTAAAAGCCCGGAAAGTTAGAAAAAACTTGTCTATGAGAAAGAGAATGTCTGAAGGAATGTCAATGGTGTTACAAAGAAGGGTAGAACCGGGTGTAGTGACTCAATTCTGCAAACTAGTAGTATGTTTAGTGTGTAGGAACTGGAAATAATTCCTATTTTGTATGTCGTAATTGTATGAGTGGTGATAGTGACTAAAAGTTTTGGTGTCCTTTATCCGCACCTGATGGGGCACATAGACATTGTAATATACTTTAACCAATTATTTCTTTCTATTCCTGTACCTTACTTCAGAAGAAACGATTCTTAATTTGTTCAAATGAATGTTCAGTGTCTCTATTAAAAAGGGGAAGAAACAATTCATCAGAGGATATGCGCTTATGAAGTAACGTGAAAGAAGCTGCGAAGTTGAGTGGTGTTTTACAAAACTGTTGTTTATAATAATGATCTCACTTTACAACGAAGTGAAACTATTGTATGTTTTGTGGCATTAACATGACTTTCTCAGGCTAGCAGCAGTGAGTTACAATCCATAATTTGCATTTACGCGGATGTTACTTTTTAGATAGGTGAGATATGAAACATTTTATGCAAAAGATTTCCTCAACAGTGCAAAAGAATTACTAGAGAAAGCTGCACATTGCAACACGTTTTGCCCAAGATGCTGTTCCAACACTCAGCACTTCTTTTGTGCACTTTTCATAACTCTAATTGAGGTAGACACTAAACGAAAAAGGAAGTACTGTGTTCCAACCAAAGATCCTCTATTAAAATTTCATTAAAATGTTTGTTTTGAGGTCTCGTGAATCCTAAAGTAAAACCTTTTCAAAAAAAGGTCGGCGTGCGCATATTCTGTGATCTGTTAACAGCATAATTATCCAAAAAGGAAAGGTTGGTTCACATTAGGTTCAGCAACTTAGAGGAAGATTTTCAAGAACCTCAACTCAAACTATCATGTTTCGAATAAAAATAGATTAACTTTTACTTCTTTTTTTAAAAAAAAACTGCTCTAATGATAATGAAATACCGTAAGTTTAAGACACTTATGTTATAAATAAAATTGATATTATAAATTTTACTAATGGTCCATGAAAGTCTGTTTATTCCGGAGGAATTTTGTACATTGTTATATGTCTGGTAAACTATTAAGAGATACATAAATGGGTACAACAAATGTAAATGCCGTCGAAACACACAATTTAGGTCAAATGAATTTTTTGTAGTTTTAGATTCTTCCTAGATATTTTTATTGCTTTGAGCGTTCACTGCCTTTTCTGAAGTATTGTTACCACTCAGCCGTGATGGAAAAGTTATTGAATTTTAAGACTAGCATATAGCGACCCCCTTCTAAGCATTTGACCATAATTTAGGCCTCCATATCCCCCTTGTACAACGAAGGGTGCAATGAAAGTATTTCTGCGAATGTTTAATTGGATTTACATGAGTAGAATAGATTATTTTTCTTTATTCACAATTCTACATAATATTCTTCCAAATGTTTCTTGTTCTATTTCCTGTTAATCGCTATACACCTTAATTAAGTAAGATTTACATATTCCTTGTAGGCATAACAAGGATGCAATGGGGAATACGTATAAGTGACAGTCACATTGTTAAAAACCTGGCCGCTATGTCACGGTTTTAAAATTTCATACTCCTTAATGACCACAAGAAAAACAAATAGCGAAAACGATTTAAAACACCTCGGAAATTCAAAGCAATAACGATAAATCTTCGGTAGAGCTTAAAGCCACATAGATATTATCCTAAATGTCATCACTTTTTTGGTGCGATAAGATTTTAGTTAACTCTATAATAGTTTATGAAATATACGTAACGCATACAGAATGAATAGGACTTCACAGCCTATTCCCAGAACATCCAAGACTTACATTTAATTTATGAACATTACTAGATTATTTTCGAGAAAATCAAGTAGTAATGAAACTATTTCGAGATTATTGGGATTTTCTTTAACATCTTCGTCTCGTATCCTTGATAGACGCTGAGCGTATATTCTAAGTTTGGAATTTAACCTACTTTTGGCTTTTGAGTTACGTTCTTCGCAGGCAGACAGACAGACAGACAGACAGACAGATACGCAGACACACCCACAAATATATTTCTAAAAATGCTTTATTGGATTCTCGGATGCTCAGTGAAATCTCCGTATCGGAATTTTGAGTGCAAAATACATAGATACTTCTGTGTAATGGAGTGGGTTTGCTCGTTGTTCCAATTTTTCTACTTTTGTATTTGGTATGTACTTACCTCTCAACGTGTTGTATGAATCCCCTCTGAGTTTTAACTTTCAATTTAGAATTACCTGAAAAATCTGATATGCTCTTCTACTGACACAAATAACAACGAATATCTCCGAAATGTTTCACTCTACAAAAACAAATATTTAGACATAAATTGTGTGTTTTAGCGAGACCTACATTTTTTGTATAGTAAGATTTTGTCTATCTCTTACGGCTTACGAGTTATTCAAAAGTCGTCCAGAGTGAACAGGACTACAGGGGCTATAGCTAGAAAATTCAAAATATACATTTGATTTGTCGTACAAATATCTTAAACATATGACATTTTAATTAAAATCGTTAGAGCCATTTTCAAGAAAATCAAAATTTTCGAAAAATGCAACGTATTACATTCATACGGTTTTCTCTGTTCGCTTTTCTTTTCCGCAACACATTTACATGTCCTCTACTTGCTCCTTAACATAAAATTCGTAAAATTTTCTATGATTGAAATAGAAATGCAGCGTATTACACTCACACGGTTTTCTATACTAACTTTTCTTTTACGAAAGAAAATCATAATTGTTTCTCTACTCCCACTTCTAGGGACAATTAATACAATTTTGTTCTCCTACTTTATTTGGCTTACACCACCTAGGACTTATAAGCCTGTATCTAAGGTCAGACGGCTGCCGGGAAGCAGAGGAACCTATGGACCGGACAAAGTGAAGACCTAGAAGCGGGTGGTCAGCCAAGAACCAGGTATGAGAGTGAGGAAGAGGATGATATGAAGTGCAGGCGAAATGGATGGCAGTTGGTGGAATGAGTGGCGGAGGAAACCGGAGAACCCGGACAAAACCTGCCCTGATGCCGCTTCGTCCACGACGAATATCGCATGCCGGGATCGAACCTGGGCCACCTAGGTGGTAGGCGAACGGTCTAACCGCTCGGCCACGTCGCTACCTATACAATTTTCTGTGTGATTGAAGTAGGAATATAACGTATTACATTCACATGGCTTTCTCTACTCGTTCTTTCTGTAATATTTGTGGTTGTTCACTATGCTTTTGCATAACGTCTTCCTGATATTTTTATTTATTTATTTTATTTGTTGCTTATTATGGTATCCTAAGAGTTTGAATTAAGCTCTTGTTTAAGCATATTAAATACTATTTTTAATGTAGAGAGACACAAGACTATTGAGGAAGTACAGTCTAAGTTTAAAAGTTGTAGGGATATATCGCCAACCAGGGACAACGCCGTGTATTTCAGCTAATATACAAATAAATCACCGTGGGTAGAGAAAGGCACGTGAGTGTAACGCATCAAATGTTTTTCCTTTTTTAATATTTTTGTTTCTGTTAATTTAGGAGTGATGATAGGCTTGATGTTCCTGAGGGGAACGACCAATGAGCTAGGCGACTTTAGCTAATGCTAAGCCCTGGAATGGTAATTTTGCCGCTAGGCCATCTAAGGACGCCTATGGAAGAAACGGGAAGGATGCGGCGGTCCGTGAACTCCCAGTAACATCCGCCAAGTCTTTGTTCTGGTTCTCGAGGAAGATACAATGTTGTCGCCTGTTAACAACAGCGTTTTGCCGAGTGAGCCACGGGGGTCGGGTTTTAGCGACTGAACCGCCGGCAACGGGCAGCTCATTAGTACAGGTGTATTTACATACAATGGGATAGTGAGTGCGTGTTTAATTGTCCACTTCCCAAACCTAAACGCTGGCCGGACATAACAACGTGCGTTAGTTAACTAATTTATAATTCGGACTTGGCTTCCCTTTGTGTTCCGCAGGTTACTGGAGTGGTCGTGTTGCCGGCTCAGAGTGAAGCTCTTTCCAGCGCTTACATCGCCGGGAAATGGGAATAGCGTAATTTTGGGCACAGGCGCACCTTGTATCTGTCAACTGTTCTATATAGGTATATAGAGGTGTTTTGTTTGAACAGTAAAAAGCTGATGTGTTGCACTCACATGACTTTCTCTACTCTTGTACTAACCATTCTTACAAACTCTTATCCATCTTCTTCGTGTTACTTGAGATAAACATTTGCTGAAATTATCTTATTGCTTATTTCCTTGTCGGTGAAAGGGAAATATAGGAATAGAGTAGGTTTTGAGCGATAGTCAAGTCTTTTAAAGCTTTCAAATTCCGTTCTCTTTGTACAGCTAACATATAAATAAAATGAGTAACGATGTTCCATTTGACAGAAGTATAAGTTCTCCAAAACTCACACAAATAACAAAGCATATCTCCGAAATAGTTCATTCTACAAAAATTATTGAGACCTACATTGTGTATTTGAGCAATATATACATTTTTGTATAGTAAGATTTGGTCTATCTCTTACAGTTTACCAGTTATGCAAAAGTCATCCAGGGTAAATAGGACTATATGGGCTATAGCCAGAAAATTTAAGATATACGTTTTATTTGTCATAAAAATATCTCAAACACATGACATTTTAATCAATGTCGTTAGAGCCATTTTCAACAAAATCAAAATTTTCGAACAATTTTCAATGTAAAGGGTAGTTTAGGGTGAAGCAATTTTCTTCAGAATCTTCGTGTCGCATCCTTGGATGACATTAAACCTAAATACCAGCTTCGGTTTTTAACCAACTTTTTGTTTTTGAGTCGAGATTTCACCGGAAATATGTTTTGGGGCCCCTGAATAAAAAAAGCAATTTTGGAAAAGCATCCGCGCGCGCTTGTGTGTGTGTGTGTGTGTGTGTGTGTGTGTGTGTGTGTGTGTGTGTGTCGGTCTGTGAACAGCATAATTCAAAAACAAAAAGTGGGTTAAAAACCAAAGTTGATATTTAAGTTTAATGTGTTTCAAGGATGCGAGACGAAATTTTGAAGAAAATTCTTCCACACTAAAGTACCGTTAACATGGAAAATTTTTCAAAAATTTTGATTTTCTCAAAAAAATGCTCTCACAACTTTGATTTAAATGCCATATGTTTAAGATATTTTATGGAAAATGAAATCTATATTTTGAATTTTCTGACTATAGCCTATGTAGTCCTGTTTAGTCCTGGATGACTTTTGCATAACTGGCAAACCGTAAGAGATAGACCAAATCTTACTATACCAAAAGTTAAAACTCGTTAAAACAGAATATATGTATGAAACACTTTTTTTCTTGTGGAGTGGACCATTTCGGAGATATTCTTTGTTATTTGTGTGAGTTTGCAATATTTAAATTTTCTCTGGAATTGCCAGCGACAGGGCATACACACATTCATGCTTTGCTGGGAAAGGCCACAGAACTGGAAGGAGCTACGTGGAAAAATGGGTTGGGTATATAAAACGTAATTCTTGTATCTGTAGGTATAGTTCTTATTGTATGGAATAAATAATTGTTGAGGAAAGAAAAAGAATGTGAGGCATTACATTTTGGGGACTCTCATATAAACACGCTCACTACGGAGTAATCTCAGAAATAATGCATACTACAATTGCGCTTTCTTTTATTAAAGATGTCTGCTAGTTTTATATTATTAGCCTGCACAGGTTTAGCCATGCCACTTGTAAACTTGTAAACTTCTCTGTCCACTTGCTGTTGACATGAGTAGGAAAGTGTACCCCGTTACATTAGTGCCTTACTTCTGACATTTTCTTGAAATTGGACGTATACACATGCGACTGTGATTATTTTATTATGAAACATATTTTTAGTGTGTTCTTAAATTGCTGTTAATGTAACATTACGTAAGTCAATAGGGGAAAAAAGAAAAAGGAAAATAATAATAATAATAATAATAATAATAATAATAATAATAATAATAATAATAATAATAATAATAATAATAATAATAATAATAATAATAATAATAATAATAATAATAATAATAATAATAATAATAATAATAATAATAATAATAATAATAATAATAATAATAATAATAATAATAATAATAATAATAAACTGACCTTAATTATTAAATTGTTGCATATTTGAACCTCAGAAACAGCAAACTATGGTCACTCCTGTACAACCTCCATGTCTTCCCAGCGCTCTGAATGCTTATCATTGCATCGTGTAAAGTGCAGTTTATACGTAAATTAGCAAACAAGTAGTTTAGTGGGAGGTGAAGCGTGTAGAACTCAAGGCGTCGTTTTCCACTGAGTAATTTGTGGTCTTTCCAAGTCTTAAACTTTTATCGTTGGGAGGCTAATGGCAAAAAAATAACAGCGGTTCTAGGATACGGCCGGGTAGAGGCAGGGTGGTATATTTCCTGCTAATTAAGGCTTTCCGGGTTTCGTGTTATTGAATCTTCTGCCCTCACAACACAAATTAAATCCCCAAATTAAACAGAGAACTGATAAAAATAAAGCCTGGCGTAGATGACTAAGAAAAACAGAGATGAAGTAACAAAAACGAGAAAACACAGCGAAATGAGTGAATTCGCAATGAAGCTACGAAATGAGTTATGAGAAATTGATAAGAGCCTATTTTCCTATGCAATAACAAAGAAACAATTTCTGCAATCTGTAAGAGAAATCTAGACTAGTTTCAGTCAACTGAGTGTTCTATGACGTCAGCGACAAGTCTCCTCTTGCCCCATGTTATCATCCACAGGGAGAGCAAAAAACGTAGGAACCGAGTGTATGGTACTTTGCCTGTCACATCCTTGGCGCCCGTTGCCTTCTGCCGCTATCATAGAAAGACGTGGATGAAACCATACATTTAAAACTACCTTTAAAGGTTTTATCAGCGCTATGAAAGCAGACGCTGAAGCTGGTAACCGTTGTTGAAAATACATTGTTGGCACCTCTTTAGGAAACTATCCATCACTCGTCGTACTGCACGTTCCTGGCGGATATTTTGTTTTAATTCTTCCAGGGTGTGTGGGTTTGTCTTGGACACTTTGTGTTTTAAGTGACCCCAGAGATAGAAATTGCAGTGGATTAGGTCGGGGGACAGGGGGGCCCAAAAATCTCTACCTAATAATAATTCTGTTCTGAAACACACTTTCAATTGTCTGAAAGTTTGGCCCTATGATCTGTTATTCAAAGAAGGCAAAATGAGCTTCCTGTCTGTTAATTCTCCAAAACCAGGGAACAAAAATGTATTCATGTGTATAGGGCCGTTAACTGTTGACTCGACAAAATAGGTCCTACAACTCAGACCCTAATATTGTTCATGAAGTACCGCTTCATGACGAAAAAGTTGGTGTATGGTGCGACAAGACGCAAACGTTCCTCTCCGTCGAAGACGTCGTCTTTAAGACCTATAAGATCTCGTGTTTGGTGTCCGGACTAGCTCTAGCAAGAGGTCCTAATCTACAGGGTATGCGTGAGTTATGGTAGGAATGGAACCAAACGAAGAATTAACCAACATATCACTTTATTTGTAAATTTCCAGATTTGTAGAGAAGTGCCGACGATATTTAAATATAATGTAACTTTGTAACTTCAACTACAACGTTACAACACTTTAACTTTGTCACCCTTTAGCAACCGCCGAATTATGTATACGCGCTAGCTTACGCACAACTCAGAAATTGCACGTGTACTCTCGGCTCGATTCAAGACGAGTGTGTGTTGCGTTGCATTTGTTTTTGCGTGAGCAACACGAAGGAAGCGATTTCCATTGGCTAACTTTAGAATACGTCATGGTAAGATAGGAATCAGCCCGCGGGATCACTATGGCTTCGTACAAACAATAATTGTAACCTTATCACTCATTTAAATCTGCCTAGGCTTCCATTCTTGAGACTTTAACATATTCAGCTCTATTACGTCTTCCCCTTAACTATTGACTAGAATTTCCTTTTGTTTCTTTCTACTATAATATATATATATATATATATATAATTTGAAATTATATATATTTAAAATATATGACATTATAATTTCGGTTTCAGACATTAGCGGAGAAAGGTTTCTTAGAGCTCCAATAAGCGATTTCTGTCTCTGGGAAAACTTAAAACATAAGGTGTACAAGACAATCCTACACACCCTGGAAGAATTAAAACAAAATATCCGCCAGGAAATTGCCAGAATTTCTCAACATGAACTACGGCGAGTGATGGATAGTTTCCTAAAGAGGTGCTAAAAATGTATTGTCAACGACGGTGGCCAGTTTCGGCATCTGCTTTCATAAACCTGGCAAGTAAAGCCTTTAAAAGTGGTTTTATAAATTTATGGCTTCATCCACGCTTTTCTATGATAGCGGCAGAAGGCAACGGGCGCTAAGTATATGGCAGCCAAAGTATAATGTACCCGGTTCGTAACTCTTTTTATCCCCCGTTAGAAACCGGGTAGCATAGCAGGTGAGACAAGGGAAAGACTACTATCTATCGGGATAAGAGGGACGCATGTAGTACTCTGCATATGCGTGCTTATGAAACATAAAGTATGTCATTTTCTTCAGGCAACTTTCCTTGGAATCCCCGAAGCGATGTTACGTCACACAACTACGAGGTGTCATGTGGAATTTATATAGAGATTGTTACAATACATAATTTCATTCATCACAGTATTATGATTTTGAAAGTAGATCGACATTTTCACGGTATGTTTACACAATTAAAACTATTTAACATGATTGCAGAGAGCTACAAATTAGTAATTAGGATTACGAAATAGAGTGGCGTCATTTTTAGAAGCAACGTGTAGCGGAGACCAAAGTGTCAACATTGAGCAATCTGTTGATCGATGTTTTTCTTGGGGCTGCATTGTAGGTGTGATAAATTGAAGAGAAAATAAGAACTCTCGAAGGTAAACACTACATTCCTTGACTGGATTTTTGAATAGTGTTCCTTGTTTATTTGGTGATAGAGGTTTGGGAAACGTGCAAGATACATACCTACATTTTGACTGTTATTAATTCATTTTTCTTGAAACTTCTTGCAAGTCATGTTTGAAACTGTTGTCTATCAGTTTGAATAGTCTTTAATTTCATACTCTTTTCATGTCCAATCCATTCTAAAATATAATAATTTTTCCCGAAAGGACACATGCTGTATGGCAAAAATCAGAAAAGCTTCGTAGTAAAAAAGATAAACACAAAAAATAATGGAAGCATAATGATTAATTGCTGGTGACTGCCAACTGCGACTGAAATTCAGCATTCCATTGCAGTGTATGTATGCACTGCCTGAAGGTAGTAATATGCCATAATTAATGGAACAAGAGAAGAACATAAGTAAGATTGTGTTTTTCATTTCAACTCCAGAATTGCGAGATCCCTGGATGTTAAGCTCATCTAAATATTTTCATACTCTCAATTTTTAAAGTATTTTAAAGTCACAGTGATACAATTTTCTCTTTCCGCTGCCAATCAGGTACCTACCTATTATCCTTTATACCAAGTTTGCCATTTAGTAACAATTATATTTCTCTCCTTTCATCGACCAATTAAACCACCCAAAATTATCTACCGAGATTTTACCGTAAATACCAGTTTGAGAAAGCGTCCCTTTTGTTTTTTCAGGACGCCTCGGGACTTACATTTCGAGTGATCTCTGGATATCCAATTTTGCGTGGAACGCAACACTTTCCCTACTTCCTATACGTCATAGAGAAAGTAATAATATTGCGACGCCGGGCACAGCACACAAAAAAGGATGGTGGGGCTAAGCTACTTGACACCACATACCAGGCCGGCGAGAAAACAAAGGCGCCCAAGGTCAGGCTGCCTCGCGCGACTGCTTGTGTATATGTGACTAAGAACAATATAGCTCGGCACATAACAAAGAATTGTTATGAGAAGCAGCCGGCGGCCGGCATGTTTGTGGAAGTCGAGAAAGGTCCATGTTACGTCATCCTTGCTACATAAGGAGGCGAGGAACAGCAGAGGAGAGAGTTACAGACATCAGTCGATGAGTGTGTCAGTGCCAGAAAACTGTGTGTGTGTGTGTGTTTGTGTGTGTGTGTCTGTTATTGTCGTAGTGAAAGATATGTTGCGTCGAAGTGAAGAAGTTTTAATGAGTGTTCTCATCAGCAGATAAGAAACAGAGAACAGAAATACAGTGACAGGATTGAGTCAAGGTTGTAGGAAGAAAACAGTTGTGAGTTGCAATATCACGAAAGACTGTAGAATGTGTTAGTGTCAGTAGAAGAAAACTGTGTTTCTGTGCAGAAGTTTAGAAGAAAAATAAAGTCATAGAAAAGTAACTGGACTGATTTTGTTGTTTTGTCAACAATATTCTATATTTTCACACTACTGTAGTTTGCACTTATACACTACTTCGTAAAAATTATCGTATGTCCCCATAGTTGTCGTACAAATTGGCAATACTAATTTTAGGTGAACTATTGATATTCAATATTTTAGTGAAATGTACCTAATACCTTCACTAACAAGGGACACCTTTGACCTCGAACGCTCGGAACCTCATGAAAACGGGCTTAAAATAACAATCAATCATAAACAAAACAGTGGTCTGTGTCATTTCCATCCAAAACGTTGCATTCTACTTCAAGTGACATTTCAATAGAGAGAAACAAAGTACCTAGGTATCAATATCATAGGAGGGAAATTATTTCTAATTCAATGACGTCAGTGTATCATTACATTTTCAATCAACAGTGCGAAAAACCCTCTGCTTAAATTGTGTATAATACCGCAAAATAGACATACTACACATCTGATAGTGCTTACATTATTTCCTGAAGTGCAGATGCGGAATTTCGCTGAAGTGGTTATAACAATGTGCACATCTCATTAAAGACGCATTATCACATTCCATATCACTTTCTCATTCACGCAGTCCAATATCAAAACCCACACTAATTATATTTTCAAATGATGTGGTGTATGGGAATATATGATAAATGGTGATATGACATTGACATACCCGTATCAAAATTTAATGTATATGGAACAGATAGTGAATTAAAAATGTAAAGTCGAGAGAAACCAATTCTTCTACACAAATGCATCATGATCATGAGTCAGATTAGCTGTTTGCCTAAAACTGCCCTGCTACATGTCAGATTCATAGCGTAACCACTTCCTCCCGCTGAATTTGGTTATTTTTGAGCTCATTTTTGGTCCACACTTTGCTGAAATACTGCCGAAAATTTAAACAGAAAAGGAGCATTTAAATGTAGTGCAAGTGGCATTAAAAGTCTGCACTAGACCTTTAAAAACGCCGCAATCCAAAACATTTCACTATCAACCGATGACTTAAGGTTTTTGGGGAACATTTAGTGCATAAACCTAAAAGTGGCCAATTTGATAATTTTTTGGTCACCTTTCAGTCCTTTTAACAGGCAGTTTATGCTCCTAACGATCACAACAATAGACATCCTCGGGTATGTCGAACACCAGAGTGGCGGCGCCGTGGCCGAGCGGTTAGCGCGCTCGCCTACCACCTAGGCGGCCCGGGTTCGATCCCAGGGACCCGCATGTGGTATTCGTGGTGGACGAAGCGGCGTCAGGGCGGGTTTTCTCCGGGTACTCCGGTTTCCCCCGCCATCTCATTCCACCGGTGCTCCATCTTCATGTATCATCAGTGTCACCGCCTGCGGTGCCGTAGTAGTAAAAGCGGGCGTTAAACACTACAACAACACCAGAGTTTTTACACCTTCCAGAAGTGTAGGCAACCAGGCGAAATTGGCGGCACCTGTTTGGAGTTGTCCAGTAAAATGTATTTGAGTATTTGTATTATTTGAGTTTTTTAAATATTTTTTATTTATTTATTTTTATTTTTTATTTATATTTATTTAGTTTTTACTTTTTTCCCAATCTTTCATGATACATACCGCCTGTGTCCTCCATACTTCAGGGCACTTTATTGTTGTTGTTGCTATTGTTATTGTTATTATTGTTGTTGTTGCTGTTGTTATTGTTATTATTGTTATTATTATTATTGTTATTATTATTGTTATTATTATTATTATTATTATTATTATTATTATTATTATTATTATTATTATTATTATTATTATTATTATTATTATTATTATTATTATTATTATTATTATTATTATTATTATTATTATTATTATTATTATTATTATTATTATTATTATTATTATTATTATTATTATTATTATTATTATTATTATTATTACAATCGGTCTGCCTTCATTAAGCTTTAGTCATACTGAGGTACAGAACAGCAGAGTATTGTGTGAAAATATAAATATTGTCACCGCGCCCGCCGCATCTAATTGCCGACAGCAGCAGTGTCACCCATCGCATTATTGTCGGCACTACCGCAAAGGAGCAGAAGGAAAGAGACAGAGAATGGCCGCATTGTTGGGGCGCTTGCCGAAAGAGAGAAAAGGATAGAAGCTTCTGGAATCTTCCTCTTTGTATTCCACCGAATAACTGAACTTTCCAGAATAGTGCCTGGGAGATATAAATAGCGGTAAAGTGCGACAGAGTAGTCGTGCCGACGGAGACGGACAGACGATGTGGAGAGTTGTGCCGACGGAGAAGAGTTAGTTCTTGGTGTTACGAGTTCGGAGCCGTGCTGTTGGAGAATCGGAAAAGACTTTCTTGTTGTTGCAACGAGTGTACAAAGTTACTGTTTACGGAAATAAAAGTGTGTCTTTATCTCGACTACATCTGTCTACTTTACTTTTACAACCAACCAAAGTCACAATATGGATATGAGATACTGCAGACTGTAGTGTTTTCATTTTCGCCAGTGCCTTCAAGGCCATTTCCTCCCTCCAATCGACTTCCCATTCCATTCAGTTTCTCTCTTGCAGGAGCAGTAAAGTCTGGGTGGTCTCAAGCTCTGAGGGAGCAAGGGACTGGAGGGGAAACTGTGGAAAGACAAGATATACATAGCGAGACTGAAGATTACTGCGCGTGACCTTGACTGGACTAGCCAGACTGAAACTACTTCTAAGCTTGAGAAATTTAAGAGTACTTATTGAGTTAAAACATGGATTTTATAGGTTACTAACATATTTTGTTAAAATAATAAAAGTCTAGCAGTTGAACAGAAAGGGGGAATAATTCGACATAGGTATTTGTGCAACAAGGAGCTAGTGACCATCTTTAGAAGTACATAATAACTGACTGTTTTAATGAAATTGCTATGTATAAATTTGTTTCTTAAATTATCACTGTAAAAGTGGTTTTGTCATAGAACAGCATTTTCAAAATGGGTTCTTCTTGAATGAATACTCCAGATGTACGAAAGGTGCTTGTTGAAGCAGTCTGCTATGAGCAGCGAATAAGTTGGTCGGATACATTTTCTGTTAAGATTACTTGAATTAGGTGTATAAACTTCAAATGTCAATTACTATAATTAATGATAGATGCTAGTATAGGTCTACTTGTGAATATTAATCAGAGTGGTAGTTTCACACAGGAGGTAATGCTGGAGAGCACATCCCCGATGATATTTTGAGCCAACTGCATCTGTTTGCTGGTGCAGCTCATAGCAGTGGGTCCAATGGTTCCGACAAAGTCCATAGCATCCCGAACTTCTCTTGTAACTTCCTTCATCAGGTCGTCAATGTTGTTCTCTGCTTGACTTATCTGAATCAGTAAGAACAAAGTATTAGTTTTCTCGCTGTATTGCCACAATCAATTTTCTTTATTCGTCCGTCCGCTTCAGAATGAATGAGTGTATTCTTACATAAATACACAGTTAAAGGGCTCAACAATCACAGGGCTCAGCACATACTTTGATAATACACGAGCAGCAATATAACAAACTTACAGGAAGATAAAAGAAAAGGAAGAAAACATACAAATCTGATGTGTTAAATTCACATCCACTATCCTGTATTTTATCTTTCCTGCAAAGTATTCTTAAAAAAGGTTATTTTTCTAACTATTTCGTATTGCGAGATAAACGTTTCCACAAATGTTTTTAGCACATCTTTCTTTGTGTGTACAAAGGTAGGCTAAAGTCAATGGTGTAAAACCATTTTCTTTGTAATACATATTAAAAACAAACGAATTAGAACTCAAAAAATTGTAGAAGTATTGTAAAATTCAAATATCTCAGGAATTGTTAATGCAACATATAATTTTATGTAAAATTTGTATCTTAGCATACATTATTTCTGGGTTAAGTTTTTGTCTATATCTTGTGCTTCACTACTGATACAAAATTACTCAACATTCTTTCGCAATGAAGAGAAACTGTGGCAATATATAAATGTCACACTCCAAAATTTAATAATTGTACCATGTTTTATTTGTTAATTTGTTGATTTTATACTGTATATGTGATTAATCTTCATGGGGTAAAACCTCTCTCTCTCTCTCTCTCTCTCTGAAATTATAAATATTTTAAATACCACGGATATGGAACATAACTGTTTTATATTTCATGTATAAAACTTCTAGATTTAAACAATGTATAAACGCATATCGCTTGTCACTTCACTTCGCGACAGAGAATAATAAATTAGAATTTTCTTAAGTAGACGAACGGTTTGTAATTTTGATTTATTAGAAGAACAAGAGCTAAGTTGGGCCTTTATTTATACAGACACAGTTTTCTTATCTTAACACTATGTTATTGCAGCTGTTTGTTTTGCGAAAATATAAAAGAAGTGCTTTAAAGCACGATAATCTATTATTTGGAATTCAGTCATTATACAACGAAGACATTGCAGGATATACCTTTTTCTACAGAAAAACCTGGCAAATTGTGTTGTCATTCTAGAATTAGGCTATTAATTTCTCTGCACCTACATACTATACCCATAAGGACGCGACGGCTAGCCGAGTAACCAGATCTTGAGCGGCGAGGGTAAAACCATTACAGAACTCCAAGGCTATTCTCAGGAAATTTCACATATAAATGGTATGAGTAATACAAATATCATTACATAAGGAATTTTAATTTGAGAGTTCTGAGAAAAATAAAATAAAAAAAAATAAATAAATAAAATAACGAAAAGTTTTCCGTGTAAAGTGTAGTTTGGAGTTGCGGAATTTTGTTGAAAATCTGTCGCATCTTTGGAACATCTCGACATTAACACCAACTTCACTCAGTATTTAATGGAACTTTGATTTTCGAGTTATATTATTCACTGACACGGGGTACATGAATCCAGAGATGGATATACTTACCTTTTTTCTTCTTTTTTTTGGCTTGGCTTGGCTTTAGGGAACCTCAATATGTTTATTTCTGCTGAAATCTCGATATCGAATATTTTCATGTAGTACAATACTTCTAACTTATAAGTAGGTGTTAGAGAACGTAAAAGAAGCATTATTTAGGGACCTCAAAATTTGCTTTTGTGTACTTATATAAAGAAATCTGCATATGTAGTGAATACAACGGTGTTGCGGCACATTTCTCATAGCGTTCTGTTCTACGCTATACCAAGTTCAGTATGTCAGAATCGTAATGTGCTGCCACATTTAAAATCTTAGTGGAAGAATTTGGTACAAATAATTTTGCCTTGGATGTACAAAAGATACAGCATAGATTGTTTCATTCAGAAAAACCAAATTATAAAGAGGAGTGAAAATTGTTAAACAGCACTGTAATAGAAAACAAAAAGAAAGATTAGATCACATGTTGCATCGTCGGGGAGTAAGAAAGTAGAAAAACATGAAAGTTTACCACCATATTGAAGTCCTTTGAAGATCTCTGTAAAATGATTATACATTCCTACATACCATTTTACAAACTGCACCATTTTTGGAAATATACTTAACTATTTGACAAAATACCAGACGAATGAGAAGATTCAAAACACTACAACACTAAATGTTTATACGTTTGGCAACACACATGTATTTATCTGTAATATCTACTTCTTAAATTATATTTCTTGTTAACCAGTGACTGTGACGCTTGGAGTTTCAGATATCTGTCATCCCGTTCCTCTCTCCACACTGAGTCATTCCTAGTGAACTCAACAGTCATCCGGACTGACGTCTTTGGATTTTTGTGATTTTTTGGTACAGTTAGTGAATTTATAAGCTAAGCACAAATATCACATTTCAGGCCAGTGAGTTCATTGGTTCTTCAGTTATTACATTTTGAAATCTGACATTTTCATAATAAATTGATGCGTTTTGATATATTTAAGTGCAGGACACCAACCAGTTATAAGTTATATCATTTTAAAGCGTTTGATACGATATGCAAAGTTAATCTGAAAAAAGCTTCAAAAACATGTTCTGAAAAATTCAAAATTTATTTTTTCAAAAGGTGAAAACTTAAATATTTTGATAAAATTCTCAAACCAAGTTAGCAATGTCTTCTTGCATCACTGTGAGTGGTGTAAGAAGACATTATTAAGTTGACTAGAGCATGTTTTCAAGATATATAAATTGTGACTTTAAAAACAAATATATTTTTAATTTTTCAACAAATGTTTTTGACTTTTTTTTCAAATTAACCCTTATAAAGTAGCACATCGTATGAAAGCCCTTTAAAGTTGCACTACTCCCAGCGTCGTATCAAAGCTGATTGCCGTCATGCACTTAATTAAAGGTACCAAAATATATCAATTAACCATGCCAATTTAAAATTTGAACATTTAATAATTTAAGAACTAATGGAGTAAGAGACCTGAACTTATATGTTTTTGCATGAGTTGATCATTTCAACAATTGTGCCATATGTCCTTGAAATCTGACACGTCAAGTCTGAACATCCTTCTAAATTGTGAGTTGAAATTGTATGACGCACTGTCAATACATGCAGCGCGCACACATTGCAAGCAAAAGCATATTTGTCCTAAGCCTACTCAATATGGACTTCAAATTCAACAGGCGATGCAGAGGTCGTGTCCCAACAATATTAAACATACAGCAAACACGTAACCACCTGCCCTTCAATAGAGCTAAGAAACACAGATTCACAGATGGAAAGGATATGTATACTTGAATAATTTCTCATCACGTTCGTAGTTTAATGCTACGGTGATTATATAACTATTTTAACAAATGAAGGCTAATGAAATGAGCTTACCGTTCCAAAAAGACAAGTAATTGGCTGGAAGCGCAAGGCGCAGTTGACGACTTCCTTCCCGCCCTCGTTGAAGCGGTCCAAAACGAACCGAGTGAGGTTGGAGATGATTTTCATAGGTCGCATGGCTTCCTTGGCTGCTGCCAACACACACTCCTCTAGACTGTTGCTCGCCTCCGCGATGATGCGTGAGGACTTATTCTGGTTTTCTGAAACATATCATCATCCAGGCTTCTGGTACTCTTACACCATGACTGTGACAACGTTACAAATCCTTCACCTGTGGAAATTTTCAAGTTCTCGATCTCAGGTTTATATTTGAAATTTATCATCGAAGGATCTTATAGACAAAACATATTTTTATTTGAAACAAAGCGATGGGTTTCTACTTCTTTTTATAAAACTGGCACTTACTAGGGTCGTCCAAAAAGTGATGCACCAAATTTTTTCTTCAACAATTATTTATTCCACACAAAGAAAATTGCACACAAGAATGATGCTTCTTCTACTAACCTAATCTTTTTTTCACGCAATCTGCTTCCAGTTCGACGGTTACCCCAAGCGAGGTAAAAGGGTGTGTGTTCCGTCGGTACCACTCTTGATTCTGGTCACGAAGTAAAAACCTTCTTCATCATCCTCAAAATTTCTTCTACGGATGACATCCTTTAATGGCCCAAACAAGTGAAAGTCTGAGGGAGGCAGATCAGAACTGCAGGGTGGATGGGGTAACACTGCCCAACCCTGTTTAGTGAAAGTCCTCAAACTTGTTTGAGGCCGGGCATTATCGCGTTGAACCAAGCAATCACCTGGGTTATTCTAGCACGGCTGGAAGACCTTGAGTTTCGTTAATGTGCTGACAATGCTTCACAATTAATGGTGTTGCCCCTTGGCATCACATTAATGAGCACGGCACTCTTGCTCTCTCAAAACACAGTGATCATGATCTTACAGTTGCCTTCTATTGGCTCCATACCCAGCGACTAATCTACTTCAGTCATAGACTTTACACAAATATTTACGGATGTTCCCAACAGTTTCTCCTTCACAGGGAAAAATGTATTGATGACACTGCTTGTAACCTGCATCACTTACAGACACTACTTTGAAATATTGCTGCAGCTACGCTATGCAAAATTTGCGCACGCATTCCGAAAACTTCAAATAATGCATACCTCAAGTTTCGTATCCATAACATGGTTGCCTCAGAAAAAAAAAAAATGTGGTGTATTACTTTCTGGGCAACCGTATATTTAAATTAGCATGTTAATGTGAGTGTGCAACGTTTCCAACCTCTAGATTTTAACTTCTCTGAGGAAAACTATACTTTGAAAAATGTTACGTTAACGACATACACTAGTCTTATAGGGTATAACGGTGCACTTACAAAGTGTTCATGGAGCTGATATTTAATAAGCATTATAAAAACGTTTTGTGAAACTATTATTTTAAAATGTTTTGATGTTGAAAGTACGAGAGAGAGTTTGCTCGTTATTTCGGATTACCATACCACGTAATTAGAATTTATTTTAAGCCTGTTCATAAGAAGTGGAGAGAATCTGAAATGAATGGTACTCACCTTCGATGCATTGAGAGACATCTGCTCCCACTTCCTGTGCCTTCTGCTGCACCTCCAGAACTCGGGCCATCACCATGCCCGATATGTCTTCGAGGGCATTTTTAGCAGCGCTTGCTGATTCCCTGGCGAGCTCAACAGCTGGGTTCGCTGCATCCGCAACTGCCTTCAGAGACTCCGAGGTCACGAGCTTCAGACCAGCTTGTGTCGCATCTAGTAGCCTCTTCGCAGACTGCGTTGCTTCATTTTCTCTTGGAGCAAACAGGTTTTCCAGTTGTCCGTTCGTTGACAGCTGTGTCAAAAAGAAATATTGATATTACATCCCATTTTATAGAAGAAATACTGCAATGATGGAGAGTATCTTCAGAGATGCCCCGAGCTTCTTGATCTTGGCAAATCACATAATTATCATAAATTCCCATTGCAAGCTTGTTAAGAATTTTAAAGACGGTGAGAGGATAAATGTTATGTTAAATATTTGCCCAAGGTCTGGCAGGATTAAATAAAAAATTTAATCTCTCACTTTTCCTAACTGAAAAAAATGTTACATATGCCTTGGGTTTACTGTACTGATGTCCTCACTTTGCACTTGATACTCAAGATCATTTAACTGACAATCGGACAAAGAAACTCTTGAATATGAGGAATACACACCATCCCCAACCCAGAGGCGAGCTAATACCAATGCTTGTTTATGTGAACTACATAAAAGACATGTGCTTCCTTGAGCTCTGTTAGCCACTCAAGAAAGCCTACAGACAGTTTGAGTGATGCATGTACTGAGGACACGGACCACCGTTGAGTAAATAGATTAAAGATCCTTCTACACGACTAAACTTTTGTCAAATTCAATATTTTACAAGAATTTCCAAGAATTGTTTGTTACAATTTCACAATTCTTTTTCCCTAATTTCTTCCAGTACTATGACAGTGTTGAAAGCACATAAAGACATGCTCTTAAACAGACAAACATTTAACAATCATTTGAAGGCTTTGGCCAATGAATTTGTAACATGTCTGAACAAACGATGACTACTCGGCCAAGAGATGTAAAAGAGTATATATGGAAGCTGGCCACGTCAGTCCCGGTGGATTACCAAAACAGGATAAAAATGCGAGGGCATTTGAAGAACTTGCGAGACAGATTTTCGAAGTATATAGTTATACAGCAATTATACAGTGTAGTTATCCTATCAATTCGCGTTATTTTCTCTGTATCCCTTAATTGTAATTGCATAATGCACAATATTTCATTACAATTGTTACACCATGACGCTATAATTACTTAGCACAAGATAAATTAATCATTAGTAATCAAACTAGAGGTTGTGTTATTCCGAAAGAATCGCGATTGACTGTACGTCACAAGTGATTACGTTTGTAATTTTAATATGTACTTGTAGTTTAAATGATAGATAAATTAATATCCATTTAAACTACATAGATACAACGTTAAAACACACTAGCGTACATCACAAGAAAACAACGATTTCCATAGCAACAACATTTGAAAAGAATAAGCCGTTATACCAATAGTATTCTTCCATATAGCCGCACGTTTAAGGAATAACACTACCTCGTATTACATCTGGTACCACTGTTTTAGGGAATACTATGTCAAAACCCAATAATACTTCAAAAACGAACTACTTACGGAATATATTAAGTAACCTTAGTTTTATTTTACCCAAGTAAGGTCTTCTGTAGTTTAATGGAATGCCGGTTATATTCTTGTTTAAAACTAAATAACCTACAACATTCATACATTTTAATTGAAATTCATTTTCACAGTTGGAAGTACAACTAATCCAGTAGACTGTGATAACAACAATACTTTTAGTGTTTAATCCAGGGGAATGAGTAATCAGACATATGATGAATAACGAATTTGCATTAGTAGGCTATTCATTAAAGGTAGGTCTGGTCTATTAAAAATTGCGTTTACAGTGTATTCCTTATAGTCATCACCATTTGATTTCATGTTCACAGCCCAATCTCTCATGATATTGGCAAACTGTTCATTTAGCATTTCAGCTGACTTCGTAACCTCTGTCGTTGCAAAACATCTGAAACTAATTCCATACACATCACCTACTCCTTTCCTTCTTCTTCTTCTTCTTCTTCTTCTTCTTCTTCTTCTTCTTCTTCTTCTTCTTCTTCTTCTTCTTCTTCTTCTTCTTTTACTTCGCTTCTTCTATTAAAATATCAATGTCCTCACAAGAACTTCCGCCAAATCCTTTCTGCCATTTTTGAATGGCCCATTAATTTAATTATTTTGCTGCATATGGATACTTCAGATAATCGGAAACGTCCGAAAATGTTTAGGATGGCGAAACCGCAAGGAGGAGGTGATATAATCAAAGCGATAATACCATGACCAAGAGGTGATAATCCAGCATGAGTGGAACAGTCTCCTATTTATTCCCAGTGTTTCTAAATTGTTGGCAATGGCTTCTATTATTTCATATACTCACACCTTACACAATTCATTAAACTGCTTCCACACAGTTTGTTGCTCTTGCTGTTTTCTGGTATAGAATTTTCTATTATTCCATCTACTTCTTTAAGCTAAGATTCCCCAAATCGTTTCAAAACTTCGGCATTCTTACACTGTTTCTATGAACACTAACAATACAGTTGTTAGTGTATCGATAGTTTGACCAAAGAACTTATGTGCGGAGATATGTTTCGTAATTGCGAATTTTAATATTGAAGCTGGTAACTGAATTTTCGTTGACAACACTGACCGGAAGGCGTAAGTTATCAACAGGAAGGCATAAATTAATAGCATAGCCATTAATTACCGGGTCCTGAGTTATGTTGTGAGGGAGTTCGTCTTCTTTATCTGATTACCCTTCCCTTATATAGGACTTACACTGCCTAGGATTTATAAGCCTGTGCCTAGGGTCAGATGCCTGTCGGAGAGCACAGGAACCTATGGACCGGACAGAGTGAACACCTGGAAGAGGGTGGTCAGCCAAGCATCAGGTATGAGAGTGAGGGAGAGGATCATACGAAGCGAAATGGATGATTGGGAAGGTGATGACGGAGCAATTGGTGGAATTGAGTGGCGGGGGAAACTGAAGAACCCGGAGAAAACCCACCCAGACGCCGCTTCGTTCACCACAAATACCACATGCGGGTCTCTGGGTTCGAACCCGGGCCGCCTTGGTGATAGACGAATGGTGCAGGAGTTCAGTTTGCCAAAAATATGACTAAATGCGCATTTGTGCATTGTGAAGTATATTTGACAATTTGTGTTGTAAATTCTTGGATTGAAAATCAAAGTAATTACTACAAGGGGTGAAAATCAAGTAAAAAGGGGTTGTTACGAAATAAATGTATTAGACCCAACATTTTAATGCTTATTTAATCTCGATTCAATATCCAGTTGATGTGACGATTATCTGTAGGACTGAATGCACATAATTCATTGTGTGGCTGACGGATGGCTTTATTTTATTAGTCATCTTACTTTACCAGGTTCATCAATAGCCTTGTTTGTATAACAGCTTCCTCTACCACATGTTTTACTTCTGTTGATTTTGTCCTTCATATGGAACCTTGGATTGTAGTAGTATCTTACCTGACGAATGAAGGAAACCATGAAGGTACCCTGTTTACACTGGTCGGTGCATGGGAATGAAATCCGCCACCTTCCTATCACAATGACATCTAACTCGCTATCATTGTTATAAAACTAAGAATTTATATTTCCTCAGAAATACAGGATAAATTACTTAGCGTGAACTAGCGCTTAAAAAAAAAAATTAAAAAAAAAAGTAAATAAAATAAAAACTAAAAAAAAAAAAAAAAAAAAAATTAAAAAAAAAAATAAAAAAAAAATAAAAAAATAAAAAAAGTGGTTAGAGCAGCCGCACGGCAAAAAAAAGTCAGTAAAAAAAATTGAAGATTCTTTGGGAAAAGGGAGATTCTATTAGATATCTTCGTTTATCATTCTTGAAAGATACTGAATTCAAATAAAAACCTTGGAATTTATACATTTCTTTTTGCTTTCTCTACTATGCTTACTAAGTAGAGGAAGTATTCATTAAAAAAAAAAAAAAGGCTTGCAGCCCGGCCGCTGCGTCCCCCACCTCTGCGCACTACAGCGCCCTCACCCATCCCGTTAAAAAAAAAAGACGAACTCGCGGTTAATGCGAAAAAAATATGGCCCTGGAAATTTTATCGGTAAACACGATTTCGGTTAAGGTGAATATCAAACCCTTTTCCAGTCCTTAGGGTAATTAATTTTCATTGTAACACAAACTTCCGATGTTACAGTATTTGAGTGTTAATTTTTTTTCCGAAATGAGTGCAAGAAATTTATCTGCAAAGCTAACTACCCATTGACTCGTTCCTAATGTATTGTAAATGGGTAGCTGCGATTACCATAAGTAATACCACGGGTGATTGTCAATTTATCTAGACAATTTGACTATCACAAGTTGCATTTATTAAGACTGTTTCACGGATTAAAGAATGATAAAGCCTATGAAATGTTATTTAAATGCTGTATTGTCATTACTAACCTCTTTAGAGAAGCATTTAACATGAACATATACATCAGCGTCCATTGGCACGGCCTACTAGATTGTCATATTGATGCTCCAATGTTTTAACATGTTGACAATGTCAGAAGTTGGAGTATCTGTTGTTAATTTATAATTTCGTTCTATACAAAATTTGTCAAACTGATTCCAAACAGATTTCGTGTTGTTTTTAGTACTCTGAGATTTCCCTCTTCGAATTATTTAATCTATTTCAGCATTAAATGTCAGCAAAGCGAGAGTTAACCCATATTGACATTTGAATGCCGGCTCTGTTGCGTCAAATTACCTCAACTGTTGCGCATCTATAGCACAGTGCAGCTAGACTCTCTAACCTGATCATAACATAAGAAAAGCAGAGGATGTGGTAATTAAATGTAGTAATTTTTTTCGCTTATGAAGGGTGTCATTGGTTAAAATTTTAAAAGCTATGCAGCTTTTCGATACATTTAAATAAATTCAATAATGTGTGCATTAACATTTAAAACCGTATTCGATGCCAGGTGTTCTTTAAGTCGTAGCCAAGTCGAGTTGGAATACTGAATAAAGGTAGAGAAATGTTATAGCACGCAAAACATGGCAAAGAGAAAACAGACAGCTCTAAATTTACAGGTAAAGCTTAAGATTCTAAATGAACTGGAGCGTGGTACAAATAAAACAATTGCAGAGCAGTTTAGAATTCCCATATCTACTTATCTACGATAATTAAGAATCGATAAAAAGTCATTAATGCCTCTGCATCAGGTTCTGGAAACAAGCCCAAACGACATGGGCTTGAAGACGATATGCTTCAATATCCGACGTCACTGCTGGGCTTATGGACACTATAGTTACAAATGGTTGTGAAAGTACAAGATAGTTTCGTTCTCGTGAAGGTCAGCGAATTATACTTGACTTTTTTCCGAGAAAATAGTGTAATTTGTGAATAGTTGTACTTTTACTCGTACAATCACTTTATAGTGTTATAAGTCCACAATAATGTAAACTGATTGATAATGTAGTGCATTACACATTAATGTACCACTGTACGTGTATAAATATTAAAATAATGAGTTTTTCACCTAACACATTGATATTAATTGATATTTCGATCCCTTCAGACTCGTGCTAACGAGGTTGTACCATATAAACTAAAGTCAGCCTGATTACTACCCAGATTTTTAGTATAAAGAAGCAAAGAAAGGAAAGAAGAAAATCAACAAGAAAAGATATACATACATTTCATTTGGCAGAAAAATATCTCCGTTGGTCGCGACGCATCCAGCCAGCCCTCTGTCTTTCCGGCTGGTCCCGAATTGATTCCGAAGCATACGTGTTGATTCCCATTAGCTACCTCCGTATGTATCCGACAGCGGACATATTTATTTCCATTAGTTGCTATATTATTTTTCCATAGCATGCTTGTTGACTCCCATGAGCTATTAATAGTGCCAGAACATTCCCTTCCCATGGTACACGGACAAGGGACAGTTTACATGCAGTAGGTATGGTTAAAAATGTTTGACTTTTTGTTATTCTTATAATGTAAGTACAGTACAGGTAGAGCTACAATTACCAAGCATACTAATAACACTATGTAAGTGGGAGAAACATGCAGCAGATGTTTTGAACATATTCAGGTGGTCGAATGGTTGCTTTTCCATTTGTTCTGCTTTGTCTGTCCCGCATTTTTTATGGTAGTTTTCTTCTCGCTTCTCATTTTAATGTAAATTTCAGTTTGAACACCCGTTAATGTCTCTAACAAATAGAATATGTTGGGATGAGTAGAGTGAAATTGAGGTTAAGTTTAGAGGGGAATTACTTTCAGCAGTTAGTAGTCCGTTCAGCAGGGGCGTAGCATCAATGGATGTGGATGATGTGTTGCATACCCTGCCACTTTTCCTGAGTTAACTTTTCCTATTATCTACATACTAATCCAATTGGCAACAACAATCTACTATGAATTAGCATTATTAGCATATCACGCCAAGCATCGAAACAGAGCGGCTGGTGACTATGCTTGCTTCACACAAGTCACGTCAAACGATGTGCATGCGCAGTGGATGCAACGCAGAAAAGTGCATCTCGCTTGTAAATGTTATTAAAATTTAAAGATACGTTTTTCAGTATTTTGTTTGGCAGTGAAGGTTAGTTTCATGTTTTTAACTTCTTTTGTATGTATCAGAATACAACAAGCAGCATTTTTAAGTGTAATGTGTGTGAACGTGTAAGAGACAAATACGCCAGGAAACCGAAGGCAGGGTATGCACACTGCTCATGTGCTTCCCTACGAGGAAAACACGTGTTGTAGAGAGAACGCTACATTTTCTGGAACCTACTGCTGGGAATATGGAATCCGAGTGCTTGTAATCAGCTGAGAATACAGAACAAATAGTGGGAGTGGTTGTTCTGTAATTTTAAGATTTACTACTTGATGAATTATGAAGTTTTATAAAAACTATAAAAACTGTGAAAATTTTTTTTTTCAAAGTTAATTTTTATTTAATAAACCAAAGCATTATAACATTTTCTCTGCCCAACATTATTTTCAGAGTAGTTATTTATAACAGAATAATATTTAAAATTATCAACTTTTAAAACCTTCATCACGTGGAGCATTTTATGCTCGTACGCTGCCAAACCAATGGCTAGAAAATAAATTTAAAGGTGCTGATATTACAATGTAAATTATTCCTTATATGTATTAATTCTGATATGAATTTGAACAAAATCCGCCAATAATTGTAGAATTTAGAATTTCACCTATGCGTACCCTTAACACGAGTTCAAAGTGCATACTCCTGTCAACACACCACGCTACGCCACTGGCTCTTAGAGCTACTACTAAATTCGGCCGACATAATGTGTACAAACTCACTATCTGCAAGAATATAAATAAGAAGTAAATAATTAAGAAAGTCGTTATGATGTTCATTGCAAACTTTGAGGGACATTAGGTCTTCGACGAAGCAATCTTCAATTTGTTCAGAGGGCAGGAGAGGCAGTCTAAACAAAGCTTTCAGAAGTATTTCGATTTCAGATTACTTTGATTTAAAGTCATTTGATAATTCCATCAATAAATCTTTCTCCACCGTGCCTGTTCCAGATGAAATCTGCAGCCATTTATATTAGTTTGGGACCAAATGTAAACAATTGCCTGGTAAGTTAACGTCTCAAAGACAACGTATACCTATAATGTCCGGATTGGTGTTAAAGACAAAGCTTCCTTATATGTTTTTTTTTTTGGGGGGGGGGATAAAAACAAAAAATATATAAATATTTGGTGGGATAGCTCAGGGCAGCCCTTGAAGCTCCCGTCTATAAATTGTTTCACAAAATTTAATTTGCTTTGACATGAGAAACTCACAATATTCTTTTCAGAGTCGTTCACAAATAAAACATTTTCTCTTCTGTTTGTGAGGAAAACTTTTTTTTTTTTTTTTTTTGCCAGTGCTTCATGTAATTCTGATAATTTATTGGGCAACGTCCAAAGTTTGTGTAATCGAATGGCATTAATATTTTTTCCCTATTTTAACCAAATTGTGAGTTGTGTGAGTTTTAATATCACCATTAGCAAACTCGAGGCGTATAAGTTTGGAGCGGCGCTTACACAAATTTTGTTCAGCCTTTCTCTTCACAATTTTACTGATTATCTCCCAGAATCATCCTTTGTATGATTCTATCTAATTGCGAACCGACAATATAATTTAAAGAATTTAATTTCACAAAACGCTTGCGTGTTGTCCTCGTACACTTGCATCTTATAAACGCCATCAACGAGACACTTACGCCGAAAGTAAGCGGAATCAATACGGATGTAATTGTTCAGAGAACATGGAAATCAACTCGTTCACTATTCGAACACAAGGGCACGCAAATCTACCTACCGGTTTTTCACGGACCTCTTTTCGTCTTTTGACTTAGAAAGGCCACAGCTCTCATTACCTTCTTGACTGACAATGTGTTGCTAGTCTGTTAATAAGTCGTCATTATTAAGGTAACATGTGCTGCGAATTTCAGCATTTGCATCCACTGGAGGCCGCGTGACCAAACTCGACCATTCTTTCTGCAGTGCCTAGGACGCGCAAGACGTATGATCTAAGGAATCCAACGTCTCTCCTTTTACCACAGGGCGACGATGTCGATGAAGGGCAAATAGATGAACAATGTGAAGAAGACAGAGATACTGATGCAATGATTTGCCTCCCGAGAGAAGAGAAGAAAATTCCAACACATAGGAAAGTGGTACAAAAGATGAACCTATTATTAGGAATATTAAATATAACTGGCAGAAATGTTCAAGTAGTAGTAACTGGAAATGGAGTAGAGGTGAACAAGAGGAGATTGTTCCTTAGAAACAAATAAACGTTTTTGTAGAGTGAACCATTTCGGAGATATTCCTTTTTATTAGTGATGGCTTTGGAAAACCGTTAACCGTAAAAAGAGAATTGGATTTCAAAGCTTTAAAAGATTTAACTATGGCTCAAAGCTTAATGTATTCCCACATTACCTTTACATCTAGAAGGAGATAAGATAATTTCTGCAAATGTTCATCTCAACTAACACGAAGAAGATATAGGAATAAGAGATTTTAAGAATTATTAGTACAAGAGCAGAGAAAGTCATGTGAGTGCAACATATCAGATTTTTTAGAAAAAGTTCCACATTTTATTTCTGAAAATAGCAATAAATTTACAAGAAGATGCTAAATTTAAATACAAAGGTTGATATCCATACACCTTTTGTTTTTCTGACTTAACACACACGCACACAATGCGTGTACCCCCACACATATGTTTGAACCTTTTATTACAAGTTCATCTATCTGAATTCGAGCAGCTTCAAAACATATACCAGTGGTCAATTATTGCTTATCCTACCTAGAGTGTGTAAGTATAAATGAGAGTGTGGATATGTAATGTAATAAAATCCAAAGAAAGTCCAGAAGTTTATTGAGTAGTGTATACCAGTTAACACAATTACCTATAGGCAATATTTTCCAAGGGTAAAATGCCTCTCATATGTCATTTCAATTAATGAACAATTAAAATATAATATATTTTGGATTCAGGGGTCTTAAATTATGTATTTTTGTTGAGATATCTGTATTTGAGTGTAGGAACGCTATACCTCTACTTCCATAGATGTGAAAGTAAATGTTCTTTTTTTAGTTTATTTATTCAGAGGTTCTCAAGACATATATGCCGCTGAAATGTGATCGAATTTTTGGATGAAATACTATAGAAATGAAATACATTTTTACTCACCGTATGTCCCAAAACAAGTATCATCGCCACTATCAAATGTTTGCACGTCATTGTGAATATGTGCTGCGTATAAGTCACTGTCCGAATACTACAAGGCGTGGAATACTACAGACTTCTCTGTCTGTGACGAAGCCGATTCCGTTTGCAGTCCTTGAACATGTTTCCAAGAGGGACCATTAAGCTCAATGTCGTGTCCTGGAACATTACTGTATAAGATTACGAAACAATGCAGCATGCTACAAATAGGTTCGGAATGAACGTCATCGATGTTAATTATATAAGGGTTATCAAATGAAGCTTACACTCATGTTGGTAATGGTTCATTGTTTGACTTACAGAAGTAAAGACTGATACATTGGAGAAATACTTCCTGCGCAGGACTTGCTTGTCGGTTCAAGCAAGTTGTTGGTTAGCTATGACCACTTGTTAATGAATACCTAAAGCAAAACGTGTATGTATTTGACTGCAATAGCATTTTTCATTGCATGTTCTGAAGGACCTAAACCAACGTCCATTGGCGATTTCCTTTAGTGCTCCAAAGATGTGGTAATCCAAATGAGAGGTTGATGTTGTAGAGGACAAAGGTCATCTCTCAGAAGCATCTTTGCACATCCATACTACATTCGGGTGGGCATTGTCGGGCAACACCTGTTCCCCTACCCTTTCTTTATTCAATGGAAACAACTCTACTTACGCTTCTATCCTGAACACCGCAGTCTGCAAGCTACGCACATTTGGAAGTATTTATGGAACGACTGTAACTACTTTCCTTTCTGCATGTACTAGCAGCACACTGATACTCATCATACTCACTCTGATTCATAAGTCTAAATGTTTGGGAATCTGGAAAAATCTACAAAAACAAATATGGAACATGTTTTAACATTTAAATCCACGCCTAAACATTGGTGATCTTTTCAGTATGTAAAATGTGTTTAGTAAAAAAGGCAGCCAAACTAGAAGAAAGCTCCGGGAAATAGTTGCTAAATACTGTAAAAATTATTATTAATAGGTATATTATGGTCATAAAGGTGATAGCAAAATGTAAATGTACGTTATTGCAAAATAAATGCAGCTCAGTTATTTCGAAGACTAATTAATAATTTTAGGGGTTATAATGTCAATGTTCTTCTTTAAGTCAATTGCTTCATGTTTAAATTTTTAGTAACGGATCAGAAAAAGAAGTTTTAATGTGTGTTTTGAAAACATCACAATAACATATATGTTACACAGACACAGAGAAAGAGGGCAAAGGAAAGATAGAAAATAAAGTAGAAACTGAGGCAGTGATTGCAAGAGAGAGAGAGAGAGAGAGAGAGAGAGAGAGAGAGAGAGAGAGAGAGAGAGAGAGAGAGAATGAAAAAGAATGAGAGAGGGAAGAGAGAGGCTTGAGAGATGGAGGAAGAAGATCCGCATGTAACACAATAGCGTGAGCAGGGATTACGAGACCCAGTCTAATAGAATGAGAGTGGGAGAAGAGATAGAAGAGAGAAATTTGAGAGAGGGAAAAAAGATAAGAACGTCGGCATAATGCAGTAAAGTGAGCTAGGTTTCTTTAATAGTAAACAAATGGGGTGAGGGGGAGGATAAACTGTTTCATGTGCTTACTTATTTGGCTTTTTGAATTCCTTCCTCTACTCTCTCCAGCTACATTGTTTCTTTCCCTGGTTCCTTTTCTTTTTCTACTTTTCTCAGCTTATTTTCTAGCCAGTTTCTCTTGTAGTCGTTATCCTGTTATTTTGTAGTTTTACTTCAAAGGCTTGCTTTATCTATTTCTTCTTTTGATATAAATACGTTCTCATTAGCTATTTCCTTATTTTTCTCTCTCTGTCTCTTTCACCCATTAAAGTTGTTATAAAAATTGCTTGTACATTATGCTCTAATTCTTATTGGCATAAACTCTATTTTCTCAGAATAAAAATAGCGATTCACAAATTATTGTGCTTTGTTGTAATGACCAAGAATCTGACAAGGTCAACGCTGCGATTCTGTTCCACGGAATAATGATGAAAAACGTTCATAATGGCACATAATTCACTAATTGACAAGCCTTGTAGAAATTGATGGTAGGTACTTAGGTATGCGTGTGTGTGGAATAGGATAACGACAATAGTTTGTGGCGAGACGTTTGTTTCTGTAGCTTTGCCTTGTAGTAACAAAATAATAAGGTTGTCAACTTGTCTACTATGCTCAAAAGCATCACAATTGGAATGAAGGAGATAGGTTTTCTGATAAGACTTCTGATTGAGCATAATAGGAGAATATCTTAGAGATATAATAATATATCTTTTAAACCAGAGAAATTGCTGGTGTCAGCAAGAGTACGGCAGAATAGGCACGTCGATGTACTCTGTGTTAATCGCAATGAGTGTGCGTTCCAACATTTACTTTGAATAGTAAAGCTGTGATTAAATGTAGGTACACAATGAAATGTTTCGGTTTTGTTTGTGTTCCGTGTAGGTTTCTTGGATTAAGATTGTGTGCTTTACTAAGATAAATACAATACTAATTTGTATTGTTGATTTTGCCGTATATAAACTGGGTGGAAGTCAGTAATCTATGACATTAACTCGTCTAGTCCTTAAACGAAGCACCGCAGCAAAAAACTTGTCTTAACAAAAAGTGTTTAAAATAATGTTATCTATCAGCTCCCAAAGCTTTGGGACACCCTACATATCCATTACCACTTCACTATTTTATATATTACGTCCAAAAATACTATCAAGATTTCACCGGAAATAACTTTCTGGGCACAAAACCGTCATTAACCATTTCAATTTGCTGCAACACATGTTTATTTAATAAGAGAGTCAAAAGATCTTAGTTCAAATAGAGAATTATTTTGTTGTTTAACGACGCTGTCAATTACCAGGGTTCACATCAGCACTAATTTCATCCAGCAGGAATTCTTTCACACGCCAGTAAATCTACTGACATGGAGCTGTCATTTTTAAGTAACTTAAAAACCATCGGTCTGGGCCGAATCTGAACCCGCGACCTTGGGATCAGAACTAAGTCACCGGGACTGACAATTTAAATAGAGAACTGGGCAATAGGTTGGGGGTTTACATCAGCGATTAATCAGCTAATCATCCTGTGGCATCGAATTTATGAATTTCCAAGGCATAACGAGGAAGTCAGGGGTGTTCAGTATTTCTAGAACTTTGCTTCCTTTGTAGGAAATGTAGACTTTGCAGAACTACTACCATAAGAGTGATTAGCTTTTCTTGGCTATGACAATTATAGTCGTTGGTATTATTTACACACCTAAAATATTGTTTTTGGGAGATGGCCTTTCCGGTTATGTTGACATATTAATTATCCCATATTCACATCGATCAACTTAAGCCACCCATTACGTACTTTTAAGGCCTAGGCCACTAGCATTTTCACACACTTAAACAACAATATTTTGATTAATACAGATATAAAATATAGTCAACCCTACTTGTTGATTTTTACCACCCCAATAACTATCCTCTTATTTATATTGGATATGTTATAATTTAAAATAATAAAGCACTGGAATCAGTCCAACTTTCGTTGTTATGACGATCGAAGATATGCAGTCACTGAATCTTAATACACATTTCGCTAGATAAACAGAGTAGGCCGTGCTCAAATCAATAATTACCCAAAATGATCATGGGGGCTAACTTGAACGAGTGTCTTGATTCTGAAATCGAAGAAAATTGGAAAATAGGCTGTACTTCTCTCATACCTGAAAAAATTTAAAGGGTTACGAAAGATGTTATAGTTAACATATGCTAATTAAATTCAACCATCAAGACAATGGAAAGATGAACGTTATATTTCAAGGTTAGTATTTCACATTTCATTCATATGCCATATCAAATTACTAATTATCTCCCAAAAATTGTATGCAGTACACAGAGTTAAGTCATTTTACTCGGAAATTGAAAATACTCGACTGCGTCTCGTCCTTTCAAACTGTTTCTCGGTCCAATAAAAATCGCCTACCATCCTTATATCGCAATATACTATTTCAAATAGCCTAGATTTCTGGATCTAACTTCTGATACTACTTGTATGAGGAATGTCTTTCCTGACTTTGAAAGCAAAATACGACAGTAAAGTTTACTAAAATCTCTGATAGGAAATCTGTGACTACCGCTCTAATGTGGAACTTGGCACACAGTTTTGTTCCTGAATATCCTCATAAGCGATGTGGTACAACCTTGATCACAACTTCCCAAGGACATGAGGAATCTGACCGTGCGACCATTTCAAAGTAGGTAAGTGACGTTTGATTGCAGAGACCCCAAGAAAAGGCTTGCGGTTTCAGGGCTAATGATGTTGGTAGGTCCAGGAATTACGGTAACATTATACCCAAACATATCCGTTTCATTTGTGGAAAATGTTTCTTTAAAGTTCCCTGCTATCATTTACTTTGGCGGGACAAAAAAGAAAGCTGTCTGTAAGGCGGTCTGCAAATGATCATCTTTTTTAACTTTGATTCCAGGTTTTAAAGTCTGGAATGCTCAGGTCTGTGTCATCTTCGTGTTTTATAGGTATCAAGGAACGTGTCATTTGCTTCAAAGAAATTTACATATTTTTGCACAATTTTGATGAAGTTTTGTCATCCAGCAGAAGAATTCAATTATGTATTACTAGCTGAAGTTCTTGATATGGATGGTTCAGTTGGTTAGACCCTGGCCTACTGATTCCAAGGTCGCGGGTTCAAATCCCGTCCAGATCGATGGTTTTGAAGTGTGCTTAAAAACGATGGCTCCATGTCAGTAGATTTACTGGCATGTAAAAGAACTCCTGCGGGACGAAATTCCGGCACACCGTTGATGTGGTCCTGGCAATTGGCTTCGTCACTAAATAACAAATAAATAAATAAACTAGCTGAACCCGGCTTTGTCCGTGGGTTGACGATTTATTCCTACAGCTTTCAGACTTGTTCAATAACCTTGTTTCTTTGGGAACATTTAAAAAAATTATACTCAATACACTTAAATAAAGAGTTAATTAAAAGAATTAGGACACTATAAATAACATAAATAAATAAACGAACGAACGAACGAACGAGCGAGCGAACGAACAAACGAACCAACGTACGACCAACGAACGAACAAACGCACAATCGAACAAGCGAACAAACAAGCAAACAAACAAACAAGTAAACAAACAAACAAGTAAACAAACAAACAAGTAAATAAATAAAAACTTCGGAAAGACACTATGCAAAAGCATTATTGAACAACCACAAACAGCACAGAGGATAAGTGAGGAAAAAAATCCATGTGACTTGTGTAAAGAAAAGTGAGTAGAGAAAATCATGTGAATGTAATACGTTGCATTCGTATTTTAATAATTTAGAAATTTGTATGATTTGTATGTTGAAGAGCTAGTAGAGAAGAACATGTGAAACTATTTCGTAAAAGAAAAATGAGTAGAGAAAACCTTACGAATGTAAAACCTTGTATTTCCATTTCAAACATATAGGAAAAAAAAGTGTGATTCTGTTTCGTAAAAGAAAAGTGGGTAAAGAAAACCATGGGAATATAATACGTTGCTTAGTGAAATGGATAGCATAAAAACCTTCCCTATGAAAAAACCCAGATATGTGCAAATTTTCATGCTGGTTCAAGTAGTGTTGAAGTTTATCAACTTCATATGTACCAACATCCATTTTATATACAAAGATCACAAAACAGTCTCTCTGTTAATTTATTTCAATACTTTTGGTCTTCTTTTCATGTTAAGATTGAATGAAAAGCAAAGATATCTGTATCCACCTCAATGAGAAGTTAACAAAGCAGAGAACTTGATAATTAATTTACAGTCCTTACTCTTCTATCTCTTTATATTTTAATATTTATTGACTCCGCAGTTGAAGCAGTTTCATTATCAGTTGCATAGAAGAAATAAGGTTATCGTCTGTCTTAATGGTGACTTTCCGAGTAGATCTATGCAGTTTTCGCTTATCGGCTTGCCTCAAAATGAAACATTTGTGTTATTCCTGAATGGGAGAAACCCAGACTAGTGAAAATGAGGTTTGGAGTGCAACTTAGTCAGAAAATTACCACACTGCTGCAAATTCAGCTACCTGAGTCCTCAGGCTCTGCCCTCAATTCAGCTCTTTAATGACTGTTATAACACCGGCTCGAGAAGTTCTCAATGGGGGTCTTCCATTCAGCATCCCCTTCCTCTTAAATATATTATTTATCATGACCAACACCACCCTCATCGTCGTTTTGGTCTTCATGAGAATTTTTATACTACTCCACACTTTTATCTTGAGCACTTGAGTCTAGTGCTGCGAATCGTCCTGTCTGTCTGTGCTTTGCCAAAGTAACAACTGAGCAGCGTTGTCCGTACTCCAGTGTTACCACTTCTGTATTTTACTCACTACGTATCTATGGTGAATTCAATACGTATTGAATTCGCTATGGATAGGTAGTAATTATATCGCGTTATCTTTTTACTGCTCTCTTGTGTTATCATAAAGGTTTACTTTTGTGTTGAACTTCAATAGTACTTCTTCTTCTTCTTCTTCTTCTTCTTCTTCTTCTTCTTCTTCTTCTTCTTCTTCTTCTTCTTCTTCTTCTTCTTCTCCCTTCACGGATTAGGCCTTTTCTGGTCTCATATCTGTTGAACACCTTTTTTGGGAAGTAGAATGATATAGAAACAAATGAAACCTTTATCGTGTAGCAGAAGAAAGAATACCAAAACAAGCCTAAGTGATAGTGTCATGTCAGTATATTTAGTGGCATGTAAAATAACTCCTGTGGGATGAAATTCCAGCTCACCGGTGGTGCGAATATGATCCTGGCAATTGACAGAGTTGTTAACAAAAGTAGTTGTTTAGTTTAATGAGCACTTGACCACAAATGCAGTCCTTAATTAAAATTATTGGCATATTTTTATAATCGAAAGTTGGACAGTACTGATATAGGGTATGGGGTAAACACTGAGGGGGACACCTCGCGCCATCTGTCCGGCATTGTACACATCACATGCCTCAGAGTATACCTGAAAGATGATATGAAAATGGAATGAAGAGAAATGATGAAAAGGAAATGGTGGCATGAAAAATGCACCCCAGCATTCACCTAGGTGACACGGGGAAACCACGGAAAAGCTCATGTCAAGGAAGTCGACCACGCAACCTCCCGAATGCCGGTCAATGACGTTACCGCATGAGTCTTCTCGCCCGGTTAGTTTGTTACTAACTTCTTCTTGATGAGTAGGTGGGAAATTCTATAGCAAGACATTTTCAAAAGTACTCCTTGTTTGGGCCTGCAGAAAAAAATTATCCTGAGGTGTTATTAAAGTGTTGGACCATATGTTGGTATAATTGCGTCACGGACTATGCACGCACCCTGCCGTGAGGGGCGCATCAGTATGGCGGCAATGAGCGCCCTTTACAAAGAGCAACGCACCTGAAACACAAAAGTAACTCAGCCGCAGCGATTAGCACGCCCCCAACAGTTGTCAGGAAGAAAGTGGGAAAGTCCAATGCTTGAATCCTCAGTTAGGGATGAGTAACGCTCATGCGGTGCCTAATTCCACTCAAACAATATCATTAGGCTTCGTTTTAATTATTATTTTATTCATCTGTTTGCTTATATGTGCATATACCGGTTGAAACGGAAGTCATTATATTAATTTAAACCAGTGATAGATCTCGGTATTTGAAGCAAATTTTGTATTTTAGTTTTGTGGAAAACAAGCTGGCAACACTGCAGATTGTGTGGGTGTCACTTTCACTAGGTCAGTACATAAAAAACATCAAAGCGGCGCGCCTCGTGAGCGTAAACAAATACCATGCCGTGTCCTTCCGTGTTTACTGTGCGAGTGTAGGCCAATCAGAATCATTATCTCCCAAAACATTAAACCACCCTGCATCGTGTCTGCAAGCGACCAACGTGTTTACATACAGAAACCAGTTCAGATCCGTGACCAACCTCAGCGCAACGTTGCCGAGTTACTTCACGTCTGAAAAAGCTGCTCGGAATATCCCCTTAATTCTTTTAAGTGATTAATTATTTCGAAACCCTGTGTGATGTCCTATAATTACTATGGAAACTGTGTCAAAAATAAGTTACTCTACGCATCTTACAAGTAACAAACTATTATCTTCGTACATTACTGTGGAATTACGCATCCAATCTGGAACAAAAACTTATTTTTTAAGTCGGCTGATGAAACAACAAAATACCTTTTACCCGTCGAGGAGCCAAACACATACGCTCCAGCGACTACGGCTACAGCCCCGATATAGTTACTACGTATCCATGCCACCGACTTCTTAATTACAACAGAAAGAAAACAAAACTAAAAGTGTACATCATCCATAATCAAAGTTTGTTTTAGAAAAACTCCCAGTCTTTAAGTTACTTGACACAATGATATCCTTTCACAAAAAGACAAATACACTTATATTTAAAATTAGCGAGGTACTGTGTTGTATGAGGGACTATAAAAATACGTTTGAGAACAATAACAACAAAAGAGAATACGTTAGTGTGTGTGTGTGTGTGTGTGTGTGTGTGTGTGTGTGTGTGTGTGTGTGTGTGTGTGTGTGTGTGTGTGTGTTGTGTGTATGTGTGTGTCTGTGTGTGTCTGTGTGTGTTGTGTGTGTCTGTGTGTGTTGTGTGTGTCTGTGTGTGTTGTGTGTGTAAACGAAAAATGGATTAAAAACCAAAGTTGATATTTTAGTTTTATATCTTTCAAGGGTGCAACATAAAGATTTTGAAAAAAAAAAATTCCATCCTAAGCTACCCTTCACGTGGAACGTTTTTCGAAAATGTTGATTTTCTAAAATGGCTCCAACGTTTTTTATTAAAATGCCATATGTTAAAGATAGTTTTATAGCAAATGAAATGTATATTTTGAATTTTGTGGCTATAGCCTATGTAGTCCTGATTACTCTTGATGACTTTGTACAACTGGTAAACCGTAAGAAATAGACCAAATCTTAATATACAAAAAATGTAGATCTGGTTAAAACGTATAAGTTATGTCCAAATGCATTTTTGTGGAGTGAATCGTTTCGGAGATATTCTTTACTGTGTGTGTGTTATGAAATACTTTTCTCAAACGAAAGGTTGTTCAATTTTTTATTGCTTGGCCGTGCAGAGAGAATGGATTATGCTGTTCACAGAGACGTACAGACGCAGATATGCAAACACACTTACTATGCGTAGCAGAGAAAATAAACATGTAGGAAATCATCGAAGGTATGAGCAAACCTGTGAGGTAGAACTTTGACTTGAACACGAATTTGTAGTTTCATTCACAAAAGTGGAAATGGGGCGGCGGTGCCCCTGGCAGTGTAGCCGTATAATTTGTAGAAAATGGTGATTTTTCGACTAAAAGTAGGTGATTTGTCGGGATGTTAGAACTAGCATCTTCCGGTAACCCCGAGGGTAGAAGGGGCGTCAAGAGGACGATGTGGGCGGGCAGTCCCGGTCGAGTGGCACCTGGTCAACGGCGACTGGAGGTCCCTGCCGTCCAGGGCTCTGCTTTCCGCGAATGTGTCTCGTAGCACATATGTGACTTCTTACACGCTGCCCATTCTCTTCCTTAGTCTCTCACTATTTAAGTAACATAATTTAGAATTAATTTTTACTTTCTTACTACTATAGTAGGCAGGGGAAGTATCTAACTCTACCTAAAAATTCGATGTCGAGATTTCACCGGAAATGTACATTTTGAGGTCCCTTCAAACAAAACTCAAAGTGTAGCACTCACATGACTTTCTCTACTCTTATTCCTCTGTCTTCATGTTAGTTGAGATTAACACTTGCAGCAGTAGGCTTTGAGCTATAATCAAATCGTTTAAAGCTTTAAGATTCCGTTCTCTTTGCACGGCTAAGGCATAAAAAATGAGCAACGATTTTGTATTTGACAAAAGTTTGTTTTCCGAAACTGACACAAATAAAATGTAATATCTCCGAAATTGTTCATTCTACAAAAAATGTATTATGACATAAAATGCGTGTTTTAACGAGACCTACATTTTTATATAGTAAGATTTTGTCTATCTCTTACGATTTATGTGTTATTCAAAAGTCATCCAGAGTAAACAGGACTACATAGGCTATAGTCAGAAAATTAAAACTATACATTTCATTTTACATAAAAATATCTTCAACATATGGCGTTTTAACCAGTCATTTGAGCTATTTTCAAGAAAATCAACATTTTAGAAAAATTTTCCATGTAAAGCGTAGTTTAGAGTGAGCGAATTTTCTTTAAAAAATTTTCTTGTCGCATCCTTGAAAAACATTAACCTTAAATACCAACTTTGGTTTTCAACCAACTTTTCGTTTTTTAATTATGCTGCCCACAGTTTGACACACACCCACACACACACACACACACACACACACACACACACACACACACACACACACACACACACACACACACACACACACACACACACACACACACACGGAACTTTTCCTAAAATGCTTTTTTATTCAGGGGGCCTCAAAATATATATTTCCGGCGAAATCTCGACATCGAATTTTTGGGTGGAATACAGTACTTCCTGTACTTACTAGTAGAGAAAGTGAAAAACATTTTTAGGAAGAAGGTCTGTGTGTGTGTGTGTGTGTGTGTGTGTGTGCGCGCGCGTGTGTGTGTGCGTGTGTTGTGTGTGTGTGTGTGTGTGTCTGTGAATAGCATAACTCAAAAACAAACACTCAGTTAGAAACCAAAGTTAATATTTAAGTTTAACATCTCTTATAGGTGCGAAATGAAAATTTTGAAGAAAATTCCTCCATCCCAAACTACCTTTTACATGGAAAGTGTTTAGAAAATTTCTTTTCTCAAAAACGGCTGTAACGATTTTGATTAAAATGCCATATGTTTAAGACATTGTTATGGCAAATGAAGTGTATATTTTGAACCTTCTGGCTATAGCCCATGTAGTCTATTTACTGCTTATCACTTTTGTATAATTTGTAAACCGTAACAGATAGACAAATCTTACTATGCCTAAATGCGTATATTAGTGGAGAGAACCATTGTGGGCAGTTGGTAGAGCACCTGCCTGCTGTGCAAGGGCCCCGAATTCGATTCCCGGCAGGGGGGAAGGAATTTTTCCTCATCCAGGATTACTCCTCATCCTTCCCTGAGTCTGGAAGTATAATTTTGGCGCCGTGGCTGACCACCTAGGCGGGACCCGCATCTGGTATTCATGATGGACGAAGCGGCGTCTGGTCGGGTTTTCTCCGGGTTCTCCAGTTTCTCCCGCCATTCATTTCACTAATTGCTCCATTATCACCTTTCCAATCATCCATTTCACCTGCATTTCATAACATCCTCTTCCTCACTATCATACCTGGTGCAAGGCTGACCACCTGCTTCCAGGTCTTCACTCTGTCTGGTCCAGAGGTCCCTCTGCTCCCCGACAGGCGTCTGACCCGAAGCACTCGCTTGTAAGTCCTAGGGGGTGTAAGTCCTACATAAGGGGAGGGTAATCAGGAAAGGAAGAACCACTGTGAAGGTATTTCTTGTTATTTGTATGAGTTTTGAAATACTTTTTTTCTGACACGGAACGTCATTGTTGACACTTTTATCTCTTTGCCGCGCAAAGAAAACGGAATTTTAAAACTTTAAAAGATTTGACTGTCACCCAAAGCCTACTGTATAACATTAAAATATTTGAATATCGTTCAAATCCTACTGCATTCCCATGTTCCCCTTGCACCAAGAAGTAAATAAGCAATAAGATAATTTCTGCAAATCTTTATCTCGGCTAACACGAAGCAGATAGAGAGATAAGCGTTTGTAAGAATAGTTAGTACCCACAAGAGTAGAGAAAGCCATGTCAGTGCAACACGTATTTTTATTCAACTTGCATACCTCCGAAATCTGTATGTCAAATAGTGTGATGGGCAATGTTTCTTTTACTTACTGTAGATAGGTGATAGAAGAATTCAATATGACTGGCCCCATGCTATCAGCTGGGAACATAAGCAATTGGACACATAAGCAATTGGACACATTAGCAATTGGGCATATTACCAGTTGAACACACACATGATTAACTACCTTCAGGTGGTCCACTCTTTCAGGTAAGTGGAGTGGAGGGGATTATTTTTACGGGTTCATCATGGATTTAGAAACGGAGAAGGATAACCTTGTGCACTTTACAATGGATATTAGTACAGCTTGAAAGATCTCGAGAAAACCGAACATCTAAGAAAAGCTCAAAGATCTTACCTATGTGCAAAAATTAAGTTAAATTACAAATTCTGTTTTGAACGAAAATACTTGTATCACAATGAACTTATGACTATAATGAAGAAATTCTTGCTGAAAGAGCTTGTAAATAAATGAGAGGGTAATTAGCATTTAAAAAACTCAATAACGAAATCACAAAACGAGGTGTTTTAATAGTAGTAATAGCACCTATAATAGTAATAATAATATGAATATTGGGTTGCGATAAGAGACTCAGCTGTGGTGGGTGTTTCGCTTTATACAGCATGGTTGGCTAATCTCTTAAAAATATTTGTTCAACAAAATAATAAATATGAACGTGAGCAATGAATCCCTTGTGCCTCCCTTAATTCCCGGTGTCTAAAACCGGTTTTGCTGGTTGCTTGATCCATGTCTTCAATCCATGTGCATATAATTTCAATCATATAGAAATTCGTATGAATTGTATGTTGAAGAGTGAGAAGAATAGGACATATGGTTACGTAAAACAAAAGAGAGCAGAGAAAACCGTGTGAATGTAATATGTTGCATAGTAAACTGAACAGTTAAAAAGCTTTTCCATTAAAAAGAACACTTACAGGTGCCAATTTTCACGGCGATCGTTTATCTGGTGTTGGAGTTTACCAACTTCATACTTGTACTTCTATTTATTTGTCATATATTTGACTTACAATCCTTCGCAGGGATGTGCACACAAAGTTTCGTTACATATGTATAGATTATGCAAATCTAATTTTGACGACTTGCTGATATGTTGAAACATTGGCATTGTTAGTATATTGAAGGCAGATGTTCAGCTTTCTGGTGGATGGCACAATGGGGTGCCTGGCTATACCGTGCTGCTTGAAAAGTCCACGTCAGAAAACTTAAAGAGGCGACGGAACGTTTAGTTGGGCGTGTCGGAGTAATCGTGCGATTGTGCTCAGGGCTGTACAGAACCTAACTTCCGTTATACTGGACTATGGGGTGTATAACAGCTTGTTCCGTTTACCCAGTGTTCTTTGTAATAATTCACAGAGCCTAGGGCGCGAAAATCCGAAAGGGGGAGCCAAAAATATAAAGACATAATTACTAAGACAATTAATACTTTTAGATTTAAATTTTTAGGTAGCAAAAAGTATTTCAACTTTCCATTCAGAATGTTGTACAAAGGATTTTTAATTTCTGTGCATACCTATATATGGATATGCAGAAAAAATATTGTGTTCCATTGCCAAAAACAGTAGGCTCAGATTCCACCAGAAGCACATGTTTTGAGGGCCACTGAGTTATATTTGTCATGTTTTATTAGATGTTTTCATTAAGATGTTTTCTTTTTAAGATTTATAATTTTAGAGCATAAAAGAGATTATTGATCATATAAATGTTCAAATATTTCATGACAAATAAGAATTACCATTATGCTTGAATGACAGGTTCATCACCCTCCCTGGAAATCTCGAATAATGAGACGGGTCTTCGAGTCAGGAGCTTTATGAGACATCCGCACGTCTTTGTGGCCTGTCTGTCCATGGTTTGTACATTCGTACAGTTTCCTCACTTTATCCCTTCCTCTTGAGGGCGGGTAATAACAACTATAGATCTCCCGTACATCGCAGCGCGCGAGGTGTCCCGCTTCACTGTATATATAATCTATACTCTAACCTAGTAATGATTTCAAATCAACCAAAACTTTCCTGAAGTGTAGATGGTTAGGTCACAATGTTTTAAGCATGACTTTTCGGGAAGCCGTAAGCTACAATTCGAATATCTCAAAGCCAACTAACACTACCAAGAGAAATTGTTTTAAAAAACATTGAGTATTTTGATGTCTACGATTTTCTGTTATAAATTTTATCTATCTTCTCAGATTTGCAAAATTCAAACAGACGAAGGGGATTGCACGGGATATTCCTAAATTGTATGAGTCATGCAATACCTGCATCTCACATATATGATTTTTTTCATAGTAATTGTACATCCATTTTGAAAAAATAAAAACATACCAAAACATTTTCCATCTTGGTAAAGCAGTTTGGGTTGGAGGGGTTTTATTGAAAATTTTCGTGTCACAGGTTTGGAAAATACTGGAATTAAATGCCGTGTTTCATGTTAAAAAAATGTTTCGCTTTTGAGTTACACTATTCACAAGGACGCGTGGATGTCCTTAAAAGCTCCTGACTTGAAGACCCACCTAATTACTGGAGAATTTCCAGAGAGGATAATGAACCTTTCATCCAAGCATACCTCTATTGTCCACAAGGATTGCTGTTTCCTGTGAGCAAGCAACGACGCCATCTGTCCGGCACCGCCATACGCCACGAAATCTAGCAGCACACATGGAACATGAAGACACCCCACACGCCCATATATATATACAGTTACACGGACACACGGACACACTTCCTCTACCTGGTATAAGCAACTACTATAGAAAGTAAAAATCTTTAGCTATGCTACCTAGAAATGAGACAACACACAATTTCCCAGCACGACTAACCGTTGCAGAGTGAAGGACCTGAACATGAATTACATTCATATTAGAGACAGAAAATCCCAATCGTAAGAATATAGCTACGAGTATAAAAATGCCATTAGTGTGTGACAGGTATTTTTAGATCGGTCGGGTGTTTAGAGTGGAAGTGTTGCACAACAATCAGAGTACTATCTGTGTCCCAGGACCCTCCCACGGTTAACATGTTTCCACCATTTCCCCAGCATCGCTTTCCATTTTAATTGCTCAGCTTTGTAAAACAAAACATCTCTTGGAAAGAGAGAAAATATAAGTAAGAGCGAGTGAGTGAGCATTCCCCTTAGTGTTATCACATCAATTGTTTGACAGTGATGAATGGGAGCAGAGCCTCGAGATGTAGATACCACTGCAGGAAGTGAAACTTGGAAAAGAATTAGGGACACTTACTTATAACGGAAGTTCTGCACTCTAAAAGCTCCAAACGTGTGGAAAAGGTTTAATAATACCCACCAATTCAAGGGGTACATAGCAGTTGGGCACATTAGCAATTGGGCACACACTTCAGGTGGTCCACCCTTTCAGATAAGTGCAGTGCAGGGGTTGTTTTTACTATTTCTTCATTTCAAAAGTGACTTTCAGCGTGTAGCGAAAAAAGCGGTCACCCGAGGACGAATTTGAGGGTTTAGAAACTCCAATATGTAAAATAAGTAATAGTCTCATTTTCTCTAGGCTTACATCAGTAATTATAAGTAATATTGAAAGATAGGAAATGAGTATAAGTGTAATATTTTCGCAAAGTGCCTCCATTAAACCACAATTCCCATCACATTTTCCCAAGCTTTCGACTGGCAAAACGCTTTATTATCGATAGGTTTGGTCTATTTTATAACTGTTTAATAAGCTTTGTCACTATTTTTTACTTTCTCTACTGGTAAGTAGAGGAAGCAGAGAAAGTTCGATATCGAGATTTCACGTGAAGTATCTGTTTTGAGGCCCCTGAATCCATAAAAAGTATTTTTAGAAAAAGATCCGCGTGTGTGTGTGTCTGTGTCTGTCTGTGGACAGCATTACTTAAAAACGAAAAGTCGGTTAAAAACCAAAGTTTATATTTCTTTTTAACGTCTTTTAAGGATGCGACATGAAGATTTTGAAGAAAATTGCTCCACCCTAAACTACCTTTTACATGGAGAATTTTTCGAAAATTTTGATTTTCCTGAAAATCGTACTAACGATTTTGATTAAAATGTCATATGTCTAAGATATTAGTATGACAAAGGAAATGTATATTTTGAATTTTCTGGCACAAGTCTATGTGGTCCTGTTTACTCTGGATTACTTTTGAATAACTCGTAAACCGTAAGAGATAGACAAAATCTTGCAGCACAAAAAATGTAGATCTTGCTAAAGCCCACAATTTATGTCTAAATACATTTTTTTGTAAAGTGAACCATTTCGGAGATATTCCTTGTTATTTGTGTAAGTTTTGGAAAACTGTTTCTGTCAAATGGAACATAGCTATTCATTTTTTATATGTTAACCGTGCAAAGAGAAGGGAATCTCAAAGCTTTATATTTTACCCTCACTCAAAGTCTACTGTATACCCATAATTCCCTTGCACCTACAAAGAAATAAGCAATAAGATAATCTTTGAAAATATTTAGCTCCGAAATGGTTCACTCCACAAAAGTTATTTACACATAAAATGGTGTTTTAGCGAGATCTACATTTTTTGTAAACCAACGACAGGTGTGGTCCTCCAGACATTCTGGGGGTTGTGAGAGAGCGATGTGACCACCAAAACATAAAAATATGGTGCTCTCTTAAAAGCGGTTACTATACTGCTATTGCTCTATGAGTGAAAAATGTTGTAGAGCAAGAGGATTAATGACTTCATTGTCAGAAATCCAGCATTAGCTAACAACAACATATTTTTGTATAGTAAGCTTTTGTCTATCGTTACAATCATTTTCAAGAAAAAAAAATCTTCGAAAAATTGTCCATGTTTTCTATATGTTTGAAATATAAATGCAACCTATTACCTTCACACGATTTTCTCTGCTCACTTTTCTTGTGGTTGTTCAACAGTGTTTTTGCATGGTGTCTTCCCTGTGTTTTTATTTATTTAGTTAGTTTACTTTTTATTATAATGTACTGAGAGTTTTAGTTAAATATTTTTAAATGTGTCAGAAGAAGGACAAGGCTATTGAACAAGTGCAAGCAAAGTGCGGATGTTTTAGACATAAATGTCTAAACGGACTAAATAAAAAAAAAATTAATGTTTAACAACGGGCAAATCCAGGTATTTAAGCTATTTACACGTAAAGGGAGAACCACAAACATTCTTAATAGTAGAAAAATGTTCTGATGCTTATAAAGTTAAATCTGGAAACGAATAATAGCTTGTATAGCTGAAGCTTGTTACTGAGATGTATTATAATTGCCATTCAAATAAATGAATCAACATTACTAAAGTGCGTCATACCCCAATGATAGAGGTTGTGTTAATTACGACCTAGAATTTATTTACTAGATGCTAGTGGCAGATGAAGTGTGATTTGTAAAATGTGATATTATAAGTTTTCAAAACAGTCTTGCGTGGCAAATAACTAAAGGCAAACTGCATTTTGAGAACGATTTGATAAAAATCAGATGTGTTGCACTCACATTACTTTCTCTACTCTTGTACTAACCGTTCTTACAAACTCTTAGTCCTTTATCTTCTTCGTGATAATTGTGATAAATATCTGCAGAAATTATCTTATTGTTTATTTCTTGTAGGTACAAGGGGAATATGGGAATACTGCTGGCTTTGAGCGATATTTAAATCCTTTAAAGCTTTCAAATTACGTTTTCTTTGCACGCCCAACACATAACAAACGAATAACGACCTTCTCACACAAATAACAAGGAATATATACGAAATGGTTCACTCTAAAGAAATTATTTGGACTTTTTTTTTTTTTTTTTGCCAGATCTACATTTTGAATAGTAAGATTTGGTCTATTTCTTACCATTTATCAGTTATGCAAAAGTGATCCAGAATAAACAGGACTACATAGGTTGTAGCCAGAAAATTGAAAATATACATTTCATTTGCCATAAAAATATCCCAAACATATGGCATTTTAATCAAAATCATTCGGGCCATTTGCGAGAAAATTATAATGTTCGAAAAATTTTCCATACAAAGGGTAGTTTAGGGTGGAGAAATTTTCTTCAAAATCTTTGTTTCGCATTCTTAAAAGATGTTAAACGTAAATACCAACTTTGGTTTTTAACGGACTTTTCGTTTTTAAGTTATGCTGTTCACAGATTGACACACAGACACACACACACACACACACACACACACACACACACACACACACACACACACACACACACAAACGGGCGCGCGCGCGCGCATGGACCTTTTTCTAAAAATGATTTTGTTTTGGATTTAGGGGACCTCTAAACATACATTTCCGGTGAAATGTCAACATCGAATTTTTGGGTGGAATAGAATACTTTCTCTGCTTACTATACGTAATAGAGAAAGTAAAAATTCATTTCTATGTTTCGCTTCTTTGCCAGCGTCAAATGCTTTTAACATTTAAGTTGAACATTTATTTTACTCCATAGGCTACATTTGACGCAAAGCTTTTTTTTTTTTTTTTCAGTAATGTGTAATTAAATATCAGCGTAGATCATCGATGTCCAACATTTGCGAACATGTCCGAATTTGCCTCCTTCCACTTTATACGGATTGTGCTACTCAGTCGGATGTGCATTGTATTGTAGTGGCCGTTTGGTTACGTGTACATTACGCTTGATTTACGAAAGCGGTTTCAAATCTTAAACATCTGTCCATTAATGGATTGTTTGGTACTGCTTACGTTTAAGTAGTCTATCAATATTTGACGATAAAGTTCTAGTGCATAGTCTTAGAAGATACATCAAGTGATCGTCACGTAACATATTGTGGTAAACTTTTAATATAGTTCAATTTGGAGAAACTCTGTTCACAAATATATGTAGAGTTATACTCACTCTTATACGTACTATTCTTGTAAATGTTTATTTCTCTATATTATAATACATTTTATTCGACATAAGCATTTTCATGGACCAGAATCTCTATTTTCTTCTTTTTCGAGTATTTTTCTTCTTGTACCGAACTTCGTAATGTGACACAAACAAATCGAGAGATCTGGCTTCTTCTTCTTCTTCTTCTTCTTCTTCTTCTTCTTCTTCTTCTTCTTCTTCTTCTTCTTCTTCTTCGACTTCCCTGTTTTACCATTATCATAGCATCAGGGGCTTACCTCGGTTCCGAGGCTCACAGTTTCCTTCTGAATTTGATTTTACTTATGTTGGGGACTTATCCCAAAGCTTAAGCTCACTGTTTTATCCCCAGGATGCTCGGGTAGATCCTCAGTTCTTGAAGTAGGGATTGGGCATTTCCTCCTAACCTCGAAAGATTGTGGTTTTCCCGCCAATACTCGTAGTGGTTTCCCACTGGGCGATGGGGTCGCCACTTCCCAACACCGTGATCTGGGTTCTTAATTTTTGTAATTTTATTGGAATTCTGTCTTAATAAGCTGTTAAAATCTACCAGTACAATAAAACTGAAATTTCTCCCATTTTTGTTTTGTTTATGACATGAACATACGCGCATAGCATGAGAATAAACATAAGCATAAGTTAAAATATTAGATACAAATAATACTATTTTAAACATATGATTTTTATACTTCTGTAGTCGTATTAGTAGTAAAGTTGTGGATTATAGTTAGGTACTAAACATAAAAACATGACAATACATAATAAAATTAATTTTCATCTTCTTCTTGTTCTTCAACACTTCTTAGGTCATTTCGCCTGTTCCAACTCCAAAGTCTTGTTTCTTCCACCTTTTCCTCGGTCGAGCTATGTTGCTTTGTCCTTAAGGTAATCACCGGGTTGAACCGTTGTTTTTAATTAAAATAATACATCTTAGTTTTATTTTATTCTGTGGTTGATACGTAGTTGCTTTTATATTTTCCTCCATTCTATTTAAGTTCTCTTTCCAATTGGTTCTATATTCTATTATTGTTTTGTTTAATTCTTCTACTTTTACTTTTAACTTATTTTATCGTTTTGTTTTTTGTCTAGTCTTGTATATCCAGCTATGGCTCTAAGGAATTTCATTTCTGCTGTTTGCATATTTCTTTTATGTAATGTCGTCATTATCCATGTCCATGCCATGTCATTATCCATAGTACAGTCATTGTTTTATGTAGCTTTATTATGGAATCGTTCCTTGCTTTATTTTTAAGGTTATTTTTATTGCAGCTTTTATGTAGCTGAATTTTTTTTCAATATCTATTTCTGTTCTGTATGTTATTTCACATCCGAGGGAATTAAATTTCGGGACTTGTTCAATGATCTTATCTACTAAAACTATGTTAGACCAAAATGTATGTAGGCCTTTAAATGCTATAATAGATATTTATTTTGCTATTTGATAGACTTATATGCCATCTTTGAATCTAATTCTCGCCATTTGCTTTTAATATTTGATCATCTGCGTGTAGCATTGATGTTACTGATCTTGTCCCTAAATTAATTCTTCCTAATTAATTATGGATAGAAAATGCCACCTTTATCCTTGAACTTGTGCTGAAGACAGTGGAACGCAAGTGTGCAGAATGTAGTTGTACAGCCCTGGGAGAGGCATGACCAGGAGGCCCTCTGAGTGATGGAGTGGCCTGTCTCTATCTTCCGACACTTGACTAAACCAGAACCAACATTAATTAGCACCTGGACACACCCACCGACATGACGTTGTGAAGATAAAACTCCTTCTAGGGCTATTTCCCTCCACAGATAAGCACTTCGCCTTTCCTGCCAGCCTGCCTGCCAGCTTTCAACATGTATTATACATACATATGTACTTCCTAACATTCTGTAACGGTAATGTGCAGCTGCCTGTCACCAATATACCAATAATAATAATGATGATGATGATGATGATAATAATAATAATAATAATAATAATAATAATAATAATAATAATAATAATAATAATAATAATAATAATAATAATAATAATAATAATAATAATAATAATAATAATAATAATAATAATAATAATAATAATAATAATAATAATAATAATAATAATAATAATAATAATAATAATAATAATAATATGCTGATAAGACAAACTCAGTCCAATAACTTTTCAATCACTTCATTTCCCTCCAAAACTTTATCACAAAAACAAGTTATCTTTTACTGACGGTAACACAGTCCACAGCCTTTCGTGGTGTTACAACTCACAACTGTTTTCTTCTCGTAACCTTGACTCAGTTCTGTAACTGTCTTTCTTCACTTTCTCTATCCCTCATACACCAAGTCCAACGCTCGTTAAATCTCCTTCACATCGATGCGACGTATCCTTAACGGCGATAGTCCCACACACAGCTGTCTCGCACTCACTGACTAAATAAATAAAAACCTGTGACTAAGTCCACCACCATCGTCAGAAGTCGAGAAACCATCAGTATCCAACGCCGCGAGAAGTTCAAATCGTTAATTAATAGTAAATAGCACTTAAATAATACTTACGTAATTATATAGGTAATAAGTATTATTACTATTATTGTTGTTATAATCGTTTCAGACCATCTACGGACCACGTTAAGCAACCCACTGCATTTATATTCACTTTTTTTTCTTTCTATCTTTCCAATATTTCTTTATCCTGGCACTAATTTTTTCTTCTATCGTCTGTCCAAATTGTAGCTTTTTTCGGCTGGAAACCTTCGAAATTGTGTGTAAACTTTCTTAACTTTGCCCTATCTTGCATTCTGTTAATTCCATTTCATTTACTCCTTGTATCCATTGCTTACTAATCTTACTTTCGTATATATGCTTGGAAATTTAATTTGTAAGTCTATTATTATCTATCCTCATTAAATGATCAAACTATCTTATTCTTTTCCTGATTGTGTCACAAATCTTTACACATTCTTTTACTTTCATTTCTCCTGAATCTAAACTCTCCTTTTTCAGTTTTCAGTTGGACCCAAGATTTTCCTTAAATTGTTTTCCCTTCTTTTGTAATGCTTCTACTCCTCCTATTATTATTATTATTATTATTATTATTATTATTATTATTATTATTATTATTATTATTATTATTATTATTATTATTATTATTATTATTATTATTATTATTATTATTATTATTATTATTATTATTATTATTATTATTATTATTATTATTATTATTATTATTATTATTATTATTATTATTATTATTATTATTATTATTATTATTATTATTATTATTATTATTATTATTATTATTATTATTATTATTATTATTATTATTATTATTATTATTATTATTATTATTATTATTATTATTATTATTATTATTATTATTATTATTATTATTATTATTATTATTATTATTATTATTATGATCATCATCATCATCATCATCATTATCATTATTATTATTATTATTACGATTACGATTACGATTATTAGTACCATTACTATTGTCATTGTCATTATTATTATTATTATTATTATTATTATTATTATTATTATTATTATTATTATTATTATTATTATTATTATTATTATTATTATTATTATTATTATTATTATTATTATTATTATTATTATTATTATTATTATTATTATTATTATTATTATTATTATTATTATTATTATTATTACGATTATTAGTACCATTACCATTGTCATTGTCATTATTATTATTATTATTATTATTATTATTATTATTATTATTTTCCGCCAAAGGAAACTTTTCACTGCCAACTTTCCATTTATTTTTTCGTCACTGCATGTGGACCACAATTATCCTACGTGGCGCTACAATACCTATTTTCACTGTCTGTTGTAGATAGGACTGCTATTGCATTTAACCAAAAAATTCGATGTTGAGATTTTACTAGAAATTCACACTTTGATATTCCCTTAATCTAAAAATAGCCTTTTGGAAAAAGGTCCACGTATCTGTGAATGTGGATAAAATAACTCGGTAACAAAATGTAATAAAAAGCAAATGGGGCGTGAAGATTTTGGGATAATCCGTCATACCGAACATCGTTTCCCATCATAGTTTTTCATTGGGTAATTCTTAACAAAAGTACATTTTTATTGGTATTCTTTTTGACATGCCTCACAAGACCTCGTTATTCTGATTGGATTTTGTATAACCATGGGCCATAAGAGACAAGACAAATACTTGTTCAAGAAAAAACGCAGAGCTTGTTAAGGTAAACAATTTGTACTAAACTTTATTACGAAATATTTTCTGTTGTAGCTTTTACAAAATCACAAGCTATTCGCTCCTGAAAGGTCATAAGAGACGAACATTTTTCAAGAAAAAATCCAGATCTTGCTAACAATGCGTAGTAAATAACTTTTTACTTTCTCTACTGGTTAAGTAGAAGAAGTATTGTATTCTACCCAAAAATTTCATTTCGAGATTTCACCGGAAATGCACGTTTTGACACTCCCTGAATATAAAAAAAATAAAATAAAATAAAGAAAATATAACATTTTTAGAAAAAGATCCGTATGTGTGTATGTGTGTCTGTGAGTATATGCACAGTATAACTCAAAAACGAAAAGTCAGTTAAAAACCAGAGTTGGTATTTAACTTTAATGTCTTTCAAGGATGCGGAACGAAGATTTTGAAGATAACAGCCCAACCCTAAACTACCTTTACATGGAAAATGTTTCTAAAATATTGATTTTCTTGAAATGGCTCTAACGATTTTGATTAAAATGTCATATCTTCAAGATATTTTTATGTCAAATGAAATGTATAGTTTTAATTTTCTGGCTATAGCCTATGTAGTCTTGTATAGTTTGGATGACTTTTGAATAACTCGTAAACCGTAAGAGATAGACAAAATCTTAGTGTACAAGAAATGTAGATCTCCATAAAGCACACAATTTATGTCGGAATAAATTTTTTTGTAGAGTGAACCATTTTGGAGATATTTCTTGTTATGTATGTCAGTTTCGGAAAACTTAAAACTTTCGTGAAATGGAACTCGTTCATTTTTTTATATGTTAAGCGTGCAAAGAGAACGAAATCTCAAAGCTTTAAAAGATTTGACTATCACTCAGAGCCTACTGTATTCCCATATTCCCCTTGTACCTACAAGGAAATAAGCAGTAAGATAATTTGTACAAATGTTTATCTCAACTAACACGAAGATAGAGGAATAAGACATGACTTTCAAGGTGCTAGTGGCAGATGAAGTGTGCTATGAATATGTGATATAAGTTTTTGAAACAGTTTTGAGTGTGTAAATGGCTAGAGACAACCTGCATTTTCTGAACAATTTGATAAAAATCTGATGTGTTGCACTCACATTATTTTCTGTACTCTTGTGCTAACCATTCTTAGAAACTCCTATTCCTTATTTTCCTCGTGTTAGTTGAGATAAACATTTTCAGAAATGATCTTGTTTATTTTTTTGTAGGTACAAGGGGAATATTAGAATACAGTAGGTTTTGAGCGATAATCGAATATTTTAAAGCTTTGAGATTCCGTTCTCTTTGCACGATTAAGCTATAAAAAGATGTATCACAATCTTCCATTTAACGAAAGTTTGTTTTCGAAAACTCACACAAAGAACAAGGAATATCTTCGAAATACTTCACTCTATAAAAAAATGTGTTTGGACATAAAATGTGCGCTTTATGGAGATCTACATTTTTTTATAGTAAGATTTAGCCTATCTCTTATGGTTTACCAGTTATGCAAAAGTCATCATGGGTAAAGAGGACTACAGGTGCTATAGCTAGAAAATTCAAAATATACATTCCATTTGTAATAAAGTGGCTGAAACATATGGTGTTTTAATAAAAATCGTAAGAGCCATTTTAAAGAAAATCAACATTTTCGAAAAATTTTCCATGTAAAGGGTAGTTTAGGGTGAAGCAATTATTTTAAAATCTTCGTATCGCTTCCTTAAAAGTTATTAAACATAAATACCAACTTTGGTTTTTAACCTACAAACGCAAGGATAATGTTTTGCATTTAAAAGCTATACATTTCTGGTTGCCTATACGTAAATGTGCAACTAGTTGCTAAGATAGATCAAACGGTGAGAGGTTGAAAATACGGATTAGGAGAACTTTCTTGTTTTCCTTCATCACTTCGTATAAATCAGCAGCGTTGCTAATTTTATCCCTTCATCCTCTTTTTCATGTCCACGTTTAAAAATCTTCTAAGTTTTCCTCACTTCATCGTAACCTAAAAGTTTCCACACTATACTACACACCGCAGAAAGTATTTCTCTAATGTGTTTCTTATTTCCTTCGTCAAAGTTTCACATATGTTAGTTTTAGTACTGCCATTGTTTCCTCTTTGGCTTCTTGTAATGTTGTCTTGATTATTGCTAAGTATCTGAAGTTGTCAACTTGCTTCTGCTCCTGAAGAACTAAAGCAGCGAGGTGGCAACGCTGGGCTAGTGGCCTGCACCTGCTGTGTTAATGCAAGCCGAGCAATTAGTCGGGACAGAGGCGGCGGTGCTCGACATCTTTAATTTATAATTTCCTCGCTTGTCTACTCCTCACAACACTAGCAATAGAAACAAATTGTTTACTCTTATCTGATTGCTTGACTGCCTTGTGACGTGTACAATAACTCGCAAAATGACAATACACTGTTATCTGATATCCTAGCCGACAATACAATTTTCATCATCTAGCACAATTAACTGCCTTTCTTTTGTCCATCTTTTTATTCAGCCTACACCCATCTCACCTAGTAATGATCTAGGAGGTCCGAGTTCGTCCTAGTTGAGGCGAGCTTTCCTCTGGACTTCCTCTTATCTAATGTGGCATATATCTGGTAAATATTAGCTCTTTGGAACATGTTCTCATTTGGCACACAATCATATCACTCTATGTGTTTTGTCTCTTAAACTTGAGATGTTATAAGGGACAAACTGTCTTTCAAAACAAAACCGTCCATTGCCCACGTCAGTGCGTGGCCAGTAAACCTGAGGCTTCAGTTGAGGTAGCTGCCTGAATAGGGCTAGGGATTTGTGCTATCGTAAAGATAATATGTTGTTGTTAGCTAATGCTGGATTTCTGACAATGAGGTCATTAATCCTTGCATAAATATTGAAGAGACTTAGCAATAAATGTAACCGCTTTTTAGAGAGCACCATATTTTTATGTTTTGGCGGTCACATCGCTCTCTCACAACCCCCAGAATGTCTGGAGGACCACACCTGTCGTTGGTTTACGGGTCTCACCGACCTGACCGGGAGAATTATCAAAGTAAATTCACCGACCATATCCTCTGGTAACCAATCAGAGGACGTATACATGCCATGACAGGTCAGCATGTTAGGGGTTAAGATCTTGCAGAGAAATGGAGAGGTTGGAAAAATAAAGACTCCCTAGCCCTCAGGAACCCTAATAGCATCGGGGTCGGAAGAGAACAAGAAATAATAAAGATAATATAAACATCGGGAAACTCTCAGGTACTTATACCTCGTACCAGTTTCACCAGGTCGAATCTCGGAGATCTCTGTAGGCAAGAAAAGGATGGAACAAGAAACCTGCGGGAGGGATTTTCTGTGAGTAAACTCACAACTACAAACAAAACTCGGCATATCGTGGTTAAACACACTGATCTACGCATGAAAAATCGGATGTGTTGCACTCACATGATTTTCTCTACTCTTCTCTATTTTTACAAACTCTTATTCCTCTAACTTAGTGGAGATAAACATTTGCAGAAATTATCCTATTGTTAATTTTCTTGTAGGTGCAAGGAGAATAGGGGAATACAGTAGGCTTTGAGTGATAGTCAAATCTGTTAAAGCTGGTCACTATATGAAGGCTTTCAAATACCATTCTCTTTGCACCGTCAAGAGATAAAAAGTGAATAACGAACTTCCATTTAAGAAAAGTTTCAGTATTTCAAAATTCACATAAATAACAAGGAATATCTCCAAAATGGTTAATTTCACAAAAATGCATTCGGGCAAAACTGGTGTGTCTTAACGAGAGCTACATTTTTTGTATAGTAAGATTTGGTCTATCTCTTACGGTTTACCAGTTATGCAAAATTCACCAAGAGTAAACAGAACTAGATAGGCTATAGTCTGAAAATTTAAAATACACATTTCATTTGGTATAAAAATATCTTAAACATATGGTATTTTAATGAAAATCGTCAGAATCATTTTTGAGAAAATAAAAATGTTCAAAACATTTTCTATGTAAAGGGTAGTTTAGGTTGGAGGAATTTTCTTAAAAATTTTCCTGTCGCATCCTTGAAAGATGTTAAACTTAAATACCAACTTTGGTTTTAACCGAGTTTTCATTTTTGAGTTGTGCTATTCAGAGACAGATAGGCACCTTTTTTTTAATTAACGTCCTCCAATGTAATGTCATCGGAGGGTGAATGAATGAAATGGGTGAAATCATGCTCAAATGAGCCCGTGGACCATAGAGCTTTAAGTTACCTGACATTCGTCTTCTCAGGATAAGGGAAAACCTCAGAAAGAAAACCTTATCCGAATAACTCACCCTAAGCGAGATTCGAACTCGCGACCTCGAACGTGAGGCAGACATGCTAAACAGACACAGACACAGACACACACACACACACACACACACACACACACACACACACACACACACACATTGTACATATAGTACCTGTGGAAGAATATATGTGAAAATCAAGTTTTAGGTCCAAAACAAGGCATGTAACATCTATGTAAGTTAATACATGGAAAAAGTTGCTTTAGTATGCTGATATTCGCTTAAATACACTTACTTGAAGAACCTGCTGTTTTAATAAGTTTAAATTTATGGTGTACCAAGGAAACAGTATTTGTGACAAAATCAGTGGGTTATTTTTTCAAAATTCTAATTTTACGGTGAAAATTTGAATATCTATAATTTTAAACAATAGCTCAATTTTTGTAATGCATAACATCATAGCTTCCAAATTTTATTTAAAAGATGAGAAAATCGCTCCACTCATTTTAAAGTCTATAGGATCTTTTAGCAGTTCAGGAAATGTGGACTTCCTAGATGCAATTTGTTTTGAAGAAAAGGCATCTACGCGAGAGTGTGAAAAACTAAAAAACCGGAAAAGGGAGTGAAAGGTGCAGTATATTACTTAAATGCGATTTTGACAACTATAAAATGTACAACAACCCATATATTATATGCTAATGAATGTAGAAAAAATGGAGAACAAATTAAAAGGAAAAAAATCCGTTTTTGGACCTCAAAAACTACAATATGTCCTTCATCATGATTCTAAATTTCACACAGACAAGGGAAATTCTTGGAAAGCCTCTCTAAGCAAGAGAAGGGTGGAACAAGAAATCCAAGAGAGGGGCTTTCTGGAAGTAACTTCAGTAACCTCAGAACTAGTAACAAAGTATTGCCAATAAATAAATGTAATAAAAATAAGATTGCGTAATAAATCTAATTTCACCGAATAGTATGATTCTTAATACTTCCGGTGTTACATATGGCCAAACATACTAATATTAAGCTTGTGAGCTGCGTTTGATTTGTTCCTTCAAGCGAAACTAATTTAGACATTATGAAGGGGTTTAAAAAAGCGTCCCCATCCTCCCTTCCTTATTTCTATCCCTCCGTATGCATTCGTATGTTGGATCGACGCATTCATGCATCCAAAATGGTCACTGCTTTAGTCAGCGTAACTCACCTATTTATTCTGAAATACGAAAACCCTTGCATACTTGCGCCCAGTTTCATTTACCCTACTTTTCCTCTCAAAATACCTGGGAAGCCAGCTAACTCCAAATATTTAAAAAAATTCTAATGTATTCTATCAGATGTTTCTCCCTCTTTCCGGTTTACGTTTATAATACAATATTCCTCAAAAGCTCTTTCTTCTATCCATAGTTTCCTGTTCAAAAACTGCGTTATTCAATAATGATTTCGAACTAACCTATGGAGTGCTTACAATATGCAGCACTATTATTGTGACGCTGGGTGCGACGCAAAACAAAGGACTAAGCACCTTCAAACCATTTATCAAGCCGTCGAGGAAACAAAGGCGCCCACGACTGTTCGTGTATGTGACTAACAACAATCCAGCGGCAGAACCAAAAAGAGGTTTCTCCAGAACCTTCGAGAAAGATCTGGCTGACAATGCGGAGAGTTTTCTAAAAATGCTTGTTCTTATTCAAGGAGGCCTCAAAGCATACATTTTCGGTGAAATCTCGATATCGAATTTTTGGGTCGAATACAATACTTCCCGTGTTTACTATACGTAATAAGCCATAGTGGATCGAGAAAGTTATGTAAATTGACATATCGTATTATTCTAAGTATGCTTAGATACTTAAGAGGATCTCAAAACATGTATAATCTCTATGTTGTACTTTTAGGTGAAATTTACTAACAGTCCCCCTAAGTAGGACAGGTAATCGGCAGAGAAAGTAAAAGGAAACGACTATTTGCTGACATCCATTCAGTTAGACCAGTGCTTCTCTGGTTGTTCCCCTCTGGGTTGACATGTAGAGGCATTGGCTTTCTTTAAGTATTTTGACTTGTAGGAGGCCACGTGTTCATTGACCCCCTGAAGCGCCTGCGCTAGAGGTGCGATAACATCTGAATGTGACCGATGACATGTTGAAGTTAAAATTCTCCCCTGCCCCTTATTGTGACAAGCTCACACCCCGTTACCATTGTGTGATGGGAACCAGGGCAGGTGATGCGGCCCCTCCACGCTTCCTGGCGCGAACTGAACACTTGTACCTAATGCATTTCAAGTTTCAATTAATTCGTTGCCAAGCGTAGACTGCAAGTGAATTAGTAAGGAGAGACTCACCTCTCAATGATAGGGAAATTGTGTCCCGGATCAAAATTTGGAGATACTTGTAATTAAAATCTAGTGTGTTACATTCACATACCTTTCTCTACCCTCTGTCTACAAACTATGCTTGAAAAAGCGTCTTTTTTTTATCTACTATTCACTAATATGAACATTTACAAATATGGTTTAGTTATAGATTTGAACCAATAATTTTTCATTCGCTGTATTATATTTGCTTTGTTTCAAATTTAAAACGTTTCGGAAACAAACAGCAGATCTAGCCCAAATTTTGGAGCGACGCATGAAGCAGTAATTTTCTTTCGCCGAATTATTTACGTTACAGCAACGCATGCAGCTGGATTTTGAGTAATATCGGTGTAAACGGCGTTTATCTGGCCTCAGTTGGGGAGCTTGACGACTGTTATTCACAAGTCTTAGGCACGGTGCAGATCGATGTATAATTTTCAGCACAATACGCCGTAAATGATAATCGAAATCCTGAGCAAAAACCAAACGCAACGAACAGGCCTATACCACAGTACAAACTTACAAAACAAGTGAGGCCAGCCTCCATTGCCTCTGTTTTACCAGTTACATATAAAATGATTTCACAGGGCTTACTCAAGAAACTACTTCACATTTAGTTATAGAAGGTACAGGAAGCTGAAATGAAAATTAAATCTTTAAAAAGTGGACCGCTATATGCACGATTCAAAATTTCATTTTTACATTACCACAAACAACAGACTAATGTGCTGAACACTTAAAATATCAATGTATTTGAACATTGAAACCAATAACAACAAAATATATCTCAGAAATCGCTGATAATACAAAGATAATTTGTGGTTTAAAAACATACACTTTATGAGTGCAGTAACTAAGTTTTCAACTATCCTTTATGGTTCACAAACCCAACAACAGCATACAAAAATTTATTTCAAATGAGGAGGATTCCTCATTCAGGCTATTCACAGTCCAGAAGTTTTAAGGTAGGCATAGCTGCATTTCATTTGCCATGCAAATATCTTAAATGTGTAGCTTTTTAATCAAAATCGTTAAAGCCACGTTTGAGAAAATCAAAAGTAAGGAAATATTCTGCATGTAGAGGTCGTCTGGGATAAAAGGATTTTCTTGAAAATCTTCGTATTACTCCTTAGAATATGTTGAGGTTAAATATGAAAATTGATATACGTAGTTATTTATTTATGCCAACAAACTTACTGCTGGTGTTCTTAAACAAGTTAGGCATGGAGCTTAGTGGTTAAAGGAGCCGCTCGATGCTAAGGATCCGTGGTTCAAATCCCGGCTATGGCATTGCATTTTTCAGTCCTGATTCCACCGTTTGATACAGAGTGCTTCAAAAACTTTGAATGGCTATAAAATAATTATCTATGAACACAGAAACAAGTTTAAAGGCTAAACTTAAAGAAGAAAATTGTAATTAAAGAATCGTGTTCGCAAATGTTCAAACTGATGACCATCTTTGTCCAGATAAAGCTGATAACGCGAACCAAGGGATTCGCAAACGTCACGAAACAGTTCATTTGGAATTTCGCGACATTGTCTTTCAACTTTTAATTTCCATACATCAATTGTTGTTGGTTTTGTGCGATAAACTCTGTCCTTGAGGTATCCCCATAAAAAGAAGTCCTTTGTCATGAGGTCGGGGTGCCCCTTCGCCCAGTTCATGTGTTTGGAAAAGCTGTATGGAGGTGAGCTCTTACATTGCACTGGTAGTGGGGAGGTGCTCCATCCTGCTGCAAGTAATATTGTCATCATCAAACATATCTTCAATGTATTAACTGATACACTCGTGCAGCAAGGCTAGGTACATGTTACTATTGACTGTTCCGTTAAAAATAATAGCCATATGATGCCCACTGCTGATATCCCACAACACACCGTTACCACTGGTAAGTTTAAATGGTTGTTCAACTGTAACATGAGGATCTACAGGAGTACAATTATGCCTGCTGTTACATTAGTTACACTGGAAAAACGAAAAAGTCGGCACGTTATGGGTAGTCATTCTTTAATTACATTTTTATTCTGTTTTTCAAGCTTCTATGCTTATAAATTACGAGTAATAGTAAACTGTGTTAGTAACGAGAAGGAAAGTTGCCTCTGTAGTAAGTTTAGAGGAAATAAAGGGTTATAAAAGTAAACAGGCTTACGCATTTTGGCCGACTTTGTTACAGTATCATAGCACATTTCACAGCACTCCTAGCCGGGGGTTTATCTGCTTCGACACTACTTTTTTCTTCACTTCCGACATAACTTCCGACTCGTACGATTTTACAACTGAAATTAAGAGAAATTAGCATCAAGTAAACATAGTGAGAATAACATTGGAGGTAAGTGGGCAACGTAACCAAGAGAACAACGTTTGCACGGAAGTTCACAAAACTCGTGTTATACTGCTGGAATAGCCCTGTTCTCCCCTGCATTCCCTTGGGACTATGAGCTGACGAACAGAATGTATTCCCAGCCATGCAACGTTGAAACTCCCACTGACACCTTGAACCCTGGAACAACCAACCAAACAATTGAAATGTGAAGTGTGTGACGAGTTCTCCCCGTTGATGCCTCGATAGCTCAGCCGGTGCGGTAGGTGCCTCTGCGCTGTACGTCGCTGCCTGGGATCGCTGTCGGTACCCCCAGATTACAGGCTCTGTTGCTGACGGCTCCGTTGGTATGCATGGTATTAGGCAATGTGATTCAAGGTAGGAATGGGTCGGAGACTTAAGTCTTCTCAGGCGCGAGGTAGGATAACAATACTCTGTCGTTTTCTGGTTTATTTTACAACACATAAATGCCTCGAAGAAAGACAAACCTGGGCGAATTTCTGATATTCTGTGTTAACCTTTCCGTATCGCCCCAATTATTTATCGCATCCTTATGCTAACCTCTTCCCCTTCGAGACTGCGGCGTTTTGGCACGAAACTGACCTACGTTGGTCACAGATTCCCCCTTGACAACTTCACCAGAACAGGTCTTCGGTCCTACCGAATTTCCAGTGTTTATAAGTTTTTCACCTAGGCCACCTCCTGCCTGTCCCGTTACGAGGGAGGGTAGCTTTCCCCAGCTGTAATCTTGGGTGGTGTCCATACAAAGCCATCCCTTAGCTAAAAATCACAAAGGATGTTTGTCCTATGTTGATCTCTACTGCGCAGAAATGCACCCAGGTTCACACAATATGTTTAAAAGGTAACTAAAATTTACAAGTTTTAGATATACCTTATATATACCTTGCCGTTAGCAAGGTCATAATTTATGGGATATTCTTTTAAAACTATATTGGTAATATTTACTAATTGCTGTTATTAATTTTAAGAGATTCTTGTGATGACATAAATTTCCGAACCAAAGACATTCCGACGAACAGGTGCGAACTCGAAGGTTCAGCTGAACGAACTTTGCTGTTGCTTGCGGCGAACACGTCACATAATCCATAACAAAACATGCGCTGGGCCGTAACACCCCGACTGACTTGACAAATGAACCAATTATGGCCAATTTGCATTCGTTTCATTTTATATTCTTGTTATTATGATTATTATTTCCCTACGCACGCTTCAACACTTGAAGCACCGCCGGTGAATTGTGAAATTGTAACAGGGGGTTGTGAAGGGGGTGGGGGAGGCGACAAATGACTTTTTGTTGTTGTTACTACCGTTTTCCCTGCACAAAGGCATAAGCGGTGAAATTTAATAATCAATCATTCCTGCTCTAACTTCCGCTGCATCGAACTGTTTGCCGCTGATGATGAGGACGGAAATGGCGTCAACCGTTTCCCACCTGCTGCTAATTAACTCGGCGGTGTGCGCGTGCGCGAGAACCATGAGGCGCAGCGGAATTAACAGTTGACAGTCAACTCGCTCGTTTTCATTATTGTAGCGTTTTGTAGTTTGGTGATGCAGATTATTTTATTTAACGGCTGCATGTGCTTGTAAACTGGCAAATTACAAACATCCCTTTCTCCGTAATTATAATCTGAATGTTTTTAAACTATGCCCACAAATACACGAACCCAGATTTCTAAAGTGTGCGGAAGGAAAGAGTAATTTGTACATGTTCGGTATCATGTGGGTGATTTAACGTTATTCTGTTCTAAAAACGATATTCTACTCCTGTATTAAGCGAATAAAAAGAAGGAAACGTCGAATTTCAGCAAATCAGTAGCAATTTAAGTTACAATTGCCATTTCCCTAATTTTTACTTACTCTACGCTTTCCTAGCAGTAAGTAGAAGTATATATTCTTCCTACATTTTGGTATAGAGATTTCACCAGATATACATGTTTTGATATCCCCGGTATGCGTGTGTATGTGTGTGTCGGATAAATACCAACCTTGGTATTCAAGTCTTCAGTATGTTCCAAAGATTCGACACGAGAACCTTCAAGAAAATTCACCCACCTCGAACCACCCTTTTTGTGCAAAATTGTTGTTTGTTTGTTTGTTTGTTTGTTTGTTTCTTTCTTTCTTTCTTTCTTTCTTTCTTTCTTTCTTTCTTTCTTTCTTTCGTTCTTTCTTTCTTTCTTTCTTTCTTTCTTTCTTTCTTTCTTTCTTTCTTTCTTTCTTTCTTTCTTTCTTTCTTTCTTTCTTTCTTTCTTTCTTTCTTTCTTTCTTCTTTCTTTCTTTTTTTCTTTCTTTCTTTCCTTCTTTCTTTCTTTATTTCTTTCTTTCTTTTTTCTGTCTCTCTTTCTTTCGTTCTTTCTTTCTAATTTTTTTTATAGAGCAAACCATTTCGGAGATATTTCTTGTTCTTTATGTGAGTTCTGGAAAATAAAATTTCATCAAATGCAACATCGTTGTCCATTTTTACTTTCTCTACTGTTAAGTAGAAGTATTGTATTCCACCCAAAAATTCGATGTCGAGATTTCACAGGAAATATATATTTTGAGACCTCCTGAGTCCAAAAAAAAAGCATTTTTAGAAAAAGGTCCGTATGTGTGTTTCTGTGTGTCTGTGTGTCTGTCTGTGTGTCAGTCTGTGGACAGCATAACTCAAAAACGAAAAGTCGGTTAAAAACCAAAGTTGGTATTTAAGTTTATTGTCATTCAAGGACGCCACACGAAAATTTTGAACAAAATAGTCCCACCCTAAACTAACCTTTACATGGAACATTGTTCGTAAATTTTGATTTTCTTTAAAATGACTTAACGATTTTGATTAATATGTCATATGTTTGAGATATTTTTTATGGCAAATGAAATGTATATCTTGAATTCTCTGGCTATAGCCCCTGTAGTCGTATTTACTCTGCATAACTGGTAAACCGTTAGATATAGACATAATCTTGCTGTACAAAACATATAGATTTTGCTAAAATACACAATTTATGTCCGCAATAAATTTTCTTGTAAGGTTAACCGTTTCGGAGATATTCCTTGTTATGTGTGAGAGTTTCGGAAAACTTAAAAACTTTCGTGAAACGGAACATCGTTGTTCATTTGTTTATATGTTAAGCTTGCAAAGAGAACGGAATCTCAAAGCTTTAAAAGATTTGACTATCGCACAAAGCCTACTGTATTCTAATATTCCCCTTGCACCCAAAGGATATAAGCAGCACGATAATTTGTAGAAATGTTTATCTTAACTAACACGAAGAAGATATAGGAATAAGAGTTTGTAAGAATGGTTAGTACAAGAGTAGAGAAAGTCATGTGATTGCAACACATCAGATTTTTTTGTATGAATTTCATTGAATTTTTCAACTTTTTGAATGTGTGTTATGGAAAATAATTTCAAGTGAGCTTTATCATATTTTAACCAGCACCCAACAGTTTTTAAAGCCTTATCCCTGAATCTCTCCTGAAATTTTCGAATAGTAACTTAGAACCTGTGGTCCAACGATCATTTTGAATGAAACAAAAAAATAATTGAGAAAAATATCCCATGTGGTGCTTTACTTAAATCATACAGGACCAATTAAACTTTAATTTGTGGCTTTAAAATTGTTGGTATTAAACAAATATGTAGCATGAAAATAAAAGTTATAATATAAATAAAAGAATCCAAAATATTCATTTTATACCAAATTTTATCTCTGCATTGCCTTAACAAGATCTGCATTTTCGCTTAGTAGTTTTTTCTACTCTTATGGTTTTCCATTTATACCAAATCGTATGTTATTCAGTAAGGAGTAGTATACAAGTTATATACCTGTGCAAATGGAGTTCAGACTGGATGTGTAAAACGTTGCTAATGTAAATGCTGCAAAATGTGTGTAATTTAACACCGTTATAAAGGAGGTCGTACACGTCACTTGGAGGATGTGAGTTAACCAGCCAGTTAAGTTCTCGTAGTGGGTGCTTTGCATTGTGTTTGTCCAACTACATGGAGATTATTAGGCGAATAATTATGACATACTTTCCGCTATCTAAAAAGGTTTAACCCTTTCTCTTCTTAGCAGGATTTCCTGTTTATGTGGACTTGGCGGAGATAAGAAAGAGTAAGATCGTTAGAGCGTGTTGGCACGCAAACCTGCCACCTGCACCTGCTGTCTCAGCGTGCCCGTTAATAGGGGCGTCTTTATATTCACCAAGTATTTATTCAGTATCTTCCAATTAAATTATGTTACCGTGGACAAACTCTTTACCTCTCAATCACTGAGTCCCCATTCTGGTCATAGTTTTACATTTTTCTCGCTCTATTTCATAGGAAGGACGGTCTCGCAGTTGCATCTTTTGAAAAACCATTCATTTTATATACCCATAACACAATTAGCATATTATTGCACTTGACCTCCCATTAGGTAGTCATAGGTCGCCGATTTCGCGAACAACCCGCTAGAACACTAAAGCCCTGGACGAAGAGATAAAAGTCCGCGAAAGTAGTGAATGCTAAAAATTGTCATGTCTTCGTCTTTACCTGTTTATCCTCCCGTTATGTAGGACTTGCACCCCGTAGGACTTACAAGCCTGTGCCTAGGGTCAGATGCCTGTCGGGGAGCACAGAAACCTATGGGCCGGACAGAGTGAAGACCTGAGAGCGGGTGATCAGTCAAGCGCCAGGTATGAGTGAGGAAGAGGATGATATAAATGCAGGCGAAATCGATCATTGGAAAGGTGATAATGGAGAAATTCGTAGAATGAGTGGCGGGGGAAACCGGGAACCCGGAGAAAACCCTGGCCTGACGCCGCTTCGTTCACCACAAATACCACATGCGGGTCCCTGAGATCGAACCCGGGCCGCCTGGGTGGTAGGCGAGCGCTCTAACCGCTCGACCACGGTGTCTTTTATTATCAACTTGAATTTTACCGCCAAATATCAAGTATTTCACCAGTCCTTACGATAGAAGTTCCCAGATGGCAATACCGTGGCTGATGAAGACCATCGATATATCCTCGCGCTAACAGTGACTGCGGAAGCAATACTATAATCGATTCTCTGTGATTTTGTTGTTTCCGGTTCCTTTATTTCTAATGCCTGCCTCGTGTTTGTAGCTTCTGTGGTTTGTGTGAGGTTAACATTCACCTGAACCCGATCCTCAGTTACTGGTGACATCATTACGTGGAATTTTAAGGGAACATGGTTCTCAATATCATCAAAATTTACATTTTTAGGTTTTGGTATTAAAAAATTCTCGTGTGTTTCTAGTTTAAGAAAATATATACTTTTATAGTGTTTCGATCATTTTAAGGTATTTAAATAACGGTTTAAACATGGAGCGCGTTCCTTTAACTCAGTGCCGCATCCCCTTTTTGATTCTAAACTTTCGTTGCTTTCTAAGATGGTAAAATCACGGGGTACATTTTGTTCTGCTGTCACTGGCTACACTGTAGTGTCATGATACTTCTTTGTGTTTCTCTAATGTAGTAAACAAAAGTGTTGTTTTGAGTTACTTTTTATTTTTCTAAGTACAATTTACTTTTGTTTTGGTTCCTCACGAGTTAGTTACAATGCCAAGTTACAATGCCAAAGGCATGACTTTTGCATAACTCGTAATCCGAAAGAGAAAGGCAAATTCTTAATCTACAAACAATGTACACATCACTAAAACACAGAATTTATGTCTGAAGTTTTTTGTAGAGTGAGCCATTTCTGAGATATTCCTTGCTATTTGTATCTGTTTCGGAAAACAAAACTTTCGTGAAATGGAAAATCGTTCATTTTTTATAATGTTAAGCTTGCAAAGAGAATGGAATCTCAAAGCTTTAAAAGATTTGACTATCGCACAAAGCCTACTATATTCCCATATTCCCCTTGCACCTACAAGAAAATAAGCAATAAGATAATTTGTACAAATGTTTATCTCAGCTAACACAAAGAAGATAGAGGAATAAGAGTTTGTAAGAATGGTTAGTATAAGAGTAGAGAAAGTCATGTGAGTGAAACACATCAGATTTTTAAAATTAATCAAGTGAGTTTGCTCCAACCTTTAATGTACGGCAATAGGATGCTTTAGCTTAAAAATCTGATGTGTTGCACTCACATGACTTTCTCTACTCTTGTAATATTTATACAAACTGTTATTCTTATATCTTCTTTGGGTTAGTTGAGATAAACATTTGCAGACATTACCGTATCTTTTTGTAAGTACAAGCAGAATATGCGATTACGGTAGGCTCTGAGCGATAGCCTAATCTTTTAAAGCCTTCAAACTCCGTTTTCTTTGCACGGCTAAGAGATAAAAAAGTAAATAACGACCTTCTATTTGAGAAAAATTTGGATATGGCAAAATCCACACAAATAATAGGTGACTCACTCCAAAAAAATATTTGGACGTAATTTATGTCTTGATAGGACCTGCATTTGTTGTATAATAAAACTTGATCTATTTTTACACAAAAGTCATGGCATATAGCATTTTAACGAAAATTGTTACAGCCATTTTTGAGAAATTCGAACTTTTCTATAAATTTTCCATGTAAAGGGTCGTTTTGGGGTGGAAAGGTTTTCTTCAAAATCTTCGTATCGCATCTTTGAAAAATATTAAACTTAAATACCAGCTTAAGCTTTTAACCAACTTTTGGTTTTTGAGTTAGGCTGTTCCAACACAGACCGACACACACATACACATACAGACACACACACACACACACACACACACACACACACGGACCTTTTTCTAAAAATGCTTTTGTTTGGATTTAAGGAGCCTCAAAACAAATATTTCCGGTGAAATTTTGACATCGAATTTTTGGGTGAAATACAATACTTCCTCTACTTTACTATGCGTAGTAGATAAATTAAAAATCGTGCAATCGGTACCACATTGAAATCTGTACAAAAAGAATAAAGACAATATGTGAATATCCAAACATGTAAACCACCAATGTAAACTATCTTCTATGTACGACTATTCGGCTGCAATTTATTTATTATACTCTGACAGCAAATATTTTCTATTAATATATAAATAAACAGAGACAGGTAGTTCCGCAATTCTGTATTTCTATTACATTTTTGCAAAAGCTCCGCTTAAGAAGTGATGAGGCAAGACTTTCGTACAAAATTAAATTCATAGAGTTGACGGATGGACGGTTTGGTGGGTAATGGAAGGAGGAACGGATGGATGAAATATAATTCTGCATTTGTATACCAAGAGACATAACTATGGAAATGAGGGGGTGTCATCCAAACAGGCGTGAAAATGCGGCAGGCGCGACATTAATTGCCCCTGTTACGTATGCAACGCGCTAAACGCCGACTTAATCATCGGAACGTGTCGCCAACCGATGGACCGGAAAATGTTTAATGAAGCATTTTCAGCGACCAAACACGCGATGCTAGGACCACTATCCTATTTCGGCTCACCACAGCACAGCTGTATAAAACTACATACTGCCTACCCCAATGAATAAGCTGCACTATGCCCATCTAAAACATGCTCATTGCACAAAACGGATGGCATATGGCATTTTAATGAAAATCGTTAGAGCCATTTTCAAGAAAATCAATATTTTCGAAAAATTTTCCATGCAAAGGGTAGTTTAGGGTGGGGCTATTTTCTTCAAGATCTTCGTGTCGCATCCTTGAAGGCCATTAAATTTAAATACCAACTTAGGTTTTTAACTGACTTTTCTTTTTTGAGTTATGCTGTCCACAGACGGACAAACAGACACACACACGGACCTTTTTCTAAATTTTTTTTTTTTTTTTTTTTTTTTTTTTTTTTTTTTTTTTTTTTTTTTTTTTTTTTGTTCAGGGGGCGTCAAAATACATATTTCCGGTGAAATCTCGACATCGAATTTTTGGGTGGAATACAATACTTTCTCTACTTAGCAGTAGAGAAAGTAAAAAGGCTTTGTAGGCTTTTGTACATATTTAATAATAAAATATGAAGTAAATACAACAAAGTAGAAATACAACATATTACATTCACACTGTTTTCTCTACTCACTTTCCTTTTGCGAAACACGATCACATTTGTTTCCCTATTCGCACTTTATTCATACAATTTTCTATGATGTAAAAGAAATGCAACGTTTTACATGCACGCGATTTTATCTATACTCTTTTCTTTTACATAACACCTTCACATCTTCTTCTCTACTCGCTTTTCAACAGACCATTCATGCAACCTATATGTATGAAGTTGATATATTCCAACGCGGTTGACCAGTCACAATGAAAATTGTCACATCTAAGTATTTTTCATGGAGAAGGTTCTTATGCTGTGCATTCGCATAGTTTTCTCTACTCGCTTTTTTTATGCGTAGCACATTCATAAATCATTCTCTATTTGCCCTTCAACATACAATTAATACACCATTCTATGATTCAAATAGAAATGCAACGTTTTACAGTCATACGGCCTTCTCTACTCACGTTTCTTTCACGTAACACATTCGCATATTTTTCTCTACTCGCTCCTCAACATACAGTTAAATGGATGTTGGTATGTATGCAGTTGGTGTGTATGAAGTTGATAAACTTAACACAGTTGACAGATCACCATTAAAATTAGCACTTTTAAGTGTTTCTTCATGGAGGCTTTTACTTTGCAACGTATTACATTCACATAGTTTTCTCTGATAGCTTTTCTGCTACGTAACACATTCACATATCCTTCTCTACTCGCCCCTCAACATAATACTCATCCACTTTTCTATGATTAAAATAGAAATGCAATATATTACATTCATATGGGCTTCATTTCTCACGTTTGTTTCACGTGAGCTTATTATAATCTTATAATGAGTAAATTACTTGTTACAAATATATCTATAGCAAGGCTTTAAAGCATTAAAACTAAATTTTTCTTAACATTAGAAGGAAAAGCATTACAAATTTTAATAGTGTAATAATGTACACCTTCTCGGAGGAAAGTATTTAAATAGTTATTTATGATGTAAGGGTTAAAAGGAACATTTTATTATGTGAGTAGATGTGATTCCGAAACGATGCCGCAGGCCGAGGAGTTGAGGAAAGCTACGAACAAAATAAAATGTTCCTTTTAACCCTTATATCATACACTATTTTTAGACAGTGCCGAATATTTATAGGTATATTATATATTATATGTAAATATACATTATTGATTTACCTTTTTCATAGTCATGATAGTTATTGGGATGCGCTGTTCAGTTGTTGCCCTTCTTACCATCAGTGTTAAGAACATGATGACTTTTACAAAACCACAACATTCTACACAAAGAAGGCAGTGGAAAAATATGTTTCTTTATCTTGCACCAGTCCAGAATGTGTTGTATGCAATGTCGTATTGGTTTCCTGATTTTCTAGATAACAATTCTAATTTCAGTCTCTCCGCTGCTTGTAAAACCTCAATAGGTTCAGCACAGCCCATATTCACATTCAAATGACTCGTCATTTTATATAAACATTGTATAACTGAGATTCGTGGCCTACTTGAATGAGGCCATGGTCACATTCTGTAAGAAACCAAAGTTAGCATAATCGGAGTGTTTTTGAGTACTGAGTAGCAGAATTTTATACTTTTAACACCGTCGTGAACAGCTAAAAAGCCCACCTTTACTATCAAAACTCTAAAAATATTTTTTACTTTCTCTACTATGTATAATAAGTAGAGGAAGTATTGTATTACACCCAAAAACTCGATTTCGAGATTTCACAGGAAATATGTTTTGAGACCCCCCTTGATAAAAAAAAGCATTTTAGGAAAAGATCCGTGTGTGTGTGTGTGCGTGTGTGTGTGTGCGTGTGTGTGTGTGTGTGTGTGTGTGTGTGTGTGTGTATGTGTGTGAGAGAGAGAGAGAGAGATAGCTAGAGAGAGTATGTGTGTGGACAGCATAACTCAAAAAGAAAAAGTCGGTTAAAAACCAAAGTTGCTATTTAGTTTAATGTTCAAGGATGCGACACGAAGTTTTTGAAGAAAAGCGCTCCACTCAAAACTACCCTTTTAATGGAAAATTTTGATTTTCTTGAAAATGGCTCTAACAATTTTGATTAAAATTCCGCATGTTTAAAGTATTTTTATAACAAATGAAATGTATATCCTGAATTTTCTTACTATAGCTTATGTAGTGCGTTCGCCCTGGGTGACTTTTGAATAACTTGTAAACCGTAAGAGATAGACAAAATCTTACTGTTCAAAAATATAGATCTTGCTAAAGCACACAATTTATGTCTGAATACATTTTTTGTAGAGTGAACCATATCGGAGACATTGCTTGTTATCTGTGTGAGTTTTGGAGATCTTATACTTCTGTCAAATGCAACATCGTTATTCATTTTATGTCAATCATGCAAAGAGAACGGAATTTGAAAGCTTTAGGAGATTTGACTGTCGTTCAAAGCCTACTGTACTCCCACATTCCCCTTACATCTACTAGGAAATAAGCAATAAGATAATTTCTGCAAATATTTATCTCAAGTAACACGAAGAAGATATAAGAATAAGAGTTTGCAAGAAAGGTTAGGGCAAGAGTAGAGAAAGTCATGTGAGTGCAACACATCAGATTTTTGAATTTTTGTCTATAGCTCTTTGTGTATATATTTAAAGCTCCTCTGCGTAACAAAAGCTGACAGTTAACATCCCTTAGCTACTAATTGGAAGCAATTTATCTCTCAGGGAAACCTCTCTGAAAGCCTAACTTGTACCTGCACCAGTAAGCAAACAAATTCCCCTTGCTTCTCCTACCTGTGTCAACACCAGCTAAATGATTGACTGAAATTACTATTTGTATTAAAATTATAGAAGTCTTCCTGCCTCACCGGAAGTTGTGGTAGGGCTGACTTTACCATTCCATCGCACCTCTACTTCCGCTACTCATTATCTTTGACACCTGACTATTGCAACCCTAAATTAGACAACCCTGAATATGACAAATGAAATGTATATTTTGGATTCTGACTATAGCCCAAGTAGTCCTGTTGACTCTGAATGACTGTTGAATAACTGGTAAACTGTAAGAGATAGACAAAATCTTGCTGCACAAAAAATGTAGATTTCGCTAAAACACACAATTTATACCTGAATAACTTTTTTGTAGAGTGAACCATTTCGGAGATATTCCTTGTTATTTGTGTCAGTTTCGGAAAACTTAAAAGTTTCGTGAAATGTAACATCGTTGTTCATTTTTTCATATGTTAAGCCTGCCGACGTTTTGCAGTGCACCAATGAGCGCCTCGCTTTTATGAATGAAAGCGTAGAAATCACAAATGACAGATAGATATTAACTCCATGTGGAGTAAAACACAGTCTTGCAACGTTTTCGCTGTTTTTATTCACTCGTTCATTTATCTGCGTGTAATGCAGATATTTACTCGGAGAAAACGTGACAACTTTGCTTTCTGCGACACTGAATAGCTGTAATCTTATCCCATCCTTTGATGCCGCACATGTTAACCATTTGAGCATAACGATACCTGTCGGGGCGAGCAGCTTCAGGTAGCAAAACTCGCAGAAATATCCAGCCCTAAAAAAAGTGAACCCCAGCTAGACAGGCTATGCAGGGCCAAGGCTAACCGCCCAGCCGCTGCGTCCCCCACCACTACCCACTACAGGCGTCATTGGTAGGGTGCAGTATTGGAGGGTGGTACATGGTCAGCGTTCCGAGCCCTCACAGCCAGTAATGCTTCCTTCTCGGCCTGGGGCAGCTACCTCTCCATCAAGTAGTTCAATTGTTCCCCCCGGGACCTAACGAGGCTGAGTGCACCTGGTGCCCGACCTCTCAGCGGGGGGAATCCCCATGCTGGTACCGGGGATCGAATCCGGGTCCTTCGCGGCAGTGGCAAGCGCGCTAAACATCCACCTCTAGTATCCGTCAATTCAGTGCACTTATTTGTACTTTGGTCCACTTTCACCATATCTCCACTTTGAGCATTTTATTTTATTTTTGACCATCGCACACCCATCACTTCCCTCCCTGATATGATTCAATCTTTGTCGCGGGTAATTCCGAACAAACCAGCAAAAATAATTGAATTATTTTCTTCTTCTTCTTCTTCTTCTTCTTCTTCTTCTTCTTCTTCTTCTTCTTCTTCTTCTTCTTCTTCTTACCTTGTTGTATAAGAAAGTTTGTTGGATGGACACAACACTTGAAGATTATCACAATTGTTGAAAGTGGCAAGAGCCGTGACATGAAGATCCGTGGCTCAATGCTTGGTCTTCAACTGCATTAACATCGCTAGTGATTGTTGATTGTAAATTTTGCAACAAATCTCACGTTTTCCAAAACTGTTACACAGCATCGAGTCAGAAAAATCGAGATAGAGACTGTTGATGCCGGTATCATTGAACATATTAAACGCCCACCAGAGGGGTATATATAGCGTATTCAAGAGGTCCGAGTTCGAATCTCGGTTAGGGGAAGTCACCTTTTCGGGGTTTTCCCTTGTCCTAAAACATAAATGTCGGGTAACTCTAAACTCTATGGATCTTGGGCTCATTTCAGCACAATTTCAACCATTCATCCAACCATTTCCGATATGACCTAACCGATTAAGAGGGTGTTAAACAAGTGCAAATTAAACATATTGTAAAATAAACAAAGCGATTACGTTTACCATACAAGGTATACACCATCTTTTAAGTTTGAAGTGATTGATTTGGTTCAGTATCACTACTTCTCCATGGGGAATTGAAATAGATCTGAGTTCAACACTATTCTCAAGACGATCCGCGTTTCCATGTTGAATTCAGTCCGGAATGAGATCGATTTGGATTCGCAAAGCTCAACCATAAATAATTCGAGTTTTTATGTTGACCACTTGGTTTACGTTTACTTGGTATTTTTGAGAAGAATATAACAATAAAAGTGGTTTTGTTGTGTTTTATTACACCACTTTCGCTAAGGAAACAATATGACGAGCGTGCAGCATGTTGCGAGTACAGTAGCAGTTAGCCTCTTTGGTGGATTCAAACCAATTTGAGTCCGATAGGTGTTTCCATGCAACAAAACGTCGATCCGATCCCACTTCTAAGAGGACCGGATCCCAGGATTTAGTGGGATCTGAATCCGCTTTTTAATAAAGTATTCAATCCAGAATTACAACTCAAATCTATTTGAATTCCCCGTGGAAATGTAGTGATTGATAGAGGAATTGGCAACACTGCCCTGTACTACCAGCTTTGCATATCTATTGTGTATCCCCAATCTGTCAATGATAGACAAATCTGACATTCATAATGACCAGAATCAGGCGTTGGACCGTGATGGTTCGAAGGTGCTCCATTTGAGCAAGTGTTGGGTATTCCCACAACAGATGGTCAGTTGTCTCATCTGCCCCTTGACACCGTCTCACAGGAGGTTTCACTTGCTGTCCTATCCTCAGCAGCTGCCCTCTCAGGCGACAGTGTTTTGTAAAGAGGCCCATTGCGCATTAGAACGTTTTCCTGCTTCCTTTTATCAGTTCTCACACCTGCTTCTATCCAATCTCTATCTGAGTACTTCTGGTGCTCTCAAAGTAACCAGCTTAACCGCTCCTGAAACTAATTGCTTCATGTTCACAATGAAAACTCCAGATACCATGCATTCAGATAGATGTTCTATGTTTTTACTTTTTCTACTACGTATAGCAGAGGTGTGCAAAAGCAGATTTAAGATTCAAGAACCTTTCCCCGTGTAATTATGCAACACAACAGTACACACCCTCTTCCTTAGCTGATTTCAGGAGTCCAAAGGTCATTTCGCGACCGGTATCAGGCAGACACCGTCTACCTCATTTGTAACAAGATACTACATGGTTTTCTTCCAGCCAACACTGAACGGCTTTATTGTAGATATCATGCCACATACAACGAAAAAACCTCTGTTTTCTGATCTACATTTTAATATTATTATTATTATTATTATTATTATTATTATTATTATTATTATTATTATTATTATTATTATTATTATTATTATTATTATTTCTTCGTGTTGATTACAGGTTTAGAGCGTTCCAAAGTTCTAGAAGGTTTACAATTTAAACATAACAAAATACCATGACAGGTGACAATTCTCTTAACCAACAAATAAAATTATAAAATGTTTAATTCAAATGTATAAAATCACTTGATACTGTGCCGGAGGATTAGTTACAGTCCCATTCTTGAATAGCTAAAAACCGTGTTTACTTCACATAGATTCCATGATTTCAGGAATCTTGTAAATAATATTTCAATGTTTGTTAACTCTTTTACTGCAGATGTAGTCAATGTAGGTGTTAACTTGCAATGTGAACTCATAGATCTACAAGCAGATTTAGTGACAGAAAGTAAGTATAGAGATTTAATTGGCACAGACGTGTTCAAAGAGCTGTATAACGTAATACTCGTATGTAGGTATGATAGAATTTGCTCTTTCTGTTACGCTGTTACAGTAATATTTTACTCCACATGTCTGTGAAAAATTTTTTCTCTGATGAACAGAAAAATCAAGACTGATATCTCGTGTTTCAGATAACGACCTCTTGGTGCAACTGTATATCTTCTGTTTGAAACATGCTTACGTATGAAGTATTGCAAAAAGTATATTCCAGTACCTCTCAAGAAAATTTTAAACTCAGCTTTCAAAAATAAAAAATAAATAAATAAAATGTGCGATTCATTTTCGGGGGACATATTTCCCCCCGCGTTAAATCCGAATCGTGGTATTTCGGACCTCTACTGTATTTCAAACTGATTTAACCTCATGCAATGCTTCATTAACTTCCCCACCGCTTGTTCAGGATCTAGTAGATAAAGCCTAGGACAGGTGAGTTTCTGAATGTGAACGAGTTAGCTTGTGCTCAAGCGCAGACGCGTCCGGCGCTAAAGGAACGCGGTTACAAGTTCAGGCGTCGAAGAAAGGAAACGTGCTCTGCGATCGTAACTTTTTTTATTGGATCTTTACTGTCTCTAACGTGGTTAATACATAAACATAGCCTCATTTTTTCGCCTGCCTCTCTTTCCGAACGGAATATCGAGTAAGCCTTTGAGAAACCCCCACCCCCGACCCCTCCCACTTGTCCACGTAGGCCTGTGCTCTGAAAGAAACCCATCAAAAAGTATTTTCTCTCTTATATAGATATTTTTTACCATCATCTCGCACTTCAAAGCCTTTAGAAGCGATGGCGTGAAGTTTTAGCTCCATTCCTTGCTAAAGAAATGACTTTTTAAAAAGGAAAACTTCGAAAAAAAGATATAACATACGCCACGACGTGTTTAATTTCTAACTGAAAATTGGGCGACGTTCGCTCCATTCTTAATTGAGAAGAGCAGTGACTGTGATGTCTCATTCTTCATAAACCTTGCATAAAGTTTAGGGCAAGGAAATAACTCGTTTTTAGATTACTTTTTAACAAGGGCTTGAGATGAAAGTAAAGTGAGTCTTTAATCACCACCTTCATATTTTCTATGCAGGTAACAATATAGTTAAATGCTTGATTGTAAGAGAAATACTTTTTAGGTTGCGACTTTATCCGAAAAAAAAATACATGCACATTTTTAAAAAGCCTAGCGAAGCTAGAAGAATAAAACACAAATAATTGTTAATTCATTCGTAATTATTCCCTTGTTTTGTTGTTAGACAATTTTTCGCCTCGGAATTTTTTAATTCTGATAAAAATATTTCTCTGTAATATTTCTTCTATGTTTATTGTGTGAGTTTACTATTTGTGATGTATGTGTGAGATTTCAATCCATAGAAGCTTAAACAATCGGGTACTATTACTGTTGAAATCACGACTTGTACTATTTTCTGAGGAGCTATATTTCATGTTTCATGGAATCTTTCCCTACAGATATTTTCATTTACTACACATATCTCTTTATCGCAGTTTAAATGCAAGTTCACACAGATTTATGTACTTTTTCTGGAAGCGCCAAATGTATCTCTCTGTAATCAGTTCTCAGGGTTTTATGCATGGCAAAGGCGATAGAGACCCTACATAAATTAGTTTTCTCCCGTTCGATGAATATCTGCATGTTTTGAACACCAGCCACTAACAGTGTGGTAATTAATTTTAATGAGATAATTATGGCAGCAATTATTTCAAATAAGTGCTCCCAAATTACGATTAAATGCAATGAAATTGTCACGGCTGAGCAGTAAATGAGACGAGAAATGTTAGCTAATGAATAGTGACCATGATAAAATTGGCAAAGACTTGGTGGATTGCTTTTCCATTTCATTGCTCTGCTTTATGGCAGCAATTGATTGTTTGGGTGATAGTGTTTTCTTTTTTTCATAAATCATAGTACCCCTGGGAAGTCGGTTTTCCTGCATACGTTGCATCCATTACAACCTGTTTACCTCTTTTGTTCGTTTTGCAGCCTGAGTACATTGCAGCCTTCAGTTTTCACTTTCTCTACTACGTATAGTATAAGAATTATTGTATTGTATTCCACCCAAAAATTCGATGTCGAGATTTGACCAGAAATATATGTTTTGAGGTCCCCTGAATAAAAAAAGGAATATTTAGAAAAGCGCCCATCCATGTTTGTGCGTGTGTGTCAGTCTGTGGACAACATAACTCAAGAACCTAAATTCGGTTAAAAACCAAAGTTGGTATTTAACTTTAATGTCTTTCAAGGATGCGACACGAAGATTTTGAAGAAAATTGCTCCATCCTGAACTACCCTTTACATGGAAAATTATTCGAAAATTTTGATCTTCTTGAAAATGGCTCTAACGATTTTGATTAAAATATTTGAGATAGTTTATGAAAAATAAAATGTATATCTTGAATTTTCTGGTTATAGCCCATGCAGTCCTGTTTACTCTGGATGAGTTTTAGATAACTGGTAAACTGTAAGAGATAGACCAAATCTCAATATACACTAAATGTAGGTCTTGCTGAAACACACAATTTATACCCGAATAATGTTTTCTGTAGAGTGAAACATTTTGAAGATATTCCTTGCTATTTGTGTGAGTTTTGGAAAATATACTCCCGTCGAATGGAACATTGTTAGTCAATTTTATATGCTAACCGTGCAAGAGAACGGAATTTGAAATCTTTAAAAGATTTCACTATTGCTCAAAGTCTACTGTATTCCCATATTCCCCTTGCATCTACAAGGAAATGTGCAAAAAAAAAAAAAAAAAAAAAAAAAAAAAAGAGAGAATTTTTAGAATAAGGTCTGTGTGTGTGTCAGTCTATCAGTCTGTGGACAGCATAACTCAAAAACGAAAACTCGGTTAAAACCCAAAGTTGGTATTTAAGTTTAATGTCTTTCAAGGATGTAACACGAGGATTTTTGAAGAAAATAGCCCCAGCGTAAACTACCCTTTACATGGAAAATATTTTGAAAATGTTGATTTTCTTCAAAATGGCTCTAAGGATTTTGATTAAAATGTCAGATGTTTAAGATATTTGTATGACAAATGAAGTGTATATTTTGATTTTTCTGGCTATAGCCCATGTAGTCCTGTTTACTCTGGATGAATTTTGAATAAAAGGCTTCGTTTTTCGCAACAGCTTCGTATCAGTAGATTTACTAGCACGTAAGAACTTCTGCGAGACAAAATTGCGGCATACTGATATGATACTGACAATAGACAGTGTCATTAACAAACTAAATATTTATGTTTTTCGATTAAAGTATCGCCACTGTACCGCCACTGTTCAGTTGAAGCTGTTCACTTTACCTCTTCACTACACAGACATCGCTGAGCACTGAGCAATTTTGTCCACGAATATGTCACAGAGCAAGTCATTGTATGTGCTGCATACGATACGTATAGTCCCAAATAAGCTCTGTCGTTATTTATTTATTATGAACATACAGGATAAACCCAATTAAAATTGTCAGTATGAAATGCAGTCACGTTAATTCAGATCTAAATACAGACGAAAAATAAGTTATAAGTAGAGATGGAAGTTGTTAATGAAACTAAGAAAATAGGGAATTGTGAAGTAATTTTCCTAGCAGAAAGCATTAGAACTCGGTTCCGTACACTATTCGTTATCGCGAAACCGACCCGTTCTGCATCACACCTTGTGCCACGCCTGCTTAAGAGGCATTCATACTAGCCAACCTGAAAACATACTAAGTACTTTTAATAAGTAAAATTATAGGTTCGTAAATGAAGCACATATTGATGTAATATTGTTTATTACACTGTCCTCAATTACCAATGAAGATATACCTATGTACTTATACCTCTGACACCCTGTATAAATACAAGAATTAGAATAAAGGTTATTCAGAAGTTTCAGCATTGTTTCATTACATATCGGCTCTTTGGTCTGAGGGTATGATTCTCGCTCTGGATGCGAGAGGTCCCGGGCTCAAATCCCGAACGAGCCCTTCTAAATTTTGACCACCTCCGTAGCGCAGTTGGTAGCGCGCTTGCCTCTGGCGCGGAGGACCCGGGTTCGATTCCCGGTAACAGCATGGGGATTTTATCCCCTTGGGAGGTCTGGCCCGGGGTGCACTCAGCATCGTTAGGTCCCGGGGGGACCAATTGAGGAGCTACTTGATAGAGAAGTAGCGGCCCCAGGTCTAGAAGACCGCACAACCGGCCGGGAGGGCTCGGGGCGCTGACCACGTCCCACCCTCCAGTACTGCACCTCACCAATGACGCCTGTAGTGGGCAGAGATGGGGGTCGCAGCGGCTGGGCGGTAGGCCTTGGCCCCTTGTGGGCTTTCGCGCCGGGGTTTAGTTTAGTTAGTTTCATTACATACACAACTGCAGTGTTTGATAAAGGTAATTAAAGAAGCAAATACAACACACTCTTTTAAGCTCTGTCTTCTGTTTATTGAAGTATTGCATCATGGCCATCTATATGCAATAAAATGTAACTAGCTTCTGTAATTATACTCCAATTGGTTAAGTATTAATTATATTCTGTGGAGTGACAACTACTTTTCTACTCTGTGGCATTCTCAGCTTAAAGTCAAGACCTTCTTTTAGGTTCTTTTAAAACCCCATTGTGCTCGTATTGAGGTATAAGGACTGTGTAAATTCTTTGTAAGAATTATTCAGTATTCATGAAAATCATCACAAGGCGCTTTATAGCCCCATGGTCATAAGAACGAATGACCTTTTCAATGGCAAAACAATTACCAAGTTATACAGTGAGCTTATTTCATCAGGTAAACAATTAATCTTGGCATGGATACCATCTCACTGTAACATACCAGGAAATGATCTTGCTGACACTGCCGCAAAAGAAGCTACCAAGCATCCTCCAAGCTTACCAGATCTTAAGCTACCTCATGAAGACTATTTACGGCATCTTAAAAGAACTATCCTACACCGATGGAAGACAGATTGGACAACTACAACAGCAAACTGCATGATATCTGTCCAATACCTAACCTGTCCACAACAATTACAACACTAACCCGGCGAGACCAGGTGCTAATAACCCGATTATGCATTGGCCACACTGCGCTTACTCACTCCTACATTCTGTCCCGTGAACTTCCTCCTAAATGTACTCTGTGTGATTCTACTCTTACCGTTCAGCATCTGCTCACTGTTTGCCCAAGATACCAGCGACTTCAGTATGGAGTTCCTGAGAACCTTCAGCTAGCTTTGGGTGATCAACAATATCACAAGAAAATCATCAAGTTCATCAAAACATGCAAAATTAATATTTAAACTCATTGTAAACTTCATGATATGTTTCCTCCTTTTTTCCCTCAATGTTTAGTCGCAATATGACTTTTATGTTGAAGCGACTTCAAATAATAAATAAATTAAAAAAAAAAATTACCAAGTATCAAGTGATACCATTTGATATATGCTGCAATACATTCTCTTTTTTACTTTCTCTACTGGTAAGTAGGGGAAGTATTGTATTCCACCCAAAAATTCGATGTCGAGATTTCACCGGAAATACATGTTTTGAGGCCCCCTGAATCCAAAAAAAAGCATTTTTAGAAAAAGGTCCGTGTGTGTGTGTGTGTGTGTGTGTGTGTGTGTGTGTGTGTGTGTGTGTGTGTGTGTGTGTGTGTGTGTGTGTGTGTCAGTCTGTGGACAGCATAACCCAAAAACGAAAAGTCGGTTAAAAACCAAAGTTTGTATTTAAGTTTAATGTCGTTCAAGGATGTGACACGAAGATTTTAAAGAAAATAGCCCTACCCTAAACTACCCTTTACATGGAAAATTTTTCGAACATTTTGATTTTCTTGAAAATAGCTCTAACGATTTTTATTAAAATGTCATATGTTTGAGATATTTTTATGACAAATGAAATGTATATCTTAAATTTTCTGCCTATAGTCCCTGTAGTCGTATTTACTCTGGACGACTTTTGCATAACTGGTAAACCGTTAGAGATAGACCAAATTATAATGTACAAAAAATGTAGATCTTGCTAAAATACACAATTTATGTCTCAATAAATTTTCTTGTAGGGTGAACCATTTCGGAGATATGACTAACATGAACTATTTTTTAATCTCTTGGCCATGCAAAGACAACGGATTCTCAAAGGTTTAAAATATTTGACTATCACTCAAAGTCTACTGTATTCTCATATTCCCCTTGCATCTACAAGGAAATAAGCAATAATTTGTACAAATGTTTATTTTGACTAACACGAAGAAGATAGAGGAGTAAGAGTTTGTAAGAATGGTTAGTACAAAAGTAGAGTAGGAAGTTATGTGAGTGCAACACATCAGATTTTTAAATATTAGTATACATGTATATTTAATAGTGTAGTTTTTATGGATGTCTACATTTGCTTTCAGGGTGGAAAAAGCTATAATTTACTTTGTATATAAAAAGGTGTGTTTATAATAACAGATCGGATAATCGCGTGTATAACTTTATACAGAAATATTAACCCCATGTCTCTTTTGAAATTTAAACCTCTAAATTTAAATATTTGTAGAAAGGTTTCGTAATGAGTGCACGATGGCAATATCCAATTCTTTCCTACAGGAAATTAAAAAAAAATAATTGTATTTTTTGTATGAAATATATATGTTTTAGAACCTTAGAATTCCAAATGATGTATGAATATTCCAGATTTTGTCTAACAAAGGAATTGTAAAGTGGAAGTAACGTATTTTTCTTTCTATGTCTACGAATTTCGAATAATGAAGCTTAGGCAGTTTTACGATGTTTTTAAAATTAATTCAATGTGTTGAATCTGAGATCTGTGTACTCACTCCTACAAGTGATGTCCTATTAGTATTAGGTATAAACATATTTAAAGGGTGTTTTGCATCTAGTAAAAATACTTTTTACACATTTACTAATATTAAATTGCAGTTTGTTGTTTTTCTGTCATAGGAGCATTAGTCCTGAAGCACCTCATCACAGGATGAACGAAACATCACAATATTATCCGAAAATCAATCGCAATGTAAATGTTAAAAGTCATAGAGGTAAGATGTATCACTTATTCATTATATCGTGTATAACATTTTATTTTATATCACGATAAGCGTTTAATGATAAATTGTAGGACTGTGCCTATGTATATCGCTACACGCAAAGCCGGTAACAACATTAAACTACTTATTATAACAAGCTGACTTTTATAATAGTGAGCTCAAGCCGCTAAAATAGTAATAGCTTATTTTCAAACAAGAAATGGTGCATCAAAGTAAACTTTAATCCGGAAAGCCTTGGCATAACTTTTTGTTTTAATAACCTCTGCTGTTTGTCTGTCGCATGGTTGCCCAGTCATATAAAAGTCAGTAAAGGTGAATACAAAATATTAAAAAAAGCATAGTTTTTATTTTTTATACCAGTTTCCAATGTTAACCAAGAAGTAGTTTGTTTAACAAAATAAAATAGAGAAAAATATTCCCAGAAAAGGGCTATTTAGCGTGAAAATCTCCGTCTTTAGTCCTTAAAAAGGGCCTGAAAATGCATTTCAAGTGTTTATGTGACCTTATTTATGAATTACATTATTTCTCTTTCTGTCTCTCACTTTCTCTCATAAACATACACGCTCAGCTTACCACACTGTAACATGCACTTGTTTTAAGGGAGCTTTCCTTGAACTGGTAATAGCTTTTTCCCTTCTTTCCTTTTTCTCTTTTAGATTTTTGGTTATACAGATTTATCATCTATTTTAAAGCGTGTTCTTGAATATAATAATAGTGAATAACATTACTTAAATAGGTATATAAATAGGCAAGAATTGTAGTTTTACCTGCTTTGCCCGAGTTTTGTTTAATTCTGCAATGGTTTATTTTAAAGGGTAACCTCATAGCACAAAACAAAGGATAGCGGGGGATATTTTTATTTTAGTCATTGGCACAGTTTACGCCGTCACTCTTTTACAACTTTTATGATCATGTTTAAAGCTGACTTTCGTTACTAAAATTATTCATTCGTCCACGTTTGAAATAAGTTGGAATAAGTTGTGTATTTTAAAGAGATCTATCCTTTTTTGTTTTCGTATGGTTTCCTAGTTAAGTATAGGTACATTAATTCTAGATGAAGTGAGCCTACAGTCCATTTATAGAAAATTGAAGTTAGACACATTAAGTATTTTAACAAAACAGAACACTAGTTACTGCTTACACACTTTGTCACTCGGTGCTTAGAGCAGTGCAAGATTACACCTGAGACATTCTTGTACACACGCAGAACAAAACACAACTGATTCATTGAATCGAATCACTACTGAAGTGCGGAGTCACAACTGTAAACGGAAAGCGCATTACGTGCTATCCACTGAACCCGTACTGTCAAGTGTCTACTAAGAACTGTCCCATCTTAATTCAACTCTACTTGATTGATAACGACGACTAGACTAGCCTCACTCAACTGACTAGACTCGACTGACCTCTGCCGTGCGATGTTCGGCTGTGAACCTTCTGGAACATGAAATTTCTAGCAACGGTCTGAGCGAATCTTCGGGAGCAGAAAGACGGCACACAATGGCTATTGATCAGCCAAGAGGATCCACAATTAGTGGCAGGGCAGCCAGGTTGGTATGCGCTAATTCCTCCGCGGCAGATCGCGGTGACGTCTTAAATGCATGTTATTTTAATTCAAAATCATTTTAAGCGTTTTTCAGGAAATTAAAATTAACCAGAAGTGTTTTTCATCAAGTTTAGTTTTATGATGATGGGGTTTTTGTTGAAATTTTTGTGAGTTCTTCTTCTCTTTAAGATGCAGAACTTAAATCACAAATTTAGTATTAAACGAATTTTCTTTTGAATTATGCTGTTCACAGACGTGTACTTTTTTCTAAAATGCTTTTCCCAAATTAGGGACCCACAAAACATGTATATCCGTTATACAATTTTTGGTTGTAATACTATACTTCATGTACTTATTACAGGAAAGTGAAACAGCTATGGACATAACTGATTAAGAATACCATGTGATCGAGGTATATCGGATTTTTAACATTTATTGTATTTCCTAACTCAATAAAAGGGTCAAAAGACAGTGAATTAAGGATATTACCTACATCCGAATGCTATTATGGAGCTACAAGTTATTTCTAACCAGAATGTAGACAGAATTTTTCCATTATTTATCTCTCCATACTAATCCAGCAAGCAGGCAAATCGGATACGTTCTGTGAGGTCTATCGGCTAAAGACCAGGGATGGTACATGGAAGTAGAGGTAGGGAGGGGGTTGAACGTGGATATGAAGCCGGGCGGCTCGCAATTCCCAAGCCATGAATAACAACCACATCTTTCCACGGGCTTTTCCATGCCTAAGTTAGGGAAATTGCGAGGTTTTGTACCCAGAAACAAGGCACTCTTTACATACTGCATTTTACAACTTTACATCTGAGTAGAAGGAAATAACTGCAACATAACTGCCCAGAGCCTTGGTTCCATTCACGCTCTTTCCATACGTACATCTCAGTTCACATCTGTTCTCATTTTAGGACCACAAAGCAGTTTAAAAAAAATATATATATAAATAAATAAACAAAAATATATATATGAGTATATATACAAAATAAACAGCAAGATGCATATTTACACATCATAATAACAACAATAATCTGCCATAGGTACACGCTGAAGGATCTCTCACGTAACAAGACAAAAATAAAAGTACTAGGCTGAAGAGGGTAAAACCCTAAACTGCCTGGGTTTTGGTTCTACCAAACCCAAAATCCAATTTTGATTGATTGATTGATTTAAATAAAAAAAAACTAATAATATAGGCTGACTCTAAACTTGTACACAGTCTTAAGAATTGCGGAAACCTAAAGGAACTTGTTGTCTAGGAAGCAATCATAATTCAGCGTAACATTGTACGTTTCAGGAACTCGTATGGTGAGAAGTGAATGGTCTAACCACTCGGACACAGCACACCGTAACAATATTCCAAGTAACTGTGTTATTTCTGTTAGTTATGTTTTTACCACTTATATCCTGTCTGAATCCTATGATTTCAAGTCAGCCTTACTAGTTTAGGGTTCTAACATATCTACATATATTAATTTTGTTATAGGTATTCGGTAAGGAAAGTTAAGTAATTAAACTATACAATACAGAATGATTAAAACAGTTTGTTTCAAAACTTACAGAGAAGTCAAATGCAAAACTCTTGTTGCCACTCCACTGAAAGGCATTTTAGCTCACTTCACCGGCCATCCCTCCCCTTCACTGCTGTTCAGATTTTCCATTGCTTCCGACACGCCTCAATCAGTGGCGTCTGTTTTATGAAGAGTGACAAAGAGAAACTATTTTTGAAGTTACAAAAACAGGAAAAATTGTTTGATATGCGGATATCAATCTGTAAATATAAAGCGTTACGATATGAAACGCCACTTTGATCAGAAGCATAAATCAAACCGGTGATCTTACATGTATTTATTTCCAATTTCAAAAGGTACTTTCTGAATAGTCGTATTTGGAAACATAAAAGGGACAATATGATTCCCGTTTCACTTTCTCTACTGGTAAGTAGAAGTGGCTATTATACTCTACCCAAAAATTCGATTTCCAGATTTCACCGGAAACATGTTTTGAGACTCCTGAATCAAAAAAAAAAAAAAAAAAAAAAAAAAAAAAAGCATTTTTAGAAAACGATCCGTGTGTGTGTGTGTGTGTGTGTGTGTGTGTGTGTGTGTGTGTTGAGACATTTTTATGACAAATGAAATGTGTATTTTGAATTTTCTGGCTATAGCCCCTGTAGTCGTATTTACTCTGGACGACTTTTGCATAACTGGTAAACCGTTAGAGATAGACCAAATCATACTATACAAAAATGTAGGTCTCGCTAAAACACACAATTTATGTCCGAATAAATTTTGTTGTAGAGTGAACCATTTTGGAGACATTCCTTGTTTTGTATGTGAGTTTTAAGTAGATTTAAGGGCGCTCAACTGCATGGTCATCAGCGCCCTTAGAAAGTATTTCATCGCAAAAGCCAAATATAAACTTCAATCAAAAATAAAGTTACTAGTAAAAAAGAAAGTATATACATAAATATAAACAACATAGTGGCAAAAGTCAGAATTAAAACAAGGTGATAAATATGTCAAAAAGCAAATAAGAGGTAGATAAATGCTAATGGGGATAAATGTATGCAAAAATAGTTTCATTACACATTTCGTTGAAGGTGCTAGGAGGGTATGAGGCTGAAGGGACAATCTAATGTTTAAAACGCGGGTTGCTGCATGCTGATTGAAATTCCATTGAGAAGCAGCGATCCCTGCATAACCGGCCGGGAAGCACCAGGGCGCTGACCAGTTCCACCTCCAGTACTGCACCCCATTCATGACGCCTGTGATGGGCAGAGGTGGGGGACGCAGTGGTGGCGTGGTAATCTCGGCCTGGAAAGGGCTGTTGCGCGTCTGAATTATTATATGTGTTATTAATGATGTAACTATATAAAACTTACGGCATTTTAATTGAAACTCTTAGTCATTTTTGAGATTCTAAAAATATTGCCTGATTTTTTCATGTAAAATGCATTCTGGGTTGGTAAAGTTCCTTTAAAATCCTGATGTAGCGTTCTAGGTAGACGCTGAATTTAAATACAAAGTTTGGTATTTCTAGGGAATTTTGTTTTTCAGTTACATATACAAAAATACATATTAAAATTTAAAGCACTTTAAAACAAATAAATGCTTCCGGTGAAATCTTGCCATTAAATTTTCATATGAAATATTTCCTCTACTGTAGATAGGTGATAGAGAACATAGAAACGAACAGTCCTATAAATACCGAACTTCCTATTTGTGTTCGACATCTCTTATGATGTTGGAACACCTTGGTCATCGATCCAGTGACCTTGCCCTTTCATTCTGTAAACAGTTAGGGAGTTTACTTCGGCATTGAACTTCATACTGTTCTCAAACAGCATACCTTAAACACATTGAGCAGAGTCCACCGGAATTATGCGTGATGTATAACAGTCGTGTGACATAACACCGTTTCGGCAATTCCTTGGTAAGGTGCGCGGAGGGACGTTTCTAAATTCCCGTCATTTGCTACCTGATCTGTCGACTATAGAATATATTCTTCCAGGTTGTGAATATTCGGACGCAGTAACACGCGTTTTCAGTGTAACTTTCAGATGAATATGCCAACTGTGTGATAATGTCAAACGTTGCCTTTATTTGGCAATATAGTACAGTCTCATCATCATTCCCCTCCAGATGTACAGCTTCCTCTCTCCCCGCTGCTATCCAGGGAACTTTTGTGTGGAGATAGGGAAGCTACCTCTGTCTTTATAAACATCCATGCTCAGAAGAACTGACTTTACAGAGTGGCTGACATATAATGTTTTGTTTTGTGATTTTCTTTGGAGGCCAGGCTCAATAAGGTATTGTTTTCCCTCGAGAGGTAAACTCGGCTTACATTTCAACTCATGGCTTTCAAACACAACCATATTGACCTGAAAGGTACTTAAAGCTAACGAGCTATAAGCCTTACTTAATTAGTGCTATAGCCTTAATTTTGGTTAATTTAACGTAATCGATTCATTTGAATGACTTCCTTTAGCTCAGGCATGAGCAAACTCGGCTCAAAAGGGTCACTCCACTGAAACACATTGTCGGAAGTGATGCTAAAAGTAATGTAGAAGCAGATAATCCTCTGCCTAGGAGTGCTGTGAAATCTGTTATGATATTGTGCTGCAGAACAAAGGGTTTCAGAGTGACATTCTATGTGTAAAACAGATCTCTATAGGATGCCTGAAACAAACAAACCAAAAGGGGTTCTTAAAGCTGACACTTTTTTGGTTTTATTGGACCACACTGTCGTTTACTTGCTCCCTTACATCTGCGATCTCAATCCCATAGAACTAGTTTGGACCAAGGTAAAATGAATACTTAAAGAAATGTAACAGGTAGCTTATTCTTACAGGAATTGCACGATATAACGCTCGAGGATATAGAACTTGAAGACCGAAACAGACTTGCAGTGTTTTTCAAGAATATAGAAAGGGAAGAAATTTATCATAGGGAGAAAGACGGAGTAGTTGAAAACATCATTTACGTTTGATAAGCTAAATATACTGCATGAACTGAAAAAAAAAAAAAATTTAAATTGTGCTGTTTTGAGCGAGTTCTTTGCTTTAATCTACTATCTATTCATTCTAAGGTTGATCCGCGCGAAACTGAACCCAGGTGGCCAGTTCACAGTTATAATGTATCCTTCCGCCATTCGCGCCAGAAATACTGTCACAACTATGTGGTGAGTGCATGCGATACGTAATAGGAAGGATACGATCCCTTATTCCGTCAATTTAAAGAGTGACTAACATGTAACTAGAGACGATAAGATTGATAGTCACAACAAAATAAACGATGCACATGTCATAATTATTACTTCTCTTTGCGAGCACTGTTTATACTGGTACTCGAAACACCGGTGAACTCAGAAGTTAATTTCGCTACTTCTTTGACGGGAACAGTTGGATATTTCTCACACAATTTATAATACACGTTAAATACTATTGTTTTTTCACCACTAGTCAAGGGTTTTTCCGCCTTATGCTTTGCATAAGTCGACGAAGACGCAACAGCAAATTCACCGCGGCCATGATTCTAAATAGAAACTGCTGCTGTAAACAATACATATCAGGTAATTCCACGAGTTGCATGTTGGAACTTGTAGCTCTGTTTATCAGTATACATCACCGTTAATTAACCTCTTAGGTATTTGTGTAGAATATTACATTATTTAACGATAAATTCATTCTAAAACTCAGATTACTAGGATGGGACTACTTCCCTGCACGCATTGCTACCCTGTTGTACCACGGTGCACTGGTCACATGGGTTTGTTTTGACGCGGACAAGCCTAAGACTAAACCTAGTATAACGTGAATACACATTCCAAGGTTGGCAACATTATCGTAAATGACATTAGAAGCACAATTCCTGCTTCAGATATCATTGCTTATCCGAAATTGTTTTATTGACGTATTGGTTCGCTGCATTCCTACCGGGGACCATGAGCTGGTGAACAAACTGTCACTTAACACGCCTTTACACCACTAATTCACCGGATAAACCCACTTTTTTCCCTTAAAACAGTATAGTGAGCATCCAGAATATATTGGATATGAATTCCGTTAACTGTCTGCTACCCTTGGCGTTTTGTTGGAGCGATATTCCAACGTTCTCGAAATAGAGTTGAATCGTGATGTATCAAATCTGCATCTCCGCTGGGTATTTCGATATGCGATGATCGATCAATCGACACCACTGTTGAATCGGAAATGTCTTTCCCCTCCCTCTCCCGTTTACAAGGAAGATGGTTTGATACACTCGCGTTTCCTTTGGCTCTTGATTCTCGCCAGATTTCAACATCATATCCTATTGCGAGGAAACGTGAATGGAATATTATTTCGCACAGAAGAATGCCTCAAGAATTTCAAAGATCCTTCTCTCTTTGAAGGAGTTGTTGATTTAAGGTATGAGTTTCGATCCTGTAGCTTCTGAATTTTGGAAGTTAAGGGGAAAAATCTGATGTGTTGCACTCACATGACTTTCTCTACTCTTGTACTAACCATTTTTACAAATTTTTATTCCTATATGTTCTTCGTGTTAAGACAAACATTTGTACATAACTATATTATTGCTTATTTCCTTGTAGGTGCAAGGGGAATATTAGAATACTGTGCGATAGTAAAATCTTTTAAAGCTTTGAGATTGCGTTCTCTTTGCACACTTAACATATAAAAAATCAACAACGATGTTCCATTTCACGAAAGTTATGTTTTCCAAAACTCACACACATAACAAGGAATATCTCCGAAATGGTTCAACCTACAAGAAAATTTACTCAGACATAAATTGTGTATTTTAGCAAGATCTACATTTTTTGTCCAGTATAATTTGGTCTATCTCTAACGGTTTACCAGTTATGTAAAAGTCGTCCAGAGTAAATGCGACTACAGGGGCTAGAGCCAGAAACTTCAAAATATACATTTCATTTTTCATAAAAATATCTCAAACATATGATAATCGTCATCAAAATCGTTAGAGCCATTTTCAAGAAAATCAAAATTTTCGAAAAATTTTCCGTGTAAAGGGAAGGGTGGGACTATTTTCTTCAAAATCTTCGTGTCGCATCCTTGAAAGACATTAAACTTAAATACCAACTTTGGTTTTTAACTTACTTTTCGTTTTTGAGTTATGCTGTTCACAGACTCACTGACACACACACACACACACACACACACACACACACACACACACACACACACACACACACACGGACCTTTTTCTAAAATGCTTTTTTTGTTTTCAGAAGGTCTCTAAACATATATTTCCGGTGAAAACTCGACATCGAATTTCTGGGTGGAATACAATACTTCCCCTACTTACCAGTAGAGAAAATAAAAAAAAGAAAAGAGAACTAAGTCAGTTTTTATTTATGGACGCTCCTCGACTGCTATGGTTCTCAGGTCCTATTCCATATTAGACGTGAAAGAGCGGTCAATTATACTCAGAGGCCTCTTTATCAGTCTTGATGTCCTTTTACACGCAGCAAACCTATGATGCGATATCACCGACTTTACTTCCCTTCGGAAGGAAGCTATGTTAAGGATTTTTACCCCCGATGGGGTCGAACGTAACACATAACTATTGACCTTTGGCCGCTCCAAACACCGAAGATAATGGACGGTGTATCTTCGATGTACGTCATACGCGCGCGTGTGTGTGTGTATTAAATGCATACATTAGTTAATGATTCGAGACGGATATGTATCAGTTTGAACAATGGCATTGCAGAACTTAGTGTGTTGTACCTGAAGACAGTTATGGCTTACAACATGGATCAATATAGGTACTAACCATGTAAACCAGGCATGGTCACAAGAGCAGAGGTGCCGTCTGAACTTACCTTACTCACCCTGCGTTCTCCTGCATTGTTTCCATACAACAAGCACAGTGGTGGTTTCGTTCCAGTTGCGAGGTAGTTATAATTCCTACGCTGTTATTAACCTTTTTGTTTATATTATACGTATTTTACATATAACAATTATTACAGCCACCTACTGTGGTTAGGCAAATTTCCTAATCTTCATGTTTATAACCTCCCTTTATCTTATACACGTAATATTCTTTCGCTGCCTTATGATTAACACACTAAATTGTTTCTGTTTCACAATAAATAAAGCTTTAAACATATTTGTAAATTATCTAATCAACATAATAAATTCTTTGGTTTTAAACGTAACATTATGTTCAAATTTGAAACACGAAGTACAATAGTTTATATTAAATAATCTAATAAGAAACTAAATCACTAAAAATTGGAATCATATCGTCCGTTTTATATGTTTACAAATTCGAGTATTCAGAAAGTATCTTTTTAAATAGTAAAAAAATATCTGTAAGACCACCAAAGTTTGATTTGTGTTTCTGAGAAACTGGCGTTTGATATGTAAAATAGTGACTAAACTGAAGCTTAAGTATCATTTTTAGCAGATGAAATGTAAAACTAGAACGAAATATACCCTAATAGTTGCAGTAATTGATATATTTTAACAACGTTTGAAGCTTAACTCCTTTTAAATTCCATATAAAATAGTTTTTAATGTGATGACTTCCCGAGATTGCAGCCAGGTAACTGCTAGGTCAAGGGAAGACAGCGGTGTGACGTATTGGGAACAAAGAGCAAGTGTATCAGTTCGTACGACGTCAGGCGAGAGCCGTGTAATTCCATGTTGCCTGGGTAAATGATGCTGTGAGTGCGAAACTGAGGGCTCAGTAAGGTGTAGCGCTCTCTGTGACAACATGGCCAGTACAAGGAAAATGGAGCAATCAGTGTTTCTGTCTGGTTCTGCTAAATTCAAATCCCAAAGTATCTGCCATTGATTATACATTTCCCAGACATTACATCTTAACATTGATAAATTATTTGAAGTAAAACGAAACATAAAATGTCTGAAAATGTCCATATAATTTTGCTCTGCACGGCTCTCTTCCAATTTGCAGAGAAAATGACATTATATTCTGTCCTGTTTACTTTATATATCTGTCTTTCATATAAACTAGAGTTCTTAAATATTTTCTCATGGCATAGAGCCAAAATGTTATAGTACTGGGTGTTCCAAAAAACACCAACAACGCTTAGTATGCTGTGCGGGATGGCAAACTGGTCGATTTTCAAATAGGAAGCCCTGTCCGAAAATGCACGGTTTGGACACTGTAAAGCGTCGAAGTTTGAGAACGAAGGGTTGTTATAATTTGTTAACCACCGTTTTTGTATCTTGACCGCCTCCGTAGCGCAGTTGGTAATGCGTTTGCCTCTGGCGCGAAGGACCCGGGTTCGATCCCCGGTACCAACATGGGGAGGTCTGGCACGGGGTGCACTCAGCCTCGTTAGACTCCGGGGGGTCCAATTGAGGAGCTACTTGATGGAGAAGTAGCGGCCCCAGGTCGAGAAGGCCGTATAACTGGCCGGAAGGGCTCGGGACGTTGACCACGCCCCGTCCTCCAGTACTGCACCCCACCAATGACTCCTGTAGTGGGCAGAGGTGGGGGACGCAGCAGCTGGGTGGCAAGCTTTGGCCCTTCAAGGGTTGTTGCGCTAGGGGTTTTAGTTTTGGTATCTTAATATGGAACGCTTTAGCCATCTGTGTACTACAGTCGTACGACCTGAGCATAATAACATTCCTGCGCATGCGCTAAATTCCTCCATAGAGTCCTTGATGTGCATCCTACTGCGTTACTTGTGTAGTTTCCAGTACGGTAACGTTTAAACAGCAGTGCGACATGTACCGGTAGACAGCTATGCAAATAACCGACATGGGCTCCAGCACACTTTGATGTAAATGTGCGGAATCACCTCAAAGTCACATATTCAAATCCATGGATTGGTAGAGGTGGACCAGTTTCAAGGCCAGCACGGTTGCCAGATCTGAGAAGGTATCTAGTCTCTCGACTATTTTCTGTGAATTGTATGAAGAGTGACATGTTCAGCGGTGTGAGCTGACGTCACACGGACATGCCGTGGCTAACGAAAAAGACAGACTACGACGCGAAGTGCAGTGACATAATTCTCCTAGTACAGTCATGGCCCAATGAAGTAAACCCACAATCGCCTAATACATATTCTAAATAACCAAGAAAATTTCTTGTTCAATTCACACAAAAGATGCAGTTTCATGATGACGGTATGCAATGCTAGCAAAATGTGTTAGGCTACCATTATTACGGAACTTCGTAGGCTATCTCTTTAGCCACGGGCACTACCTTTCCTCCCTGTACTAGGCTGTCGAGCAAGAATTCGGCTATCTTTACTCCACGAGTTTCTTTAGGGTAATGAATAACCTAGTAGTTTCTCTTGAGAAGAGATCATTATAAACCGACGCTGAGAAAGATTTAAATCTCAAATAGTGCCTTATTAATTCACCAAGTAGGTACTTAAGATTAAATACACTTAATATCGTGATAAATTACCGCATAACTAACCTTCTTTTTTGTATTATGAATACGTGGAAATAATGCATGCGTTGTTTACATTTAAGAAGAGCTTAATGTCCGTCCTGGGGAAAGGGTTTCTTATTATATGTAACAGAGATATCATCTGGGGGAATAAAAAAATCCCATCTCGACACAGCTACTCAATCGAGAGTGGCAACTCAATGCAGAACTCATTTGATTGCAGTTCAGTTCCCATAACACACTCAGTTGCTTAAACCCCGTTTAAACTTACTTCTTTCCAAGAAACAAAAAACGTACGTGTTACATTCACATGATTTTCTCCACTCATGTATAAGTTATTCTGACAAACCCTTCTATTTATAAGGTTATAATCTTAATAAGTTCCTGGTTTAGAATGGTAATACATTTGTCAAACTTTTAGATTCTAAGAAAATAAACATACCAACCGTGGTGGTGACCTTGTTGTATTAGATTCCTGCAGGCGGGAATCGAGTTTGGGACCCCTTTCGCAGCAAGCAGATACTCTACCGATTGAGCTAAGGGGCAACCCAACGAAAATTGTTAGAGCCATTTTTCAGAAAATCCAAGTTTTCCAGAAGGAAAGTTCCATATAAAGGCTAGTTTCACATGGGGGATTTTTTGAATGTTTAAAAATCTTTGTATCGTATCCTTGGCAGACATAAACTTACATACCGACTTCTCGTTTTTGAGTTATGCTGTTCAACAACACACACACACACACACACACACACACACACACACACACACACACACACACACACACACACACACACACACACATGCACACAGACTTTTCCAAATGCTTTTTTGAAAACGCATTTTCCGGCGAAATCTCGGTATTCAATTTCTTAAGTGGGGTACAATACCTCCTGCACTTAAGTATGCACTTGAGAATGTAAAAATTAATATAAGATAGATATAGAAGACTTTTTCAAGAAACTTCTGAAGCTCTCTCTAATTACATCTCAATCTATAATGATGGTTTCAAGACTATACCGATGACAGTGTAGGATGTGCAGTTCACACTAATGAATGGACACAATTGTACATATTACCTGACTTTTGTTCTACATAAGCTGTGATCTCTACGCAATCAAGCAAGTCCTCAACAATGTCGCATGACATGAAACAGGTAAATTTGTGATATATGCCGACTCTCTCAGAATTCTTCAAAGCCTACATAACAGCTCGACGGATCAACAGCTCCTCCAAGAGGTCCATATTCTCTTCGATAAAATAAGTAACTAGGGTATCACAGGAATGAGGAAGCCAATGAAGTCATCAAGAAATCTACACAACTGTCTTATATAGCGTTTCTGTGGCACGCTAGAACGATGCGTTAAGATATTTTAGTAAATAAATAGCAGAAACATAGAGGCGAAACTGGAACCAGTTGGCATCAAGAAGGCGAAAGGGTTGCACCTCTACTTTGCCAGTGGACTCATTACCACGAAAACATCAAGTCCTAATGAGCAGTTTGAGAATAGTCACACAAAATTTACCCGTTCTCATCTTCCTTCTAAGCAACCAACTGCTTACAGTGACTCATGCAATATTCCATTTACTATCAGTCAAATTTTCGCTGAACATACAAAATACATCAAAGCAAGAAGACAATACAACAATTCTACAGAAATTTCTGAAGCTCTTAACAACCTCTGCTTGCTGCACCGCTTCTTAACATCCACTCAACTCTGCAAATGTATATGGTTTTTCACAGCACTGAACCGCACTAAGTCATTCCATTCAGCTGATTATTTTACAGTTTATATTATAGTATCTGGGAGACCGAGGTTCGCTGAGCATTTTTCCCCTCTTTTTTGGTAAAATCGTATTTTCTTCCGAGAAAATACTTATTTAGGTGAATTACGTTGCATTTGTATTTCAACCATAGAAAATTGTATGAATTGTATGCTGAAGGGCGTAGAAGAAAAGCGAATAGAGAAAACCATGTGAAAGTAATATACTGTATACTAAAATGGATAGCATAAAAAGCTTCTCCATGAAACGCTACATATACGTGTTGAATTTCGCGATGTCAGTCAAGTGGTTTTCGAGATTAACGGTTACATACATAGAAACATTGTTTGTAGAAGGGTGTGTAGAGGAAGAGATGTGAATGTTTTACCTAAAGGTGAGTAGAGAAAACAGTGTGAATGTAATACGTAGCATTTGTTTCAAACATACAGAAAATTGTATGATTTATTTGTGGAAGGAATAAAAATGGGTTTTTTAGTGTAAAATTGCGTTTCATTTTTTCAGGAAAATTGTTTATAGAAGAGTGAGTAGAGAAAGATATGTGAGTGCGTTACCTAAAAGTGAAGAGAAAACTGTGTGAATTTTAATAAGTAACATTTGTGTTTTAAGCATTCAGAAAATAGTAAAAATTATTTATAGAAAAGGGAATAAAATTTTTGTGTAAAATTGCGTTTTATTTTTTTCAGGAAAGACCACTATATAGATAAACGTAAACAGCAAAACCTTATTTGAATACAAAATTTGATCCAAATCGTTAGTGCCTTTCCGAGATAGGCGAAATACATTTATATGCAAGAATTGCTCGTTTAAAGATATTAGATTTCATTTGTCAACTATTTGCTTAATCCATTCTAATATCTTAACATGCAACTCAAGTATTACGTTTTACTTTCTCTACTGGTAAGTAGGGGAAGTATTGTATTCCACCCAAAAATTCGATGTCGAGACTTCACTGGAAATATATGTTTTGAGACCCCCTGAATTCAAAAAAAGCATTTTTAGAAAAAGGTCTGTGTATCTGTGTGTCAGTCTGTGGACAGCATAACTCAAATACGAAAAGTCGGTTAAAAACCAAAGTTGGTATTTAAGTTTAATGTCTATCAAGGACGCGACATGGAGATTTTGAAGAAAATAGTTCCACCCTAAACTACCCTTTACACGGAAAATGTTTCGAAAATTTTGATTTTCTTGAAAATTGCTTTAACAATTTTGATTAAAATGGCATATGTTTGAGATATTTTTATGACAAATGAAATGTATATCTTGAATTTTCTGGCTATAGCCCCTGTAGTCGTATTTACTCTGGACGACTTTTGCATGTCTCAATAAATTTTCTTGTAAGGTGAACCATTTCGGAGATATTCCTTGTAAGGCGTGTCAGTTTCGGAAAACTTAAAACTTTCGTGAAATGGATCATCGTTGTTCATTTTTTTATCTGTTAAGTGTGCAAAGACAACAGAATCTCAATGCTTTAAAACATTTGACTATCGCACAAAGCCTACTATGTTCTAACATTCTCCTTGCACCTACAAGGAAATAAGCAATAAGATAATTTGTACAATTGTTTATCTTAACTAACACGAAGAAGATATACGAATAAGAGTTTGTAAAAATGGTTTGTACAAGAGTAGAGAAAGTCATGTGAGTGCAACACATCAGATTTTTTCTTGTTACATTATTGTTAACTTGTGAATACTTTGAAGCATTTTAACCCCATACTATATAAGCCCAAGATATCGCGATAAGACCTAACTGTTAAAGCAAAAATAAATAAACCAATTAATATAAAAAGATAGGTGTAGACTCAGTGGGTTGTTTTTCATATCAAAAGTCTATATGACCATATAAATTAAAGATGACCATGCAAGGAAAACGCATGGTGCTAACATCTGTAAGGCTTTGAAATGAAAGCTATTTTAAAACGTGCTGTAAATCTAGGCGTAAAAAAGCAAATTGGTTTAATTTATCTGCAGTTTGTATCACTGTGTACGCAGCAAAGCCATAAAAACGGAAGCAACGGATGAAATATTAAAGAATGTTCAATGCAGTACGCAAGCACGCACGCACGCACGCAATTGTATGTCATTATCCGCACACTGTGAAGTGGCGCGCTTGAATTGTACCAGGCTAGCCTAGCAATCAATTGCAGCCGCCCGTCACGAAAGTCAGGCAGGCACCATAGGGTGACTGGCAAAACGTTCGAATTACTCACATTGTTTGCTTTGAGGCTTTGTTCGTCTAAAGTGAGAATTAGTGACGTCTCTGATACAAGTAGCGAGCTTTCCAATTAATAACCATTCAATGACAGCTTTTCTGCTGCAAATTACATCAACAACTGTAAAAGGAATACATGGCTAGAAACTTGAAGACCCACGAATTACCTCAGAAAACTTTTAAAATACTTTAAAAATATTTAAAAAGGACCTAAAAGCTGGTAAAAAGGACATAAAACTTTGGTCCAAATAAATAATTTCAGTTTTTCTCTGTTTTCTGCGTGCTTTTAACGTCCAATAACTATGGTATTAAACAAGGAACTGCTTTTGTGCACTAACTTTCATCTTGCAATATTTGCAGAAAAGAATACTTCCATCAGGAGAAAATACCTCTCTCCAAATAGCAAAGAAGATTTACTGAGGTTAGGTTTAGTTACATTTATGGTCGGCATTTCTTCCACGAACAGTGAAATTACAGTGAAACGTAAGGTAAATACAACCTACGTTCTCACCAGTTGGTAAAAAAATAACAGGATAATATTTAAAGAAGATCAATTGTTTCTCGTTGGACGTATACATTACCTCTAGTGATGCTTTATTCCTTGAACACAATAGAAAATTCCTCTCAGCTACCTGTTGTAGCCTATCTTAGCACTGCGTATTTGTTAAAACAAATTAGAATTGAGATTAGACATTGTTGGACAGGAAAAACACAGTCAAAAGAAGGGAAAGTTGCAAAAAAGAACTGCTAAATAAAACAAAACGGCTAAGAACGGACATTTAGCCCAAAAGCACCAAAAAAGGCACAGAAGGACAAATAAAATCCATAATTTTTTGGGCTGTAACGACTCTTAATGAGCAGATATTATGTTCAGCCTCGACTTCAGACACTAGAATAAAAAAGGATTTTTCCTCAACTTCCTAAACCTACACGTGACTTTCTCCATTCATTTATACCTTCTACAAACTGTTTTCAAGAAAGCTTATGTCGCCACCTTCCTTTACATTAATAATTTAGCTAAGCTTTTCCACAAGAATTTCCATTTCACTTTTAATTGAAGGTACCAGGCAAACAGAACAAATTGAATCGAGTCAGATATTCAACAGCTAGACACTCTATGCTGACCTCCAAATTCCATACTCTTCCCTGACGTCCCAAGAAACACTGATAGGTATCATGTTTTGTTATTCTAATGAAATGAGCAGTTTAACAAACATTACTATTAATATTTTGTTCATCACTTGGTTTAATGTAGGATAGCTAATTTCTTTGGGAAAGAAATACAAGAAAGAATTAATAGGCGCTATGGAGCGCTATTGAATTTAATAAGAGCTGAAGAGCTATTAATAAGAGGGAAGGAGAAAATGTATACCTCAGAGACTTGCTGCATGTCAAAAGAAAATGAAAGACAGATAGCGGCATGGGAAAGGAAGATATTGCGGACCTATTTGTGAGAATGGTGTTTGGAGAGTAAGAAATAACAAAGAAATTTATGAGAGATATCTATGGTAAACCCCAGATTATAGACGAAATTAAACGTTCCATATTGAGATGGTTAGGGCATGTTGAGAGGAGCAAAGAGGATTCATAAAGGAAAACCTGGTGGGAGAAGATGTATAGGAACACCAAGGAAGAGATGGTTGGAGGCGGCAGTGAAGGGCGTTAGATAACAGGGGGTCAGGTGTTGGAGAATACAGGCTCAAGATAGAAAGTTGTGGACTTCTGTAGTTCGGTAGCCACTGGTACTAGAAGGGCCGTGAGCAAACTTCCTTAAGGTGCTTACAATCACCTGAGTTCCCCATACCTAAGTTGGTCATTAGTTGTGTTACAAAGTTTTAAAGGTTCAAACTAGCACCTCGACCTATAGAAGATGTTTAGTGTCTATGTCCTTTGAGACGCCCCCTGAGAGGGTGGTGGAGACACGAGGACCCTAAAAGTTTCACATTGAGACTCCTCGGTGGCAGCTTCTACAAGTCGTTCCCCTGCCTCCTTCAGGCTTACACGTGACCTAGTGTCCCATCGCCCTTGATCCGGTGGGCGAAGGTTGTCATGCAATATTAATACTTAACAGCCCTCAAACAACCAACCAGGATGAAGGTGAATGAAAGGAAAAGAGAATTGAGATACAACAGGATAAGAAATTCGGGCGACATAAGTATATTCCTAACCTTCATCTAGAGAGCCGAGGAAAACCCCGAAACACCGCAAGGGTAGCAAGATCAGCCACGGTAATCAACCCTACGACCTCCCGAACGCAGACCATAGACGCTAACGCTCGGTGTACGAACAGATAACATGCCGGGTACTATTCTCTACTTACACATCATTGACCGACTGCAGCTAAGTAAATACACTAGTTAAAGGTTGGTCATGCTGTGATAGCCCCATAGGATTGTAAAACCGCCACCCTCTTTTAAGAAGCTGATAATCAGCAGAATGTTTGTGTACCGCACCATCGAGGATTTAAATAAAACATACAATTTCTAATCACCAAGAATCGGGTATCCGCACACTACCAGATGCAGTCCATTGGTTCGTATTAGGAAGGATACATCGAGTAAAATTTGTGGAAACAAAAGTTCGTGGCTCCAGCAGATCAATATCCATTTTGTTTAATTAACGTCCTCCAACATAGTATCATATTGGACGGTTAATGCAACGGGTGCAAATATGCTCAAATGAGCCCGAGGTCCATAGAGCTTTAAGTTACCTGATTTTCGTCTTCTCAGAATAAGGGAAAACCTACGAAAAAAACCTTAGCCGGATAACTCACCTAAAGCGAGATTCGAAATCGCGACCTCTTGGACAATGACCAGATTGTTTAGACAAGACTTTGGGCTGAAGACATTGCCGGGGTGTTGGGCATTTTCTTGACTACAATATTTAAACAGCGAGGGCTGAAATGCGAACGCCTGCTTGTATGTTACGCCAACAACAGGCATAAAACAATCTATTTTACGAACTTAAAGCAGTTTCACCTGTAGCGAGTTTACAATTGTAGATATTTTATAACAAATTTTATTACTCTACTTTTTCACATTTAATCTGGCACCACTTGAGGCGGAACTCGTAGTAATTTCCGAACAGACGTTTGTAGACCTCAGCGTAGCTATAGTCGTCAAGCTGTAAGACTCCTTCCTATTTGATCTTCAAAGGGTCGTGATAACGATGTGAAGTTTACTAACAATTCGTCTTTTTAAATCATTTGTAACGAGCTTTATTCTAGAAACCCTTCACTTAGACATCAACACAGGTATATTATTTAAAATTTCTTATGCAATATGTTTCTTACTTATCGCTGTTTATAAAACTTGTAAAGAAAGACCTCTCAGAGCCTCTGTTTTGCATTTTACTATGAGGGCTTAGGAATGAAGCTGCCTCAACACTAAAAAGAGAGCCAAAACCAACTAATGCTAAAATATATGCCACAACTTCCTGAAGAACCTCGTGAGAAGGTCTCAAAGATCCAGATGGGCCACCATCCCCCTCAAGCATGTTTTGGTGTACAGTAAGCAACAATGGCGTCACAAAGTGCATTCCTACCAAAATGTATTAAAGTCAATGGTCAGAGTATATAAAACAACTCCTGAGCTTGTGGAACACCACATTGTTCAACAATGGTACTGCGCTTTGGAAGACTCTACACCAGTCCATAAGGCATAGAATACTTGCGGAGTGAATATCAGAGTACCGGTTTTGGAAACGTCACTCAACCTCTACGCTTCACAACCAGATTGAGAGAGAGAGAGAGAGAGAGAGAGAGAGGGAGGAAGGGAGGGAGGGAGGAAGGGAGGGAGGGAGGAACAAAACTCTCCACAAATAAAGCGGTAATGATATTTTAGGTTCTGCTTTTGCTACTTTAAAGCTAGTTTGCAAATATTCCGTGTAACTAATTTATTATAGATTCGCAGTTATCTCACTTCATAGCTATTTTTAGCGTTTGTGACTAGATGCGAAGGAGACCTCCAGATTTATTTAAACGATATAGTTTGCAAACGAACATACCTACGTAATTGCCTGACTAGGACATACAACATTAAACTTTACTCAATTATTTGCTTGAGTAACAACCTTATTTCTTCATTACTACACAAATGATTAATCGGCAGTTAGGTGTCGCACAGATCAAACAGACGCTGCACGCTTACTCTCAATACATATTACTAACATTTGTTTTTCCTCGTTATTTATGGAATATTGGTTTGGCATTGCAAGTAGATGTTACTATTTTTCACAGCAGGAGTATGATCTGCAAAATTCCAAGGATTTGAAGAAGTGCATCATCTACTTTGCGATGAAGCTGTCTTATCTGTAGATAGCAACTTGTATGAATCAGATGATTCCAATTCTGTAGATAAACTGGAAACGAGATCTTTAGATTCAGACACTAATCATGAAGATGAGAGCAAACTAGTTATAAAAACATGTATTTAATAGGTAACATCATATGCTTGTCAAAGAGCTGTTGTGGTTATTATTATTATTATTATTATTATTATTATTATTATTATTATTATTATTATTATTATTATTATTATTATTATTATTATTATTATTATTATTGTTATTACCTATTGTTATTGGTATTGTTGTTATTATTATTATTACCTATTATTATTGTTATTGGTATTGTTGTTGTTATTATTATTATTATTAGTATTACCTATTATTATTGTTATTGGTATTGTTGTTGTTATTATTATTATTATTAGTATTACCTATTATTATTGTTATTGGTATTGTTGTTATTATTATTATTATTATTATTATTATTATTATTATTATTATTATTATTATTATTATTATTATTATTATTATTATTATTATTATTATTATTATTATTATTATTATTATTATTATTATTATTATTATTATTATTATTATTATTATTATTATTATTATTATTATTATTATTATTATTATTATTATTATTATTATTATTATTATTCCCATCATCATCTTTTACAGCATATTTCATATTACAAGTTGTATCCATGAACTTCGTAATTTACCATCTTCCCATGTAGTGCAGAACAAATTGGTATATAATGTACTCATACTACATTTTATCTATCTAAGATAATGCTGATATAAGTCATATATATAAATTTAAGCTAAATTAAGCTAAACTTGGGTATGAAGGAAAAGAAATTCTAAAAAATAAATATAAGCACATAAGTAGGTACAAACAAAATAGCGCGGGCCTACTGGGCCCCGCGAGACCAACGGGGTTCTATAAGGGGGCGCGCTTAACGGAAGGTTAAATTCATTTCAGTGAAAAGAGAGAAACAAGATTGATTACATAAATAATATTTTTCAAGATTTCAAGCGACAATTTGTCAGCCCGGATTAGATACCAGGGGCTACAGATGTAATTTGTGGCTTGAATAGATTTCCTCTAGGTGCTTCTGTCGGTCTGGGTGGCTCAGTTGGTTAGACGCTGGCCTACTGATCCCAAGGTCGCGGGTTCAAACCCGGCCCAGGTCGATGGTTTTTAAGTGTGCTTAAAAACGACAGCTCCATGTCAGTAGATTTACTGGCATGTGAAAGAACTCCTGCGAGACAAAATTCCGGCACACCGGCGACGCTGATGTGATCCTGGCAATTGACAGCGTCGTTAAACAATAAAATATATTTTTTTTCTAGGTGCTTCTGCTTTCCCTGGCATTCATTCTTCAAATAATCACCCCCGTGCGCGTTCAGTGAAGTGTGGTTCACCCAAGTAAAGTGCACAAGTCGCCAAGTGAGCGACATTTGAGCTTCGAATCCACAAAGTTGCACTGTTTGCAAAGAACGCAGAATGTCACACTCATTTTCAGTGGAACCTCTGAAGCGTGTCATGAAGGCACAAAGAACATTTCTAACAGCAGGTTTTACCAATGTAATTCCGCCTGATTTCTTTTCCAATAAAATTTGTTTGCCGTACTTGTTATCTAAAACAAACGGATAGAAAAAAGAAGGGAGGTATCATTTTTCTTAACTAAATTACAGGTCACAAGAAACTAGGTCTCGCTTCGTGATCGTCGTTTTGTTCTTATTCGATGCGGATGAATATATAACAGTGGCCGTTAGGATATAGAACCCAATTCAGACCTCTTTTATCTGTGAAGAACTCCACTATATTATCTTTTTTAACACAATATACAAGTTTGGTGTTTCTTCCCATACTTCTTTCAGAAGACTAATGTCTACTTTAAATGTAGTGTCATTGTTTTCAAAGTTAACAAAGCTTGTGGCCTTAATCCACAACAGTATATCTCCTAGGTGAAATTCGAGCTAATTCCTTCAAAAAGTTACATTTTTAATTTACTACATACAGTAACTAGAGGAAGTATTGTATTCCACCCAAAAATTCGATGTGGAGATTTCACCGAAAATATGATTCGAGGCCTCCTGAATCTTAAAAATAAAAAAAAAAAAGCATTTTTAGAAAAAAAAAAAGGTAGGAGGGGGGGGGGGAGGGGGCTGCTTGTGAACAGATTAACCAAAACCGAAAATTCGTTTAAAAAGCAACGTTGGTATTTAAGTTTAATACCTTTTAAGGATGCGGCACGAAGGTTTTGAAGAAAATTTCTCCACCCTAAACTACTCTTTACATGAAACATTTTCGAAAATTTGGATTCTCTCGAAAATGGCTCTAACGATTTTGATTCAAATGTCATATATTTGAGATATGTGTATTTATGTTAAATGAAATGTATACTTTCAATTTTATGGCTATAGCTTATGTAGTCCCTGGATGATTATGCAAAATACATCGAAAGTAAACAGGGCTATAGCCAGAAAATTCCAAATCGAATTTTTGGGTAGAATACAATGCCCTACGTACTATGAGTAGTAGAGAAAGTAATGTTGGGAGTGTAGAAGTTATGGCATTGAATGTTTTAATCGAAATTTCCAGTCCTGTCCTACACACGGCTATTGTGTGGGAGAACACTTATAGTTGGTTAAGCTAGAAGCCTAAGTACTTAAGTACTTACAGCATAGTAAGTCGCCATTAGAATGTTATCTCATATGAATTTGAAATCTCCTTGTGGGGTTTGACGGGAAACATTGCGAGTGAGTTGGAGATTAATGGTGTGTCGGCATGTTGCCATGGTAGCTCAATGGTTAGGGCATCACATAGTTGTTCCGGAGACGTGAAGAAAATATGTCTTATTAAATGTAAAACGTAGAAATTTCACCTATGTGTACCCGTAAGAACTATAGACGAAAAGATATATTCTTTGTAATTTTAACATTTTAACAATTAAAAATAGTATACGTTATTTTTTTAAGATTTCTCCAGATTTTAAACTAGATATACCATGTACAACAGAGAAAGTACCTTAGCAGCTCCCGCTCTTTTGTGAACTATGTTAAATATGTTGTTAGCTAATGCTGGATTTCTGACAATGAAGTCATTAATCCTCTTGCTCTCCAATATTTTTCACTGATGATATTGAAGAGAGCAATAGCAATAATAGTAACCGCTTTTTAGAGAGCACCATATTTTTATGTTTTGGCGGTCACATCGCTCTCTCACAACCCCCAGAATGTCTGGAGGACCACACCTGTCGTTGGTTTACGGGTCTCACCGACCTGACCGGGAGAATTATCAAAATAAATTCACCGACCATATCCTCTGATCACCAATCAGAGGACGTATTACATGCCATGACAGGTCAGCATGTTAGGGGTTAAGATCTTGCAGAGAAATGGAGAGGTTGGAAAAATAAAGACTCCCTAGTCCTCGGGAACCCTAAAATAGTAAACACATTCTAAAACAATTGTGCTCTTCTGTAGATTAAATATATCCAGGGACATTTCGTGTTTGTCGAGAGCATTATTTTATTTAGTTGTGGATTCGAGTTTCGCATTGACAGGCGTGGACAAATACGTTGAAGACCTTATCCTTGGGCATAGATGATGACAATGATCATGATAACAGTGGTACAGTGCTTTATTGTAGTGTTGGCAGTTAGGGTGTAGAAGTAGAAGTGAATTTCAGCACTGCAGCCAGAGCTACATCTGCTGTCCTACGCAACCGCCAGGAGGAAAAGATAGGTCAGAGAGCACGACGGGTGGCTCGTGCAATACAGTGCGAGTAAATAATCGGAGCGGTAGAACCAAAATGAATTTTCTCCAAATAATTCAAGAAGTGTCCAGCGGCCGCCTTGTTTGAAGAAGTTCGCGAAAGGTCCGTATTTCTTTATATCCGCTATATAAGGAGACGAGGCGACGAATTAGAGGAGTTACAGTTACAAACATGAGTCGGTTAGTGAATGCGAAACAGCTGTGTGTGTGTGTGTGTGTGTGTGGTACGGTCGTCATGAAAGGTACGTCGCGTCAAAGTGAAGATGCAACGAGCGTCGAGTGATTGCATCGTCGGAGTTAGTGTATGAGAGCCAGAGAAAGTGAAGAAAGACAGGGAAAGAACTGAGTCAAGGCTATGGAAAGAAAACAGTTGGAGTTGCAATATCACGAAAAACTATAGACTGTGTTAATGTTAGTAGAAGAGAACTATGTTTCTGTGTAAAAGTTTAGAAGAAAACTAAAGTGATTGAAAAGTAACTGGGGTGATTTGGTCAGCTTTTTACACTGGTATCAGAAGTGGAATTCTCGAATTGCTGTTTTGTTACAATAAAATCTCCCCAGCAGTTGCTTGCCGACCTGATAAAACACGAAAAAACATAAGGTCAGGATGGCCGGTCCAACGGGACTCGAACCCGGTACCACCCGAGTGCAAGCCCCACAAGGTGTTTTTATGCTGTTGTGCTTTCTTGTTCTGTATGCATATCCTTCTTTGTTCTGTACATCGGCGATGGGAGGATTTGCGATGTGTGGCACGATGCGTTATGGGTTATTCTATAAAACTGGATGATACAACGGCTCAGTAAATTTGAATGTCCTTAAGGCACGTGTGAAGTAGAGAAGCCGGCCTACCTCAGTCTACCTTTGTAGTATGCTTTCTAAAGCTGCTTGTTGTTTAGGAAAACTTGGTACGTTTCGCGTATAATGCAACCTCATGACCCTCACTAAGAGCACAAATTACACACGACTTAGTAACAATAATTCGACTCTTGGGGTCGTCGCTTACTTTAGCAAACAGCGGAGTGCTGAAGTTTGATTCTGACTGCGTGTTTTAGCCAGATATCCCTTATTACGGAAGCACAATGGTGTGGCAGTCTCCATTAAGCCTCTGAATACAACCACCTCAACGCCTGCTGTATTCAATTTTCGCAGGCTTTTGTACCATCAGGACTATTCAAACTGTGAACAGCAGAGCGCGGTTCACACCGAGTCGTGCGGATAGCTTGCGCACTGACAGTGACACAAATACGACCTGCTGCACTCTGTACCTACAGGCTGGAGTGTTAATGTTCCCGAAGAAAAATCGTGCTCTAGTTACAGAGAGCGTGTTTAGTAAAATGCAAGTGTACCATGATTATTTAACTAGACTTTCGTAGCTTCCCCCTTCTTTCCCTCTCGTTACCCCTCTCCAATGACAGCAGTATTCATGCTACTGGCTGGACCTAGTTATATGACACATCACCATGAAAGAAAAGTAGTGATTATTTCTGATGATTCATTAAGTTAAAACTGTTGCTTGTTTCACACCACATCAGAAACTACACGTGGTCATATTGATGGCCCATGGCTAGCTGGTAACAAGGTTCCACAAATTTCAGAAACTGTACAAATTCACATAAATGTAATCAAGTTGTAATACCGTCAAAGAAAAACGGTTCATTGCATAGCTATTACAAAAAATCGTTCGTTCGAAAAAAGAAGCTGTGTTGTATTCTAACATATTACACAAACATGTTTAGAGCTATTTCGGTAAGAATTTTAATTCCGGTATACATAGAGGAAGAATTTGTATTAAACGTTCTTTATTTTTAAGTATAATATTGCATTGTTTACTGTAAACCTTTACACGTTTTTTATGATTCTAAGGACAAAGCTAAAGTTCTTCTTGTAATACAGAATCCTTAACTCAAAAAATATGATGTGTTGCACTCGCATGACTTCCTCTATTCTTGTACTAATCATTCTTACAAGCTTTTATTCTTCTATCTTCTTCGTGTTAGTTACAGAATTTGCAGAAACTATCTTATTACTTGTTTTCTTGCATGTGCAAGGGAACATATAAAAAATGAATAGCGATGTTCCATTTGGCAGAAGTATAAGTCCTCCAAAACTTAAACAAATAACAAGGAATATCTCTGAAATGGTTCACTCTACAAAAACATTTATTTAAGACAAATTGGGTGTTTTAGGAAGATCTACATTTTATGTATAGTTAGATTTGGTCTATCCCTTACGGTTTACCAGTTACGCAAAAGTCATCCAGAGTAAATAGGACTTCATGGGCTATAGCCAGAAAATTCAAGATATACATTTCATTTGCCATAAAAATATTTTAATTAAAATTAAAATTTAATTAATTAAAATTGATACACATTCTAAGGTTGACATTACTAGACATCGTAAGCGACTCTAGCTTCAGATATCGCTCTGTACCTAGAATTGTTTACTGACATACTGGCTGGCTGCGTTTCTGCCAGTTGGTCAACAAACTGTATCTGCTATGCAGTGCTTGTAAACTGATAGCAGAACTTCTTTTTCTGAGGTATTAATACAAATTAAAACGAAACTAAAATATTTAATAGTACACAAAGTTTCTCATAGGCCCTCCACAAATCAAGAAAAGCCAAAACGTAAGTATAGAAGCCTCTTTCGTGCTATCTTAATGCACATATTCACATTGGCTGATATTAACATAAACATGGACTTAAGCTTCAAACACTAAAGTTCTCAATCTCCAAGTTTTCATATTCATGACTACTTCAAATGCTCTAAGAAACTAGCCAATCAGAGAGCGAGTTTCGCTTTGAATTCCACACGCACCTTAACATCTGCCATCTCATTTCAGATTTTCCGTCTGACTGCGTTTCTGTGCAACATCAGAGGCCAGTAATGACTCCACATTTTTATAAAAATTGACGAATGAATTTGCACAGAAGTGAATAGTGATTATTTATAATTTCTCCTCATTATTTTTGTTTCCAGAACTGAAAATTTAAAACTGTTGAATTTACATAAATTACTTGAAAGCTACCTACATGTGTTTTGGTAATTGTATTTCATTGCTTTGAATTACTATTTGGTAATCCTTAAATACTCGAAATTTTGTATCATACCCTAAAATTGTTTGATCTACCACAATGTTCAATTCCTTTAAAGGATCGTTAACGTAAATATAAAAAAGGATGGGTGCACGCTTGTCTACGTGAATATTCTGTAAGTAAATAATTTAAATTTATATTTAATAGTAGGTAATCTGTTTTTCTTAAGCTAGCAAGTTAATATAAATCATGTAAAAATTACCATATCTGGCGCTCTAATTGACAATTATAATCTGTAAATATAAAGCACTATGTAATTTCTGAAGTAATGTTGATTCTTAGATTATACTTATCTACTCTTTAAAGACTGGTTTTATAGTACACAAATTGAATACATATCAAAAAAGAGCAGAAACGTTCCCAAAGGGCTACGCGGTGCTTGTCCGCCATCCCGACGCCGGTTGCCGTCTGCCGCTATCATAGAAAGGCGCGGATGAAACCACATAACATTTTAAAACTACTTTTGAGAACTATCCATCACTCGCCGTAGTTCACGTTGAGAAGTGCTGGAAATTTCCTGGCGGATATTTTGTTTTAGTTCCTCCAAAGATAGAAATCGCTTATTGGAGAGCTTTCTCCGCTAATGGCGCACCGTACACCAATTTGTTCGTCATGAAGCGGCACTTTATGAAGAATTATGAGTTATAGCACCAATTTTTTTTCGAGTGAACAGCTGACGCCCATACATACGTGAATACAATTTTGCGCCCTTTGTTTTTCAGAATTAATAGATACGTAGCGTGATTTTGCCTTTTTTTCAACAATATTCTGCAACAGTTCATACGGCCATATTTTCAGTGAGAACAATTGAAAGTTTGTTTCAGGACAGAATTATTAGTGGAGATTTGCGGGCCAACTCGGTACCCCTTTCTAACCCCCTGCGATTTCTATGTCTGGGGTAACTTAAAACATAAAGTGTACAAGACAAACGCACCCACCCTGGAGGAATTAAAACAAAATATCCGTCAGCAAATTGTCAGCATTTGTCTATATGAACTACGGCGAGTGATGAATAGTTTCCTAAAGAGGTGCCAAAAATGTATGGACAACGACGGTGGCCAGTTTCAGCATCTTCTTTCATAAATTTGGTAAGTAAAGCCTTTAAAAGCAGTTTTAAAATGTTGTATGGTTTCATCCACGCCTTTCTATGATAGCGGCAGTCGGCAACGAGCGTCGGGATGGCGTACAAGCAAAACACCGTGCAGCCCGTTGGGAACTTTTTTGCTCTACCGGTATATATGATTAATTTTAGTTTACTTACAGGGAAATCATTCACCACCAACAATTTGTGAGCGCTAGCTATACAATACTCCTTCCCCAAACAAAGGTATAAATTCTAATTACTAAGAATGTTTGGTTAATTTCTCACATTACTTGAGCATTATTGTTTCATTACCATCTTAGATCACTTCGCTCTCGAACTGGAGTGTTCGGAAAGTGTGTTCGAAAACGTAACGGTGTGAACGAGGCTCTCGCACATTTCTGTTGTGTGTTTCTGTATATGAGACACATCATCAGTAACCAGATGCAGCTTTTCTCACGCCTAAGCTGCGTTGTAAAATCATTTCCCCCAATTTATCTATCACCCCTTTCTTCTTTTTATTTGCAGGCAGCGTTCGCCACCTTTTCCCGATCACACCCCACACACCTATTGGTTTTAAACAAACTAACACAAATCGATTTGGAATCCTTAATACACCATGTTGGCTTTACGCATCAACGGCCTCTTCACGTTTTTCACCTTTGTTTCCCCTGAGCGCTCCCTGGCGTGAAAAACAAATCCTTTAACTGCCATGTGGAGATAGCAAACAAGCTGTTGTGACTGCAAATATTGCTTTTTACCCCGCTTATAGCATGGAATATAGTTGCATGTTCACACAACCGTTAAACAACGTGTTTTCTTTCTATGTGGCTACTGTGAGAAACAGTTTTTTCTTTCCGTTTTTGTGTGCTAGCCAAAGAAAAATCACTTCTGCATTTTAGATTTTCACGCATCGCTGGTTCAGGACGCAAAGAGGAGTGACTTGGTAAACCGCAAGGTAGCAGGTTTGAACCCTGCCACGAGTATATTGCAGTTTTCTTCCATTCAGATTTTGACTGCGTAAACGGTGAACTGAGAAAAGCTATAAAGCTGGAAACTACTCACATATTTTTTCTAAGCAAAGGAAAATCACCGTGAATATCGTAGCATGATTAGAATCGTTATCATCCGCAGTAACAGTACCAATAGCTAGTAGTATTAATAATAACAATAATTAATAATATTAATAATAATAATGATAATAATAATAATAATAATAATAATAATAATAATAATAATAATAATAATAATAATAATAATAATAATAATAATAATAATAATAATAATAATAATAATAATAATAATAATAATAATAATAATAATAATAATAATAATAATAATAATAATAATAATAATAATAATAATAATAATAATAATAATAATAATAATAATAATAATAATAATAATAATAATAATAATAATAATAATAATAATAATAATAATAATAATAATAATAATAATAATAACGACAACGGCGACGGCGACGACGACGACAACGACAACGATAATAATTAATAACTAATAATAAATGCGAATTTGTCACCACTAGAGAAAGTCGTACAAGATTTTCCAACAGGTCATTTTACATTTATTTGTTACATCTTCCCTATTGCCAGAAACATTTTTTCTCGAGCGGTAATGAGAATAAAACGTACCGCCAGGATAGGGACTGGAACCCTGGACCCTTAGGTTAAAAAACCGATTCCTACACCGACTGAGCTATCCGGGCTCTAAGAAACTCATAAAGGTTGACGTAATCTGTTCGGACGTATTTGAGTGAGTGAGTGAGTGAGTGAGTGAGTGAGTGAGTGAGTGAGTGAGTGAGTGAGTGAGTGTGTTGGGTTTAAGGGCCCGTCGACAACTTGGTCATTAGGGCCCCGGACGTATTTGAACTTGCCAGTCCCTATAGAAAGTGAGAATATTAAAATAAGGAAGAAAGGAAATGTACGGAAGACAATGCAAAGAAAGTGATATGCTTATGGGATTATATAAACAAAGATCATCGCTCTTAACTGATGTTGCCAAATCTCTTTGAGAAATTTGACTTTGCATAACCTTTTAATATTAAATTGTGACTAAATTGATTCGAATTAGGGAAAAATGCATTACAGCATGGTTCACACAATGTTTGCGTGACAGTGAAATAATAAACCATTTATACCCATTCATCAAGAAGCTAGATTGCTCCAAATATTTGACACAAATTGTTTTTTCGGCGAAACGGTTCCTCTCCCACCCATTTGGGTTCGTACTCTCAAGGGGAGTGAGGACTCGCAAACCGGCTCCCATCCCCCCTCGAGCTTGTACCATCCTGTGTAGGGGGGGGGGGAGAGGTCGGAAACCAGTAGGCTTATCTTAGAATTCAGGGGACGAGATTTCCAGAGCGAATATGTCCCTCCTACCGTGCTGCTACGGCGCTCACCGACGCTTCCAACCCTGGAAGGAACGTAACGGGATAAAGAGTGAAATGAAATGATTAATGTAACGAAATGCAGGGACAGGAAATTCAGGGGATATGGAAATCCTTACATTTGCCTGGAAACCCGGGAAAACTTCCAAAAAACCAGGAAGGTTAGCCACGGGGATCGAACCCGCGACCCTCCGAATTCGGCCCACACCGCAGGGGAAAGGAATGAGGCGAAAGAGAGCGGAGTCGGTGACTCGAGAGCAGAGCTAGCGAAGTCCCCAAAAGTTACAGACATTGGCACCTGGTGCACAACCGAAGTGTTTTCTCTACCCAGGGAGAGGGCGACGAGGCGGCCCTTACTGCTCGGGTAGATACTTTCAGGGAGGGCCAGGGAAGAAGTTCCAGAGAGCAAGCAACTATGCCATCTGCTCTACCAACCAAATTGAAAGATGACAAGGAAGGGAAATGAGAAATGAAGGGAAAGGAATCCATGCACACCAGCATTTGCTGGACTTGGAGAAACGATGGAAAAAAAAACATGTCAGAGTGCGCGACCACGGGTATCGAACCCACGACCTCCAGAATGCGGCTCACACACGTTACCATCTGAGGCAACTCGCTGGGTTACATGGATCAAACATTGTACAACTTTAATGTAGAACCGTTTACATCACAAATCAAGTCTATGCCTTGTATTTACTGGGACTAGCCTTTGAAGTCCTCTTCATTTGGAAGGAATTTTGTGCAACCTTCTTTAGTAGTAAGACTATAAGCGGTAGACAACATGTAATACACAATAAAGGTGGAGAGCTTCAAAATACAGATATTGTAAATTGCTTACCTGTAGCTTGAGCCATTTTAGAGATATCGTTTTATATTATAGGCTTCCCAAATACTGTCAGTGTGCCAACCTTCGGCTGTTTTTGCGAATAGGAATAGGAGAGACTCGGAGAGGATTTGGCACTGAAGTAAGGCTTATTTTACCCTTGCCCCCCAAGGGCACCCCCTGGAGGAAGCACGATGTAAGTGGAGACACCAGGCGACCACATCCAGACTAACGGCACAGACATAGGTTCTTAAGTTGTCCCAAGTTTGACAACACTTGGAAGTGTTTAGTTCTTCCGGGGCGCCCTAAAGGTGACCTCGGCGGGCTCCAACGTCCCTAGACGCTGTCCCCTTTTCCAGCAGGATCTTACGGACAACGATCGACGGAAACAGTTCCTGTGCGCATATCATCCCTACCAAGTGCACCTAACAGGTTCGCTGACACTTGCGATCCTGAAAGAACCAACAGGGTGAACGATGAGTGAAATGATTAAGTGAAACGGAGGAACAGAAAATTCTGAAGAAATGAAATTCCTTCCTAGCATTCGCTTGGCGATCCGGGAAAACCTCCGAAAAAAACCCATGGGTCAGGAAGCTCGGCCACGGGGATCGAATCCGCGACCTCCCGAGTGAGGAAGACAAGTGTTAACCGCCTGAGCTATCCCGCTCGTTTAGTGGCCACGGAGGTTTACGCTGTAAAATCTTTGAATTAAGTATCAATTACAAATTTTGTGTATAATTACGGCGAAAGTCCACACTCATAACGAGTATCCTTCTTTACCGACTGAAGGCGTAACAAATCATATTTTTGCCGTTTTATTGGCTTTAAACAATGCATGAACAATACTTGCACTGTCTATACAATTGCTTCGATATTACAGGTAATAAAAACTTTCGCCCGAACAGGGACTTGAACCCTGGACCCTTAGGTTAAAAGCCTAATGCTCTACCGACTGAGCTATCCGGGCTTCATGCTAGCGTGTGGTATACACATGACTCAGTGGAGAAGGAGATGTCCTTGCGAAATGAGTGGATGCGTGACGTTTACCGGATGCTTCATTCCCCTTTCCTTCTTCCGTTCTTGTGAAGTAAACAAACAAACAAGCAAATTACTCATAAAAGGGAAGAAAGATGACGCAGTGAAGGAATTAAAAAGGAAAGAAAGAACATACAGGGAAGGTATGCCAAATTTCTCTACAGTAAATGTCGTCGCTTTCTTATGAACTTTCCTCCTTCTGTTTCTACTCGGGAAATCGAGAATGTAGAGTTGACTAATAGAGTGTGTGTTATTTATTCTTTACACTTTTACAGAATGATGCTGTTTAAAATGTTTGGGTGTCAACCCACTCCAGAACCTCAAAGAAAACAAATACTACAGAAGCCAAAATTGCAAATTTCTATTTCACTTATCAATAAAACAAGCATCTATTCTTTTCGCATGTATTTTTTCACATATTTATTACATATGCGTAACCACAATCGCTTATTTTATACGAACCCTATAAACTACTAATTGTAAAGTGAAACTTCATACTTCGACTTTCTTTTCACAAAAAAAAAAGTAAAAAATAAAAAGAAACACAAACAAAAACAAAACAAAAAAGACTGATATATTACATTAACACATTTTTTTTCATATATGTAATACTAGGGTGGCCCTTGATTTTTAAATTTCGTAGTTGTTCACGCACATCCCCTACCTTTTTTCCTTTTGTTTTAAGAAGAATTTTAATATTTATTTTGTTGAAATTGAACAAGAGGAACCCGTGCCGTAATGGGCGAAAAGTTGCGCCATTTTGCTTATTCCTGCTTACCAGGGTTGCCAACATTTAAAAGTAAAATTATCGTACCAGCTACTCAAAATTATAGATTTGGATTCAAAATTATCGTACATCATAAAGCAAACCCTACAACAATAAAAATATCAGTATAATACTTATGAAAATATAAGACTAATGATGTTTATTATATCCACTTACAAGATTGATGACCTCAACAAATATTACAACTTTAGCACTTATGTTTCTCGCACTATTCATCTGAAAGTTCAGCTTCCTCAACCGTTGCAGCATTGCACAAATTTGTTGTTAAGATAAACCTTAACATCTTCTGGGTGACTTGCAGATTTTAAGATCTACCACGTTCTTTCATAAATTGAGACGACAAAATGAGTTCATTTACCGTATCTAGTGCCAATCTGTTTCTAACTTTGGTTTTTATTAAACCCAGTTTAGAAAAAAAAAAAAAAAAAAAGAAAAAAAAAAAAAAAAAACTCTTTCACAAGGAGTGCTTCTGTAGGGCAAGGAAACCACCGATAATGCAAAGACCGCTAGTTCTTTGAAATCAGTATTTCCACCAAGGTGACATGTTTAACAGCACTCCAGAAACTGTCAGGTTCAGGCATGTTCTTTATTTCACACGAAATAGCACGTATTCCGAGTTTTCTACATTGATCGTCAATTTTCTGAACAGTGCCTTCTTCATTGAGATTATCAGACCTGGGCACACTGGCAATAAGAGGATAAAGGGTAGTAGGCTTAGTAGGGTTGGAAATGGTTGCTATGGGGTGGAGACAGACAATGAGGACAAAAGTGGTGTTATTTGTAATTAGTTTCACTTCACTGGAGTGACAAACCAGTTAAAATAATATTTCGCCGATATCTATCATACATTCAAATTATCGTACAACCCCATAATTATCGTACGGGTTGACAACCATCGTACAAACTTAAAATTATCGTATGCCCCCATAATTATCGTACGAGTTGGCAACCCTGCTGCTTACACATGTGCTCGACTGCTGCCATACTGTCCACCTTCAGTTGAGCCTCGGTTTCCATTGGGTAGTGCTATAAATGTTTGTTTACATCGTATCCGGTAGATTAAGAAGCTCTGACACATTTACTTATTATGTGAAGTTACGCACCAGATCGGTGGGCGTAGATTACCATGTAATCAACAGGTTATATCAGTCCTATTTTATAGCATATGCAAAGTGAAATTGACTATCAGTGAAGGTGGTAATTTAGTTAAGCGTGAATGTGTAATATTTTTGGAACATTTATGGTATTTAAATGAAGAGATTTGCATGTTATCATTGTTTGATGATAACTTTAACAATGACAAAAAAAAAAAAAAAAGTATGCTTATAAATCGAAACCTTGGGGACCCAAAGGAGGTACATTGTTTGGCCTGTTGCAGTTACAAAGCTTTTGGGTAAGTTTTCTTTTTGGCACATTATAGTTTCATAAATTTAACACGTTTGCATAGGCCATTCAGAACATGTAAACATTTACTAAGATACTGAGCTTTGAATTTCTCTATTATTTTAGACAAGGGAACTAATGAGTTCACTTCAACCAAGAGTTTGGACATGTTGAAGTTAAGCACAGACTTAGATTTTTAAATAGGGATCCAATTTCTTAGGATTCAAACACTTCCTACCCTAGCGCCAAAGAGAGGCAGTAAATGATACGGCAGAGAGAGGAGTGAAGTTAATACAATAATTCAATACACCAATAACGGCCAATGAAGAACGAAAACAATTCATTTTGCGATGTGTGCAAGATCAACGAAGACAATACCCAGACTGAAAAAAAGGATCATTGAAAAGAAAATCGTGTTGAAACTAGTATTGATTTAACCTATATTCCCACATTTTGTATGTTCTATTACATATTAAGACTTGAATTTCTTTGATTTAAATATATTAAGCATATTTGCAAAACATATAGGTTGGTATTAATTGTTTATGCCATTAGAAAAATACAGGCTTTCTTTCAGCAGTTAATGTGGCACGGGTGAATATTAATTAATTTTAATGAAGTTTGCCACTTTATCAAAACATTTCATAAGTAAAAAATCTGATGTGTTGCACTCAAATGACTTCCTCTACTCTTGTACTAACCATTCTTACAAACTCTTATTCCTCTATCTTCTTCGTGTTAGCTGAGATAAACATTTGCAGAAATTACCTTATTGCTTATTTCTTTGTAGATGCAAGGGGAATATGGGAATACCTATAGTAGGCTTTGAGAGATGGTAAAATGTTTTAAAAGTTTCAAATTGCGTTCTGTTTGCACGGCTAACATATTTAATTATTTAATTTGGGTTGTACCACATTCTTTTACATGCATTTAGTAAAGCTACTTTTGTTTTCATTCTACCTGAAATTTCGGTGAAAATGTAGAAAATATTAAAATCCAGAAATTATCATTTTTAACGAATTTCTCATAAACGGCTCAGTTTTTAATAACTTGGCCAACGTGTTTCCCCGTGGTTTAAATCATGTCAGTTACATTGTCAGGTGCTGTATGGAAATAATGTTTTACTAAATGAATTCAATAATTTTGTATTACCATATATAAGTTGAAAAATTTTTGAAAACATAAAAAAGAAGAAAATGAAATATCTGGAAAATTAGCGGAACAAATAAAATGTGATACTTATCGTTTGCTCGTTTTGAAAATGTAAAAAGACCATTCCACTCATACGTGACTTGGTTGAAATCAAGCAATCATTTACATAACATTTTCAAATTCCAACCAGTGACAGCCTTCATTTACGAAAAATGTATCACATTTCATTATCACGTCCTCTGAATTTCAGTTATCGCCTCCTCTGTTTTCATCATGGTTCCCCACAATGAGAATCAGCATCACTTGCACCTTACATCTGATTTTGTGGTTTCTTGAAAATGGACACTTTATTCATGGTATATGGTTATCAGCAGTAGAGTACTACATGGGCGAACGAGGTGTCGTCTGATGCGTCTCAAAGAGAAGTTCAATTCCTCAGTTTCTTCGCCAAAATCAGACCAATGGTTCTGCTGCTATTTTGAAAATAAGTTTTGGCGGGAACGTTAGGTTTGGGTATAAGCAGCAGCGTAAGATGGGCGAACGAGGTGTCGTCTGATGCGGCTAGAAGAGAACTCCGATTCGCCTGTTCGTGCATCAAAATTGGACTAATGGTTTTAGAGCTATGTTGAAAATAAGTTTTGGTGAAATGTGACTTTTACGGTAGAGGTATCTGTGCTAGGTGGGCGTTCGAGGTGTGCTCTGGTGCGTCACTAAGAGAGCTTCAAATCCATGGTTCGTTTGTTCAGATTGGACTACTAGTTCTGGAGTTATTTTGTTTTTGAGTTATAATGTCCACAGACACACGCACACAGCACCTTTTTTTTTTTTTTTTTTTTTTTTTCTAAAAATGCTTCTTTTTTGGATTCAGGGGACCTCAAAACATAATTCTGGCGAAATGTCGACTTCGCATTTTTGGTTGGAATGCAATACTTCCTCTACTTGCTATACGTAATAGAGAAAGTAAAAATTGCTGTAGTACAAAACATTAATTGGAATAAATCCAACATCTTATGGAGATCTACATTTATTGCATTAAGTTTCGCTCTGTCTTTACATTAAATAAATAATAAGAAACTAAGCCACTAAAAAGTGGAATCATATTGTCCCTTTTATGTGCTTACAAATACGAGTATTTAGAAAGTGCCCTTTGAAATTGTAAATAAGTACCTGTAAAGTCACTAAAGTTTGAGTTATTTTCTGATCAGAGTGGCGTTTGATATTGTATTAAACAGCAAACTTTCCTGTTTTTGTAACTTACAACAAATTCTCTCTGCTATTCTTCATAAAACAGCCATACTGGCCACTGAATGAGGAGTGCCGGGAGGGTTGGCAGGTGGAGTGAGGCATGTTTTAGTGGGGTGGCCCAGTTGAGCCGATTTTGCCCATGCCTGGCTTAGATTATCTTAAAAATGCCTAAATGACTGTAACAGTGTTGATTAAAACACTCGTATGCAAGACATTACATGACAAAGTGTATGCCTTCATTCAGAAGGAATTTTGTGTAATTTTCTTTAATGGGTAGACTGTAAGAGATAGGTAAAAACTTAATACACAATAAACGTAAATATCTTTAAAATATAGAATATATTCCAAATTACTTTTCTTTTAGCTTCAGCCTTCTTCAACATTTCCGATGTTAATTTATCAACACTGCCAGTTTTTGAAGTACCTCCGTTCTTCAGCTTATTCCGAAGAGCATGGAATTTTAAGACCAATATATGACAATCCGTTTGTAAACATTTGACTACCACTCTTGTACCGATAACGAAATGTGCAATAAAGTTATTTATGGGAACGTTTGGCAGTTAACTTGAAGCAGATGGTATAGTAAGATATTGCAATAATAATTTGTAGTTGTATAAAAACAAACCATCGTTGGGGGGGGGGGGGGGGTTGAGGTGTAGTGTTTAAGGGCCCCAACAACTATGTCATTAGGGCCCGACGATCGTAGAAATGTAAAGTAATGTTAATGTACTTATAGGTAATACTTCATATTTCTTTTACTGTTAACTGAAGTCGAAATTTGCAATGAAATTTGTTTTATGAGGTTTTGGAGAGGGTTTTAACAATCAACTCGCCAATCGTTCTAAACAGTATTTATTGTTCTATAACTGTGTAAAGAACTAATGACTAGCACGCTAAGAATCATCACTATATTGTCGATTTCTCAAGTAGAAGTTGAAGAGTTCATAAGAAAGGGAAGAAAAAGAGTGGTATATGCCTCCTTCCCTGTATATTCTTTCTTTCCTTTCTAGTTCCTTCACTGTGTCATGTTTCTTCCCCTTTATGAGGAGCAATTCCCTTATTTCTTTGACTTCATCACTAGAGAAGGGAAATGAAGCACCCGGCCGGCAGCAGACGTGACCCATCCACTGTTTCTGCAAGGACACTTCCTTCACCAGCAGTCATGTGTACTACATCACGCACCCATATGAAGTCAGCCCGGATAGCTCAGTCGGTAGAGCATTAGGCTTTTAACCTAAGGGTCCAGGGTTCAAGTCCCTGTTCGGGCGCAAGTTTTTATTACCTGTAATATCGAAGCAATCATGTAAACAGTTTAACCTTTCTTAACACATTGTGTTCAGCAAATCGAAAGGAGGTTTAAAAAAAAAAAAAAAAAAAAAAAAACACTACGCCTGTAGTCGGCAATGATGTGGCCCTTCACTACAAGTATGCGCATTTGTACCTTCCATATACTTCAACAATTTTATAGCGTAAATTTCCAGACACTATTATTCGTTGTTAATAATGGCTTAAGAGGCCAAGTCTGGGTAAAGCCATACTTTCCTCCAATCTGAAAACTGAACTGAACTAGAGCTTAAAATTTTTCACTTGAGCGTCACGAGATCATGAATGGGTACCTTGTTTATTATGGAAGTGTTTTCCTCCGGTCGAGAGCTTACTGTACTGAACTGACGACTGAATCTCTTCTTATTCGTTTGTCACTATATTTTTAAGTATTCCATCAGAAATCTAGGCATCGAAAACTACGGTAGCAGTCGTTTTCACTTTCTCTACTACGTATAGTAAAGTAGAAGTAGTATTGTATTCCAACCAAAAATTCGAAGTCGAGATATCGCCGGGATTATACGTTTTGAGGCCCCCTGAATCCGAAAAAAGAAGCATTTTTAGAAAAAGGTCCTGTGTGCGTGTGTCTGTGGACATTATAACTCAAAAGTCGGTTAAAAACCAAAGTTCGTATTTCAGTTTAATGTCTTTCAAGGATACGACACGAAGATTTTGAAGAAAATTCCTCCAACCTAACTACGCTTTACCTGCAAAGTTTTTCGAAAATTTTGATTTTCTCGAAAATGGTTCTAATGATTTTGATTAAAATGTCATATGTTTATGAAAAATAAAATGTATATTTTGAATTTTCTGGCTATAGTCCATGTAGTCCTGTTTACTCTGGATGACTTTTGCATAACTGGAAAACCGTAAGAGATAGACAAAATTTTACTGTACAAAAATGTAGATGTCGCTAAAACATACAACCTATGTCCAAATGCATTTTTCTGTGGAGTGGATCATTTAGGAGATATTCCTTGTATGCGTAAGTTTAGCGATACTTATACTTTCTACAAACGGAACATCGTTATTCATTTTGTGTATCTTCGTCGTGCAAAGAGAACGGAATTTTAAACCTTTAAAAGATTTTACTATTGCTCAAAGCCTACTGTATTCCCCTATTTCCTTTGCACTTATAAGGAAATAAGCAATAAGATAATTTGTACAAATGTTTATCTCGACTAACACGAAGAAGATAAAGTAATAAAGGTTTGTAAGAATGGTTAGTACAAGAATAGGGAAAGTCATGTGAGTGCAGCACATGAGATATTTGAAATTTCCGTTGTTATGGATTTAGTTCTCAACAGCTTATCAGGTTTTTAAGGACTGCCAACCTTCAGCTGTTTTTCCCAAAGAACTTGCAACTTTAAAGCCATTATATAACGACCGTTGGTAAACATTTGAATATCACTGTTATCTTTGTGCCGATAACAAGATAATAATGTATGCAAACATTTATGGCAATTAACCTTAAGTGGGTGGAATAATAGGCTCTTGCAAGAATAGTTTATAGGTATATAAAAGCAAACGATCGTGGTTAAGAATAGGACTATGTAATACATATTTGAAAAAGAATATCAGCATCTTATTGCTAGGTGAAGCCGAAGTTTGCAATCTCAGCAGTTTGTAGAAGGTGCATTAAAGTGAGTATTGTGAGTATGCTTATTTAAAATGTGAAAAAATATGCGAATATATTAGTTACATCATGTTTCTTGAAATGAAATGTACAATCTTTTGCCTCTAGTAGTATTCATGTGGTTTTGGAGAGGGTTTTAACACCCAACTCTGCAATCATTGTAAACAGTATTGTTCCATAAGTGTGTAAAAATAAATGACACACACTTGGAGGCAACGCTAGATTGTCGATTCCTCAAGTAGAAATGCAAAGAAGAAGTTCATAAGAAAGCGAGGATATTTGCTGTGGAGAAACTAGATATGTATGTTCGTTCTTTTCTTTTTAACCTCCTCACTGTGTCATGTTTCTCCTTTTATGAGTAATTTCCCAGCTTCTTTGTCTTCTTCACAAGAAGGGAAGAAGAAAACAGAAGAGAAATGAAGTAGCAATATTTCTCACCCGAAGGACGTGACCCATCCACTCGTTCTGCAAGGACATTTCCTTCATCAGCAGAGTCCACTGAGTCATGTGTACATGACGCGCAGACATGAAGCCCGGATAGCTCAGTCGGTAGAGCATTAGGCTTTTAACCTAAGGGTCCAGGGTTCAAGTCCCTGTTCGGGCGCAAGTTTTTGTTACCTATAATATCGAAGAAATTGTATAAACAATATTAAGTGTTGTTTACGCATTGTCTGAAGCCCATAAAACGGAACAAAAAAAAAAAAAAAAAAAAAATGGTGCGTCATCAGTGGATGTGGTTCTTTGCTGTTGTTATAGGTAGGATTTTAATTAACATGATATGATTGAAAGGCTTTATAGCGTAAACTTTGGTGATTTCTAAATACTAAATTGCATAGTTATAAACGTTAGGGAATTAGATATATTTAGTGTAGAATTGCCAACTCTTCATACAATCACAATAAATAACTTTAGAAAATCCTTGTCTAAGCAAAATCGCAAACATTTTAGTAATTAGATATCTTCTATCTTTGGATTTCAAAACTAAAACCCTAACTACAAAGTAAATATACTTCATGATATGAACCGCCATAGTAGTTCTGCCTGTGATGCGTTCTGGTCGCCTGTAGGGTACTTTCATTTCATCCTTTCTTGCGGGGGGGGGGGGGGGGGTCTGACACACAGTCAGTCCAATGACTGACGTACCAGAATCCACACCGTGACAGACAACACAAGAAATAGGTATACTGCATCGTTACTTTTGACCTTTTTATCAAAATCTCGAGCCCCTACATGTGATTGCAATCTTATCTGAATAGATTACCTTTTTTTTTTTTTTAAATTAACAGAACCGATCGTTATGAAACGTTATACATCTATCCCCAAATAACGGTCTTGGCCGCGCCGTGGCCGAGCGTTTAGACCGCTTGACTCTCACCACTCGATCCCAGGCGTCCGAATGTCGGATGTGTGGTGGGCGGGTTTTCTCCGGGTTCTCTGGTTTTCTCCACCATCATTCCACCGATTGTTCCATCATCACCTTTACTGTCATCTTTTGCCATCTTTTCATATCATCCACTTCCTCGGTCTCACACCAGGCTTCGGGCTGATCACCTATCCTGGTTCCTCTGTATGATCGAAGGCCGCATATACTGGCCGGGGGGTTCGGGGTGCTGACCACGTCCCACTCTCTGCCGCTGGACCCGCTCGTGTCGCCTGTAGTGGGCAGAGGTGGAGGATCCAGCGGCTGGGCGGCAGGCCAAGGCTACAGAACAGACAAATAATAGTTTTAATGTTCACGAACTTCTGCTGACCCTAATGTTTAAGATTTGATCGAAGTTATGCAGTTTCACATGGCAACCAGTTTAGGTGAAGAGTGACATAACTTCTAAAATGTTAAATATTAAACAAAACTTATCAGAAACATGCTTACACTTTAAAAAAACCTAATGATAGCGCAATCTATCCTCAAGTACGATGCCTCAGGTATATGAAATTTTTATTTTATTTATTCAAGCTGAAGAACCTTCCCAAACTAAGGAGCTCGAACTTTTAAAACCGTGACATATTACAATTTTAGGTCAGCAAGAAACAATTCGAACTTCGGTGGCGTTAAGCACTTTATTCACTAATAAAGATACGAGTATAAGCCATAATGGAGGAGATATGTTCAACGGGAGCATGTAAATTGAGAACAACCCAGGGCAGGTATTATTAACTGACGCTAGTTCAGTTCTGAGTGTGGTACTCACAACTATGTAGCGATGTTGAACAGGTATGCATATTATGTATATCATACTAGGATACGTTAATCATTCGGAAAACAAGATAACCTCGTTTTAGCATAACGTATATAAGCCAGTTTCTTCATATTAGGTAAATTTCTCTTCCTGTAGGCACCCGCCTCCTCGGTCAGTATCCTATTGTGAATCTCCGGCAGCCGTTGGATACTATCATCTCATCCCTTCTGTCCGGGGCCTGACGTACAAAATCCGACTCGGCGTGTTAAGTGCGGAATCCTATCCGATACGTAACCAAAGAAACCTTTCTTCCAGCCTACACTTCAATTTCAGGATTTTTGAATTACTTTATCTTTGCAGTACATAGAAAATAAAAGCTGTTATTTTTACTGCAACAATTCGGTACGTCCCAGTTCCCAAATACCGTTCCAAAAAATATAGTTCAGATTCATCCAGGAGTATTTTACGAGGGTCGTTCAAGACATAATGTCCCACATTTTTTCCTCTGAACATGTTTATTGTTAAGGGTCAGAATTTGGTGACAATATTCATCGACATTTCTTATACATGTCCTATTTTCTTCGTAGTCTCCATCACGTTCCACGACCTTAGGCAAAGGTTGTGTGAGAGCATGTACTCCCGGCCGATAAAAGCTCTTGCCCTGTAAGCACAGCCATGTTTTCACTGCATCACGCCATCTTCAAAGTGAGAATCTTTAAATGGGCCAAAGTGATGGAAGTCCGACAACTTAGATGAAGTGGCCTTCCTTTGAATCTTGTGGTCTGCTGTGAATATTTGTGTAACCCATAGTGAGCACGTCTTTGAATATCCAAGAGTCTCGATCATTGCACACGCACTTCCAATGCTGACAATTGTTGTCGAGTTCTGATGCGCCGGTCTGCACGAGTAATGGCACCCGAGCGATCCAGCATATCTGGAGTAGTGGCTATGACAGGAATCCCCGAGTGTGGCTGATCATGGAGCTCTGTTTCTGCATTCCCTGACACTTTCTTTACTCGTAGCCCAACTGTACTCCTATCAACTGCACCATTACCATACACTGCACACAAACTGTTATTGATGTTAACCACGGTTTCTTTTTCCACACACAAAAATTAAAAAACAACATGCTGCTTGTAACGAGAGTCGTATGTAGACGCCATTTTGATGCTGTACTATGGCTTTGCCATCTACCGGAAAAATTCTTCAGAGACGCCCAAAAGAAACAACAAATATGAAGCACCTTCGTTTGTGTGCGTGCTGCGTGTGTATGTATATTTATTTACATAAATCATAACTACCTATGTAAATAAGTTAAACATGTTGGGACTGTGATTGAAAGTGTCAGAAAATAAAAGGAGAGAGTAATGGCGTTTATATAAAAACAACATATAAAGCAAAAGTAGTGATCTATATTAATATTATAAAGATTATGCAAGGTAATCTCAAAAAAATTCAACCAAATTGCTTCATCGAGTTCGTTCTGAAGTCCTAAATGGGAAAAAAAGACCTAATTCATTTTATACATTACTAAAAGATTGGCAACTATTTACGAATCCTTTGTACTTGAGTACAAACACTGAAGTTGCAAAAGGCCGACCCGTGGCCGAGTGGTTAGACCATCGCTTCTAACCAAAGTGGATCGGGTTTGATTCCAGGCGAACGCATGTGGAATTTTTGGTAGATCCTCTGGATTCTCCGGTTTCCTCGCCACCTCATTCCACCGGTGTTCCATCTTCATTCCATGTATGCCACGTGTAGTAAAAGCGGGTGTTAAACTCTGCCAAAGAAGAAAGAAAAAAGGAGTTATAAAATAACATATTTGCGAAGGTCTTGTCTGTTATTGTGTGGCGTTAGCGTGTTTGCCTGCGATGTGACCTACCAGGTTAAATGACATTAAACTTCAAGAAAAGATGAAAACCAAATGCAATTTAAGAAGAGACAGATCTTGTGTTACAGTTATTTGTTTGATTGCGATTTATCAATACTGCAATTGTGTATGTAATGAAATAGTGTTAAAACCTTTGCATAATTTTGATTCTAATTCTACAGATGTATGCACTAAATTTTGTGAATGTCAAAACCTTCTAATAACCCTCATGTAGGAAAGTTTGTCATATTTCCTTTTTATTTACGTTAAATCAAGATTGTCAGCAGGACATTACAAAGAGAGAAAATTGTTAACATTAGAAACCAGTGAAGCGATTACGTATGTTAATTGAGAATACTATTTTTGTCGTTGGTAGCAGACTACGTTTTCCAAAGAGAGGTTAACTTGGTAGGTTGGGAGTGGAGCATTTATTTCCTTGTAGGTATACGTTAAGAGTTTCTGTTGCAGGTGAAAACTACGTTTAAACAACCATGTGACCAAAAAGAAGGTAGGTACAAAGGTTTAAAGTTTAACCCACTATAACGGGCCTGGTCGATTCGCGGAATACCTTGAGCAACCATCATTTTTTGCATGCTAAACATACAGTTATCAGTGCAAGGTTGTGAACAGGCTCTTTGAGTACCAGTTGCCCAGCTTGGCGCTATAACGATAAAAAATCTGATGTGTTGCACTCACGTGACTTTCTCTACTCTTGTACTAACCATTCTTACAAACTCTTATTCCTATATCTTCTTCATGTTAATACAAACATTTGCAGAAATAATCTTCCCGAAGGTGCAAGGAGAATATGGGAATACAGTAGGCTTTGAGCGATGGTCAAATCTTTTAAAACTTTGTAATTCCGTTCTCTTTGCACGCTTAACATATAAAAATGAATAACCATGTTCCATTTGACAAGTATAAGTTATCCAAAACTCACATAAATAACAAGGCATATCTCCAAAGTGGTTCATTCTATTAAAAAAAAAATCGACATCAATTGTGCATTTTAACAAGATGCACATCTTTTGTACAGTAATATTTCGTCTATCTCTTACGGTTTACCAGCTGTGCGAAGGTCATTCAGAGTAAATAGGACTACATGGGCTATAGCCAGAAAATTAAAGATATGTGTTTCATTTGTCATAAAAATATCTCAAGCATATTACACTTTAATCAAAATCGTTAGAGCCATTTTCAACAAAATCAAAATTTTCGAACAATTTTGCATGTAAAGACTAGTTTAGGGTGCAGCAATTTTCTTCAAAATCTTGGTGACGCAACCTTTAAAGACATTAACCTTAAATACGAACTTTGGTTTTTAACCGACTTTTCGTTTTTGATTTATGCCGTCCACGAACTGACACACACACACACACACACACACACACACACACACACACACACACACACACACACATACACACACACACACGCACACACACACACACACGCACACACACACTTTTTTTCTAAAAATGCTGTTTTTCTTTTTTGATTCAGAAAGCCTCAAAAAATACATTTCCTGTGAAACCTCGACATTGAATTTTTGGGTGGAATACAATACTTCCACTGCTAAACTAGTAGAGAAAGTAAAAATTGCTCGGACATTCCGACCAATGATTGTTCCACCGTCAAAGGATACTTAGGATTGCAACATTTCCAGAATTTGGAGGTCTGTTGGAGAGAGGTTAAGGACGTTAAACGTTCCTCATATGTTTCATTTCTTTTTTTTTTAACCAGAGAATTTTTCCTGCCGTTTTTTCTACTCGCTTTGCTTTTACAGAACACGATCACATTTCTTTCTCTATTCGCCCTTCAACATACAAGTTTCTATAATTGAAATATAAATGCAGCACATTACATTCACTTCTTTTATGAAACACAATTGCACTTCTTTCTCTACTCCCTCTTCTACAAACAATATATTCAATTTTCGATGTGTTTGAAATTGAAATGCAACGCATTAACTTTACTCACGTTTCTTTTACGAAACACAATCACATTTCTTAGTCTACTCGCTCTCCTACAAAGAATTCATAAGTTTTCTATATGATTGACACAGAAATGCAACGTCTTACATTCACACAGCTTTCTCTACTTGCTTTTCTTCCTGTGGTATTTGGTTTCAACAGTGCTTTTGCATAGTGCTTAATTATGTTTCTTTGTTTTGTGTTCTTTATGGTGTTCAACCTAAATCTAAAAGTTGTAGGGATAAAATAGTCAAAGCACGGTATAATATTAATATGATCATGGTATAGGTATATGCAGTGGACATTTTCTGAGAATATCTTCTGAAGTGATCTTATTATATAATATTGTATAACTGGTAAAGTGGTAAACCATAAGAGATAAAAATTACTGCAAAAATGGTTTTAAAAAATACAACTTGTTTCAAATAACTCGCTTTGTGGCATTGGCAATTTCCAACATATATGTTGTTATTGATTTGAAACGTTCAGTATTTTGTTCATTTTAATAATTTCGCTTTTCAATTGTTCCTCTGGATGTGATGGAAACAATAGGGGACTAGCTTTTAAACATCTGACTGTCGATTGGGTTTCGTCTAGCCGTTTGTCGTGACAACGAAATGTTTAATGGAAATATTTCTGCAAAAGCTTATCTCAACTAACATGAAGTAGATAGAAAAATAAGAATCGTTTTTTGAAGGTACATTAAAATTAACTACAGCGGAGAAAGTTATGTGAATGTAACACGTCAGAATTTTTTATTGGTTATTTCTTTTCAGTTTGTTTCATTGTTCCCAATTAATGGAAGTGCAGTGGTTGCTGCCCTAGCAGTGGTTGCAACTTGATTGCTTGCTGCAGTAGTCCACTTGACTTGGATCTGTAGCACCGCCTCTCCCCTCAAACCATTAATTTAGCAAATAAAGAACTTCTCTCCGCTCTAATGGATAGGTTACGTTGCTGAGGGGGAACAACTTTGGGAAAAGACTGCTTGTTTTATGGCGTTCCTTCCTCGCGGATTTTTCTATTATTGAAGCCACGGTTGAGATCTGTGAAGGGAGCATAGAATCGTATGTTTTTCCTTCCGTAATACAACGTTGCCAACTTGCAATAAATTGCGGAAAAGTATCGAATTTTCAACACATTACACATTTAAAAACTTTGGTGTATGCACTCACATAGCTTTCTATACTCACTCTGGTGCAAACTATTCTACTTCTGAGAGGTAGAATCGGAACTGAAAAATCCAATGCCACAGCTGGGATTTGAACCAGATACCTTCTGCTTCACGTGCAGCTGCTCTAACCATTGAGACACCGTGGCAACTTGCTAGTATGACATTGGATCTTCTTTGCTTCAAGGATTAGGCGAATCGCCTGTTCCTAATTCACAATAATTCCTTGCATCTTTTCCTAGGCCTTCCCACATCTCTTAGTCCTCTTGGTTTATATTGAAATACTATCTTGGGCAATGTTGTTTCTTCCATTCTCTCAACATGTTGTTCCCAACCAACGTGATGTTGTTGAGTTCTATTATTTATTGAGTATATTCCCAATTCTCTTCTAATTTCCTCATTTTTATGTGGTCCAATTTCGTACATCCTTTGGTCCTTCTTAGAAAATTCATTTCTACACTTTGGATTCTACTTAAGCGCTTCTTATTTCTTACCGGGACTCACTATCATATAGGAACCATTGTCTTGTAAAACTTTAATATTTTATCTTTCCCTGTATTTTTTCTTGATGTTCTGTGAATAGTGCTACATATCATTTGAAATTTTAATAATTTTTTGCCAATATTATTTCCTGTTCCATATTCAGAGGACAATTCGCAACCTAGATAATAATTAAAATTTAACACTTGTGATAGACGTTTATTTTCTAATATTATTTCCGACCTTAAAGGCGATTTTCATAGGAATGGCATTATTTTTGTCTTTTCTGTAGAAATTTCGAAGTCATATTCCTTACTTATTTCATGACAATGAAGTCTCTCAGATTTTAGTGTTAGTGTGTGTGTGTGTGTGTGTGTGTGTGTGTGTGTGTGTGTGTGTGTGTGTGTGTGTGTGTGTGTGTGTGTGTGTGTGTGTGTGTGTGTGTCAGGTAGGTGGGAGAACCGACGCGTCGTGGAGGAATGTAGCGGAGCAGTTAATGAGTGTTGAGTTATTGTACCGGAAATAGCAGATGTTTCGGAGACAGCAAAGAAAGAAAGGAATGAATAAGGGATACGAAAAGAAAAGTCACATAAATAGCACATCAGAATTTTTTACTGTTGCATTAAAAATTAATAAATGTGTTATGAGCGGAATGACTCAGGCGTCAACTTTTGTGGGCCGCATTCTAAAGGTCCCGGGTTCACATCCTGTGAGCTGGCTAATCCGTTTTGGGTTTTCTTGTTCCTTTTTCATGGTTTCTCCCAGCTGCTAAAGTAAATACAGGATTGGATAATAACTTCCACGACGGAAAGTCTCTGCAGCTCCCTGCCAGACTTACAGACATCTTAGCGGATGACAAAACAACGGTTGAATGTAACATGAGTTTGAGTATTTGAAACTATATACATATATACACATATACATACATAAAAGAAAGAGCATAAATGAAAAAAGTATATATTTAAAAAGGAAAAAAATACCTGAACGGTTTTGGTTACGGGTATTTTGTTTGAGAAGATCTGCAGTGTGACGCCGGTTGCGGCACACAACAAAGGACGGTCGGCTACCTCACACCACATACCAGGTGCGGCGCGTATCAAAGACACTCGAGGTCGAGCTACCCTACACCACTCACACCAACACACATGTGACAATTAGTGAGGCATCACAAAGGGGTTTCGAGATTATTCGAGAGGCATCCGGCGGCCGGCGTATTTGCAGAAGTTTCGGAAAAGATGAAGTTCTAGAAAGGTCCATGTTACGTCAGATTCGCTATATAAGGAGGCGAGGCAACGAGAGTTTGGTGTCAGTTTTAGTTTTAGAGAGAGAGAGAGAGAGAGAGAGAGAGAGAGAGAGAGAGAGAGAGAGTGTGTGTGTGTGTGTGTGTGTGTGTGTGTGTGTGTGTCAGCTACGTCTGTACAGTCACGTCGAAAGGAAGATAGTGGACCAGTTAATGGTGTTGAGTGCTCGTATCGTCAGAGTCAGCTTGTTTGAGAAACAGAGAAAGTGATGAAAGACAGAAATGAGTGAGTCAGAGTTACGGGAAGAAAACAGTTGTGAGCTGTAATATCACGAAGGACTGTAGACTGTATTAACGTCGGCAAAAGAGAACTGCATTGTTGTGCATTCAGTGTTGAAATAAAATAAAGTGACAGGAGAAAGTAATTGGACTGGCATTTGTGGTCTTTGTCACAGTGATGTCTAAAGTGGGATTTGTCGAATTGTCAGTTGTTACAATAGAATAAATAAGCACTGAAATTTCTGTTGCTAATGATAATCGAAGTGCGGTTACTGATGCACGAGCAAACCAATTCCTAAGGAATGCATAAAACCAACAGATCTCGAAAACACTACTGTTGCCAAATGCGACGCCACATTTCTTGCTCGCCCCTGTACCCAGATGGCAGCACCGTATATCCTCACCCAAAAGGGTGGGCGGAGGGCCATGACAGATTTAGTATTCCAGAATAGTCTCTCTTTTTTGCTATTATTTCCCTCTCTTCATCCCCCGACGACGAAGTGGTTATTTTGACGCAGGAGTTAGTTTGAAAACACGTTGTGTGCCCATTCCAAAAGGAACAAACACTGCCACATCCGAGAATGTGTAAGCTAGCAGATTAAATTTGTGTTTAGTTCTTTTCACTTTATTTTATTTAGCTCGCTTTATTCTCTGTTCGCAATATTTTTACCAACCCTCTAAATCCTCGGCCCTGCCTTGCCGTTCTTACTGCGGATCTTTATGGGGGAATCTGTGCACTCTACTGAAACACTTTAGTTGCTCATTTGTGGCGTGCTACACAAACGTGATTCTTTCCAGCGAGAATATCTTAAAACGCGTCTGGAAGTCAGCTATTCTTTTATGATAAAATCGCGAGCAAGAAGACGCTTATTTATATGTAAAAAAACGAAATTAACCACATAACTACATGCTGATAGAATTTTTTAAGGCGCGAGCTTAACCTAGCTGAAAATCGGCTTAAATAAATGACAGAAATTAAAATATGACATGGTTATTTCCAATATTTTCTGAAATTAGAATTTTTACTTTCTCTATTACCATAGTAAAGCATGTACAATATATAACTTGATCTTAATGTAAGTAATTTTAAGAAAATAATGTTTTTTTATAAAATAAGAAAATTCCGCAACAAGCTTTTATATTATCTACTAAATTGTGTAATGTCACAAATTGATGGATTTGATTTAATTTAAAGTTTATTTTCTTCTTTTTAAAGCGTTTAAAAATGTTGTTTTACTATTAATTTCTTTAAATTCACATTTACTTTTACATCTACACTTGCAAACTGTAGAACGGTAGAGAATAATCCTAATTAATGAAAAATTCTCAGCCCCACCCGGCAATCGAACCCAGGATTTGCGGGTGAAAAGTTAGCTCGCTAACCACTCGACCACCTGGATGTCCATGATTTTATTGTTTTTCAAAATACAGTTGGACCTGATTTATGCGCGTATCGGGGGAAAGAGGGAAGATTACTTGTAACTCAGAATTACTTATATCCAGCTGAGATTTTGATAATACATTGAAAAGAAAAAGCAATACAGTGGGCCTACAAGCATAAAATTTTACAAACAACAAAGATATGTATGAAGAAACAGTATATTGTGATGCTAATGTGGTAAGCACTATATACGGAACGAAGAAAGGTTTGAAAAAACGAGACCCTTGCGCCAACATTCCGTTATGTGTTTACTACATGTGTATTACATGCTATTTTTTGCACTATGTGCATTTATATCAATCTGAATAATTTTAGTAATTAAGATATTTGCTGAAATATTGATAAATATAATTGAAGATAAATGTTAGCATCGCCTATACCTATGTGTTGCTATGGAGAGGTAATAAATGTTGTTGGTCATGTCGCTATATTTATTTGTTAAAAGTGTAAAACGAATTTGACTGAAGGTTTAATTCTGGTTATGGAGAAATTTGAGACGATGTGTGCAGTGGTGATGAAATATAAGAGGCATGGAAAGCTGGATGTGATCAGTTAACACTAAAAAGATCTAAACACAGGTATGAGTTGGTATATTGTTCATTGTGTAAATGGTTAAAAGAACAGGATGTGAATATTAAGGGGACACTGGTATCAAAATGGCCAAAAATTCAGAAAACATTTCTTGAAGAAATGTTGTCTTCAACATGTCCAGAAGATGGCCGTTAAATATTATGTGTCAAATCCACCTGGAATTGGCGTATTTCAAATTTATTTAGACTCTTGCAATATTTACAGTAAGTGTGTTTCAAAACTTTAAATAGCTTTTTCTCCTTATAACAATTTTTGTGCTTTGGGGTAAACTTTTTTAAAGTAAATATTGATGGATAAAGCTGAAATTTTCAGGATATGAGGAATATAACTTGTTAAAGAAAACTATGCATTTGTTTGTTGATCACACTCATACATAAAAGTATATGCTGTTTCTCCTTTGTAATTCTTAGTAATATTTCTTTTTATTCTATTCTAAATAGAGAAAAATTAATATTTCTAATAAATATTAATATTTTGAAAAACTAATGCACAGTTTTCTTGCATAGGCATAGAAAAACTAGTATACCGAATTTCAGGCCTATCATTTAATTCTAAACTGCAAAAAGTATACCTTTTATTACTATTCAATTCTTTCCAAAAAAACATAAACAATTTTTAGTTTGCAAACTATTTAATATATAGCAATGAAACTTATACCGACAGTATATCATGCTTTATGGAATATTAGTTACATGGTGCAGAAATATTATTTTGAACTTGTGCCTCCTTTAAAGAAGTAAGTTAATTTGCCTTGCTTCATTTTTCTTGCATTAAGTGCAAACACCTTATTTTGTTACTATGACATAGCGTGGTATAAACAATTCCTAAGTCTGAAACAATTTCGCTTTTGGTTTAGCGTGTATTAAGTTCTACCTCTCGATTGAATTTTGCTTTTTGATCCGGTGTATAACATTTCCTTTTTCTATTCTCCGTGACTGATTGAAAGCAATTGAGAACTGAAAGACAAAACCGCTGTTAATCAGTAAACACCAGATATGTTTTAGATTTGATTTGTACCAACGGCCAGTGTCGCCCAAATAAATTCATAAGATGTTCCATGATTCTCTTCAAGATTTCGTCAAACAGCGGTAATATTTTCATCAGTAACAGCAACTGTTGGGCGTCTTTCACAAAAACCCACTTGTTCCCCAAAATACGTGTCTAAGCTGATCTTTACATTGTTTGAACGTTAATGACGATTTAAAGTCGTGAAAAATCAATGCCCGGAAATATTCTGTCATCAAATTCATTTTTGGGCAGCCAAACATCTTTAAATCATGACAATTAACCAACTATCAGAATAAATTGAACAAAGTGCATGACAACCAAGTTGCAAAATAGTCCTTAAGGGAACGTGGCACTGAAAAATGACCGAAAAATTATCAAATTGCCGATTTTTAGGTTTATCCATATAAATGTTGCTTAAACCTCCAGCCATTGGTTAGCAGTGATATTTCTTAGATTCCACCATTTTTAGTGGTCTATGTGGTCATATTTGAACAAAATATGGGCCAAAAAGGGCTCAAAAACAACCAAATTCAGCGAAAAGAGATGGTTAAGCTATGAATCTGAAGAGACAGACTACTAGACAAAAGGGAAGGTGTGACAAACAGATATTCTGACACTTGATCATGATGCATGTGTGTAGAAAAATTGTCTTTTCCCAACTTTACATTTTAATGCACTATCTACTGCATGCACATTAAATTGTGTGCTATGCTCCTAGAATTTTTACAGCATGTGCTCAACTTATGTGACTTTAACTTCAGTCTTTGGCTTCAAAATATGAAAGCTTGTTTAGTTTAAAAAATTAAATACACAAAAAAGTTCAAAAAATATTTTAACGTCCAGTAAAGCAAAGAAATTAATTATTTTTTCTATCTCTCAAACATTGATGGTGTTTGTTGGGCAATTATAGTTTATGAAATAATAAAACTGTTGTGATATTTTTGTTTTTTATACGCATGGGGTACTTTGAATATTAAGGTATTTTTGCATTGTAAATAAATACTATAAAACGGATTGTGCTGGAACTTTGTGTGGCAGTTTATAAGTGTGCAGTGTTGATTTCATACCTATAAACATATAGAAAATCCAAAGTTTAGTCTCAGGGCCTTAATTGAAGATGGTCAAATGTAGGTATAACGTTATTGTAACTTTCATTATAATTTTCTTTATAGTAATATATATTATAATTGATGGTGGTATTCTAAAAATGTCCAGTGTTGCACTCGTAAGCACATTTTAGATGACTAAATATAATTCTTGAGTGTCATAAAAATGCTGCCTGTACTGATAACTGCCTCCTTTATTAGGGATGAGTTTAATCGTGGTGTTCCACTGACCTATTTGGTTTGCCTTGAGCATATTACAATGAGAATGGCTCCCCGTTTCCCTGGTTGCAGCAGCAGGGCGGCAGGTGGGCCCTTGCAGACCCTTTCTCTTGCTATTCATTAGTTTAGGAGTGTGTTTGCTTGGCTGCCGACATTCAGCTCCAATATCCACTGTTAAAATAATAAAGACTGGCTCTTTATGGAGCGTTCAACTGCAGCTGTTACCGCACTAGTCACTTTATTAACGGTGATGAGTGTGCAAGAACCGAACCACAGATTTCTATATAACATAGCGCCTCTGGCGGTGGCCGTTGGGAACTACCTAATTATTGTCCCACGCTGTTAGGCCTTTTAACGTTTTAAAGTGAATTATGTTCCTATCACATTTTGCAATATTTTGTTAAAACTAACAAAGATAAATGGCGGGAAAGTAATCATTTGCTTAGGAAACTTCTCACTAGAGGGCATTTGAAGTTTAAATATAATTTGTTTTCATTTGTTTACGTAGATGGTGGATATTAAGACAAATTAATATTTACTTGTTTAGAAACAATGAAAACTCTTACGTAATCTGGAAGGATAGCTGATAACCGTTTTGATGTCATTTTGCCCAGAGATCCCTATAAGCTTAAAATACTATAAGCAGCTACTTTGATCTTTTTGAACTAGAACTTCATGAAACTAGTGACCTTTATTTATCTTTTTAATTACTTATTTACTAGCTGTACCTAGTATGCGTTACAATGCTGCGTAAAATTAAAAAAGTTTTTGGCTGTATAATCTATTTATAGAAGTGCATTTTCAATTAGATTTTAACGTTTTAAATAAGGTCTTGTCTCTAACCCGCAAATATCACAGTGGTTGAAATTGGGCGATAATTTTATATAGATAGATTCTTTGGCGCAGGAACATTCGCGGGCATACGCTGAACTAGCCACCGAAGTTTCATTACAATTGGATCAATGGTTCAGGAATGCATAGACGACATTCATTCATTCATTTTTATTTATATAAATTATATTGTTTGTAGAAGAGACAGTAGAAAAGGAAATATTATTTAGTTTTACAAAAGAAAAGTGAGTAGAGAAAACAGTTGTATATTGAAGGGCGAATCGAGAAGGATATGTGAATATATTACGTGAAGGAAAACCGAGTAAAGAAAACCATGTGAAGGTAATAAGGTGCATAGTATAAAAACCTTCTTCGTGAAAACACTACATATATGTGCCGAATTTCGCAGTGATCGGTCTAACGGTTATGGAGGTTACATATATAGAAAATCTACTCGTACCTATAAGCAGATTCTATGTTGCAAAGCGAGTAGCAAGGGACAGGTACATGTGTTACGTAAAAGTGAGTAGAGAACGCCGCGTGAATGTAATACGTAACATTTCTCTTTCAATTATACAGAAAATTTGATGAATTATTTGTAAAAGAGGGCATACGGAAAGAAATGTAATGTGTTTCGTAAAAGAAAATTGAGCAGAGAAAACCACGTGAATGTAATATTGTACTCTGCCTATAACCTTCGTGCAAGTGTTAGCAATAAGTTGACAAAATTGTATCGCAACTGGATGAATGTGCCGGCAACACATAAAATACGAAAAAACATGCATTTTTACTTTCTCTACTGGTAAGTAGGGGAAGTATTGTATTCCTCCCAAAAATTCGATATCGAGATTTCACCGGAAACTTATGTTTTGAGACCCCCTGAGCCAAAACGAAAAATAGGTTAAAAACCAAAGTTGGTATTTAAGTTTAATGTCCTTCAAGGATGTGACACAAAGATTTTGAAGAAAAAAGCCCCAAAACTTCCCTTTAGATGGAAAATGTTTAGAACATTTTGATTTTCTTGAAAATGGCTGTAACGATTTTGATTAAAATGTAATATGTTTGAGGTATTTTTATGATTAATGAAATGTATATCTTGAAGGATGGGAGATTTGAGTGCCTTTGTCACAACGAAACCGAATTTCGCGTAAAACTGGCAACACCAAGAGAGCGACATCACTGTATTGGCTGGGCCCATGTTCATTCTTGTTTTGTAGCTACTATAACAGCTGGATGCTACCTAAGACTCCACAGAATTATAAGATGTTTACTACCGCAACTATTCTACTCATGCCGGATTATCACCTCTTGGTAGTGGCATTATTGCTTTGGTTATATCACCTTCTTGCGGTTCCGCCAACCTAAACATTTTCTTACGTTTCTGAACGTCTGAAGTCTTCATGTTTAGCAAAAGTAATTAGTGGGTCATTCCAAATGGCAGACAAAAGATAAGAAAATTGATATTTTAATTGAAGAGACGAAGACAAAAGAGTTTATCTCGATTAACATGAAGTAGATAGAAAAATCGCTTGTGTTGCACTCACATGACTTTCTTGTACTAACCATTCTTGCAAACTCTTATTCCTGTATCTTCTTCGTCTTAGTTGAGATAAACATTTGTACAAATTATCTTATTGCTCATTTCCTTGTAGCTACAAGGGGAATATGGGAATACAGTAGGCTTTGTGCGAGTCAGATATTTTAAAGGTTTCAAATTCCGTTCTCTTTGCACGGTTAACATACAAAAAAAAAAATGAATAACGATGTTCCATTTGACAGAAGTATGTTCTCCAAAACCCACACAAGTAACAAGGAATATCTCCGAAATGGTTCACTGTACCAAACAAATATGTTTGTGCATAAATTGTGTGTTTTAGCGAGATCTACATTTTTTGTTCAGTTAGATGTAGTCCATCTCTTATGGTTTACCAGTTATGCTAAAGTCATCCAGAGTAAATAGGATTTCATGGGCTAGAGCCAGAAAATTGAAAATATACATTTCATTTGCCATAAAAATATCTCAAACATATGGCAGAATCGTTAGAGCCATTTTCAAGAAAATAAAAATGTTCGAAAAATTTTCCAATGTAAAGGGTAGTTTAGGGTGGAGCAATCTTTTTCAAGATCTTTGTGTCGCATCCTTGACAGATATTAAACTTAAATACCATCTTTGGTTTTTAACTGATTTTTCGTTTTCGAGTTATGCTGTCCACACTCTGACACACACACACACACACACACACACACACACACACACACACACACACACACACACACACACACACACAGACACACACACACACACAGACACACACACACACACACACACACACACACACACACACGGCCTTTTCTAAAAATGCTTTTATTCATTCAGGGGGCCTCAAAACATATATTTCCGGTGAAATCTCGGCATCTAATTTTTGGGTCGAATATAATACTTCATCTACTATATGTAGCGGAGAAAATAAAAATACGGGAAACATCAGGTCATGTGTATGGAATCAGCCTCAGAGGTTATGAAGTCACAAATTCGTTCATTTATATTCTAATGTCTAATTCCTCATTTCTCTGGATTAAACGCTAACATTATTGTTGTTCTCAGCCTACTGGATTAACTGTAATGCCAACTGTGAGTATAAGCCTTAGTTAAAATATATGAATGTTATTGTAAATTGTTTAGTTTTAAATCACTATTAATATTAAATAGTATTAAATAAATGAATTAATTGTTTCGCGGAATATTCTAATCAAGCACCACTCGAGGTTTAATTTAAGGATTTATATGACCTGCTTGTAGAATCGCTATCACATGGCCATTTGTCTGTTATACATCCCCCTCCCCTCCCCGCCAAAGAAAAAATCCTGATTTATAAAAGGGAACCACCAGTGGTTTTCAGAAGTGATATCAAAGTATTCGTTGCTGTTTTCCAGCCTGATGCTTAACAGTTAGTACACAGAGTTGGTAACGTTTTATTGACGTTATGAATTGCTAGACATGGCGCCCGCTAGGAAGACCTGATGGCGCTGCTACTACTGACAGAGTCTGGCGGCACTCGAGGGCAGGTGACTCAGCGGACCGCTTTGTGGCGGCCTTTTAACTTCCTGGTAGGACACTACGCATTATCCACCATTTACCTTGTAAAAGCAATTTGCTGGGCTTCAGAAGACGAGTTAGGTGTGAAAACAAGCATACTGATTAAGGGGAATAGTTCAAGACGTAAATAAACAAAATGAGAAGCGCGAAGAAGTTAATTAAGAAGGCAATGATGTTGAGCATGAATAGGAAGAAGAGATTTGGGCAGCAAAGAAAGTCAAGGAAGTGGAGTTTGACTGGCAAGAGATTAACAGAAGAAGAAAAGAAGCAGACTACAAGGAAGAATAAGTTGATGACTATCATTTAAGGAAAATCTTCGTTTTATATTCACCGAAGGGAATCTTTCAGGTCGTGACTTGGGTTCACATCAGGGAGGTCCAAGATTCGATTCCCATTAGACCTTCGGTTATTTCTGGTTTTTAAGCTAGTTAGATATGGTACTGAGCGGGTTCGATCCCCGTGGGCGAACTTCCTGACCATGGATTTCTTCGGAGGTTTCCCCGGGTCGCCAGGCGAGTGTTTCTATACCCTCCGAATTTCCTGACCCTCCATTTCATTACATTAATCATTTCATTTCACCCTTCATCCCCTTAGGTTTCTTTCAGGATTGGAAGCGTCGGCGAGCGTCGCGGTAGCAGTACGGCAGGGAGAAAAGATGCGCTCTAAAAATCTCTTCTCCCGAATTGGAAGGTGAGCCCACTAGATTCCGGGCCCCTCATGGGATGGTACAAGCTGGTCTTCGAGTCTCGCGCCCCCCTAAGGGGTGTGACTCCGAGAGGTGGGAGAGGAATCGGGCTGAGCCAGCCTCCGTCGGTGTTATTTCCAACTGGGAAAATATAGGAACTCTGCCACGTGGTTCTGTCTGGCAACGCTCCGGTTGCCCTTAGGATCCATGCACCTCATCCATACTCCTCGTCAGGGACATACGCATAAAAGAACGCTTTTCATCCAAGATGCTAAATCCCCTCCACAAGTTGACATAGAGCCATAGATAGAGTTACCTACATATCACCACAGATTTTCCTGTCCATTTCATTTACCCTCTTTCTTTTTAAGTGTTATAGGACCTCACTTCCTGTTAGGCCTACTTTTGTTTCTTCTCTAGTATGGGATTTCTGTCCCACTTGTCTTTAAGGGCAGGAGGCATTGAAGGAACATTCAATCTGTAAACGTTAGGGACTCTTCTGCGCTGTGCCTGCCGCCGTTGGAATCTACCCATCCTTCGTACTTACTACCCGGAACTGTAATAGTTGCAGTTGCTGAAATACTCTTCCTTTTCTAATGCTTATCGCTATCACTGTGCCAAAATGTATAACTGAGGCGTTGAGCGCAACAGTGGCCCAACCATTAAATGTACATAATGGAGATAATGGAGTGTAAAAAATATCTGTGATTTGAAAGTTTTATGTTGACTTTAATAACTAAGCAAGAGTCATGATATTTGGAAATTTTAATCAATATAGCACCGACATTGTAATATATAGTTACATACATGCCAGAAGGTTGGGCCACTGTTTCTATCCAGGAAGCCAGATTCAGTTCCATACAATAACACACTTCTCATGCCATCTCTCGGTGGTTGTAGAAATGTGGTATAAGCCACTCCTAGACTTTGATATGGGGAACATGTCTGTGCTAATAACTCAGTTTCTGAATTTTTTTGGGTTGGGCCACTGTTGCTCAACGCCTCAATTAATCTGCTCACTGTCTTACGTTTGATAAACTGTTCTATATGTCTGTGTTCAGAAGTGTTTCATTCTCAGTGCAAAATGAAAAAGGAAAATACAGCATAGATTGTGATTTAAGATTATTATTATTATTATTATTATTATTATTATTATTATTATTATTATTATTATTATTATTATTATTATTATTATTATTATTATTATTATTATTATTATTATTATTATTATTATTATTATTATTATTATTATTATTATTATTATTATTATTATTATTATTATTATTATTATTATTATTATTATTATTATTATTATTATTATTATTATTATTATTATTATTATTATTATTATTATTATTATTATTATTATTATTATTATTATTATTATTATTATTATTATTATTATTATTATTATTATTATTATTATTATTATTATTATTATTATTATTATTATTATTATTATTATTATTATTATTATTACTATTTTATTATCATCAGCAGCATCATCATTAGCATTATCATTATTATCATTATTATTTATTGAAATATATCTCCACCTAGTACAGTATGGATGGGAATCGGGCTGGCTGGCCAAGCGTTTGTGGTCAAATGAGAACAAATTCCAGTAGTGGTCGTGCTACTGTAACGACGTACGTTACCCACTGACCGCCTCAGCTACAGGGCAACAAATTCATTAGACAACCGTAGCCCAAGACTTCCAAGAAATAAACGTAGAATACCAACCAGGCGCAGACACTGCACGTTTGCAAAGACGAGTTCTCCAGGCTATAGGCGGGTCGTTCTACCTGCCAGTTCCTTTGTGTCATTTCGGGGAAATAAAATGGTATCATTGCTGGATCAAATTCCTCCCGGGGCTTGAGAAACCACAGGAGCCGCGTCCTTGGAGGGGGCTCGTATTAATTAGAGAGGGTATGGCGCCATAGAAGTCCCACCCACTTAATTCAGGTGTTGTAGCCCCGCCGTCAGTCCATGTGCTGTGAGACTTCAGTGACAAAAACAAAAGAGATGAGCGATTTCTTAACGCACTTGTTTTTTCATCACATCTTCCTAACCTATCTAAAGAAGTCCTATCTTAATAACATGTAATTAAAATTTAATTTGTGACAAGCAAATTATAATAGCGTTAACGGTTGCAGTGATGATGGAATAATAATAATCTTTGCCTGCCTTAAAAGCAAGCGTATGTCTGTGTGGACGTGCTAATCTGGAAAATCATGGGAAAATCTTTGAGCAATTATCATTGTCTTACAGTTAGTATTTCATGGAAAATTAAGGACTGCCTATGAAGTTTCAGTCCACAAAAGTCAAATGCCAAACAGAAAGGAAAAGCCTTAATGAAATATAAACACTTAAAATGATCTACACAAGGTTAAGCTGTCAAAAAAGAAACTTTAGTGTTGCCATTATAACCATATGGTATTGCAAGGATATTTGTCAATATCTTAAACACTTCTGTTTTATTTGGAGCATGTCATTTGAGAGTGCAACCGGCTCTAGTATAAAAAGACACGACGCAGGCAGGAACCCTGTGTTTCCAAATTCTGGCCCTCTCTCAATGACTACACATCGGCAAGGACAGTTTCGTGCAAGGGTTCCTCCAAAGATCTGTTATCCACATGGAGAGGCAGAGGGTACGTCAATTACCAGGGTAGAAATGTTTCCTCAGAGCACGTCCACTGCCATACGAGGTACATTACCGATGACTGCCCCCGTCCCTGCTGCCCTGAGAATGCATATCGCGTTCTGCTCGGTATATCATCGGTTATACAGGAAACAGCGTTTTGTAATACCCCAAAATCCAACTGTGATTCCCCCATTGGTGCGGTCTGGTTATATTTGGTGATATTCCATCTGTTAGGTTGCATTAGTACCTGCAACTGTACCTGCAACTGTTCCTGAAATATAACTATTGTAAAACTCCGGCCATAGTTGGTATTATTGCATCCGTTATGTTGCCACAGAAACCCTTGCTTTTGAACCCGTTGCAGAGAAGCCATCTGATAGATTTTTAAAACAAAATTCTGTTTAGACTCCGAAATTAAATAATTAATCTGTGGATGCCATTATATTCTTCGTGTTTGAGAGACTTTGTCTTGAATTATTTTAGAGCAGTATATGCAGTTATAGCTACTGTTGTTATTTTGTATTCACAACACACTAGTGCATTAAATATATATTACGATATTTAGCGTTCGGAAGCGAGTAGGTCATTAGCGAACGACAGAATTCCTTCGGCCAATTCTGGAATTCGCTTGAGCGAATGTAAAACTGGGTTGCTAGATGAACTACCGTGCTTGAGCATAAGAGTCTCCCGAATTTCTGAGAATTTTGTAGAGGAAGTCAGGGTGGAAACCAACCGCCGGGAAGATATTCATCTAAGTATTTATATACGATACCAGTTATATTTAACTAGAGAGTTATTACATAGTTTTTCTTCAATGGATAACTTATCTGTCAATCACTTGAAACATTCATTAAAAACTTTATATAAAAAACTGTGTCATCCTTCCTGAAACCACATCCACGCATACCCTGAGATTGGAGTCTCAGTGCTTGAGCAATAGCCAGAAAAAAGAAATCAGCTGAGAAGTTCGAGATATTGTGAAAGTATAATATCTACTGGCGCCCAAACAACTAATCATTACCAATAAGCAGTAAGCTCACTGCCTCATCAAACATCTGGAAACAGTCGTATTAACGTGCAGAAACGTGGGCTTGCACTGAGCACACAGTTTCTGTATACAATATTTGGAAGAAGTAAAGATTATTGAACACAAACTATTGTAGTTCAAACAAAACATGGACAATAAAAAAGTAGTTGAAGTGAGTATGACTGGAAAATACTATAATCCATACCGGTATTTGCCTAGCGATCAGAAAAAAACACGAAAAATGTTAGCTCAGACTGACCAGTCAGCTTAGAGTTTGAACATGGGAAATCCAAACCCGAGCCTGAGGTTCTACCGATTGTGTCGTCTAGATCGGTCTACGTAGAGAGGCATTTTGTTCTCATACACGTTGCCTAATATCTACCTGCCTTTATCTATCAAATACTAAGTAGATATGTAGCAGTATTGCATTTCGCCAAACATTTGACGCCGAGATTTCATTGTAAATACATATTTTAAGGTCCCCAAAATAAAAAAGTCATTTTAGGGGGAAAAAGAATCCAGATCCGCGCGTGCTTATGTGTGTACGTGAAAGCAGCAGAACACAAAAATGAAATATTGGATAATAGCAAACTATCTATAATATACAGACCATCGTAATCTTTATTTTCTCAAAAAATGTAATGATTTTGAATAAAACATTATTTCATAAAGATATTTACACGGTTAATAAAATGTACATACCTGTATATTGAATTTTCCACGAATATCTTGTGAAATTCTCTTCATCAGAAATGTATTTTTTTATATTTTTTTTACTTTCTCTACCGCGTAGAGAAGGTATAGGAAATACCGTACGAACCTTCAACCCAAAAATTCGATAGTTGAGATTTCACGGACGCGTGTGACCTCATGCCTCCTGAATGCACAGAAAGAACATTCTGAGAAAAAGTCCTTGTATCTGTCTGTGAACAGCATAACTAAAAAATGAAAAGTTCGATAAATACCGAATATTATATTAACTTCAGTATCATGCAAAAATGCGATAAAATATGTACAAGAAAATCACCCCACCCCAACTATACTTTACATGGAACAAGTTTTAAAATGTTTATTTGCAATGGCTCTAGCGATTTTTGTTGAAATCCAAGATATTTACATGACAAATAACACGTATGAATTGAATTTTGTGGGAATAGCCTATGACGTTGTCTTCATTGGAAAGGAATTTTAAATATGGCTAAACTGTAAGACAAAAACGTGCTGCATGATAAATCTAGAGCTCTTTAAAACAATTTACTACAATAACTTGTCATCAGCTATTTCCGAATGTTATTTGTCTACATTTATCAATATTTTTGAAATGCTATCGGCAATGGAGTGTTACTGGTGATGTAATGAACGAAATATGTAATTGCACCAATAATTCTGGAAATGTTTCTCACAATAAGATGAAGCAGACAGAAAAATAAGGTTTTAACGGCATAGCTGTTTAAGTTATATAAAAGAAAACTATGGTGGCTAGGGAAATTCGTGTAAATTTAATATAGAATAATTTTTTATTCTGGTAAACGACAAAAAAATTTTTAAAAAATCTTACAAAACAAGAGTAGATTTCTTTAAAAAAATTTATATTTCCTTTTCTGGCATCAGCCATTTCAGAGATGTCTCTTTTTGCTCTCTCTACTGGTAAGTAGAGGAAGTATTGTATTCCAACCAAAAATTCGATGTCGAGATTTCACCAGAAATATATGTTTTGAGACCCCCTGATTCCAAAATGCGAATTTTTAGAAAAAGGTCCGTGTGTGTGTCTGTCAGTCTGTGGACAGCATAACTCAAAAACAAAAAGTCAGTTAAATACCAAAGTTGGTATTTAAGTTTAATATCTTTCAACGATGAGACACGAAGAGTTTGAAGAAAATAGCCCCACCCTAAACTACCCTTTACATGGAAAATTTTTCGAAAATTTTGATTTTATTGAAAATGGCTCTAACGATTTTGATTAAAATGTCATATGTTTAAGATATTTTTATGACAAATGAAATGTATATCTTGAAGTTTCTGGCTATAGCCCCTGTAATAGTATTTACTCTGGATGACTTTTGAGTGACTCGTAAACCATAAGAGACAGGCAAAATCTTACTACATAAAAATGTATATCTCGCTAAAGCACACAATTTATGGCAGATTTTTTTTTTTTTTTTTTTTTTTTTTTACAGCGAACAATTCTGGAGATATTCCTTGGTTGTGTCAGTAAAAAAAAAAAAATACTCATGAAATGGAATATCGTTCTTTTTTTTTTATATGTTAAGTGTTCAAAGAGAACGGGATCTCAAAACGTTAAACGATTTGACCATCACTCAAAGCCTTACTGTATTCTAATATTCCCCTTGCACCTACAAGAAAATAAGCAATAAAATCATTTGTACAAATGTTTATTTGAACTAATACGAAGAAGACACAGGAATAAGAGTTTGTAAGAATGGTTAGTACAAGAGTAGAGAAAGTCATGTGATTGCAACACATCAGATATTTATGTTAGTACTGCAGAGAGAACAAATTTGAAAGTTTTAAAATATTCCAGTATCACTCAAAGACTACTGTATTCTAATATTCCCCTTGCACCTACAAGGAAATAAACAATAAGATAATTGCTGCAAATGTTTATCTCAACTAACACGAAGAAGATATAGGAAATAAAGTTTGTGATAATAGTTAATACATGAGTAGAGAAAGTCATGTGAGTACAACAGATCAGATTTTTTTAAGTCTATTCGAATTCAGTTGCTTTTCGCTATTTCATGCAAAGTGTATGAAATTTCAAACTCAAACCCAGTTTTTAATGTCCCATTATGTTAGCCTCTTTATAGACGATATTTTAGAAAGCGCCAGAGATTGTAGTGGTCGCTGCCCTATATTAATGAACAAAGAGACCAGGACTGCTTTATGCGGATGACCTAATGGTAGGAGCTATAACTGTAATGGGCTTGCAAAGAGAAATTAATATACGTACACAGAATAGGCAATCCGAGTAAATGTAAGGAAATAAACTTAGAAAAGTTTAACTATTGTGTTTGAATGGACCACGACTAGAGGTAATAAAATGAGTTTGATTATTTAGGAGTACGTTTAAGTAATAATGGTGCATGGGAAGCTTATGACAGGCAAAACTGCCATGGTAGGTCTAACAATAAATAATTACAAGTGGGAGATGTCTGTCATGTGGTTGAAAAGGATACAGTAAGCAGAGTTTGAATAAAAAATAATGTATGCAGTAGGAATATGGGGACTCCAAAATTAGGCAAAAAGATACATCAAATATGCAGTTTATTTCGAAAGAGCTTTTGGGATTAGTGTTAGTAGAATTAGAAAGAACGGGGAGAAAGGGAAAGAATATTGATATTTCGATGCCTTCAAAGAGATCAAGATATATTAACAATCTTGTATGAACCGACAGAAGATAATTTCAAATAAGAATGGCTGGTGGGCGTGCCCAGGAAGAGAGTTGGAGCAGATAGGAATGGGGGATATTTGGCAATTCGATGGAAATATTGATCATAGGTTTCTTAGTAGTGAGAAATAGGATAGAAGATATTAAAAAACAAGAAATCTTGGGGACTTGAAAAATTTAGAACGTTTCTGAGTTTATTTATAGAGCGATTAAGAGAGATTGGAAGAGAGAAAACAATGTTGACTTAAGTAACAGACAGGAAAGGGAACGTTTAACAGAAGGCAAGAACAGAGATAACGTTCCTTAGGGAGAGAGTTGGAAACATGTCACATGTGGAGAATAAGATACGTTACTATAAAGAGTTAGAGAAGTGGAGACAGGATGTTTGCGATTCAAAGTGGGACATAATAGGCAAGGAAATGCCATCTATAAGAATATTAACACTTAAGGAAGAACAAAAGTCAAACATAAGATGGGATTTTAGAAGGAAAACTGAAGAAAATTGCTAAGGGAAGTAAAAACAGCAAAGAGAAAGCAGCAGGGGAAAACAAGAGAAAGGAGAGTAATGAGAAAGTAGATATTAGGGAAGAAGGGGAAAAATACGAAAAACAATAAGGGTTAACTGAAAGCCAAAGGGCCAGGATGACAGGCGCAAAGTAACCTTAATAAAATGGACATCCGACTAAGTTTACTTTAGAAGAAAAAACATTCCATTCCATTCTTTTCCATTCCATTCTATTCCTTTCCATTCCATTTTATTCCATTCCATTCTATTCCATTCCATTTTATTCAATTCCATTCTATTCCATTCCATTCTATTCTATTCCATTGCATCCTATTCTATTATAATAATTACATTATTACATTACATTCCATTCTATTGGATTCCACTCCATTCTATTCCATTACATCCTATTTTATTCTCTTCTATTCCATTCCATTCTATTCCAATCCATCCCATTCTATTTCATTACATTACATTACATTAAATTCTATTCGATTCCACTCCATTCTACTCCATTACATTCTATTTTATTCTATTCCATTCCATTCCCCTTCATTCTATTCGATTCTTTTATGGTATATTGCGTAACTGTAAGTAATACTTATCAGGTCGAGAATGTATTTTGTGAATACGAGGCCCTCTGGACAGAATCTTTCGACTTTTTATAGTTATTATCAAGCAGTAAAATTTTATAAAGATGAGCGACATTGCTATTGAAGAACCTGTGGACCTTCTTTGATAGAAACGTTAACACTTATACCAGTGAGATAGTTTTATTGGCATATTTTGCTAAGGATTCATTAATAACTCATTTTTAGGTTAATATGTTGGCTGTAACGTCATTTCCTACTGGTACCGTAAGTATTAGGTCATTTCTTCCTGGTATCGTAAGTGTTAAAGACTAGTTTTAGCCTTGCTGCCATGGTAATTGATAAATGAATTGTAAATTTACCTCGCACTACCAAATATATGTTCGTAATACGTATCAGGTATTCCAAAAAAGCTCAGTTTTGTCTATTTCTTCAGCGTGTACCTACTTACAACGTTTAATTCGATTAATTTTAAATAGTTAAGTGGATAAAGAGTAATAAGAATAGTTTGTGGAAACTATGTACAAATAAACGGTAGTGGCTAGAGAAAATAATTATTCGAAATTGAAAACTAGAAAACTTTTTTGTCCTTTTCAGACCTTTATTTCTTTCATTTCTGTGCATCTTTTTCTTAAGAGCGTTTACTTAATATTGCCTTAACTTGTTTCGTGTAATGGGCTTCATATTATAGTTCCTCCTCCTGCTGCCGGAAGAATAAATGGACTCCAGTTGCTATTAAAGACTCTCTCACTCACACCAACAAAACGATTGATAGCGATAATTTTGTCCGTGCAGTAGTATATAACCGCTAATAGGGTGGAGGGATTTGTTCCACTGTGCCAAGGGCTCTCGTGTGTGTAGACGAGGGGAAACTGTAGCAGTGTGACAAACCGCACAGAAATAAAGGTCGCGTGGCAGTCAAGTGCTTGCGCTCCGCTGACTAATCGAGAGCTCTCGAATCGAATTGGAGAATGCTTACCCCGAGGTCGATACGCTTTCTTTACTCCCATCTGGTGTTCACTTTTTAACTCGTAACCATTCATCCTTTTGACTCTTAAGTAAGTACTAAAACCATCGTTCACGAGCGTTTCAAAATGAGCAATAGGGACATGGCAGCTGTATGGGGAGTCATTTAGATATAACCTATTATTTTGTGATCTTCATTGTAATTACGAAAAGTAAGAACAGCAGAGAAAATATCTGATATGTTACATTCACACGACTCTCTACCCTCCATACTTCACTTGTATGTAATTTCTACAAACTATAGTTACAAAAGCTTCATTTGTGCTTTCCCTACTACATAGAGTAAGTAGGGAAAGTATCGTATTCGACCCAAAATTTCGATGTCGAGATTTCACCGGAAATATGTATTTTGAGAACCCGAATAAAAAAAAAGTCATTTTTAGAAAAAGGTATATATCGTGTGTGTGTTTGTGCATGTGTGCGTGTGTGTGTGTTTCTGTCAGTTTGTGGACAGCATAACCAAAAAACGGAAAGTTGGTTAAAAATCGAAGTTCGTATTAGAATGCAACACGAAAATTTTGAAGAAAATTCCTCCACTCTAAACTACCTTTACATGGAAAATTTTTCGAAAATTTTGATTTTCTCGAAAATGGCTCTAACGATTTTGATTAAAGTGCCGTATGTTTAATATATATATATATATATATATATATATATATTGACATGTGAAATGTACATTTTGAATTTTCTGGCTCTAGCCTATGTAGTCCAGTTTACTCTGGATGACTTTTGAATAATTCGTAAACCGTAAGAATATACGAAATATTTATTATACGAAATATTTAGATCTTGCTAAAACACACCACTTATATCCAAATGAATTTTTTTGTGAAGTGAGCCATTTCGAAGATATTCCTTGTTATTTGTGTGAGTTTTGCAATACTTTAACTTTCGTCAAATGGAAGATCGTTATTCACTTGTTTATATCTTAGCCGTGCAAAGAGAACGGAATATGAAAGCTTTAAAAGATTTGACTGTCGCTCAAGGCCTAATGTATTCTTGTATTCCCCTGTGCAAGGGGAAACAAGGAAATAAGCAATAAGATAATTTCTGCAAATGTTTATCTCAACTAACACGAAGGGGATAGGTATAGGGGTAAGAGTTTGTAAGAATGGTTAATACAAGAGTAGAGAAAGTCATGTGAGTGCAACACTCAGATTTTTCTATCTCCTTAACGTTAATCGAGGTAAACGTTTGCAGAGACTGTTTAATTACACATATCGTTGTAAGTATATAAGAGTACATAAGTCGAAACAATAGACAAATATTTAAAAACGTATCACTATATACTGGTCCTATAGCTATACTTTTTCCATGATATTAGTAGATGCAACTGAATGGTAATTGCTTTAAAATTACAGCATTGAAAAACTCAGAGAAATAACAGATATCTTGTAAATGGCTGATTGCAAACAAAAGTTATTTAAAATTAATCGAGTGCTAGATTTACATATTCTGTGTAGTATGTCTTTATGTTTGTTTGCCTGTTATTTATTTATTAATTTATCATCAACATAACAAGCATAAGCCCAATTACAATGTAAATTATAAAATGCTTTTACGTAGTCATTTTCAAATCTAACTTGTCGACATGAAACAAACGAAAATTATGTATAAAATAAAAGGAAAAAAGAAAAAGAGGAAAGAAATAACAATAAAAGAGAATTTGGCACGATGATTACATTATACGGTTCTAATTTTAGAACTTTGTATTATCTATGTAAGTATAAGATAATATAAGATTTGAAGTCTTTATGGCGATAATAAAATTATTAATTAGCATTCCTCGGACTACCAGCCGTATATTTGTAAATTGTTTCGGCGTTTCGGTCATACTAAGCTCCACGGTCGTAATCAGGAATTAATAAATAAATGGCCATCTCAAACTCATGGCCTTCATCGGGAAGTCCATGAGAAATAAACGGCCATCTCAAAATCATGCCCTTCTTTTATGTATTCCTGTCCAAGCTGTGCTCAGTTGTAGCTCGTTGTCCCTATTGAAATTATTTGACTCTAATTTAATTCCAATTGCCTCTTACGAGCGTGTCGTAATGTCGGTTACTGCGGTAAAACACAGCGAACTCATCAAATAAAATGTTGTGACCATTGTTGATACTTTGCTGTGCTATTGCTGAGAAAGTCTACTGGTAAGTAGGGGAAGTATTGTATTCCACCCAAAAATTCGATGTCGAGATTTCACTGGAAATATATGTTTTGAGACCCCCTGAATCCAAAAAAAAAAAAAAAAAAAAAAAAAAAAAAGCATTTTTAGAAAAAGGTCCGTGCTCTGTGTCAGTCTGTGTGTCAGTCTGTGGACAGCATAACTCAAAAACGAAGAGTTGGTTAAAAACCAAAGATGATATTTAAGTTTAATGTCTTTCAAGGATGCGACACGAAGATTTTGAAGAAAATAGCCCCATCCTAAACTACCCTTTACATGGAAAATTTTTCAAAAATTTTTATTTTCTTGAAAATGGCTCTAACGATTTTGATTAAAATGTCATATGTTTGAGATATTTTGATGACATATGAAATGTATATCTTGAATTTTCTGGCTATAGCCCCTGTAGTCGTATTTACTCTGGAGGAGTTTTGCATAACTGGTAAACGTTAGAGATAGACCAAATCATACTACACAAAAAATATAGATCTTACTTACTAAAATACACAATTTATGTGTGAATAAATTTTCTTGTAGGTTGAACCATTTCGGAGATATTCTTTGTTATGTGTGTGAGTTTCGGAAAACTTAAAGCTTTCGTGAAGTGGATTATCGTTGTTAAGTTTTTTATATGTTAATTGTGCAAAGAGAACGGGATCGCAAAGCTTTAAAACATTTGACTATCGCACAAAGCCTACTGTGTTCTAACATTCCCCTTGCACCTACAAGGAAATAAGCAATAAGATAATTTGTACAAATGTTTATCTCAACTAACACGAAGAAGCTATAGGAATAAGGGTTTGTAAGAATGGTTAGTTCAAGAGTAGAGAAAGTCATGTGAGTGCAACACATCAGATTTTTCTGGTTGTAGGCGTAGGTTGCGTTTGTGTTTATCACGTCTCTCTTCAATCGTACGACCTGTCTGTCCTATCCATATTGGCAAGGAATTTTGTAAACACCACGCGTTTTAAGGCAAAAATTGTCCTTAACCGCATTTCCTTTAGATTTTCCATCCTCGTCTATGTTGTGATTGTGCCTGGAGCGGTTTATGCTAGTCTTAACTCTCCGATGTGCTTGATGAATTTCTGTTTTCGTGTAACAATACTTTTTAAAGATGTTTATTAAAGAACTTATTTCGTGGAATACGTAAGTGGTCTTTATCCGAACTAGGACTGCGACGGTGTTAAGCACAGAAAGTGCTTTAGTGGTGCAATGTTGGTCCTGCACATCATTTGCATTTGGGAAAGGTGTCTGAACAAGGGACAAAGTGACAGGATTTACCGAGCGAGACTGCCCCGCGGTAACGTGCGAGGCTCGCATCCGGGAGGTCATGGGTTCGATCCCCGTTGGTTCTTTCAGGGTCGCAAGTGTCAGCGAAGGCACTAGGTGCAGCTTGGTAGGGATGGTATGCGCACAGGAACTCTTTCCATCCCTCGTTGTCCGTGGGATCCGGATGGAAAAGGGGCCGGCATCTAGGGGAATTGGACCCCGCGCGAAGGTGCCCCCTGTGTTGGCTCCGGAAGACCTAAATACCTTGAGGTGTCGTCAAACTTGGGAAACCTTAGAGATCTCTGTCAATGTCTGTGCTGTTAGTCTGGATCTGGTCGCCCTGTGTCTCCTCTCACCTCATCCTTCCACCCGGGGTGGCATAGGTACAATAAGCTTGGCTTCAGTGTCGAACCACCTCCGTATCTGTCCATATCTCTTCCTATTGGGGATTGTTTCGCTGCCAATGACCGCTAAGGGGATATCTGGAGTCTTTCCGTACTATGTAGAAACCTAACAGGCAACAGCGCATTTTAGTTGCACTAAATTCCCAACTTTTTTAACCAGTATTCATTGTTTATCCTCCATAATTTTGGAATTTATTGAAGAGATTGCATTGAGTTATTTATTGCAAGCTTTACAGCCAGATTACTAATACAAAAGGTAGGTATATTAACGAAATGCGGTCACCATTAACCGCTGCGTCCCTCACCTCTGTCCCCACAGGCGTCATGAGTGGGGTGCAGTACTGGAGGTGGAACGCGGGCAGCGCCCCGAGTTCTCCCGGCCAGTTATGTGGTCTTCCCGACCAGAGGCCGCTCAAGTAGCTCCTCAATTCGCCCCTCAGGTATTTAACGAGGCTGAATGCACCCCGAACTAGACTTCTCAGCGGGGGAAAATATCATACCAGCACCGGGGATCGAATCCGTCCCCCGCACCAGAAGCAGGCGCGCTACCACTACGCTACGGGGGCGGTCACGCGCACTATTGGTGTGAATAACTAAACCACTTCCATATTTAGGCATTATAACCTTCAGTATCCAGATATGGTAGATGAGTGTTATCTGAAGGAATAGCACTTCCTAGACATTATCATCAAATGAATCGCATACAGAAGAATGCAGGTTGCCAGTGTCTGCACGCATGCTCTGTGCGGTAACCTTCGGAACGCCATTAAAAACATTTCCATTCTTTTCCACGGCCGCATGCGAAAACTGTGCGTGGGAAACGTTCATTGGCCTGTTCACGCATCTCACAATGCCGGGCGGAGGTCTCTGTTCCCATGTGACTAAAATATCGATTATCAAAACATCACCACTCACTAAATATACATGTTCTATTGTTTAGCCCAGCTGATGACCTCCCTGCTTCCAAAATGTCACATTCTACAGAATGTTAGCCAATCGCATCCCTCTGTTTCTTACACATTCTGCCCCCCCCCACCTCCGCTACTTCACTTTGAGAGGGGGTGGGGTTTAAGTACAAGTTTTGAATCTTATAATACTTATCAAAAAGAACTCTGATTTGTTGTGCTCACATTACTTTCTCTACTCTTGTACTAACTATTCTTACAAACACTTATTTCTTTATCTGCTTCATGTTAATCCAGATAAACATTTGCAGAAATTATCTTATTGCTTATTTCCTTGTATGTGCAAGGGAAATACAGTAGGCTTTGAGCAAGTCAAACGTTGTAAGAATGGTCGCTATATGAAGGGTTTGAAGTTCCGTTCTGTTTGCACGCCTAAGAGATAAAAAAGGTAAAGAACGACCTTCCATTTGAGAAAAGTTTTAACTGTCAAAAATTCCCACAAATAAAAAGGAATATCTCCGAAATGGTTCACTCCACAAAAAAGTAATTTAGACATAATTTGCGTGTTTTATCGGGATCTACATTTTTTGTACAGTAAGATTTGGTCTATCTCTTACGGTTTACCAGTCATGCAAAAGTCATCATATTAAATAGGTCTACATAGGCTCTAGCTAGAAAATTCAAAATAGATGTGCATTTCATTTCTCATAAAATTATCTTTTAATCAAAATTATTAGAGCTAGTTTTGAGAAAATCAAAATTTTCGAAAAATTTTCTATATAAGGAGTGGTTTAAGGAGGAAGAATTTTCTTCAAAATTGTCTTGTCGCATCCTTGAAAGTTATTAAAGTACCAACTTTAGTTTTTAACAGACTTATCGTTTTTAAGTTATGCTATTCACTGACAGGCACACATACACACACAAAAAAAATATCTTTTTTTTATTCAGGAGCCCTCAAAACATATATTTCTGGTGAAACCTCAACACAGAATTTTTGGGTGGAATACAATAGTTCCTCTACTTACTATACATAGTAGAGAAAATAAATAAGGTGTGTGTGTTTGTGTGTGTATGCGCGCGTTTGCATGCGTGCGCGAGTGTTGTGCGTGTATATTGACGAAAAGTCAATTACATGTCAAACCTGGTATTTAGTATATTCTAAAGACACTACACGAAGGTTTTCAAGAGCCATTTTTGATAAAATCAAAACTATAGAAAACTATTCCCTGTAGACAAAGGGAAGTTTGAGGAGGAGGAAGGGGGAGCTTTCTTTAAAATCTCGTCAGCTCATACTGGACTTAAATACCAAGTTTGGAATTTTAGCCCACATATCATTTTTTTTATTTGTTCACACACAATAAACACACGGACTTGTTCTAAGAATGTCTTCTATTCAAGATACCATAAAACACTTGTTTTCGGCGAAATCTTGATATCAAATATTTTAGTGATAGAGAAAGTAAAAAAGTTCAGACTGTTGCCCTTTTCATTTTAAGCTTGTCGTAGCACAATACCATTTTCTCTAGAAAATTAGCTCTAAATGCAGTTTAGGGCCTCAGATAGAAACATCAGCTCTGAAATCTGACTGCACCAAAATTAAGCAATCCCCGCATTTTCGGACTGCTGTCTTGCCTCGTTAGTTTATCTATGGTTCAAATTCCAAGATGAGCAACGCACTTACATATGCACGGGTTCCTAAGACCTCACTTGTTTACTGAACCTTAATTTTTGGAGAAAATGTTTCGCATATCAACAGATATGGTGCCTAATTTGTTGGAGAACTTGTCCAAAGCATAAATGTTGCTTTGTATTTGGGTTTTTATAGGCTAATAAGACCAAAGTAGAGTGGAATCTCTTTAACTTGACCTAATGTCGAGTTTTAGGGAATAAGGAGTCTGTTATTCACAACTCGTAACGTTCTTCTCCTTATCTTCAAGGGCGAGGTGAATCGATTGTTCCTAATTCACACTGATTCCTTCCATCTTTTCCTAGGTCTTCCCACATCTCTCAGTCCTCTTGGTTTATATAGATATGCCATCTTGGGCAATCGTGTTTCTTCCATTCACCCATCATGTTATTCTCAAGCGACGCGGTGCTGTTGAATTCTATCATTTATTGAATATATTCCTAATTCTCTTCAAATTCCTCATTTTTATGTGGTTCAATTTGGATCCTTCTTAGAAAATTCATTTCCACACTTTGTATTCTACTCAAGCACTTCTTATTGTTACCCAGGACTCACTACCATACAGGAGCACCAGTGCCACCATTGTCTTGTAAAACTTCAATCTTGTATTCTTCTTTGTTTTCTTTCATAACGTTCTATGAATAGTGCAACATATCATTTAAAATTGTAATAATTTGTTGTCAATATCATTTCCTGTTCCACATCCAAAGAACAACTTGCAACCTAGATAACTAAAATTTAACACTTGTGATAGAGGTTTATTTTCTAGGCGATTTTCCTAGTAATGGCATTATTTTTGTCTTTCCCATAGAAAATTTAAAGGCATACTCTTTGCTTATTGAATTTAAATAATGTGGAGAGAATTGTAAGTCGTCTTCTGCGGTTTGCATTATAAAATCATCAGCATACAGTAAAATATTAACATTTGTTAAACGATTTAATCTTATTCCCTTCGTAATAATTTTTCTCCAGTTTTACACTAGGCCGTTAATATATATGTTACAAAAGTGGGCGATATAGTACACCCTCGTAACGTAATACTGCAAATTACATAAATACATATTCTAGCATAATATAGGAAACAGAAGTATAGCATATTCTAAAATTTATTATGTATTAATATATTCCCCTATGTCCGATGTCTTTAACACATCCAATTTAATTTCCATTGTCATGTTAACTTGTCTGTTCTTCTAGTTCGACATTTTCATTGGCACAAACACAACTCAACACAACACTAACAGTAAGCTTGAAATCTTCTAAGCTGCACTCTAACCAAAAGTATGTAACTGAAAGTTTAGCTTACCACGTACAGGGGTATTTTTAGACGTGGCGAATGACCTTGCTAGGATCTGCGAGAGTGGCATGCAAATTTATAATCGGTGTAAAGTCTCTGTTTCCTTCCTTAAATTAAACAAAACACTGCTGATTATGCGAGATTGCACTGTACTTAATCACGCGCGGTCCGCGATGTTTATGCACTACACGGCAGTCGGAAAGATAACCTGGCATTCCTACGGTCTAATAAATACAAAAGTGTCTTTCTTTTTTAGGAAAGACAGAGATCTAGAGAAGCTTACAAAGCAAAACTTTATCTGAATACAAGGTTGGGTCGAAATCGTTAGAGTTTGTTTCCGAGATGCGAGAAATAAATATACAAGAATTATTGTCCTATAGAAGAAACTCGAACATAAACCACTACGCAGTTCGTCACCTCTAAAAATTATCTTTGTACTGGGTAAAGCAATAAACCTTCAAACCTTCCTAACAAGTGTTTGTGCTTTTGGCCTGTTAGCTGCATATGTTTTGACTAAATATCGAAAGTCAATGCGTTGTCAACACTTTTGTCACTATGAGGGAGAATACGGTAGGTCGTATACGTACACTAATTAAAATTTACCATCACTATTCATACCGTAAAGTAGATAATAGAAATTATCAGTTTAATGATGAAAATTTCTCGAGTTGTCGGAATTCTACTGTATAAAAAACTAAACCCCGGCGCGACAGCCCACGAGGAGCCAAGGTCTACCGCCCAGCCGCTGCGTCCCCCACCTCTGCCCACTACAGGCGTCATTGGTGAGGTGCAGTACTGGAGGGTGGGATGTGGTCAGCGCCCCGAGCCCTCCCGGCCAGTTATGCGGTCTTCTAGACCTGGGGCTGCTACTTCTCCATCAAGTAGCTCCTCAATTGGTCCTCCCGGGACCTAACGAGGCTGAGTGCACCCCGTGCCAGACCTCCCAGAGGGGATAAAATCCCCATGCTGGTACCGGGGATCGAACCCGGGTCCTCCGCGCTAGAGGCAAGCGCGCTACCAACTGCGCTACGGAGGCGGTCAATTCTACTGTATAGGAAAAGGGAAAAACCATCTAAGAAAGAAGAGAAGGGAGAAGGAAGAGGAAGTGAAGAGAAACGGGTAGAATAGCAGAGGAGAAAAGCTTAAAGTGAAAGAGATGGAAAGAGGGGAGCAGATATAAAAATAAGGAAAAAAGTTCTCAACGGAAGAGAAGAAAGAGAAGGGAGGAGCAAAATAGCAGTAAGGCACAGAGAAGAAAAGAGGAAAACGGAAACAAAGAGAATACGCCAGGATAGAGAGAGCAAGGACCGAAACTAGAAGAGGAGAAGAATGAAGCAAAGATAGATTAGAAATGCGCGCAATAGAGGAAGGTTTTGACAAACACACACGCGCACCTACTTCTTGAGGGAAGCTGTACAACTGACGTTTGCGATAACTGTAGAATTATTATACTGTATCTACCACACACGCTAATGCTTCCTTTCAGGGAAGGAACTCTTTGCTAATTAATGATCCATGACCCTTTTTAAAACGGTGCTCCCCCTATCGAAGTGTTTTTGTTGCGAGGCTGAAGGGTCGCACAGGATCCCAGTAACAATGGCGCCCACTTCCGGCCGGCTATTGTACACCGGTAACAATGTGGAACAGCCACTCGCTCTACGCAATTAATTGAAACCATCATCGCCGTTGCTAAGGCAAACCTCCCTTATCCGGAAGTCACTCTCCCGGAAAAACTTCTTCAGTTCGCGATCGCTTGGGACCCTGAATCTGTTGCTTAAAACAATTATTTCAATTCAGAATAGGAGTTAATGACTCTACTTGCAAATTATTAAAAAAAAAACGCTGTGGTACATTCAAACAAACTTTTCTACCAACTATCGTTTATGCTGTCTTATAAAAAGCGAGTAGATATAACTTAAGGGTTATAAAACTTAATAGTATTTAATAATAAACTCTTCTCTATGGATCAAGCACACAAAATTGTTACCGGAGTATTAATACATGGCATTTTTTTCATACCAGATAAACTTAATTTCAATTTTACAAATTTAATTTACATGCCTAATTTAATTATTCAAGTTGATGGCAGCTTTCTCTGCTGGAACCAGATTCATCCCTAGCATATTAGAAATGTTTAAACTTATTTCAATTCTGTTGTTTTTATTTCAAGGCTTAAACCTTTTTAAGGAAATGACAAGAAGTAAGCTTCTGTCGGTATAACAATTTAGCAAAGCAAATCGTTTAGGTTATTTAATGATATTTTTTCAGAAAAACTGGCTAGTTCTCTTCTCTCTCTCTCTCTCTCTCTCTCTCTCTCTCTCTCTCTCTCTCTCTCTCTATATATATATATATATATATATATATATATATATATATATATATATATATTAATAATCACACCAACTTTCACTTAAATCCCAACAGTAGTTTTTGATCTGTTGAGGTTAAGATTAATAAAAATGTACTTTGTGAGAGATGATCTTTAAAGCTTAGATATCAATTTTAGGTGCTTTTTTAACAATCTACAACGTGGTGCAGTTTCTTGCCTTTGAAATCATTGCTATGCATTACTATGCAGATATTTAAAGAATTATTTTTGCAAAATACACTTATGTTTGTTGCATCCTAAACATATTGTGACGCCAAGCGCGGCTCACAACAAAGGATGGTCAAGCTACTTCACACCACCTATCAGGCTGGCGAGCAAACAACATGCTTTTAAAAATTGATCTTTTCACAAATTTAAGCTGCACCTACCCCCTTAATTACACTGGTCGACAAGATTTTTTTCACAAGAAATCTGAATAGTGAATCTAGTGCATTTTTTCATCCTGAATTCAGATATGTAGTCAGAATTTTCCCATCAGGCATAGTTTTTCTGTGAAAGCTACTTTTCAAAATATGATTTTAGCGTTTTCTTTGACCTGTCATAGGAACCTTTACCTCATATGTAGCTATTTTACTCAAGCCGTATTTATTGAAATTATTTGTAATATCACGCTGAAGCACCACAAAACAAGACTGTGCAGGTTCATTCATGTTTAGACATGCTCAGACCTGTCTGGCATTGTGATGTGTCAGTATTGAGCTGACTGTGACATTGTTCACTAGTGAAATATTTCCTTCCTTTCTGTTTAGAAGTGTATTGTGTATGTTGTGCATGTTGTATTTCAGTGCTTAATGTTTTCATCATGCCAAGAAAGTGTGTAAATCATGCAGATAATTTCTGCTATATTTGTGGTGAGCTGACCTTCAAGTCTCAGAGGTGAAATATGACCCCACTTGTAAAGAAGTGTTATCATCTTTACTTTGGCTGTCAAGTTGGTGATTTTGATAAGAGCTGGGCCCCAAATACATGCTGTGTTTCGTAAGTTAGACTGCTGACTGGGTGGAAAAATGGTACACATCATATGCCATTTGCAATTACCATGATTTGGAGGGAACCGAAGGATCATTCAACTGACTGTTATTTTTGTTTGACAAATATTAAAGGAATCACATCTAAAACAAAATGTACAGTTAAGTATCCGAATTTGCAATCTGCATTGAGACCTGTCTTACACAGTGAAGAGTTCCCCGTACCAGTATATGTAGATACAACCTTAAGTGATAACTCTGATTCTGACCTAACTGAAACTCAAAATGATTAAGATGAAAATAAAAATGATCTTACATATGAAGCCAGTAGCTGTTCATCAGAACCATACTTTCTCAATCAGCAAGACCTTAATGACCTGATTCGGGATTTAAATCTGTCTAAACTGTAAGCTGAAGTTTTAACTTCCAGACTCAAAGGGTGGAATTTACTCCAAAAAGATGTAAGAATAAGTAGTTATCGTAGCCGCCATAGTGTTTTTAAAGAATACTTCTCTGAAGAATATGGTGTTGTGTTTTGTACTCGTATTTGTTCACTTATGGAAACTCTTGGGCATCAACACCGACCAGATGAGTGGCGATTGTTCATAGACTCCTCTAAAGTAAGTTTGAAGGCTGTGCTGCTACATATTGGCAATGAAGCGCATGCCGCTATGAAAGAGACATATCAAAATATGAAACTAATTTTAGAGAAAATACAATATGGAAAATATGAATGGAATATCTGTGGTGATTTAAAAGTCATTGCTTTATTGCTTGGTTTGCAACTTGGGTTCACCAAATTTTGCTGTTTTTTGTGCGAGTGGGACAGCAGAGATAAGAAGTCTCACTACGTTAGAAAGTCATGGCCAAAACGTGAATCTCTTCTCCCTGGCCAGAAAAATGTGGCATGTGTCCCTTTAGTGAATCCTGAAAAAATATTTTTACCTCCATTGCATATTAAGTTAGGAGTTATGAAAAATTTCGTCAAAGCTATGGATAAACTTTCTGATGGATTCTTGTACTTGAAATCGAAATTCCCCGAAGTCAGTGATGCTAAATTGAAAGGAGGAGTTTTTATAGGACCACAAATCCGATCATTAATGGCTGATGAACATTTCGAGGGACTGTTAAATCCACTGGAGAGAGCAGCCTGGCAGTCTTTCAAAAGTTTATGTTGCAATTTTCTTGGAAACCATAAAGCAGAAAACAATCGTGACATAGTGGCTGATCTTCTGCATTCTTATAAAGCTATGGGATGCAACATCTCTTTAAAAATTCACTTCTTGGACTCTCACTTGGACTTCTTCCCCGAAAACCTTGGAGCTGTCAGCGATGAACACGGTGAGCGTTTTCATCAGCAAATTTCTACGATAGAGAAGAGGTACCAAGGCAAGTGGAGTTGCAATATGCTGGTTGACTACTGTTGGACTAAAATGAGAGACGTTCCAGATGCAAAATATACCCGAAAATCACTATATACCACTTTCTAGGTAAGTCAGAATCAGTAGTTATAATTTTGAGTTAGATAGCTAGTTACGGATTTTTTAGAATATTATAAAAATTCAAATGAATATCACACAAAACTCCTGCCCGATGCGGACAAATTGTAATTATATTTGAATTCAGCACGAAAAATACTTTTAGAATCTGTTATTTTAATTCTTGTGAAAGAGAAAAATTTAATTTTTGTACACCAGTGTTATTTCTACAATAGCTTATTTTAGCTGTTTCCTATTAACCGAGATTAACTTTTGCAGAAATAGTTTTTCATTAATATTTCGTTGCAGACACAAGGGAGACATAGGATCTGAGGCGATAGTAAAATGTTTAAATACGACTCGTTATATACTGGTTCTGAAACGGCGAGAAACATTTTAATAGCTACTTAGTATTTTATAAAAATATGAAGTGTTCCAAAATTCAAACCAGTAATGAATGTGTAGGAAACGATTAAAGCTACAAACCTTATTTACACTTAAATTGTGTGTTATAATGAGACATTTTTGTGTAATAAGTTTCATTTATCTCTTGCTTTAGCAGTTGTACCAACTTACAAAGTCAATGAGAGTCCTTTCACAATAAAGAAGACCATACCAATAAAGTTTGGTATTTATCTGGCTTTTCGCTTCTGAGTTATGCTCATTCTCTCTCAATCTCTCCTCTTTCTGCTCCCAGACACTAGGATATATTTCTAAAAGTAGTTTCTTTTGTTTCAGGGACCTTCAAATATATATACATATATACGATATATCTCCTGAAATAAGTGTAGTTACCGAATGGAAAACCATACTGCACCAGAAGGCGGTAGAGAAAGCAAAAAGTGCAGGAGAGAGGAATTTTAATTCAATTCTTTATGCATGATAAGGAAAACACGCAAAGTTTGCTAATTTTGATAGTGCCAATTAAAAAATTGGTCACTATTTCTTATCATGCATCAATTTTTTATTCACTTTCCCTTCCCAACTTATTTATAGAAAGCATGCAAGAAGCTCATTAGGGTTGGCACAGAAAAGAAGTGTCATGGATCGTTGGTGCTGAGATTTAGGATAAATTAGAAACCTCCTAACAATTCTTTTTTCAGCCTTTTACATAAATTTACCAGACCTGAACATTTGTTTGATGACTTTAGATACCTTTATCCGCATTCCTGTCATTTACAGGGTAAATCCACATAGAGGTGGAAGTTTTAGGCAGCAGCCCAGCGGTACTACAAATAACCATAAGTAACCCCCCCTCCTCCCCATTTTAACAGCCTTTAACTCCCGTTCTTATAGAGCAAAAAGATTATCGCAATACAGGAAGGAGGGTGGAATACTTCAAAAACCAACTGTCACATTTTGCCTCATTTAAGGCGTGTTCTGGTTATATTTGGTGATATTCCATCTGTTAGGTTGTATCAGTACTGCCAACGGTTCGTAAAATATGACCATGGTAACGCTACGGACATAGTGTTATTGCATCTGTTACATTGCCACAAAAGCCATTATTTTTTAATCGGTTGCACGGAAGGCAGCCGATAGATTTTAAAATAAGACGTCGCATTAATCTGTGGGCGCCAATCGTAGGTATTGCTGATGTGTGCGTCACATTTGTCTTGAATTGTTTTAGAGCATTATATACAGTTATTATTACTAGGGCTAGGAAGTTCATGCATTTGCATCTTTATTCACAGGGATTAAAAATGTATGCTTTTACATTATGTGCACGAATTACGGAATTTTCAGTTATTTGGACATGATTTTATGGTGCATATAACTGCATATTTTCTTGATTTTGATAAATGCATATTATTTCAATACTATAGCCCCTATATTGCAAATTTTAATGATTTTTATGGCTTTTTATTACTTTTTTCTATCTGGATAATATTTTTCATATTGGCAGTACTGCACATGATGATGCAATTCACGAACATTTCGATATTATTGCCTCTATATTGCATATTTTAATGAATTTTAAGCTTTTTTTAAATTTTTTCATCTGCATAATATTTTTCATATTGGTAGTATTTCTGACACAATGGTTCTTTCCTATTGGTAGATAGATTTGTGTCCAGTACGAAGATAATTTTTGTTAAATCTCCTAAAAGAGTTAAGTTGTTTAGATCAACAGCACCTAATATCTGACTTCTTCCTGCACCAGTGTTAATCGATGGGGAACATGGATCGAAGCAGTTTTATATTATGCTGAGCACATAGAAATAGCCGAAGAGGTTGTTAATTTATTGGACTCGAACGATGCTTCATCAATAGAAACTGTGCAAAATATTATGTCAGGTACTGGGTTAAAAGAGGATCTTGGTTTCATATATGCCTATTTTTCTTTCTTACCAACA